>OY728140.1:2070025278-2071275278 GCA_963277665.1 Viscum album
CACATTTTAAAACTAATTATTATATCATATATATCATGTATATCCATTAAATATATCCTTATTACCATCCAAGTAAAATGTAAATGAAAAAAAATTAGATAATTTCGTGGAGGTGGTAGTCCACATGTACACATGAGTGACATTATCATTTTCCAATGAATGGGAATGTAAGAAGGTAGATATTATATTATAATTACATTAGAATAATTTTTCATAAATATCATATATAAAATTTAAACCCATCTAAATAACCATCCATGAGAGATGGTTTTGGAAGATGAACTGTATCGCTACATGGAGGTGGTAGTCCACACCTATGCACGAGCAGTACTTTTAATTCCCTATTGATGTAATAGAGGTTGGATATTATTGGTTACATAATCATGAAAACATTTATGTATATCTATGATATTTAAGATTTAATTTCATGAGGAATACGTCATATTAAGATAATGTATAAGATGAAATAAACTGAACGAGGTCAGGTAAGATGATTACCTCTTCATCGATATGCCTCTTTTAGATCCATTCTTAAGGACTATTGAAATAGTATTTAAAGAATAACAGAACCTATAATTGGTGTATAATAATTTTTAGAATATAATTGGGTAGGTTTTTGTTGAGTTATATGGATCAAAGTTGTGTAAATAAAAAAGAGAAGGGGTGTATTTTATAAGGGAGGGAAAAGACACACTTTGAATTACTAAAAAGTTTAAAATATAATGAATTAATTATCCAGAAAAATGATTCAAAATTGAAATATATTTGGATAGAAGAGGATTAGTTATAAATATCTTCCAAAAATTAAATTAATATTGGTTTTGTGTCATTTTAAATCTTATGTTTTGGTTTAACCCCTTGGTTAACCAATTTTAATCTTAACTGTGTCAATGAATTTTTAATATCAAAGGGTTATAATTTTACTTATAAGGTGAAAATTAGAGAATAAATGATAAATTTATTAAAATATAAACCACTTATCTTTCTAATATTTCCCTTGAAGTATATTTATGATTTTTAAATAATCTACTAAAATAATTTTATCATAAAATACTATTAATGTCATTTTAATATCTATTCATATAATTTGACTTTGAAAAAATCATGACAAGAATTTAATTAGAATAAAAACATTTAAAACAAATATAATATGTTATATTAAAAAATAAAATTCAGGAGGAACTGTAACTCTTCAAAGAAATATTACTTTTATAGTTTTTAAATACATTTATATGATTTTCCTCTTGCTTGGACAATCACTATGTTAGTGTTGTGAAAAAACTTAAGGAAATTATGTCATCACTAAAAAAATAAAAAAATTAGCATAATAATAAAAAAAAATTATATTTCATATAAACATTTTGAACCAAACATATCCTCCTTTTATACAAATGTAAAAAGTTTAGATATATTAAATTAAAGAGAGTCACATTTTGTATTTATTATTTTTTAAATTAATACAAAGGTCATAATCAAAGAAATATTACACCAAGTCACTATATATTCAATTATTATATGGGAATGAAAAAATAAACCCATAAAATACGGTAAATGGTTTTTTTGTGTTGATTTTGAGACTTTATCTCACATGTTCAACCACATTTTACACATTTTACCCTTACTAAGCTGACAAAAATTAACAAGGTTACTATTCATAATGAAAAAAATAATAGGGTTCTATTTACAAAATTTGGAATTTATAATTACAAATATGGGATCCATTTTTTAAGATTCATTTCCTATAAGTTTTATAAACTCATTTTAGAATAAGTTTTCAAAACACAATAGAACCATTTTCAGAAAAATGAATATTTGATTTTTTTTGTTTTCTTCTTCTTCTTCCATTCAGAGTAAAAAAATTAGAAGAATATTAAAACATTTTATTAAATATATTATATTTTCATTTCATTAAATTAATTCATTAATAAATTTTAGTTTCATTTATTTACATAAAAATATTTTTTTAAGAACTATTTTTCATAAAAATATCTCTATTTACCTTCAAATGATTTTATTTTCATTTATAACGTTTTTATAACCAATGAATTTATTTTATACATATGTAAATAATTTTTTTTCATAATTTATTTTGACCGATTCATACCCACCAATTGAATGAATTGGAAATAATTATCTTATTAAATATGAATATTACAATAGTGTATCACCATTCTTTTAAACTCAGTGTTTCATATATCACAAACTATCAAAGAAATTAAATTAATTTAAAGAGAGTTAAATCATAAAATCATAGTGTTTTATAGGAGGATTCTTGGAGAAGTTTTGAATTCATTCTATAAATCTAAAAAAACTTAGAAAATAGAAAAATTACCATGCAGAAAGCTTCTACATTTTGTGTAGGGATTTGATTTCCAATTATAAGTCATTATCCTCGAGCATGGGACTTTAGCTCTATTTAAAAGACTTTAAGTCTCTTAGTGTAAGTCTTGATCATTGATCATAATAAATTAAGTTTATAAACATAAACCTTTGTTGCATATAATTTAAGACTTTGATAAAGTGTATATATTTTATCTTAATACTTCACTAGTTGTAAGACATTTAGTGCCTAAAATAAATCTTCAAGTCCAAGATAAATTATGAGATTCTTCTGGGTGTAAAATTGAGTTTACAAAAATCAAATTTTTTGGTGAAATAAAACCTAATGTTGAAATAACCATTCTTTAATAGAAAAAACATAACATCTAAAATTTTATTCAAGATGAAACAAATAATATTTTAAAAACTGTTTTTATTATTCTTCTATGTTTTATGTTTCAAGACAGAATATTTGGAAAACTCCATGATAATTAATGTTCAAGCTTTTTGGGAAGAAGATCTAAATATTAAATCTTTAATGTTATTGTGACCATTTTGTTCTGATCTTAAGATCCAAAATCACCAACTGATTGAATAGTTTTGTAAGTGAATCTATTGAGATGTTTTTTTAAAAGAAAATATGTGTATATCATGAGATACTTTGAAATAAACTGAAATATTGAGATTGGTCCAGTTAAGTCATAAAGCGACAAGTGAAATAGATGAGTTTGGGATCTTTTTCTAATGTATCTCAAGAAATAATTAGATGTTGTGACACTATATATCTATGTGAAAGGTATTTTTGGTTATGTGAGTTAAATCAATGATAACAGTGACTTTCTATGGCTTATATTATTAGGAAGTGAAAATAAAGTAAAAGGAAACCAAAGATAGGAATTTCATAATAGTGAATTTTATGGACAACCTTAAACTTTTCAAGGTTTTTCTGATATGGACACTATATTCAATGATATTTATTTAATATTTTTAAATAGAGTTCTTTTTTCATCAGATCAATTCCATGAAGATTAGAAAATGGGTTGTATGGTATGTTTTGAGAAAAATGGAGTGATTTTGGGAAGTACAATGAGTTTTATATGGAATGATTAGATTTTATATTGTACACCTTATTGAAATAAAACATCCAATGAATTTGATTTTATATTGAGATTTTAGAGTTAGATCTACATTAGATTTTATAAAAATGAGCAGCCTATCCAAAACATTCTGAAGGATCATGGATTAAATTAACACCTATTTCTAGAGAATCCAAATATTCAAGTGATATATCTTATTTTTTATGAATCATTATGACAAACTAGATGATTTGTATTACCATTGATGGTTTTTTTATTAGTAGTAGTGAAATTATATGAATTTATATATGAAGGGTCATTCCCCCCTACCCCTTGAAAGTTGGTGATTGACTAATAGTGGATAATATATAGCTATAAAAAAATTGGATGCAGTAATAAGTAGGCTCACAAAATGTGTAAAAACATTGTAAAAATAATTATATTGCTTATTATATTTATTTTATGCATTATCAATTAAGGATGAGAGAATAATATTATTATGAGAGAGTCATTATCTAACCATCTGTAGAGGTTTATTTACAGAATAAGAAGAAATTGTAAAAATAAAATCCTACACAGATTCACCCCTACCCTATCAGTGAATTCATATGATCTAGTGGGCTCTAAAATGTGGTATTAGAGTATAAGTTGCCTCTTTCTGTACTCTCTCAGTGAACAGAATGATGGAAGCATCTACTCTATGAATAATGGAGGATTTCTGATGTATGATGGAAAAACATTTCAAGGATGGGATGCTACCTTATTTTTTTCACTTGGGCTTGATGTTATTGATGAAACCATAGTTGGTTTTCAACCCATTGAAAGAGGTTATCATATGAACTTCATTTAAAAGAGAAATCTTGGATTTTATGGAAAAGAAATTAATCCCATTCTTATATCACTTTCTGAGAATGTATCCACTACAGTGATGGTTTTAAAAATATCCAATAATGTATGGGACAAGCATGAAAGTATCCATTAAGGGAATGTTAGAGTTAAAGAGGAAAGTATATAGATTTGTAGATGAAAGTCTGAAGATATAAAAATGGTTGATAAGGAATCAATTTAAAACTATTTCACTATAGTTAATGAAATTGTGAGGAATATCATAGGGTTCAATGATAATTTGGATGATGATGTCATTGTAAATAAAATCATGAGGAATTTACAAGATATTTTTTATCCTAAATTTTTTTACTTTGGAAGATAGGGAAGATCTCTCTCTTGATGAGTTTGATAACATCCTCATTGCCTATGAAATAACAAAGACACCAGGTTTCAAAAATAAAGTTAAATATGAGATGGATTTTAAATCCATGAAAAATTTTATATCTAAAATAATATGATTTCAAACCTTATAGTGAATTATATTGAGATTATGTGGTAAATGAATAATTAAAGATAATCATGCATCTTATATCTATAAAATTAATGAAATAAAATAAAAAGTACATTGGTAAACTTCCCATAAAATGATTCAAATGTGGCGGTATTAGAAATTTTTATATAAATTTCCCAAAGAAAAATAATATTGGATAAAATACTGGTGAAAATATTAATAATAGAAATTAGAATAATTGGGGGAAGAACACTAGGGTTGAAAAAATTATAGTGATTTCAAGAAGAATTTATAGAGAAGAGGAAAAATAATAATAAATAAAGAATAAAATGAAGACACTAAATTATGAAATATTATGAAGATGAAGGGAATATAAAGGAAAAAAACTTTATTTCACTTGTGGAGAAGGAAGAAACATCCTCTAATAGAGAAGATGAAGGTGGTGAAGAAACATATATGGAACACATTCTCTGATTTGAGTTGGAAGCTTTCCTTGATAAAAACACAAAACTAAATAGGGACGTTCAAGATATAAAGAAATAAGATATGAAGATGGTTGAACTGACTAGATAATTTCTAAATAAATAAAATTAAATCATTTATGAATTCAATAATTCAAAGTTAAAATTTGCTCAGAATGAAAATATGCCAAAATATTAGGAAGTTAAACTAGTTTATGAGGAAGAGGAGATATGAAATATGGAATCAAGATATCTATAACTAGAACTAAGATGCAAATAATCATAGATGGACTCAAAAAATATATTAAATCCAAGTATAATACATCTATAATATATTATAATTCTAGTACATCATTTTAGTTAAATTAGTACCAGAATATTTTCTATAGGTTCAATCTATTTTACCTAACATTGTAGGTTTCAATAAAATAATACATTCAAGATTGGTCTAGAAAAGATTCTAACAAATCCTCTTATACCACTTTTTAAAAGATTATAATGAATAATAATTCAATTCCCTCTAATGAGAATATTGTTTAGAGAACATAATTAGTAAAGATAAAATTCTTGAATAAAGTTTTCAGATCATGCCTACAGTAATAACAAAAGATATAGATTCAGTAGCTATTGACTGTGTTGTGGTTTTTAGTATCACAAATCCTAATAATACTGAAACAACATGTATCTACCTAGAAAAAAGTAATAATTAAGGGGGAATAGATCTTATATTAAAATAAGTGATTCACCATTGAAGATAGTAATGGAAAAAGCCACATCAAATATTTTTCCCCAAACATGTTTGAATGTTTGAAAGAAATGTGTGGTAGATGTGAGAATCTAGGAAATTGTTTTAAAAAATTCAGGAAAAATATTTCTGGGTAAAATTTTTATCAAAAAATGGAAAGTTATTTTTAAAACAAAATCAAGATAAGATTCATTGTTTATATAAGTGTCCTTTATGGAAAGCAATAAAGGAAGACATTGGATTCTTGATAGTGGGTTCTCATCACATATTATTAGGGACTTTGAAATTCTGAAAGGAATTAAGATACATAAAGCAGGATTAGTTATTTTGTAAATGAATACTGACTAAAGATCAAAGGTATTTGGACCACTAAGATGTAGTCTACAGGAATCAATTCTAAATATGTATTATTTGTGTCAAGGATGAAACATACTTTTCTTAGTGTCAGACAGCTATGTGATTAGTCAAATGAAGTTGTCTTTACAAATAAATTATGTCTTGTATGAAATTAAAAGTATTAAAAATTTATTAAAATAGGGTTAAGAATAAGTCCAAACTTGTTTCAGTTTGGTGATCTATCCAACTTATGCTACATGAGTGAAAAAATGAAAATGACCTTTATAATGGTATACTTGGTCACCATAGTCAAAGAAACGTGACCAATATCACTAAATATGAAGTTGGGAGATACCTTAAAAATTTCAAGAGAGAAATAGATGTTTTTTGTGAAACATTTCGAAAGGGGAATATGTCTCAAATAACACACAAAGAAAGGGATATATAATCCACCAAACCATTGGAACTAATACACTCAGGTGTATAAAATCCCATGAGGAATAAGTCTACTAGGGGTGATACTTTTTTTCATTACAATCGTTGATCATTTAACATAAATGTGAAACATTTTATTCCTGAGACACAAATTTTAATCTCTCTAAATGTTAAAAATTATCCAAAAAGAGGTTTAAAAGGAGTTTTGTGTTTAAATAAAAAAGGATTAGGACATAAAATAGAAATGAATACATAATCTTTGATTTTGAGTGCTATCTTGAAAAACATGGGATTAAAAATCAATATATCACACCATACACTAATTAATATAATGGTGTTGATGAAATTAAGAATAAAAGTATTATGAAAATGGGGATAAGAATGCTAGCTAAGAACAAGATTCCAATGTTCTTTTAGAGAGAAGTTGTCTATAATCCTATTCATATTCAAAATAGGTGTTTATTGAGACCAAAAAAATCATAAGACTCTATATGCGATGTTCGATAATAAAAAACCAACTATAAAATACTTTAAAGAATTTGGAAGTCCTTGTTATATTAAAATAATATAAAAATATTTGTGTAATTTTAATGAAAAGTAAAAATAAAGATCTTTTTCTGGGTATCTTTAAAATTGATCTGGTTACACGTATTGGAGATAAAAATTATATAAACTTATAGACTATTATAATGTTAAAATAATTGAAAATCTAAAAAAAATTTGTTCTTACTGAGACTAATGATGAATCTACTAGGGCTGAAAATTTAAAAAATTTGATAAATAGATTTGTGAGGAAATTGTAGTAGTGGAAGTTGTGGTTGATATTGGTTCAATTATTACTAATGAGGTAGCATGGAATAAAAATTAGTAATAGACACATCAAAAGTTGAGAAAACATGTTGAATTTAAAAATATTATTTTCTAGAAAGTTATACATGTCCAAACTCAAAAAAAAAAGGTGAGATTAGAGAACCAAGTAAAACTTATTTCACATATTGATCCCCATTCAATTAATAGGGTAATATATAAGGATGAGCAGATTATTTCTATAAATGAAGATCTTGATCACAGAGTTAATAAATCCACTTTGATGCTTGTTATAAGTTTGGAAAACAAGAATTTTAATGGAACCAAGTGGGTTTTTAGAAACAAACTCAATGAGAAACTATAGGTGTATAAGAATAATTCTCGAATAAATTTTAAGGGATACTCTCAAATAGGGGGAATTAACATTGTAGAAATATTTAATCTTGTGTAAAGGATGGAATTTATTTTTTTGTTTTTGTTGTAATAGCTCACAAAAAGTTTAGAGTTTACTGAATATATATAAATTATTCTTTCCTCAATAAATATATTGAAGAGGAAATTTTCACTAAGTAGCTTCTTGGGTCCATCCTTGATAAATATGGAAACACAACCTATAAATTGATGAAATCATTATATGGAATTAAAGAGTATCTATGGGCCTTTTACTCTATGTAGGATGAATTCTTAAAGAATCTATATTTTTTAACGGAAGTGTTGATGAAAGAATCCAGCACTGGTACTCTCACACCCATGATCTTTATTGATGACATAATTTTTTCAAGTGATCAAGAGTATCTTTTTGAAGAATTTTCAAACCAAATGAATCTTAACTTAAATATTTTTTTATTGGGAGATATGAGTTACTTTATTGGATCTCAAATTTTACCAGAAAGTAATTGTATATTTATCTGTTAATAGAAATATTCTAGAGAGCTTTTGATAAGGTTTAAAATAAAATATTCTAAGGAGGTTTCCACTTTCATTGCTATTATAACTAATTTAATTAAAAATGATAATGAAAAGAGTGTCAATAAAAATGATTTATAAATAATTATTGTTAAACTTCCCTATATCACCATTTTATGCATGAAAATTGTATATATCTTGACTCTATATGATCAATTCTAAAGTGTTCCAAAAGAATCCCACATTCTATCAGCCAGGGGGATTCTGAGATATTTGATGGGAACACTTAGTAGTGGATTTTTATATATATGTATATTATATCTACATATATAGGGGTACATTTCTATTGATTGGGTATGATATTGCACTGATATGATGTCCATATCTGGTATCAAATTCTTTCTTAGTGAGAGTTGTATAAGCTCGCACAATAAGAATAAAAAATCAATGGATCTAAGTACAACTGAGGCCGAGTAAACCATAGATACACATTACTATACACAAATACAGTAGATGCAAATGAATCTAAGTGAATTTAAAAATATTTTTGAGAAACTAGGATAACTTTCATGTGAAAATATTAGTTCCAACAATCTATAAAATAATACTATGTAATATTCATGTTCCCAACATATTGAAATCAGGTAAAATTTAATCAAATAATAAGAAGAAAGTGAGGATTTAAAGCATGATTATATTTCCAATAGGAATTAGTTTTCATAGATTTTAAAAAGGCAATACAGAGGGAGATATTTTAAGAGATGAAGACAAAATATAATGTTGAGCCTTCCCCTACTACCTAAGATTGTGTAAAAAGAAACATCCCACTGTGGTTTGTATTGTGTTGACAAAGGGGGAGAAATGGTGATACAACTCCTTTCTAAAGGGGTAAATAATTTGTATTGATATGGTGTACTAATATTTCAACTAAATCTATGTATATTTGAATATGGGGGATATGTTTGATAAAAAACACTTTTCTAACCCTTCGCTACCTCAGTCTCCCTCCAATTAAAAAGAAAACTTAAGTCACCACTAGTTCCCTTCTAGACCCCTTCATAGAATATAAATACCCTCCATCTATAGAAAGTGATAAAAGCCTAATTGAACTAATATAATAAAATATATGAATACCCTGAAACCCCAGGTAAAATGATGATCAAAGAGGAGCCAATAAACCAAACCAGGTAACTAAAACTGAGATGATATTATAGGCATGAGATCACAAGTACTCATTAGGCCACTAAAACCCACTGAATATAAATTGTATGTTTCATAAGGAAATTCAACAATTCTAATTTGAAAATAAACTAGAAAGTAATATTTTCATTTATATAACTTTATATAAATAAAACAGTTTCATAAACCACTTTAAAAAACATTCTCCTTTGCTTTCCAAAACCAAACTCACACATTTTGAAAACAAGTCCAGTGTACTAAGACACTTCCAAAACCAAACATACACCATTTACATTTTCCAAAAAACAACTTAATTTTTATATCTAAATGAAAAAGGTCACTTGAAAAAATTTAACTGACCGAATCCATCTTTAAACCAAAACACCAAATTTGAAAATCACGTTAATTCAACCAATAAAGAGTTTTTATCTTAAAAATAGGATTTCCAATGTCTGTGAAAAATAATTTTCCAAAGAAAATATCTAATACACACTGATAAAGCATAAAAATTTAGGCACCACATATATTTCCTTTTTTGAATGGAATCCCTAAGTGTGGCATTTTCGAACCCCGCTCACATGGGAACCCCCTTCCAATGAAGAGGTCACTCCAAAGGGATCCCTATCTGGGAAGAAGACATTTATAGCCATGATGGAAGAGTGTTATAGAGGGTGACATATTGATTGGTGATGGTTTGACATAGTAATCCATCAACATGGGTGGGTTGTGCCTCATTTTTCCCTCCTAGTCGGGGATTGGGTGACCCAATAGGATGAGTTGATCTGGGAGAAGGATAAATTATCCCAAGAGAGGGCTCAAAAAAATCAAACCCTTAACCTTCCAAAGAACATCATCTATTGTACCACTCTTCATAACCACTATTCCACTTCTGAAGTGGCTCAAGAACCACATATATCATAAAGCATATATCAGAATAAGAAGAAATGGTTCCATAATAATGAAATTAGGGGAAATGATACAACTAAACTATATATAAAATTCCCATAAAGAAACTCACTAAGAATTTGAATATGTCATGGGATCTACCTAAAGTTACTAATATTCCAAGAAAATAACTATATATGGGAATAACCACCCGAAATAACTATTGACATGCACTGAAGTCCATTCCATCATCCTGGTAGCCCATAGAAGAACCACAATGTTGAAGAAACCCCACCCCACCCTTGTATTTAGTAATACTTGTGGGGTAATATTCTCCTATGAACTAACTAGAGGAATAAGATAGATCTTACACTTATTACCTGGTTTCCCATTATCAATAAAAGAAGGAATGCATAGTGAAAACAATCTGAGTCTGAAACATAAGGAATTACCAAATCTACCCTCACCCCTAACTCCTAATGATGAAAATTACAATACATATAAAATGCACCCATGACATAACCAAAAAATTCAGACAATATGGGAGAACCAACATTATATAGTGATCAAAATCACATATAATAGGTATAAAAGTAAGGGGAAATCAAGGGGTGTCTTTCATTTTCACCATTTAAAAAAAGTCCCAAACAAGCCTTTAACACCAAAACATAGCTTAGGATACCAATACCTTTCACATGTCATACAAAAAATTCCAAAAACCATTTATAAAATGATGAAAATCACCCACACATTCATAACATTTCAAAACAACACTTAAAACATGGTCCTTTCTCTTTAAAAACCAAAACAAGGTTGTGGGCCAACAATTTCAATCAAACAATTTTAGAAACATGTCAGAAAGGAATTTTCACAAGTGGAAACCACATGAACATTTCATATAATCATTTGATATTCATTACAGAACCCCGTTTAAAAGAGATTTTAAGTCAACACCGCATTTAAAAACCGAATTCAATTTTTAAACCTTATTTTCATTCGTTGAAAACCAAACCGGGTCAAAATCCAACAGATAACATTTAAGAAATTTTTAAAATACACGTGGGTATTTCAAAAAATCTTATCATGTTTAAAAATTCCATTTCAAATAAAAAAAAGGAATTTGAAAATAAAACTGATTATGCCAAGATCAAAACTAAACTAAATGGTTTCAAATTTCCATAACCAGATTACATATAATTATAATTTTATACAAAGGGAATTTTGAAATCATAAGAAAAAATTGAGTTTCAAAATGAAACAACTGCATAGAAACACCTACCTCAAAACATTTCTTCCTTGATTAGGGCCACTAAGATCCACCCTTTTTCTCTTACATGCATATGCACCTTCACACACACACACAAAGGTATATATATATATATATACCCTTTGACCTAATGTACATATTTCCCTCACCATGAAGGAATATGTACAAGGATGGAATATATATATATATATGCACTTACCTATGAATACCTAAGGAATTCACCTTTAAAGAGCCACAATACACCATAATTGACAAAAGGGAACAAAAAATCACAAAAATTACTTTTAAAATTATCCCAAAATAAATGTTAAGAATAAAAACTTCCTCAAAAGGTGGTGGGAAAGATGAAACGAACCAAAATTCTTTACATTCAGTGAAGGATGCTGAGACATGCATGAAGCCATCTTGAGAGACCCATCACATGCTACAGGAATAAGGGAGACATAAAAAATCATCCCAACCAAAACACTATGGTTATACCAAACAATGAGGGGTGAAAAGCGAGAGAAAACAGAATAATAAAGAAAAATGAGGGATGTATAGGCCTTACCTTGAATAATTGACCAAGAATATTCTATAAATCCATAGTGAAACACATGGATAAGGGAGATCTATAGAGGCGCTGGCAGGTGACAATAGAGGAATGGGGGATGGGAATCACAAAAAAAGGGGGGGGGGGTGAAGAAAAAAGGTGAAGAAATAAAATAAATAAAGAAATAATAATAGTATATTTTTTTGAGATGGACATGGCACATAGTTTAATTGAATGGTTTACTAAACTGTATGTCAATCGTGTTGTACCTATTGGAAAAGCATGTGTCACTAGCATGGTTACCCCTAGGTTGTCACACGGTTGAGTTAACTGTTCTCAATTTGTGTGAATTTGCTTTATTCTGACGATAGAACTCCCACACACAGTCAAAAAATGGTAACTCTTGATCATGAAAAAAACATGCACTACAAAAAAACCATTAAAAATTTTAAAATTCAAGACCCAAACTCTTAGGAACCCACAAAAATCAAAATTAATTTAATTAATTAATTAATTTATACCAACGTGACATGGTGTCTATCTCAAAATCCCCACCATATAAATATTATCCCCATAATGTCTTAGGTCTAAAGTAGAGGTCCAAAAGGGTAAGAATAACTACCCAATAAAACAATAAGAATCCTCAAACCTAGAAAATACTAAATAAAAACCAATCATCCAATGATCAAGAAAAGTATGAAGAGAAAATGAGACGAAAAAATGGTCTCCTCACCATTTAGGAGTGAACTACAATGGTGGAACAACCATAAATTTATTACCACAAAAACAAATATTTCCCTGATAAAGTGGATTCCCAAAATATCTGAAGGGAATCCAAAAACAATACTGGATATAGCCAAACTATATCAAACCACAAGAGAGCACTACCTAAGAAACTCCCCAAAGGATAAAAAAGTGGTTCACTAAAACCAAGGTATCTAAACAAGAATCTTGAAAATAAAAAAATGTTCTTTGATAAAAAATGAAAAGGCTCTATCCTAAGGGTCACATCTAAGAGATAATTTTTTCTATATCCAACTCCTTTAAATACCATCCCACTATAATTATGATTAAAACACAACCAATTGGAATCCAAAACCCAACTATAAATAACAATACACCCCAAATATTCATACATTAAACTTATATTCTTTATCTATCCAAGAAAATAGCCCCAAAAATTCAAATAAAATTAATTTCCCCCACGGTCTACTCTACACTAGGGAATACATAAACATAAAGTGATGAGGAATGAACAAACTCCCAATACTAAGGTCACCACCACTGACAAAAACCATATAGAACATTAGGAAAGGGTTCCTTATTCCATAATGCTCAAAACTCAAAGAGAATAGATCACAAAATGGCCTTTCACCCATAAAAGACAGAACTAAGTACCCAAAAGATTCCCCAAATGATGGTAACTCACCCATCAAGCATCATATGAGAGCTTACATAGGACATTCTAAGAATAAGTGATCCAAAATGATCCATCCACCAACCAAAATTTAATGGTCTAAACCATTGGACCTAACAATACCCAAAGATCCACTAAAGAAGAACTACCTAAGATAAACCCAATGAATGAAACTCTAAAGAGGAATCGACACATGAAACTCCATTATAAGACTAGGCACTATCAAATAGAGGAGGAAGGACCCCAAAAATGAACACCATACCTTTACAACAGACGTTTCTAGAAGGATTCCATCCTGAAATATGAGATATCAAACCTCACATGGTTATGTCTTCAAAATCATACCAAACTATCCAAAAACACACAAGAGAAAAAATAATACATAAACTTTACTAAAAAAAGAAAGGTTTTTCCAAAATCCATTTTTAAAAACCAAGGCACTACTAAAATTGGCCCCTCTTTCCTCCAAAACCAAACATAAACCATTTTCAAAAATTCATACACTAATTCCTAACCCCACCTGAACAATTTTAATTTTTTTTTCAAATATGATTTAAAAAAACAATTACTTGTTTAAAAATACCAAAAAAATGTTTTTATTTTAAAAATAAAACAGACATTTTCCATTTGAAACAATCTTCAATTCAATTACCTATTTTAAAACATAAAGACCAAGAGTAGAATCCAAATTTGGAAAACACAAGTTTCCTTTTAAAGAGGAAACCCATCCTTTAATACATCATGCACTTGATTAGGAAATTTAATCACACATAAAACATTTTTCAAATTAAAAAAACCAATTGTTTCAAAAAAATTTACAAAACCAAAACCATTTTAAAAACAATCCCTTAGGCCTTGTTTTAAAACCAATTTTTTTTCTTAGAAATCCATTTTTCACAAAAAAATGAAATTAACATGACAAGAAAAAACTACATACCAAAATTAAAATCCAATACTTAATATAAAAACATTCAAAGCTGTTAAAATATCATAAGACCAACCATGAATCTTATACCACTTCCAAAATACCCATGGAAATCAAAGAATCAAGTGGTCTAATTAACAAAATCCACTAGGCTGTAGAACCATTCCTAACTTGGCCACATAATTGAAGACCACATGACAATCATGAATTGGTTCCTAGAGCATGTTTAGAATCAATAATTTTGTTGTTTCATGGTTTGTGAGGCCCTAAGAACCAACCTTATGTTTTGACTTATTTTTTCATCACCATCCCAAACACATCACATGTTACCCCCAGGCAAATCAATAATGAAAATAAGGATAAAAATACCACTTCTATTGGCATAAAATTGAAATCAAACAAAATATAAAGCTCAAAATCTGAACCCACTTCCCAAGGTAACTCGAGGCTCAAGGTAGACAAGAGTTATATAGACTCTCCTTATACCTACCTCTTGAGTTACAATGAAAAATAAAAACTTGATCTTAGCTTGACACCCCAAATACGAATGTGCACTTTAAAGGGCCATGATCATATAGAAAAGGATAACCTAGTATCCGATTCAATTTTTTAATGAATAGATCTTTTTCATCCCTCTAATGTATGCCTGAACTGTCCCACCACATTCTTGAAGAGAATTCATGATCCCTATATGCTGGAAACTAGTTCTTAGGCATCATAGGAACGAACTTAGGAATTGTTTCACCCAATAATCAGAGTATAAGTAACACTAGGAATATAATAAAAATCTATAATGAACTATCTATATTTCATATCTCCATTCCAAAACAAATAATCAAAAAATAATCACACAAGACTAACCCTTCGTGAGCCTAGTCTCCACCCCTAAATGGAACACCACAGCCGCCACCAGTTCCCTAATAGACCCCTTTATAGAATTTAACTACCCTACATCCATAAAAAGTGATAAAATAATAATTGGACTTATGAAATAAAATAAATTACTAACATCAAATCCTAGGTTGAAAAATGATCAAAGATATGATAATCAAATGAACTAGGAACCTATAGATGCAATGATAATATAGATGTGTGCACATAAGTACTCAGTAGGTCACCATAAAACACCAAATATATGAAGTATGTATAATAATAAAATTCATCAATATTAGTTTAAATATATTCTAAAATTTAATATTTTCATACATACAGCTTTATGAATATCAAACTGTTTCATAAAACACTTTCAAAACATTTCCTCCCCTTATTTCTGAACCCAAACTCACACATTTTGGAAATAAATCCAATGAACAAAGAAATTTACAAAACCAATTATAAACCATTCACATTTTCCAAAACAAGAAGCCATTTGTTATATCTAAATGAAATTAGTCACTTTAAAAAACTTTACCAGCTGAATCCATCTTAAAAAAACAACCATTTTGAAAATTACTTTAAAGCACATATAAAAGACTTATTAACTATGAAAAAGGTTTTACAATGTATTTTAAAACTCATTTTACAAAGAAAATGATCCAAAACACATATAAAAAACATAACAAGGAAGGAAAAATAATATCATAAGAAATATATCAGAATAAGTAGAAATTGTTCCCTAATAATGAAATTTAGGGAAATGATACAAAGAAACTCTAGATGAAACTACAAAAAAAAACTCACCAAGAAATCAAATGTGACACGGGCTACACATAAAGTCACCAACATTCCAAGAATCTAACCGTATATGGGTTTAACCACCTGGTCAATCTAAGGACATGCATTAAAATCCATTTTATCATTCTAGTAGTCCACAAATACATCATAGAAATAAAAAACTCCCACCCAGCCCTTTTGCCTAGAAAAACAAATGTTTAACTAGTAGTGTGTGAACCAACTAGAAGAACAAGCTAGAGCTTCCACTTAGTACCTGGTTTCCCATGACCAATAACAGATGTTTTACATAGTGTAAAAAAGATAAGTATAACACACAAGGCATAAACAAAGATACCATCACCCCTAACACACAAGATTGAAAATCCACATACATATTAAATTCACCCATGATATAATAATCACATTCCCACAAAAGGGGATACAACATTATATAGTGATCAAGAACCCACTCAAGTTGTATAAAAGAAAGGGGAAATCATGTGGTTTCTTTCACTATCACTACTTTAAAACAAAGTGACAACTGGGACTCTAACACCAAAACATGACTTGATATTTCAATAAATTTCAAATTTCATAAAATACATATCCAAACACTATATGTAAATTTTTGGAAATCACTCACACATTCAAAACATTTCAGAACCGCCCTTAACAATTAGGTATTTTTCTTTAAAAACAAAAACAAGTCCATATGAATTTTTTTCCATCAAACCATTTTAAAAACAATCCATCAAGATAATTACACAAGGGGAAACCACACAAAAATTTCAAATCATCATTAAAAATTTATTAAAGAACCCTGTTTTAAAGTACTTTTTGGCCAACACCTCATTTAAAAAAAATTCCCTTTTAAACGTTATTTTAATTCCATGAAAACTAAACTAGGTCAAAATTCAATGCAAAACATGTAAACCATTTTAAAAATAAATGTAGTAATTTCAAAAAATCATAGAATAATTAAACACACAATTTTAAATATGAAAACAAGGAATTTATAAGAATAACCAATTATACCAAGTTGAAAACTCAATGAAATGGTTTCAAATTTCCACATATAGATCACATATAATTATAATTTCATAAAAAGTTAATTAGGAAAGCACAATCACACTTTTATTTTCAATATGAAACAACTACATAGAAATAACTACCTCAATACATTTCACCCTTAATGACGACCACTCGGATCCACCCTTTTTCTCTTACATGCATATGAACCCTTAAAAGTATATATATGCATCCTTTGACCCAATTTACATATCCCCATATCCATAATATAATATGTACAAGGAGGGAATATATATATATATATATTTATATCTGTGTGTGTGTGTGTGTTCTTACATATGCATAGAAATTGAAGTCTCCTTGAAAGAGCCACAAGAAACCCTAAATAACAAAAGGGAACAAAAAATAATAAAATTCCTATTTAAAATTGGTCCCAAAGAAAATAGAAGAATAAAAACTACCACAAATGGTGGTGGGTGAGACAAAATGAACTGAAATTGTTTTCCTTTATTGAAAGATGTTGATTCATGCACAAATACTTCCTGAGAGACCCATCACATTGCCTAATAATAAGGGAGACATAACAAATCTGCCCACCCAAAACACTAGGTTTTTGACAAATAAGGGGGAAAATGTGATAGAAAAAATTAATAAATAATATATAAGTTGGGAGATGGATACCTTACTTCAAATAATCAACTAATAATCCTCTATAAATCTAGGACAAAATGTGTGGA
The DNA here is from genome assembly GCA_963277665.1 of Viscum album. NCBI lineage: Eukaryota > Viridiplantae > Streptophyta > Magnoliopsida > Santalales > Viscaceae > Viscum > Viscum album. The sequence continues at coordinate 2,070,043,327 of OY728140.1, forward strand.
GTTGGGATCTCGAGAGAGGGGAGTGGCACACGACCATGGAGCGGGGTGTTGTGTGACAGGGCGGGATAAAAAAAGAGAGAGGAATAAAAAATAAAGAAAAAAATAATAATAAAAAAGTATTTTTGTGAACTAGGTACGGTACATGGTTTAGGAACATGGTTTACCAAACCGTGAACCAACCATGCCGTCCCTACTGGAAAAGAACATTTCACCCACATGGTTACCCATAGGGACTTTCATGGTTGAGTTAAATATTCTAAAGTTGTGAAAATTGGATCTATTCTAATGACATAACCCCCACACATGATTAAAACACAATTATTCCTAAATGTGCGCAAATTGTGCGTTGCACCAAAACCATTAATTTTTATAAAATTACAGTCCTTAATATCATAAACCTAAAATTGATAAAAAAATTATTAAATTTATTAATACCCACATGAAAAAATGGGTGTCACACTACCCACCACAACATGGTAGACTCCCCCAATAGACTGACCGTGGGCATCAACCATGCCCTGGCACTAAAGCCTTGGCCTCTTTGGTCTATCCATGAAATCCACCACACCCATAGTGAGGCTTGTTTTCAATGAAACATAGGGAGAAAACCAAATGCCCACACCCAATAACACACCCTACATTAGTAATGGTGGATCTAAACATTTCACATAAGTGGCCCATGTCATACCATGTCCCATATCATGTCCATGGTGCTGCCTGTTTTGTACCCACATGGTTCAAAAACTATTTTGAAGCCACCAAACACCTCTAACTATGCCCAATATATAAATAAAAATATAAAATAGGCTCATTACCTAATTCTATATACCTGGGTGTGGTAATTCCCCCCACCAAAAAATCATTCTATTCCCAGAAAGGCATAAGATGTAGAACCTAAAAAGAGATAAGTCCATTTTTTCATCAACAAGGCCCCATTATACCATATCTCATAGATATCCCTACCACACTATCATCTCACTCAAACTAATGGGATCTTATTGAAATACCCCCCCTTACTCTATCAGTTTACTATTCGAACCATTGAGTTTTTGGGTACAATCTAAACATACTCCCACTTGATCATGTGGGAAATATCTGATTGATAATTCATAAGTTGGGAATCATGGTACACATCATAGATAGAAGACAAACAAGAAGGTAAGTATAACCAATAAGACACCTTCCTGATTTGCTTCATAATCTCAAAAGGTCCAACATAATGAGGAGTTAACTTATCCTACCTCCTCAAACATATAATCCCCAGCTAAGCTGAAACCCTAAGAAAAATCAGACCCCTAATTCAAACTCTATCAGATGACAACACCGATTGGAATATGGTTTTTGGTTACTTTGATATATATCTAACTTTTTCTTAAAAAATTTCATGATATCTATCATCTTATTAATGATAATTGATCTAAACAAGGATTTTTCTTCAAACTATTCCCAATAAAAATGTGATCTATAAGGCCTACCATGAAACTCATTAAAAGAAACCATCCTGACCGATTCCTTCTAACTATTGTTAAAGGAAAACCCCTTCAAGGGAATATGTTTATCTCAAGATCCATTTAATTTAAACAAACAAGACCAAAGATTTTATTCAAGAATATGGATGGCATAATCAGTCTGACCATCAATCTGGGGATGAAATATCCTGATCAACCCCAATTAAGAACCCATCACTTCCAATAGATTACTCCAAGATTAATATGTGAAGCAAGGGTCCCAATCTAAAACAATTAACAATGGAACATAATATAGTCTGGCATTCTCTTGTACATATAGTTGATCGAGATCATATACCTTTATTGGCTCCTTGATAGGTAGTAAATTTACTAACTTTTTGAGTTGGTTAATAATTACCCATATCAAATCCATACCAGTAGAAGTCTGAGGTAGCCTAATCATGAAGTCTATGTATATCCTATTTAATTTACATACTGGAATGTGGATGGGTTGTAGAAAATGAGCATGCCTATGATGTTATGGTATAATTATCTAACATGTAAGGCATAAATACACTGAATCTACAATATATTACCTCATTATAGACTAGTAGTAATGATACCTAAAATCATGGTACATATTTCCATCTCCAGGGTGAACAAACCAATTGTATTTGTGTAAATAATCCAATAATCCATATATTAGGTCTATCAGAACAACCATCCTGTCTTGAGAGCATAAAAATGCATCATGTGACCAAGACCACTCACCCAAGGTCTCTCCACCGTATATATTCCTACTATAGTGCTGACACATAGCATCCTTAGACTATCCATGTTGATTATGGTCATATAATGATGATCTATACAAAAAAAATCCAATATTACCTATATGTCAACTCTCCCTTCATTCATGTTCAGCTCAACAAACATGCCCATCAACAACCATTCTTCAACTGATTCGTTCACTGCATGAGTTAGTAATTTTCTACTCAAAGAATTTGAAATAATTTTTTTTCTAGGGGTGTATGCAATATCGAAATAAATGGTTTGAAGGTACTCCACATGGTATCTCTATATTTTGTTAAAATCACTCTGATTGAAGACACAATCCAGATTGTTATTCTCTGAATACACTGTAAACCGATCCTTGTTGAGATAGTGGTGAAAAGTCTTAAGAGCATGCATCAATTATACCAACTCATGATCATGATCATGAATGGGGTAGTTCTTCTCATATGGGAATAAATAATGATATCCATAATATACTACCTATCTACCCTGAATCAGAACACAACCCAAACCCGTACTCTAGTCATCAAAATAATATTCATATCCCAAACCTGACTCAAGATAAATAATGATTGGGGATGAAGTCAATCTCATGTTGAACTCATCAAAATATCTCTAGTATTTGATCTCTCCAAACCAACTTCACTCCCTTTCCTGTTTACTTTTTCAAAGGAGATACAAGATTTTTGAATTCTTGAGCAATGTTCCTATAATAACCAATTATGTTACAAATCGGTCTAGGATACCATCCAAAACAACAACCAACTTGACCAATGGAATTTGTAGAAGGGTATTCCTGATCCCTATGGGCTAAGAAATAGTGCCTAAGAATCAAACATCACATTTGGGAATGGTTTTTCCCATAGAAAACATGAACAGAAAACCACAGGATAATACATCATCACATAATCAATAGTCATAATAAAAATAATTAGAACTATCACGGTTAAATAACATTAAATTTTTAACCAAAAACCAAAACATAAAAATGAGAAGGGGAACCAACTAGGACACAACCATAGACCTCCATGAAACAAGACAAATGCCACCCTCAATCCACCTCCCCCAGCACATATAATATGAGGAACACTAGCAACCAAATCGACTATCATCACTATAAAAAAATTTGACTTTACCTAGGTCAAACATAAAAAGGTATACATACACCTGAGGGTGTATGTAGGTTGTGAGTCAATGTCCAATAGGATATCACCCAAAAAAGATTCCATGCCATAACATAACAGTAAAAATCAACATGATTTTTTTAAAGAAATGATAAGAAAATAAAATAAAACATTTAAAGGAAACATGATTTGAAATATAAATGGGAAAGTAAACACATCACCAAGCCAATAATTAAGAATAACATGACATGAGAACCATAGGAAAATCCTAAGGTACTAGGGTTATTGGGGACCGAGGATCCTTGTACATTAGTGACATGGTTTAGAAACCATAACCCACAACATCCTCATGCACAAACCACTAGAGAGGATACAATCCAAAGTTCTAGTGGTCTATGATCATCAAAAATGTTTAGTTAGTGTTATGGGATTAATCCTTCTAGGGGGAAATGGGCCTGAACCCTACCGATCCACTTATCATATTATCCCTACTCTACCCAGCATAGTTTCCATGTATTACCCTTGTGATCAATTCCAAATACCATATAAACTAATTCTTTCACACACATTATTTTAACACTTGAAACACACATTCCAATCAACATTTTCATTTTGAAAACATCTATTGAACCTTTAAACACATGAAAACCATTTTAAAAGATGTTTCTCACCACTCACACAGTATTCATATGAAATTTAGAAAGTAATGTAGAATGCAAAAATTATCCAATAATGATTTACCATGGAATCACCTACCTTTGGCTTTGAATCTTCTGAGAAACTATAGAAAACCACAATTGCACCACAAGGAGAACATAGAAAGTAAAAGGCACACCATAACCATCAATATCTTACCCAAAAGAACAAAATTAAACACACATTAGGGAAACTAATCTACTGAAGAATAGAAAAAACAATGTAGAAGGAAAAGGATACTAAGAAGAAGGTAGAAATTGGGAGATAAGGGAATTAAATAAAGATGACTATGAGAATGGTTTCCACGGAGTATGCACCCCACGCACCAAATGTTTTTCAAATTTTCCAAACTGTTGCACCTACCGTGCCTCTCGTTTCTTTGATCTCTCTGGCTCCGGCGACGCTCGAGCTTGGATCCAGTCTGCCGGCGGATGGTGTTCCTCCGGCCTGCGGGCCTTCTGCTTTTCCACCCTGGCCAGGGATTTAGGCGAGGTCTTTCAGAGATGTTCTGCGAGGTTAGTTGTCTGGGATGCCTTGATTTCTGGAGATTGGTCCTTTTTCTCACTCTGTAGCGTGGGAGGGCTCCCTCCTGTCTCTGGTGGCGCTTGAGGAGGCTTTCAATGATGCACTAGTTGGCCTAAAATGGACGTTCCTTGCGTGGTTTGGCGTCGCGATGCCTTCTCTGCAGGGATTTAAATGCTTCGTGGATACCTAGGGTTTACAGGGGGAGTCTCACGGCTTGTTGATTCACCGGAATGCATTCTTATTGGTTCTGTATTCGGAGGCGGGATTCATTCTTGCCTGGTGTATGGCCCCGAGATATGTGGGGCGATGTCCATTCAACTTATCTCGATGGTCGATGGAGGTTCATAGGGGTAGGGAATTCTCTCACGCAGCGGTTTTGGTTAGCCTTACGGGTTTGCCTTTACCCTTCTAGAATGACACCTTCTTGAAGGCCATTGGTGACTCCTTGGGGAGGTACCTCTGCACGGCTCAGAGTACCAGGCGAGGGGAGGCAACCATAGTGCCTCGAATCTGTGTCGAGTTGGACCTATCTGTTCCGATCCCGGAGAAGATTTCCATGAAAGTGTTGAATACTATTGACTCGGTTCAGGTCATATTTTTCCCCGTGTTTCCAAGGTACTGTTCCTCTTGTTTATTGTAGGTCCATTCTCTATAGAACTGCCGGAGGAGTGGGTCAGGTGGCCGTCGTAACGAATTCAGGGGTAGGACACCCATATGTCAGGGGGTTCCGAGCCCAAGGAAGGCTATGGTGTCGGCTTCCCTCCCCATCCATGGGTACCTTTCCAATCAATCAGCCTGATTGTCAGGTAAGCAGATGGCTCCCTATATCTCATGTCGGGAGGGATCTACTAGCCAGACCATATCTCCAGGTATCTACCCAAGTGTCCGGTCGCGACCCTTGGGGTTCGTCGTGTTCTCTATATTTCAAGGGAAATTGCTGTTGGATGGAGCACTTCTTGAGTTCTCTCTAATTGTGCCTAAGGTCGGGGCAGCCCTTCCCCTTGCACCTTTGGGACCTGGTACCAGTGGTGATCAGGCGGAGAATTTAGGGGTCTTGGCGTCCAGGTCCTCTGGTAAGGATCCTCTTGCTGGCTTTGAGGTGTGGGTCTACATGGTCTGTCCAGAGGGTCCTGTTTTACCTGATGAGCGGCCTCCCTCATAGGAGGACTCGTTGTTTGGTAGTGTTTGTCCTGTTCAACCAGGGGCTGGTGGGATTAGGGGCTCTATGCAGGAAAAGGGCCAACGTTTCTTGGGTAATAACTCGGGGGTGGGATCCCCCTCCCTGGGATCTCTGGAGGCTTCTTCTTCTTTCAAGTTTGTAGGAATCCCGAGAGTGTGTACAAGGTGTATTAAGAAGAGGTTGTAGATAAGAGAGTGTTCTTATTCCAGTGCACAGAAGACTAGGGGTCCTGGGGCCAAAGCCAGGACATCTCCTTGCTCATGATTCCTATCATCTATGGAACTCCCGAGGGATTGGGGTGAGGGTTAAAATGGATTTCATCTCCTTGGAATGTAAGAATCACAATGCCAAGATGGTTGCAGTAATTGAACAGAAGAAGAACTCTGCAAAAATCCAAGAGTTTTCACATAGGGTTAAAATTCATGATTACATGCATGCAGATCCTACGAACAACCACATATGGTTATTTTGGAAAATGGAGGTATCAGTGGATTTGATCCAGGCGGGAGGCTAGCATATCACTATGAGGGTTACGAGTGATGGAGTCTCTGTGCTTTTATCCTTCATTTACGAGAGTTGTGATGCACAAAGGCAAGAATTGTTGTGGTCTGAGATGAATGGTTTTGACCCAGGGGACCAGTCGTGGGTAGTATGGGGGCATCAATATCATAGCGCATCCGAATGAGAAGAAGGGGCGAGGGAAATTCCCAAGGAGGGCTAGTAGGTCCTTTGTGCAGTTCATGGCGGGAAAGGTACTTATGGAACTAGGTTTCTATGGTGACCCTTTCACCTGGTGTAACAACCGGAAGGGTGAAAGTCAGTGTTGAAGTAGACTGGACAGATGCATTACAAACGTCCATGCCATATCACTGTTCCCTAGTGCGAAGGTTACCCACTTGAAACGAAGAATCAATAATCAATCGCCATTACTGTTGTCTCTGTGCATGAAAGAGGTCAAGAAGGTCCATTTCAATTTCTGTAGTCTGTGGGCGAGCATGTCGGACTACCACCATGTGGTCTCGAAGATATGGAAGGAACCTTCTCGAGGTCATTCTTGGGGGGTTATCCACTCCAAGCTAAGTCTTATAAAGTATTCACTTCAGTTGTGGTCTAGGAATATCGCTTCTCATGATCAAGAATTGGCAGTGCTCCGACAAGATGTTGAGGTCCTGGAGGCTCATTTAGAGGAAAGGTGGGATGATAAGGTCTTTGAGGAGCTGTCTGAGAAGAGGAATGCCCTGGCGGTATTGGTGCTCTCACAGGAATGCAAGTTGAGGGAAAGATCGAAAGTTAAATGGCTCAAGGAGGGGGTTCATAAAACCACTTATTTTCATGCATGCTTGAGGGAGAGGAGGTGGGCAGTTAAACCCAATATGGCCTTAGAGGATGGTATGTTTATAAAGGATAGGGAGGTGGCCGGGGGTATGTCCTTTTCGTTCTTCAAAATCCTCCTTACTGGTACGAATGAGAACCTATCTAGGGGGTATCCCTCAGGGGAGGAGAAACTTTGGGAGGGGATTTTGAAGATTTTCACCAACCAGGAGAATGGGTTGCTTGAAAGGGTTCCAGAGGAAGAGGAGGTGTAGGAGGCCATGTGGAAGCTGAACCCTGATAGTGCAGCAGGTCCGGACAGTTTCTCAGGATCCTTCTACAGGGGATCTTAGGAAGTTGTTAAGCATGACATTGTTCTGGCTGTCCAGGACTTCTTCCGTGGGGGTGTCATCCCTCAGATCACGACAGCAACTATGCCGGTGCTTGTACCGAAGATCAAATATCCCACCTCTCTTACAAACTATCGGCCCGTGAGCATGTGCAATGTACCTTAAAAGATCCTGGTGAGTATTATAAACAGACAGCTGTCTTGCCTTCTACCTCGATGGGTATCCATGGAGCAACATGGTTTTGTTTAGGGAAGGTCGATCTAGGGAGCGATGGAATTGGTGCAAGAGATGCTAAGATATTTGAATACCAAATCTCATGGCTCTAACCTGGTTATTAAGTTGGATATGAATAAGGATTACGATATGATGGAGTGGGGTTTTATCAATAGGGTGTTGGCCACAACGGGGTTCTCAAAATGGGTCTACGATATTATGTTCAGGTGTGTTTGTTCACCATGGATGGCATTATCATTCATGGGGAGGACTCAGGGGTTCTTCAAGTCTATGTGAGGTCTTCTTCATGCGGATCCATTATCTCTGAGTATCTTTATCCTCATGCAAGATTCCCTGAGCAAGCTGATCAACATGGGCGTATCCGGTGGGGACATTGTGCCATATCAGAGGAGGTATGGCCTCCCAGCGATATCGCGCCTTATGTTTGCAGACGACACAATGATTTTCATGAATACGGGAGGGAGATCTCTTAATGTGATCAATAGGATTCTTGAGGAGTACGGGCACTAGAGTGGGAAAATAGTGAACAGAGGTAAGAGTAACTTCTATGTACCAAGTTCGTGCAGTTTGAGTAGGGTGGATAGGATGGGCAGTATTCTGGGTATGGGACGAGGCTCTTTTCCCATGGAATACCTCATTACCCCTGTTTCACCAGGTAGACTATGAACCAGGGACTTAGACAAAGTGGTCGGGAGAATCACGAAACATATTCTGAACTAGAAAAATCGCTTCCTAACTTTTGGGGGGCAGATAACGATGGTAAATAGTGTTCTATCAGTGATTCTGGTGCATGCCTTGGCCTATATAAGTGTGCCAAAGGGGGTGCTCAGGTCCATTGATAGAGTTTTTTCATGTTTCATATGGGATGAAGCAGCTGAAGGGAAGAGGCAATGGGTGTCATGGCGTAGGATGGTGCAGCCCAGTAGTGAAGGAGGGATTAACGTCCGGAGTCTGGAAGGCACTATACACTCCATGCGGGCGAAGCGTGCATGGGAAATCATTTAGGATCATACCCTATGGGGGACACTTATGCTACAATGATACAAGGCTGGAGGTTCAAGTGACTCGGCTAATGGGTCACCCTTATGGACTTCGGTGAGTAATATCATACCGACACTTCTCCCGTTCTCCCAATGGATCATCAGGGAGGGCCTTATTTCTTACTGGCATATAAATTGGTCAGGTTGTGTGCTGGGGTACCTGGGGTGTCCAGACCGTACCATCTCATTCAGGGAGGCGATCTTATACACACATTTCTTCATATCATTGTTGGACGCAAACCATCAAGAGGTTTATGACTCGATTAGCATGAGCTCCGAGCAGGACAGGTGAATTTACACTCCTTTATCCTCAGGTTTTTTCAGTTCGAAGGAGTTCTGGAGATTGAAGTCTTATAAGGGGAAGAACGAGGGATAGATTTATCTGTTCTGGGGTAACAGAGTACCCATTAAACTTAGTTTCTTCTCCTGGAGGCTTCGTAAAAATTCCCTTCCTTTTGACGATAATATTTAAAGTTTGGGAATCATCATGGCTTCCTGTTTCCAATTCTGCATGTTCAAAAACGAAGAGAGCTTGAGTCCCAACTTCTTCACGGGTGAATGGGCTCATCATGTGTGGATTTAATTTGGAATTATTGTGGCGTATGTCCATCTAGGTGTTAAAATTGAGCTTTTCATGGAGCATTGGGTCTAGGGGCCATCGGATTAGGAACAGACTCGGTGGCAAGGTGTGTCATTTTCATTGTAGGATGCTGGGTTTTATGGAAGGAAAGGAATCGTGCCCGGTTCAAGGGTATCCCATCCTCAGGTAGGTCAGTTGTGGCCAGAAATAGGTGCTTCTTGTATGATTTGGTCGGTCTGGAAGGTATCAGGAAGGAGGCACTGTCCCTTAGCGTACTCTACGGTTCGAGGAGTGCAGGTGCACGGAATGCTACTAGTCTACTGGGGAGATGGATCTGGTGGATACCTCCATGGGATGGCCTCAAACCCAACACAGTTTTCTCTTGTGGTATGGGTGTGATGCACGAAGGAGGGGTCATTCGGGACTATCGGGGGAGTGTGGTGCTGGATTTCTCAGTTTATTATGGGAGTGGAACTCCTATTCGGGCGGAGGATAACGCGGTTCTCACTAGCCTCACCATTTTCAGTGAGAGGGATATTATCATTAATCAGGTGGAAACTGACGCCAAGATTATTCATGACACCTTAAAGGGTAAAGGAACCATTCCCTGGTCCATCTCCTACACCATGAGGACTTGCAAGCTTCTGCTCAATAACAATGTGAGAGTCACAAATACGTGGAGGGAGGGGAACAAAGTGGCAGGCTATCTAGCCTCTCTTGCAACTCCAGGATCCTGGGTTTGCTGCCTTTCTAATGTTTCTCAGTTTAAACCGGAGGGGTTGAACCTTATATGGGGTGATTCCCTTGGGCTACAGTACTTTCGTTTCCCCTAGGAAGGGTCACTTGTTTGTAATTCATTGATTTGCATCCTTTAATAAAATCGTAATGCTGGATGGATGGAATGGACTTAAATGATGAGTTCTTAAATATTCCACCCCAAATAAATCAATAAAATGGAGTCCAATGGAAACTGAATGAAACCTCATTATAAAGAAAAATAGGCATTATAGTCTCTTAGAAAGGGGCTTATTGCCCTATGATTGACTGTGTAGTTGATCGTGTACCTCAAAAGACACAATATTCTAGGAGAAAAATTATCCATACGCCCATGCGATAGGTAGTGTAGCCCAGACTGTCCCACTATCCAATTTGCATGATCTCTTATAGGATGGCGCTCAATTTATACTAACCATGATGCAACCATGAACCACATACTATTGGGTATAAAAACCCCATTTTCACCAAAACACCTTGGAAAGAGATGAGAAAAATATAAGACCAAAAATAAAAGATAAAATACCTCAAAATTCGATCACAAATGTGACTATAATCCCCAACATGAAAATTTCCCACCCTTAGAATGTCAACCTGAAGTCTGATCCGAGAACAAAAATGTGTACTACTCATAAATATATGATTTATACCCCCCATGTATTATTCTCATCATTACCAGGATTCCAAATAACCCAAACCAATGGTATAGACTTCCTGCAAAGCACTTTCTCTTAGGAATCCACAATCTATACCAGTATCTCTAACATAGATAGATTAGGTTCAATATTCAAGTCCTCCCAATTTAGCATATAAGAAGGATCCAAATTATACTTTTTCAGTTGCGAGTCATGGAACATGTCATGGATTAAAATCAACTGAGATGACAAATATATCTGCTATACCACCTTACCAACACTCACAGTGATCTCAAAAGGTCTGAAATACCTTATCATTAGCTTCCCTTGATTTCCTAAATGACGGTGACTCAAATGAGGGGCCACCTTTAGAAACACCCAGCTGCCAACTGAAAATTACAAGGCTCAACACTGCTGATCGACATATGACTTATGGAGAATCTATACTACCGGCAACCACTCCCTGATTAAAAGAACCTTATCGGACGTCTCCTATATAAGTATTGGTCTTAAAAATGAGGTCTCACTTACCTCTACCTAGAACAATGGTGATAAAGATGACCAAACATGAAGCTCCCTGAAGGTATCCATTCTTATCAAGGATTGGTAACTATTGTTATATGAAACATGAACAATCCCAAGTGGTTATCCCATAGGCCTCTAAAATACAACACACATGCACAAAGCGTGTCTTCCAAAATCTAATTTCCCCACTATGTATGATCATCTATTTGTGTGTGGTATGTCATGACCAACATGACCTTCATTCTTATTTCATTTTGAAGGCCTTCCCAGAATTGGGAGGTTAAGATAGGTTCCATATCTTAAACAATAGTTGATGGAACACTATGAAGCCTCACTATCTACTAAACACACAACCAACCCAATGCATCTACTTTCGATGAATCTATGATTGGAATTATTTGGGATGATTTGGTCATACAACCAATCACTACACTCATGGAGTTCCTTCCCTGAGGTGTGCAGGGTAATCCAATAATGAAATCTAGGAAAACATCATCCCACATCCATGTAGGAATGAGTAATGCTTGAATAAAACTAGAGGGCCTTTCATTATCTGATTTAACCTTCTGACATGTATAACATCGAGATACAAAGTCGTATATGGCCCAACCAATTCCAAGACACTAGAATCGATGTAAAACATCATAAAACATCTTATTGGTCTCGAGATGAATGGCCCACTGAGAATGGTGGATATCCTGAATCCCTACCATCCGTATTGAAAATGGAGACATAACACGACCCTTAAAGTAAATAAATCCATCTAAAGACAAGGAATAATCAATGGGAACCACAAAAAAATTTAATAAATGTATAGACTGCTGGCATAACTCATTGCCTGAATCCTCCTACCAAACCAACTCTAGGAGGGTGGGTGTTAGCTGAACACTGGACAAGAACACACCTATGCTACGATCCTTGGTCTCTAGATGAATCTATGAAAGAAACCCATCAAGTCCCATTCATCATTGAAATATTTCATTTCATATACTAGTACCTTTAATATCAAAGAATATTCTACCACATTACCTTTACTCATGGTATAAACAACATCAAAATCGAACCCCTATAGATACTCCATCCAGCAACACTACCTCAAATTTAGATCCTTATGAGAGAGAATTTAGGCTAAGCTCTTATGGTCTGAGTATAATACAAAATTATCCATGAAGAGATAATGAAGCCATGTATTCAAGGCATGTAACCCCACCGCTAATTATAGGTCCTGGGTTCAGTAGTTCTTATCATGTGGTCCGAGATGTCAGGAACCATTTTCCACCACATGATCATCCTATATAAATACACACCCAATACCCATACCTAAATCATCAAAGTAGACTACATATCCCCTTATGAAGTTGGGTAATATCAAAATAGGTTCTGTGGTTGACCACTTCTTAAGCTCTTAAAATGATGCTTGAAATTTTGTGCTCAACTCGAACTTTACCCCTTTCTGTGTAAGCAAAATCACAGGAGATGAAATCTGAGAGAAGTCCCAAACAAACAACCTGTAATACCCTACATGGACCAGGAATATCTTGATCTCAAAAAAAATCCTTGACTACTCCCATGACACCACAACTTCAATCTTCTTGGGGTCCACCAAAACCCCACATTCCAAGATTACATGGCCTAGAAACTTCACCTCCCTAAACCATAAGGTACACTTCATGATATTATCATAGAGAAGATGATCTTCAAGAGTTCCCAACATGATTCTCACTTGTCACTCACGCTCTTGTTTGGTCCCCAAATAGACCAAGATGTCATCTAAAAATACAATGATAAAGAAATAGAGATACTAATGGAACACACTTTTCATAAGTTCCATCAAGACTTCTGAATCATTTTTTAGTCTAAAAGGAATGAAAAAAAAATACTCAAATTGGTTATACTTGGTTCAAAACGATGTCTTAGGAACATCCACCTCTCTGAATCTGACCTGATGATACCCAAAAGGCAAGTCAATCTTAGAAAACCATATTTTTCCCTTGAGTGGATAAAACAGGATGTCAATGCGGGGAAATGGGTATTTATTCATTATAATTACCTTATTCATCTTTTTATAATATATTCACAACCTTAGAGATCCATCGACCTTCTTTTCCAAAAAAAGGGGCTACCCAAGGTGATATTCTTGGGCAAATGAATCATTTAGATTCCAAATCATGCAGCTGTATCTTTAATTGCATCAACTTGGTAGGGACCATATGATACGAGGGAATATATATCATCAATGATACCCATTTCAAATAAATGGTGAATTCCACATCCTTATCGAGATTCAAACCCAAGAAATCATCTACAAAGCCTTTGGTAAATCATCTAACACATGAGGTAATCCACCCTTAAAATCTCTTCTATCATTCTCATACAAGAGCGATGAGATCTAAAAAATAATGTTGTCAAATTTCTAGAGTGGAGTTCTAGCATGTCCAAACTAGGGATCCCATTCACCTTAGAAGACCTGAGAGCTTCCATCTGATTCCACAAAACTCACTCACCACCAATAAAAATCTATGTGTTCCTTGAAAATCCCCATCTAATCCATATCGAGAATACCGGTGAAGAGGTCTATTTAAAAAACTAGAAAGTCCCATTCCAACTTGACCCATGACAAAGTGAGTACACAATATGGACACATAAAACCCTAATATATCATCTTATCATGTGGAATCATTGACTCCATCACATATGGCATGAGATCAGTTGGAAATTTCAACAAATCCACAATTCAAGAAGAAATAAAGGAATTATAAGCACCTGTGTCGAATAGAACAATCACTATGGATGATGCAATGAGAATCGTACCATGAAATATTACAGGTCCTATGTTTGATTCCACTGGTGTTTGATCTATATCATGAATATCCCTCATATCTTCCTAGACCTAGTAGAGACTGCTTACCTGTAGCTCTCCCTTAAGCTGACTCTACCCAGAAGTAGATCCAGCCTTGTTGCAATGACCACCAAACTAAGAGGATCTAGTCCTAGATGGTTCTGACTCGGCCTTCATTCCCCCATAAACTAAGGAACCCACTCCACCATGGTATAGAAATTTATCTCTATAAATTCTCGGCAAGTACCTCATATCCTCACACTAATGGTAAGGTCATGGTGGGGATGGAAGAGCTAGCTGCATATTCCCCAATGTTTCACACTGATGGAATAGAACTGATACAACAACTGAAGTCTTCAAAAAAATAGGTTGGTAAGGATGGACCAAACTACTATCTCCCCTCTTTTCCTACAAATCTCACTTACTATTCTTTTTATATGAACCACCACTTCCTTGACCCACTCCTGATGATACACCCTAAACCCAAAATTTCTAGCACAATCTATCTCCACCATCAAGGCATAGTCAATAACATTAGTATACATATTCAACATAAATAGGAAGACCCGAGTTTTGATATCAATCCAAAAACTCATTTCAAATCGTTGAGATTTTAGCTACTCATTAGAAACTACTTTGGGTGTGAAATGAACAAACTTAGCAAAATTATTATCATACTCCAATGTGGTTTGATCCCCCTATTGAAAATAAAATAATTTTCTGTTCTTGGAAAAGGACAAGGTTTTAGGTAAATATATCTCATTAAATATGACATTGAAGTCCTTCCAACCAATTTTCTTGTGCTTCATGGTCTGAACCACTGAGTCCCCCCACCTTCGACTAGGATCGTCTAATAGAAACAAAGAACACTTCACCTTGACTACCTCAGGAGTACCAAAAAACCTAAACATCCTTAAAAAATCTAACCCTTGAATTCCTAGGGCTCTATGCTACCCCAAAAAAATGAGTCTTATTATTAATAAACTCTTAAGGAATTTTCCTTTCCTGGACTTGGTTCTTCTTCCCTGACATGATCAGGATAAGATTATGATCCCAGAACCTAATACTGGACAAACCAAACCATTTATTACACTAATATCTAATCAAATGCTGAATGAGAACTCTCTATATCCCATTTCCATAGTTTCATAGGAAGTCTTAGGGTATGCATGATACTACAAAAATTAACAAAAAAAATTAATACTCTTTTCTATTTTTTTTAGCAACATCAACAATTTTCAATCACTTCCATAAATCCAAAAAACCAAAACAATTGTAATAGTGAGTATGATCACTCCACCCCTAGTAAGTTCCCATGCATAGTATATAGCCTCTACATCTCACCTAGAAGAGGATTCAAACCAAATCCTAAACATCCCATGGGGAACTGGCGTCTATCACGAGTTGTGTTGGCTTGAAACTCCAGATGCAACCAGAACCTTAAGCCCCGACATCCCTAGGTCATATCTGCCCTGACATTCCCAAATAACATGACCCAAATAAAAGGGTGAAACCTTCTATGATATCATTTTGTCACAAACTAGTCCAGGATTCCATCCAACCCAAAACACGACCCAACCTGTGGCATGGCCCGAAGTGTGTTCCCGATCTCTAATGGATAGAAACTTGTTCCTGTAAGATTTAATATGTAATAATGAGATGCTGAAATACAAGAGGGGGGGGGGGGGGTAAATTTTATACTTTAAAAATTCCTTTGGAACTTTTAAAGATGGTTATGTTTAACATGGTTAAACAAGACAATTCATAAAACCTCTTAGTTATAAACACTTTCTTGATTCAGGAAATATGATTCCGAGAAAGAAATTCCAGAAAAGTGATCCCGGAAATGAAACTTAATGAAAGTTTACAAAGATAAAGATTATAACTTTAAGCATATAGAATCTACATAAATCAGAATACAATTAGAAGGAAGTATAGGATAGTTATACTTTCCTAAATAATACAAATGCAACAGAAAACTTGTAACAAAACAAGTAACAAGTAGTAAATCTTTTAACCCAAAGTGAAGGGTATCCAACAACCTTGGATAAAGGTCCCTTGATTTATACTTTCAAGAAATTATGTCTTACCCACACCATGGTAAGCCCTCGATACGAAGATCAGAGTTTTTCTTTCTATCCCCGCAAGCCCTCAACTTCTAGGTAGTCAGCACCTCTTTCTTCCTCAACAAGGAAGCCCTCAACTTCAAGGTAGTCGGCACCTCTGTCTTCTTATCCCTAGAATCCCTCGATTGTACATAGAGAAAATCAGAGTCGTGCAAAGAAAATCTGAACATATTGTTTAGTATGCACTAAGAAACAAAGCCGCTCTCTCTAGAAATCACTTTAGCAGCATGTAATCTCTAGATTGGTCAACTTACTGTGAGATCATTAAAATGAGCTCCTATTTATAGGCACGAATTCAACGGTCATCTACCTCCCCCAACAGTCATATTTTTCCTCAAATTTTAGAGGGACTTGTACATGTGTTACTCAAACAACGATTAGTTAGTAACTGAAATCACGAAATAGTTTTATAACAAAACAAGTGTTAGAAAAAATTACGGTTACATAACTAGAAATCCAATATTCAGAATGTAAGAAAATGAATGCTTGGAGTCTAACCAAAATTGAATTTGGAGTCTATAATACACGGATATTCAGATTCGGTTTTCTGGGAATTCAGAAACTGATATCTATAGAATTCCAGAGTCTGAATTTCAAGGAAATTCGGATTCTGGATTAATAAGAATTCGGAACCAGAACTCACAAAGTCCAGATTCAGAGTTCATGAGAATTCAGAGTCAGAACTCATAAGAGTTTAGAGTCTATATTTAGAGAACTCAAAGTCAGAACTCAGAAAGTTTGTAACCAGAATTTTTATTTAGAATTCGAAGTCAGAACTCAGAAAGTTTGTAACTAGAATTCATATTTAGAATTCAGAGTCAGAACTCAGAAAGTTCATAACCATAATTTGTATTCATAATTCAGAGTCAGAACTTAGAAAGTTCGTAACCAGAATTTGTATTCAGAATTTGGAGTCAGAAATCTAAAGAGTTTGTATCCAGAATTCATATTCAAAATTCAGAGTTATAACTCAGAAAGCTCATATCCATAATTCTGATTCAGAATTCGAAGTTAGAACTTAGGAGAGTTCGTAACCAGAATTATGAGAATTCAGATTCTAAAATAGAATGCTTTATATCTAGGTGATTATAGGATTCTGAGGTTTTGGTTTCAAACTGAATTTTACACTTAGAAAAATTATGATATGAACAATAAAACATGGTGAGGATAAATTTCCTTGGGGAAGGAAATTTTTTCTTATAGATGTAAAAAATAGGGTAAAAAGAGTTTTTCCTTGAGATAAGGTGTTTGTGATTTTCAAAACAATAAGGAATTGTAAACTCATAAGGAAACTTTATTTACTAAACAATATCCCCCAAGTACGAAGGAATAGAAAAGTCATAAGGAAAAACTTATTGATTCAACAATCTCCCCCTTTTTGGAAAGCACAAACATCCTTACGAAAAAGAATATAAGGACTTAGAATTTTTTTTCTAAACTTTGAAAATCAAACTTATCTCCTTTTATATATGAACAATGGTGAATACGAATAACGCCCCTTAGGCTTTGGAATACCAAGGATTGTATTCTAGATTTCAAGAATGAGTTTTTTTCATTTGAATATGGAAATATTTGTAATGATAACTCCCCCTTTGATAAACTCCCTTTACTTAGGGATATTTCTTCTTTTACTTAGAATTAATTCTCCTATCTACCACTTTGTGATTTAAAAAAAGAGTTTGAAGGAATGGAAAACAAATATGGTACCTAAAATATTAGTACAAACATCTAGAAAAAAACAAGCAACCGCAATTTCATTAATTTTGGAAGAATTTGTACAAGGAAAAACAGATACAACAAAAGATCGGATTTGGATCTATTTTCCTTCTTTAAGGCTTTGATCCTATCATCTTAAGCCTTCAGAGCCTCTGCCTAAGCGTTCATAAAGTCATCTTGCTTCACTATCTTTTCTTGAATCTCGATCTGGAGATCTATTTCTATTTTCCAACTTTTGACAACATAATTCAACTTCCCCTTCAGATCTTTGGCATCCTAAATCCGAGTATTCTTCTCAAGATTTAGCTTTTCCTCAAATCTATTTGTAAGATACTTGATTTTGGTGTCTTTAGTATCAAAATCTTCCTTGACATCTTCTTGAAATTGATCAAGATCTCTCAAATCTACAATAATTTTCTTCGACCAATTGGTCATTTTCTTGCAAGATTTTTTGTGGGCTTCATAGTTTATGAGGAAATTCTTGTGTTTGGACTCATCCTTTACACACCTATCCATCACCATAGATACAAATTCTGATTTCTAATTCGTACTATGCTAGAGCATCTGGCATCTGGATTCAATTTTTTGGAAAGATCAGAATGGTGTCCACTAGCTTATTTAGGGATTGAATGACAGAGTCATGTCCTAAAGCTGATGACTCAGAGTCTGACACTCTGCTATGTGATGGTTCTTCTTCTAGTTTAACCAACTTCCTCTTAGAAGTTCCATCAGCTTCATTCTTCCTCAAAATTGCTTTTGTTAGGGTATCAATAACAACATGTTTGACCTTACTGATTCTTGGAACAAATTCTCCATCTGGAGACTCATGCTCACTTCTAGACAACTGAAAAATCTTATCTTCATCAAAATTTTCTTTCTTAGCTCCTGCCTCAATATCTTTAGGAAGAATGAAGTCATGATTATGGATTTATTACTCAGATAATTTTTTCACTTCCTCTTCAGCCTTCTCTTCTTCACCTTCCTCATCCTTCCTGGGAGTTGGGAGCTTTGAAGACTCTGCTTCAGAAGTTCTCATGGATAACCTCACGAATGGGGTTTCCTTTTCATGAACGTCCTCCACTTGCTTAATCAAATCAAATATATCTTCAACACTTTCATCTTCTTGAACTTCTTCCATAGCTTCCTTCTCAACATCCTTCTCTTGGGGTTTTCTCGGAGTCTTTTACTTCTTCCCTAGTTTTTCAGGTAATGGTTCTACTATGAAAGTTTTCAGTACGGGAATGTTCTAGGATGCTACTTTAGTATCCTTTAAAAAATATTGCACAATCTCTGCCTCCGACATATTCTTCTTAAGCTTCTTCTATTTGGCTTTCTTCTCAAGCTCTTCAGCAGCTTTCTCTTTTAATGACATGGCCTCAGCAGGATCTAGACCAAATTGTGGTTCTCCTTCCTTCTGGTTCTTCTTATCCTCTCTCTATTTGGAAACTACCTCATCTGGATAGGATTTCTGCTTTTTGGGATTTGGAGGTGCGGATTGAGCTTCCTTAGCTTTAGGGGTTTCACCTACAACTTCTATTTCCTTCAATTTTATTTTTTTCCAGAGTTCTTTGATGGTTTAGTCTCTTCTACCTTTTTTGGAATGACTTCTGCTTCATCCTATGGAAGATCATAAAACTCACCTAACTTCTTAGAGAAACCAACTTTCATCCTCTTGAGGGCATCATCACTGATTAGAATTACTTTGAAATTCCTTGTCTTGGAACTACAAGATATCTTGAAAGATTCAAGACACCGAACTATCAAATTGGAGAGTAGGGCAGGATACATGATTATCTGTGCTCTCAGATTCCCATTCTTGATATTCTCTATCATAATGAGAATATGCTTCATCATATTTATTTTCCTTAGATTTACCAAAAAGTCTAAGATATACATAACAGTTTTCTTAAGAGTATCCTTGTCACCCTTTCTCGGTATGATAAGACCTTGAACCCATAACTCTAGGATCCAATTGTTAGTAGACAAGTGAAAAATATTTGTGGTCTTGAAATCTCTAAGTCCAAGACATTGTATAACCTTCACTTTAACAAAACTCCCTTGAACATCTGGAAGCTTGTGGGAAAAAAATTCTACCTCTCCTTCATAAGATAACCCTATCAAGATAGCAACATTGGTATAAGATAGTGTATATGTTTTTCCATAACTATTGACGGGAAATTTTTCTCTACCATCTTCCCTAAATAAACTAGCTAACTCATACAAATCTATCAGCAAATCCAGATACAATACATCCTGAGCTCCTAGCTTTGAAATGGATACACTCTCCCATCAATTAAGCTTGATATTCTTGGAGATAAAAGATTCATATTTCTTGAAGAAATTAGGATGTACCAACCTCTCCCTATATATATCTTCCACTCCGCAATCGGCTTGACAGTAGACATATCTTGAGAAAGAACTTCACCAGACATTCAGACTTGAGTACTTCTGAAAGGTTCTGAACGGGCCTTTGTAGTGGGGTAGAGCTTCGACACTCACAATCTTGAGAACCGATGTGGGAGAACCATCGGAGGTCCCCTTTTTATAGGTGTTGAAGTGATGGTTGAACTTCATATCTCACTCCAATGGCTATGAATTCTTCTGATCTGATCTGGCAGTTGAAAAGATAGCTGCAAGGGAAATTTGGTAGGATCCGATATTTCGAGGTTTTTAAAAGAAAACATTCGGATTTAAGAAAAATAGAATCTGAGAAATTTTAAAAACAAAAGAAACTTCTAGAAAATCAAATATGATTACAAAAACTGAAGAAATAATCATACCTTTTAGATTGTCAAGAGAATTATTATTATAGAGGAAAATTCTTCTTGAAGGACTTTAGATTCCGAAAAAAAAACTTGAGAACCAAAAAAATGGAGATCTTCATTATGAAAATCTTCATTACGAAAATCTTCATTGCGGAAATCTTCCTTATGAAAATATTCATTACAAAAAATATGAAAAACTAACAAACAAATGTACCCCCCCTTTGAAAAGGAGTTTATTACTGTAAGGAGATTGGTTAAACATGAAGTTCATGAAGAGGATTACCTTACAGTTATTATTCCTAACTTTTTTTTAATGTATTCAAATCTATCAGAGGGTAAATATTTTGTGAAAATATATGGAATTTGATATTGTGTTCCGATAAATTGAAGAATGATATCTTCTTTTCGTGTGTTATCCCTAAGAAAGTGATGCCTAATATCTGTGTGTTTTGTACGAGAGTGATGTGCATGGTTTTTACTAAGGCAAATGGAACTTGTATTATCACACATAATTTGAGTCTTAGTAGAACTCAAGCCATTTTTTGTGAGTGTGTGTTGCATCCACAACACTTGAGCACAATAACTTCTAGCTGTTACATATTCAACTTTATCAGTGGACAGTGCTACTGATTGTTGATTTTTTCGTGATCAATAAACTAAAGAATATCCTAAGAAATGACAAGTTCCAGATGTACTCTTTCTATCCATTAAACATCCACCAAAGTCAGTATCCTAAAAACTTTTTAAAACAAAATCATTTCCATAAGTGTAAAAGAGTCCAAAATCCATAGTTCCCTTTAAGTAGCGAAAAATTATTTTCATTAAGTCTGGATGACTAGCTGTCAAGTAAAGTAAACTTCCTATCATACCTCTAAAATATGTTTGATCTACTGGTTTCCCAAATTCATCAAGATCAAGTGTGTTTAAGGTACCAATGGGAGTACTTATACTTTTAGTGTTATCATATCCATTCATTTTAAGAAAATATTTAATATAATTATGTTGAGATATATAGATTCCTTCTGGTTTTTGAGAGATTTGAAAACCAAGGAAAAATGTTAACTCACCCATCAAACTCATTTTGAAATCATATTTCATTAGATCTGCAAAGGAATTGGTTAAAGATTACTGAGTTGAACCAAATATAATGTCATCAATATAAATTTGAACAATCAAAGCATTTTTCTTTTCTTTATTTATGAAACGGGTTGGATATTCATTTCCCTTAACATAATTATTTTGAAGAAAAAATCATGTAAGTCTATCATAACAAGATCTAGGTGCTTGTTTAAGGCCATATAAATCTTTGGTAAGTATAGAAACATGAACAGTATGTTTTGTATCTTCAAAACCAGGAGTTTGTTCAACAAAAACTTCCTCTTGAACATAAGCATTAAGGAAAGCACATTTCACATCCATTTCAAAAAGTTTGAAATTGAAGAATGCTACAAAGGTAAGTAAAATACGAATAGATTCAAGTCTAGATACTAGATCATGGGTTTATTCATAGTCTATTTCTTCTTGTTGATTATAGCCTTTAGCAACTAATCTAGATTTATTTTTTACAATGATTCCATTTTCATCACACTTATTTATGAAGACCCATTTTACTCAAATAACAGAAGTTTCCTTAGGTCTTTCAACCAAGGTCCAGACTTTATTCCTTTCGAATTCATTTAGTTCTTCTTGCATAGATTTTATCCAATCATCATAACCTAAAGCTTCATCCGTGCTTTTTGGTTCTAATTGGGAAAGGAATGCTAGATGACCAACTTCATTTCTTAAGGAACTTCTAGTCCTTATAAGTTGATTCACATCACCAATGATTCTATCACTAGGATGATTCTTAAGAAATGACTCATTTGGGTTTTGTAAAACCTGTTCATCAACATAGGGTAGGAAATCTTCTGAGGTAAATGCTTCAGAAGCATATTCTTGGACATTTTCCTTATCAGAAGGATCTTCTATCAATGGTTGATAATCAGTTTTGGAAAACACATCTGAAGATGTAGGTTGGGTTTGTTTAAAAACAAAAAGATCAGTTTCATCAAATTTCACATGTACTGTTTCTTCAACAGTACAAGTGTTTTTATTGAAAAATCTATAAGCCCTAGAAGTTGTGGAGTAGCCTAAGAAAATTCCTTCATCAAATTTTGATGCAAATTTATGTAGATTATATTTAGTATTCAGAATGAATACCTTGCAGCCAAAAAAATTTAAGTAGCATAGTCTTGGTTTTCTACCATTCCATAAATCATAAGGAGTTTTATATAAAAAAGGTCCAATGAAAACTCGATTTATAGTATAACAAGTAGTACTTACAACTTCAGACCAAAATTGTTTGGCTATATAATACTCACTCAACGTGGTTCTAGTTATCTCTTGAAGAATTATATTTCTTCTTTCAATAACACCGTTTTGTTGAGGTGTTCTAGGTGCTGAGAAGTTATGATTAATGCCTTTTCTACTACAAAAAGTTTCAAAATCAGAATTTTGGAATTCTCCTCCATGATCACTATGAATAGTTTTCAATGGAAGGTTTTCTCATTTTTAACTTGGGCTCTAAAACTTTTGAAATAAATAAAAGCTCCAGACTTCTTTGCTAGAAAATTGACCCACGTAAATCTAGTGTAATCATCAACCAAGACAAATACATAATACTTTTCCCCAATGCTTCCAATTTGTGTAGGACCAAAGAGATCCATATGCACTAACTGTAATGCATCAGTAGCTGAGACATCACCGACTGAATTAAAACTTGATTTATGTTGCCTTCCATATTGACAAGGGTCACAAACTTTTTAAGAATCAAATCTATGCTCCGGTAGATCCTTAACAAATCTTTTCTTAGAATGTTTGCATAAGTTTCTAAGGTTATAGTGTTGTAAACTTATATTCCATAACCAAGAATGATCTTCCATTTCACTAAGGCAAGGTAGATCTTGGCTCTTAAGGTCTTCTAAGTTTAGTGTGTAAACATTATCTTGCCTATGAGCAGAAAAAATAAACGCTTCCTTGGAATTGTGTACTAGGCACTTGTCATTCCTAAAATTCACAAGGTAACCTTCATCACATAATTGAATTATGCTAATGAGGTTGTTCTTAAGACCCTAAACAAATAAATCATTTGAAATCAAAGTTTTTACAAGAAGAATGATGTTACCTATACCAATAATTTCTCCCTGATCATTATCTCCGAAAGTTGATTTTCCTCTTTTCGACTTGATAATGTTTTCAAAATAGTTTTTATTACCAGTCATATGCTGGGAACATCCACTATCCATGTACCATGTATTAATATTGGTACCTTCTTTATTTTCCTGAAAATAAGAAAAAGTTAGGTTTTCAGAATCTAGACTTTCTTGGATCTAGAAATATTAGAAATAAAAATTTTAGGCACCCACATCTTTTTATAAAAATAGGCGTTTTGAAATCATAAAGATTGAGTTTTGTTTAAGGAACAATTTTTTTCCCAGTGTCCACTACACTAACACTTAGTGCAGAATGGACCACTTTGAGGAACAAAATAATTGTTACTAAAAATCAGTTTAAAACCAGTATAACCAAAACTAGAACTATTCCTTAGAGGTTGGATTTGTGAATACATTTTATCAAAATTGTCCTTACCTAAGGTAAAGTTTGACAAACACTTCCTCAAGGAAAATATTTCAGATTTGAGTCTGATAATCAAGTTCTTGTCTTAAAAAAATTTGATTTTAAACTAGAGCTAGGCTCATAATCATTTTTCTTAGAAATTAAATTTTCTAGATCTTTAGAAAGTTTATTCTTCTCAGAACTTACTTCCACATGATTTTTTGAAATACTTTCAAAATCAACATTTTCTTATCAATATCATTAGAAAGATCTGATATTTCCTTAGTAATAATAGTATTCCTAGATTTTTCCTTATCAAGTTTTTTCATGAGTTTTGAATTATCAATCTCAAGAAGTTTGGAAAACCTAGAAACTTATTCATAGGAAGGTAAAGTATTATCTTCATCAGAAGAATATTCTTCATCCGAAGAGTTATATTATTTACTATCATTAGCATTCAAAGAAACATTGGTAATTGATTCAACATTGTGTAACTTAGCCATTAAGCAATGATTTTCTATAGGTAGTCTGGCTATTAGACCAAGATTATTTTGTCCAGAAGATTCATAATCTGAATATTCATATGAAGTGTCGACAACACTGGCAATCCGGGTGTCATTTGATTTCAATTCTTTCTTAGCTTTATCCTTGTAATACTTCTTTCTGTTTCTTTCAAAATGCTTTTCCTTTCTTTATTTTCTCTTAAACATAAGGACATCAGTTCTTATATGTACATCTCTCTTACATTCATAACAAGTAACTTCTGAATATTTCTTTTCATTCGTTTAATTTTTCTTATATCTGGATTGAAAGTTCCTCTGTCAAGCTATCTTGTTCATCCTTCAAGCAAGATTTTCTAATTCATTCTCTGATGATTCACTTCCACTAGATTCGGATTGGATAACAACTTTCTTAGATTTGGATCTAGTAACTCTCTAAGGAGACTTAGATTTCATATGATTTGAAGTAGTAGTAAAAGCAACACTACCATTTCCATTATTCTTCTTTACGTTATCAACATCTCTCTTCATTCTAGTCTCATGCTGAAGAAGAGTTACAAACAGTTCATCTAATGAAATCTGAGTAACATTTCTATTCTCATCAATAGTAGTCCTCTTGGATTCCCATTCATTCGACCTGATGTCTATGATCTTATCAACAAGGGCTTCATCATCTAATACTTTCTCACCCATGGATTGTAAACTATTCACAATAGTCATGAATCTTTATTTCACCTTACATATGGGTTCTCTATAAGGAATGTTAACACAATGATATTCATCTTTGAGCATGGACCTTCTAGTTTCAATTACTTTGGAAGTTCCAAAGTGAGTAACTTCATGTTTATTCCAAATACAATTTGCTGCTTCAGAAGATAAAATTTGGATATATATGTTTCTAGTCATGGAACAAAGAAGAGTATTTCTTACCTTATAATTCAGTTGATATTCATGCTTTTCTTGATTGGTAAAGGTACTAACTTCTTTGTCTTGGATTTTATATCCTCTAGTAAGCATAAAAAAATTATCAACACCAGTATTGATAATGAAAGTCTTTATGTGATCTCTCCAATATGCATATTAATTTCCATCAAATATAGGTGGTCTAGTTGGATTGAGATTGTCTATGGAACCAACATTGATTCCTTCCAGCTTAAAGAAAAAAAATTTCCACAAAAACGTGTTAATAGAAAAAGATTGTAAATAAGGAAAATATTCCTAGGTAAGAAAAATATAGAACAAGAGTATCTCTAAGAAAAAAAAATGAATTCGAACTATATGATTCTGAAAACTGATTATGGAAAATAAGAAGAAGAAGAATTTTCTTCTGAATCAAATCGTGAGATTAATTCAGAGGTCACCTCCTCTGATACCAATTGTAGGATCAAATATGTAATAATAAGATGCTCAAATACAAGAGGGGGGGGGGTGAATTTTATACTTTAAAAATTCATTTTTAACATTTAAATATGGTTATGTTTAACAAGGATAAGTAAGATAATTCACAAAACCTCTAAGTTCTAAACACTTGCTTGATTCAGGAAATATGATTCCTGGAAAGAAATTACGGAAAAGTGATTCTGAAAATGAAACTGAATGAAAATTTACAACGATGAAGATTATACCTTAATGTGTATAGAATCTAACTAAATCAGAGTACAAGAATGAGGAAGTATAAGATAGTTATACATTCCTCAACATTACAAATGCAGCGGAAAACTTGTAACAAAATAAATAACAAGTAGTAAACCTTATAACCTAAAGAGAAGGATATACAACAACCTTGGATAAAGTTCCCTTGATTTATAGTTTCAAGAAATTCTTTCTTACCCACACCAGGGTAAGCCCTCAATACAAAGATTGGAGTCTGTCTTTCTATCCCCGCAAGACCTCAACTTCAAGGTAGTCGGCACCTCTTTCTTCCTCAGCAAGGAAGCCCTCAACTTCAAGGTAGTCGGCAACTCTGTCTTCTTATCCTCGGAAGCCCTCGATTATACACAACAACAATCCGAGTCGCAAAAAGAAAATCTGAACAAAAAGTTCAGTATGCACTAAGAAATAAATCCTCTCTCCCTAGAAATCACTTTAGTAGCATGTAATCTCTAGATTGATCAACTTGTTGTGAGATATTTCAAATGAGCTCCTATTTATAGGCATGGATTCAACGGTCAGCTCCCTCCTCCAATGGTCATATTTTTCCTTGAATTTCGAAGGTACCTGTACACATGTAACTCAAACAATGGTTAGTTAGTAACTGAAAGCATGACATCATTTTATAACAAAACAAGTATTAGAAAAAAAATATGGTTACAAAACTAGAAATCCAATATTTGTATTGTAAGAAAATGAATGTTCAGAGTCTAACCAAAATTGAATTCGGAGTCTATAATACAAGGATATTCGGATTCTATTTTCTAAAAATTCAGAACCTGAAATCTATAGAATTATGAAGTTTGAATTTCAAGGAGATTTAGAATCTGGATTCATAAGAATTGAGAACCAGAACTCAAAAAGTTTGGAGTCAGAGTTCATGAGAATTCAGAGTCAGAACTCATAAGAGCTCGAAGTCTATATTCATAGAACTTGGAGTCAGAACTCAGAATGTTCGTAACTAGAATTCGTATTTAGAATTCGAAGTCATAACTCAGAAAGTTCATAACCAGAATTCTTATTCAGAATTTGGAGTCAGAACTCAGAAAGTTCGTAACCAGAATTCGTATTCAGAATTTGGAGTCAGAACTCAGAAAGTTCATAACCAGAATTCGTATTCAGAATTCGGGGTCAGAACTCTGAAGAGTTCGTATCCAGAATTTGTATTCAGAATTCGGAGTCAGAACTCTGAAAGTTCATATCCAGAATTATGATTTAGAATTCAGAGTCAGAACATAGGAGAGTTCGTAACAAGAATTCTGAGAATTCGGATTCTAAAACAGAATAATTCAAATCTAGGTGATTATAGGATTCCAAGGTTTTGGTTTTAAATCTAATTTTACACTTAGAAAAATGATGATATGAACAATAAAACATGGTAAGGATAAATTCTTTGGGGAAGGAAATTTTTTCTTATAGAAGTAAAACATAGTGTAAAATAAGTTTTGCCTTGAGATAAGGTGTTTGTGATTTTCAAAACAAGAAGGAATTGTAAAGTCATAAGGAAACCTTATTGGCTAAACAATCTCCCCCAAGTATGAAGGAATTGAAAATTCATAAGGAAAACATTATTAACTAAATAGTTCCTAAGCATCAAACATCACATATGGGAATTAATTTTCCCATATAAAGCACCCATAAACAACCAAAATAATAGTGCATCACCACATAATCAATAGTCATAGCCAAAATAATTACAAATACCACGGTTAAAAACCTTTAAAGTTTTATCAAAAACAAAAAAATCAAACCGGGGATGGGAACTATCTAGACCATAATGAAAAAACTACATGAAACAAGAGGGGAATCACCTGAATCCACCTCTGCTAACATCTGGAAGATGAGGAACACTTAAAACTAGATCCACCATCACCACCATAAAACATATTTCCTTTTCCCTGGTCAAACATAACAGGGTCTAGATACACCTAAGTGTGTATGTAGGGTGTGATCCAATGCCCAGCAGGATATTGCCCAAAATATATTCCATGCCATAAAATAATAGGGAAAATCAATATGTATGTTTTTAAATAAAAGATAATAAAATATAATATAATAAAGGAAAGGATAACATTTAAAGGAAACATGCTTTGAAAACTAAATGGGAAAGTAAACACACTGCCAATCCGAACATTAATCCTAACATCACATGAGAACCATGGGAAAATACTAAGATATTTGGTATATTTGGGACCAATTATACTTTTACCTTGGTGACATGGTATAAAAACCATAAACCACAATGTCATGTTGCATGATCGACTAGAGATGAATCAATCCAAAATTTAGTGGTCTCCAATCATTGTCAATGTTTAATTTGTGTTATAGCATCAATGCTTCTAGGGGAACCGAGCCTCGACCCTACTAACCAAACAAATGTACTAGACCTAGTCTACCCAATATAATTACCATGGATTCCCTTTTTTTCTTAATTCATTCTCTAATGTCACATAAACCACTTCTCTTACACATATTCTTTCAACACTTGAAGCACTCATTCCAAACCAGCTTTCTTCATTTGTAAAACCACCAAAAATCCATTAAACACACCAAATCCATTTGAATTTTTTAACACCCCCAAAATAATCCATACATAATATTTATAAAGTAAGCAAAGCATACAAAAATCACCCAACAATGATAAAGCATGTAATCACCTACCTTTATAATGGAAACTTATGGGAACTTGTGGAAAACAAAAACTGAACAACAAGTGGACCCTAAAAAGGAAAAGAAAAAAAATAACCATCAGTAAAGTACCCAAAAGAAAAAATATTCTACCCAATTTAGAGAAACCAATCCATTTTATAAGATAAAAACCAATGAAGAAGGATGAGGAGACAAATAAAGAGGAAGAAATCAAAAGAGAAAGGACTTCATTGAGGAGTTGTTAAAGATTCCACACAAAATACACCAAGAAAGTGGATTACAAGTGAGAAAATAGGGAGAGCCTCCTAGGTATGAGACTCTTAAATGGTGGAATAAATGGGTGTATTTGGGTTAAAATCAGGTAAGGTAAAAAGTGTAAATTCAAAACTGTTTATGATCTGGGCGGGCTACACGGTTTGGCTACACGGTTTTTCAAACCTTGTGGATATAGTATGGTACATAATCCCAAAGTAAAAATAAGGCCTAATGATCACCTATTTAGGGGATCATGCTCATGTAGTCGATCGTGTGACTTAAGAAGACCCACTGGTTTGGGTGCATGGACTCTTCTGGGCTAGCACAAGATTTTTATTGATTGTGTGCCAACCATATGCCACCAGCTGTCAGGTCCAAAAACTCAATTTTCACCAAAAATACCCAAAAAACCCAAGAGATAAATATATGACCAAAAATAGAAGATAAAATACCTAATCATATGATCAAATATGTAACAAGTTTACCCCAAGAAAATTTTATGTCAAACATATTTCAAGTATGCTCCCAAGACATCACTACTATAATCTTATCACGATGCACTAAGAAAACCTTCTCGAAAATAACATGACCCATAAATTTCACTTAATAAATACAAAATTAAAATTTGGATAGATTTATATACATATTATGTTATTTTAAGATTCCAAGGATATCATTCATATTCTTAACATGATCCTACTTTGATCTAGAATAAACAAAGACATCATCCACAAAAATGACGATGAAATAATCAAAAAAATGATGGAGGATTCAATTCCTTAAATCCCTAAAAACTGAATGTGCACTATTAAACCAAAATTACTTGATTATATGCTCATAATTTCTATACTAACTATGGAATGTCATTCTAGAAATAACTTCCTCTCAGATCCTCAGTTAATGGTACCCCGATCTCAGAAATATTTTTTGAAAACCACTGGGATCCCGTGAGGTGATAAAAAAGGTAATAAATCCTTAGAAAGGTATATTTGTTCTTAACCATCATCTAGTTGAGTTTCCCATAATTAAAAAAAGTAGGAGACTCTTATCCATCTTTTCAAGGAGCACTATAGATTCACATGATGAAACTCTAGGATGAATAAATCCCTCAACTTAATATTCCTCAAGATAAACATTTAATTATTTTAGTTTAGTGGGTGAAATATGTTATTAAGGTAAGAAAAATTCCTTATCCCTATAAATAAGTATATATAAAAATAAACTTCCCTCTACGATGGTGTCCTTATGAAATAATCTTGAAAATATTCAGGATACACACTCACCACTATAGGAGGAGGTCCACTAAGATATAGATCATAAATATCAAGAAACATATCTAAAAATTTTCATGATATAATATTGGAACTAGGGTAAACAAGACTCTCTATCCTAGATCTAACACCCCACTCACCCTTAATGATATGAGTGACTACATCATAAGAAAGTAATTATACCTAATAATGATATAGATTGATCTGGGATTTATAGTTAATCATGAAACCCATGCCAATAAAAAGTTTAATTATGTTTAGATCGTGGAATGAAAATTCCAACATGGTTTCATGTCCATAAATCATCACCCAATATTTCGGACATCTAAAACCCTACCATGTATTCTTTTCCAAAGGAGTGGAAAGAGTCATCATGAATGGAATAATCTCTGATCACAAACCCAACAAATCAATATGCTTGAATGTTATAAAGGAATTAATTATACTAGTATCAAACAAGTCCATAACCATATAATATTCAATAATAAATCTTCCTTTATTGGTAGCTAGCCCTGTCTTTAGCTCCTCTAGTGTATACTCCTTTACACACAGTCTTCCAAAATCATTTTTCCCTTTATTCAAAATCGGACCATCACCCTTAGAATGAATTCGAGATCCCACCCCTTTTATTGTGTGAGATATAAATTGATATCCCTTTGAAAAGGTGGATACATATCTACTTCCCTAGGATTATATCTTATAGAAACACTGAAGAAGACTAGAGTTCCCACTAATGTGAAATACCCTG
Organism: Viscum album; assembly: GCA_963277665.1. Lineage (NCBI taxonomy): Eukaryota > Viridiplantae > Streptophyta > Magnoliopsida > Santalales > Viscaceae > Viscum > Viscum album. The sequence goes on from OY728140.1 coordinate 2,070,074,654, forward strand.
GGTGTTTCCTTATAATTACATTTGAGGTGTTCCTTTTGCCCACATTGGAATCATAACACCCAGATCTACCCAAACATATAATATACAACCCTACCACCTACTCAATTTTAGTTATCCCAATTCCTCTTTTGTCTAGAAAACAAAAATTTTCTACCTGATACTGTCATTGATTCTTTGAATATTCCTATCTTGCAAGATATATTCACCTAATCATTAAATACCTTATACACAAACTCTATGAAGGTGGGTAATCACATAAAAATTTTTATAAGAAAAATATCAATCCTCAAACCCATACCAAACTTACATGAATTGAGATAGTAATTGGAAACAAGTTTTGGAGAGAGATGTACCAACTCGTAATACTGAGTAGGATAATCCATGGAAGAATGACATCCCTACTCGAAAGAAAGGAATTCTCATGACTTCACCACTCTTAGTTTCTTAGTATAGAGATTTTGATTGAAGTATTTCTTGAAATTGGTCTAGGTGAGATCATTATGAAACTTCTTGAACAAGATATTCCCACAACTTCCTTACCACCCCTTCAAGAATACAAGTTTTGATACTAACATTGGATACATACAAAGTTTTTGGAAGTAGAAATACTCTCAATCCTCATGATCCATTCTTATGATTCATGAGGTCCCATGTCACCATTAAATATCAATGAATACTATTGAGTGAATTTAAAATCTTACACCACCCTTTATTTTGGTTCAACACTGACAACTTGGATAGAGGACTAGATCACTTGGACTATAGTTTCCACCAAAACTAAGTCAGCTAGAGGATTATCTTCTGAAGCTTGTTCTATAGCTTCCTCACTAGAATTTGGGGATGGTCTTATTGAAGGATCCATATTCTATAAAACAATGAGGATGGAAAATATCAATATAATAATTCAATTCCTTTATCACAAAAATAATTTAGAAAATTGAATCCTAAAAGTATACTACAAGGTCTGAAGCATGTTCCCAATCACCATAAGTTGATGAAAAGAACCAGTGTATCATATAAAAAAAACGTGTTAATGATTACACTCTCAACAAGAAAATGATAAGATAGAAAAAATAGAGTATCATAGAAGATATCTTAATATACATCATATGTCAAGATAACTTAAGAATAAAGGTAACAGCAAACAAGTTATAAATTAACAAATTGAAATACCACCATCATGGAACCCAGAGTATCCCATGGGTAAATCTATAAATGACCATATATCATTCCAAAAGGAAAAACAATATAGGATAGTAATCCTATATATAAATCTCTTCCCTTTACCTGTATCCTGTAAAACTAGGTCTACAAATGTCCAAATGAAAAAGTAGGGTGCGATCACTAAAGATAATTAGGATACCACCAAGAATCTATAAAATGCCTATCCATGTGCATCCATTAGTAATTATATAAAATATATTTCTAAAATTTTTCTATAGTAAATCATTTTTCCATATAAAAACATCATTTGTTTTTCATTTAAAAAACATGCCATATCAAGTGGGGAAATGTCTTACTTGGTAAAAATGAAAGTGATGTATCCACAAAGAACCAATGGGAAATCCATGACACTTGGGTGTACACAATTAAAAAATTAATAAACACTAGATGGCAAAAATGGAATCTAAGTTTGGGAAACTTTGTCCCTCTGATAGGCCAATAATTAGAAACTATGGAATCATGTGAACTACCCTAGTGATAGCTAACTCCCCTATGGATCTCACATGTCTAGTTTTCCCCATACCCCAAGGTCTTCTCAATTCACTATTAAAACATAATTTAGTTTAATTAAACAAATCCAAATTTTATAAACTATTTTTCCAAGGAAAATCATTTTCATTATCATGCGTATATTTTCATAAAACATATTCTATATCAATTAAAAACCACTTTTATACTTGAGAAACCATTTCCATTTAAAAACTAACCTTGATTATATTTAAAAAACACATCATTTTTATCAAATAATTTTCAATAAAAACATTTTTTTATAAAACAATTCAATATCCCTAAAATATAAAGTTAACATCTCATGGATTTTAATTCAACAATTTCATAAATAAAAACCAAAAGAAAACATAAAAAATATAAGCTATGTTAAGGGATTAAACATATGATATAGATACCTACAAAAAGATTGATAAAAATATCATTTCCTTCTAGACCTGTGATGGGAAACAAATAGATATGGTCCTCCTGAGCCTAGTTATAAAAGGATAATGCCCAAGAATAAGGGGAACACCCAAACCTACTACTGGATAGAAGAAAACTTCCCAAAACCTCATTCTAGAATGTATGGAATTGAATACAGGAAAATTTTAGAAGGATGACTGGTTTAATAGAGGGAAATTGAGTCCTTCAACACATTAAACCCCTGAATTAAGGATGGAATCATCTTGAGAAACCATCCAAGGAAGATCATGTGATAAAAAAGAATTTTAAAAACTTGTAACCCCTACAACTACACCTTGGGTCTACCCACCACGACATAGTTTCCTTTCCTAGAGGTCTGATGATGGGCACTAGCAATGACCAAGCCCAGAAGCCCATAGTGTTTTGGTCTGACCATGAACTCCACCATGCCCATTTTGAGGCTTGTTGGTCTTGGAAGATAGGGTGACCATCAACATGCTGCACTTGGGACCACACCCTACACTGGGTGTGGTGGGTCAAGCCAATTTACATAGGAATCCCAAAGTCACACCACAACCTACACCATAACCATGGTGAAACCAATTTTTCTTCCAAATTGTTCAAAAACTATTTTATGCCACCAAGAACCTCCAAATATTTTGACCCCAACAATACAAAGATAAAATAGTCTTCGTACCCAATTTAATATATCAGGGTGTGACACTACACCTTATACACCGTAATGGAATTATGTAATTAATAATAAGAACCAAGACTTTCATGAAATGGTGAGCTCAATTATGAGAAATGAAAGTATTTTTTATCCTTTATGGGATACACGTTTTAGATAGTGGCACACATACTAAACGAGGTTCCAACTAAAGTGTTAAATGATATTCCAAAAAAAATTAAGGAAGAAAATATGTGTTTCCAAATTTATATTTTTGGGGATGTAGATCATTTTTATGGTAACTTTTGAAAAAAAACTTTCACCCCAAGGAAAAAAGTGTATCTTTATAGGATAAAACAAGTAAAAATGGTGTTATTAATTACAAGAACACTAAAAAATGGGTTATAGAGGATAGGAAATTCATGTTTCTTGAGAGGGATAACATATCTAAAATAGTCAGTGGAAGTGATATAGAATTCATTGAAGTCATGGCTCAATATACACAAGAGTTAGCATAAAAAAATCCCACATAGTCCCATGGAAGAGATCATAAAAATGACACAAATACCACATAAGAGAACAAGAGAGGTTAAAAACATGAAATATATTATTTATTAGTCATTAAGGATGGAGACTCATTATTTGGAAGTAATAATGAGCCTATAACTTATGAGGAGGTGGTTGGTGGCATAGAAACCACCAAATGGTAAGAGGTCATGAAATCTGAAATTCATTCCACATACATCAAACAAGTATGGATTTTGGTAGATCCTCCAATGGATGTAAGTATTTTTTTTTGTAAATGGGTATTTAAGAAGAAACTAGAGATGGATGGTTAATTCAATAACTCTAAATTTAGACTGGTTATGAAAGGGTTTAAATAGAATCAAGTAATTGTCTATGATGAAACATTTTTCACTATTTTCCAAGCTAAAATCCGTCCGAAATCTAATTTCCATAACATCATTCCATGAATATAATATTTGATATATGGATGTGAAAAAAACCTACCTTAAAAGGAACCTTTTTAAATATGTCAATATTGCACAACCAGAAGGATTTATGACTCCAAAGGATTCCAATAGTGTATGAAAGTTGTAGAGAACTATTTATAGATTAAATAAATCATATAGATCAAGGAACATTCAATTTGATGAAGCCATAATGGATTTTGGTTTCATAAATAACGAGCGTGGGACTTGTTTCTATAAACGGTTTAGTGGGAGTGCATCCATTTTATTAATGATTTATTTATGTGGGATACTACTTATTGAAAACAAAATACATGTTTTAATGTTTTTTATGTCTTATTTGAACACAAGATCTTCTATACAGGGCTTAACTAAAGAAACACACATTCTCGGGATCAAGATCCATCATGATAGATCCAATAGGCTATTTATACTAACTCAATGTACATACATTGATAATATATTGAATAGATTCAGTATGGAATAATACAAGAGGATATTATTTCCAACATTATATTGAATTAATCATTCCAAGAAAATGTGTACTCATAAACATGATGGGATACTGGGGATGGGATGGATTCTATAGGCACCAGTGATTAGTTTAGAAAATTTTCCAATGATATGCACAAGGCTAGTTGTCTATTATGACTTAAGCGTAGTAGAAAGATATCAACCTGACCTAGGTGACCATCACCGGATGGAATTCAATACTATCCCGAAGTAACTAAGTCATACCAAGGATATATTTATAGTTCTTAATAAAGATGAGGAGATAGTCATTAGAAGATATACAGATTCTATATTCTGAATAGATCAAGATGATCTAAAATTATAGTTGGGATAAATCTTCACTCTCAATGGAAGTGTTGTGAGTTAGAAGAGATAAAATCAAGACATAGTCTTTGAATCTATAGTAGAGTTTGAGTATATTATGATAGATAAAGAAGAATTTTGGATACAATTTTTTTATAAGATATTGAAATGGTACCCAATAGTAAATACCCTATCACGCTATAATGTTATAACACTACAATATTAGTCCGTGAAAATTAACCAAGGTCACAATAGAGGACAAAAAAATACTCTAGATATATCATCCTTAGATGTATTTTTCTCTAAGAGGAGATATTTCTGAGAGGCACATTTTATGGAAGATATTTTGAATGAAATCTAAACTAAATTATTAACGGAGTGAAAACATGATAATCTTGCGAGAACTAGTTGACAGAAAGTCATTTGAAGTTATCATTAGTCCAAGTGTGATCTGTTAGATTTGGTGTCCTAGAGACAATAGTTTGTACTTTAGATTACATTTTTTTCTTCAAAAAAGTGATTATTAATAAAATATATTCTCACATATTGTTCATTATTTTGTGTGACTTTATGGTAATAATGTATTAGAGTATGCATTCCATTGAAAAGGTAATATAAGTTCCCTACTGTAATGATCACCTTGAAATTCAAGGACGATATTCTTAAACATATGTCCAACAGTCAGAGAACATACTATGATAGGACACATAGTTTTTCATGTGAGCTAAAATGTACATGCAATGGATGAACGTACACATTCATATGATACATGAGGTGTGTATATATACAGTTTACATTTAATACCAACATATTATTTATTCATATTTTCATTCATATGATTCATGTGTTGATATATATATATATATAATATTATATAAAATATTCATAAGATTAATATTTGAACTATTGTACTTGATGCAATGGTTGGTACTAATTCTACCAAATTGTTCTCATTAGTTTATAACTAATGGTTGGTTTATTTATCCTTTTCATATATTCCATAAAGCATTCAATGAATGTTATATCCAAAAATGAATAAATTCATGTGATGTGTTACAAATAGGGATAATAGATCATCACCTATAAAATGAAAATATTTCTCTTCCTTTGGATGGTGGTGTGTGGATCATGTTCATTTTATGTATTGCTGAAATCAGATTCATAAAAATATTTCTATAAGCTCTCTTAATTCCTAATTCTAAATTTATCTTAATGAAAACAATGATCTAGCACCCCTTCATAGGACTATTATTCTCTTAATACAATCATGGATCCATCGGTTTGTGTAATCCATCAATGTTATAAATAATTTATTTTTCTAATTCAGTGACCTACATCAAATATACCTCATAGATTGAAGAATATGGATGTTTCTACAATTACTAAAATACATGTTCTATCTTCAAATCTTTTTTGGTTATATTTACTAATTTGATTCTTGAAGATATATCCTACTATTTTTGGGATTTTTGTACACTTTATATGATCATTATATGATCCAATTAAACACATTGGTGCTATCAGAGTGAGTTTCTTAAAGTTTCAAATGTGTTTAAATCATTGGTTTTGATGAATATCATAACTATAAAATGAAAAAATTGTATCTTAAAATACTGTGTATAAATGGTTACTTTTAACTAGCTTGTTTAAAGGAAATATCATGTTACCTTTATGAATATGGGGATGGAGTCATTTTATAATTTTCCATATATAACCCCGTAAAATAGATACATGTAAAGGTATGTGTAGTGTACCTTTACACAGATAAAACAACTTTCCAAGCTTGTGTAAAGGTAGTATGGTGTTTACCTTTACATAAGTGGCTCATGTAAAGTTAGTCCGAGGCTTAACATTATTTGAAGTGACTTATGTAAATATAATCAATAACTTACCATTATATAAGGGTTATCACATAAGGGTAATCTGATATTTACATATACTATACAGGTTTATGTAAAGGTAACTAATTTAGTACCCCTATGTAGTTTTCATTGCGTAAGGGTCATGAAGATCAAACCTTACATGGAATATATACATAAGGATAATGGAAGTTTACCTCTATATAAAATGGGTATTTTTCATATGGAAAACTAAAATGTCTTAAATTTTTTATGACATTTAACATTTTTATATGGTTTATAAAATGTTTTTAAATCAGGATAAAAGGTTTTTTGGGAATATTTTATGAAATTTATAAATTCATTAATTAGTTATAAATTATTTATAATTAATAAATTAGATTCCTATGAAATAAAAGGGTTTATTTTGAAATATTAAGGGTAGTTCATAATATGTTTATAACATTTAGAATATATGATATTTGGATTATATAAAAAGTTTATGTAATATAAATTAAAATGTAAAAAAATTATAATTAATTAAATATAATATAAATTTTATATAATAAAAAATATGAAATAGTTCATATGGAAAATTATATAAAGTGTTTATATTTGAAAATTATGGAATGTATATATTGTTTATCTAATTCATAAAATGTTAATAGTTATATTTTATTTATGAAATTTTCATGAATATTTATCTCATGTTTAAATATTTTAATTATTTATTTATTTAAAGTTTATTACTTGCTTTATTCATGTTTAGTAATTGTTTATGAAATGTTAACATTGTGTATGATTTATTTTAATTGTGAAACTAATTCATAGAGATATATTCATGCATTAAATTCTAATAACAACTCCATAGAATTTAGTTTTTAATCTACCATGACCTTGGTTTGTCATTGAAGTTATGAGATTGAAATTTTTTGTTGAATATAGTTTATGAAAATTAGGTTTTTGAGATATCAAGAATTGGATTCTATATTTGTTAGAGTATACTTAGGTAGAGAGAATTGGGGTTGGACCATATATTACCCTGGAGGCAAATTCATTGTTAGGAAAATGAATGAGGTTAGCTATCTATCATTCTCTGATTACTCATGTAGGGTTTTTCAATCCCATATAACTCCATGAATTTAAATGAAATGTTCTTATAACTTATACATATGATTTATTTTTATATTTTTAAATGATTTTAGATTCTTTTTTTTGTGTTAGTAACACAAAATTTTGAGTTGTGTGAAGAGTTACATATAATGTGGTGTGACCACATTAATTTGGTGGTTGGAATAGGGATTCCAAAACTAAAATGATAGAAGAATGAATACAAAAAAATAAATAAAACCTGAAAAATATAAATATTACATAATATTTAATATCCATAAATTTAATGAGCATATAATGTATATTAAATTAGCGAGACTTAGAAATACCTAAAATTCTAAGTGTGAGATTTCTTCAAAGCAGCAGTTTTCAAGACCTTAATCATCAAACTAGGTAGTTTCATGATTAACTGGGTTCCCCCAAATAATATTGTGTATAAAAAACTAATTAATAAGTGAATATGGTTTTTCACGTTGGGTATTTTCATGATTAATAGGGTGCCCCTAGATTATTAAGTGCTAACTTGTTTTTGGAATTCTCTTTGGACTACACTACCTAGAAATCCTAGTGGTTAGGATACTGGAGGAATACATTTAGGTACATCCATATGATGGATTTGGATAAATAATTATCAACTAAAATATTCAAGAATAACAACTCTTGTGATTGGGATGATTCCTTACCTAAATAACTAAGTGGTGATTTGAATTCTACAGTGGGATCGTTTCCTAGTGAAATGTAGATCTTGGATCACTATATATACCTGATGCAAGGGGTCATAATTTTTAGTGGGGAAACTTTCATTTACAGTATTTAATTAAGAGATATAATACACGAATCTCACCCATAAATATATATATTTTTATAGATTGTTACATACTTAATCAAAATCAAATTTAAATTACTAATATGTAAGAACTATAAAATAGTTTAAGATTAGTTTCTTAGGTTCAGAATAATTCTCTATGTACAAAATTCCAAGCATATGAACTAGAATTATATAGAGATTAATTCCACCATCACCAACTCATGGGTGTTAGATACTGGGTTTGAATCACACATTTGTTCTAAAAAAACATGGAACCAGATATATGTGGGAACTGATGAGGGGGAAATTAGTCCTTTCTATTAGAAATTTGAGAAATTTTTTTTGTTTTAAATTAATCTATTATGATCTATGTCTACCTAGCTGATTAATTTTAGAATTGCATTCTTTTTATTATGTTCCCACCATAATTTTAAATTTTATTTAAATATATTTTCTGGATTAGATTTGTTTTTCATCATTATTAAGGACAAGATTTATTATATATATGTGAATAAAATGTTTAATGGAATTGGTACTATAATGAATAGTTTATACATTCTAGATATGGATAATCCTATTTATAAAATTAAAAATAATAAGTACATGGGTGATAATAATTCCACTTACCTTTAGCATTATTGTCCCAAACATATAAATGAGAAGTTCATTCAAAGACTCCATAGAGATGGATTATTGGGCTCATTCGATTATGAATCATTTGAGTACTATGAATATAGTTTCTTGGAAAAAATGACCAAAGAAAATTTTGGGAGAAAATTGGATTGGTATAGTGGATTATTTGATATCACACATAGTGATGTATTTGAAACAATGATCACGAAAAAAGAAGTGTTTTTAGGTAATTTTTTACTTTTATCGATTACTTTAGCTGGTATGGTTATGTGTTTTTTGATGAGACACAAGTATAAACTTTTTAAAATTTAAAATAGTTTCAAAATGAAGTAAATAATGAACTGGGAAAGTGTATTATGACTCTGTAATCAGATTAAGGTGGTGAATACTTATGATAAGAATTTATATATTATTTGAGATATTATGTAATTATTTTAAAAATCAATCCTTAAAGAACAAAGAATTAGAATGGTGTGATTGAAATAAGTAATCATTCCCTGTTAGATATGGTTCGATCGATGATGATTCTATGTGACCTTTCTATTTCATTATAGGGATATTCTTTGGAGACTACTATTTTCTCACTAAACCATGTTGCATATAAAATAGTCATAGTGACACTATATGAGATACTATTTAGGAAAAACCTCAGTTTGTATTTTATAAGGATTTGGGGTTTCCAAGAACTCTTTAAATGATTGAATTTTGGTTATATTCACCCAAATTAGATAAATTATTATTTGTCAGTAATCCCAAGAAAACTATGAGATACGATTTTTACAACCCTACTGAGAACAAAGTATTTATGGCTTAACATATTTATTTATTTGAGAATAATCATATAATTCATGTTTTTAATGATAGGAATATTGAACTGGGAGAATTTCTAAACAAATAAATATGAAGTGTTCCAAATATTGAAGTTAAAACGGCCCCACAAAGAGTTTTTGAAGAGAGCCGAATCGAGTTACATATGAACCTTGAAGGTCTGGTAGGATTCATTAGGAAACTGAGAGATATAGATTTCTCATGGCTAATTATGATGATGAAATGTTCATGGGATATGAACATGATACCTACCTAGGGGAAATTGAGAGTTCATATTTCAAGAAATAGTTAAAATCCATGGAATTTGAGAAAGACTCGATGTACACTAACCATGTTTGGAACTTGTTCGATACACCTAGATGGGTATTACCCATGAAAAGAAAGTGGGATTTTAATAAGAAAACTTACATGAATAGTAGAGTTTCTACCTATAAATCACACCTGGTGGAAAAGGGTTATAAAAATTTACAGTGTTGAATATGAAGAATCCATTTTACCTATTGTTATGATAAAGCCTATTTGTATTTTTATTTCTATAAAAACTCATTATTGTAGAGTCTCGTCTTTCACCTTGTAATATGTTGAAATATTTCTATATATATTTCTAGAGTTAGGCATTCAGACGACGTGCAATTTCGAGGTCTGATGTGCCTAAAATTAATTTTATAAAAAATTATAAGTTTATTTTATACTATTCACATAATGTAAATGAGACAACTCTTAAAAGGTAGCACATATTGGAAATACAATGCCACTGTTAAGTCCGGAACGTGGCGTTTACCCTAGGCGAGGCATGAATTTCGTCGGCGTGGGACTCTTGTGGAAAACTCTATCCAAGGGAAGAATCATAATTAAATGAAATTATGATACCCCTAATACCATGCTATATATATTTTAGAAGTATTATCATATTTGAACTATGAGACCACTGTTGGGTGCATAATGGAGTGGTTTTCCTAAACACGACATAAAATGAGAGGGCATGATGGTTTCCGTTTTTTTCCGCATTGAGCGGGATGACAATAAATAGGGTTAGGTGATTTAGATCACGGTTAAACCCTTATATATATATATATATATCTCACTCTAAAAACCTAATATCTCTCCTCCTCTCTATCTGTTGTTTATCATTTTTTGCTGGAATGGGGAGAAAACTCTGTCAAATCTTTAGCGGATCGAAGCAGGAGCACTGTGGATGCATTACCTATAATGCACGGCTGGATCGAGGTAGGATTTTATCCATTTTGAGTTTTGATTCAATTTATTCTTTGAATATATTTTTTTCATCTTATAATTTCTAAATCATCAATGGCCGCATGAACACTGCAATCGATCTATGTTTAAGTTTTATTTCTTGGTCCGTTCTTTAGGTTTTCTGCTGACAACTTTTTAGCATGTAAGATCATCGGTGGGTTGACAATAAAAGGAAATTGTAGTGAATACATCATCATAGGGGTCCCTGATCCATTCACAGAATCGAGATCAGGTGATCGGATTGAGCCAGATGGTCCATGGAATAGAGTATTGGGGTGCCGCCAGTGCGGCAGCCGACGACCGCACCACGACATCAGTGGTGTTACGATGGGGCCATGCCATGTGGCCTGGATATTTTTTGGGTGGGGTCACACTGCACGAACCTAGCCAGCTTCCACCACAATGTATGACGTGCGGCTGGTCAGCCACGTTGCTCTGACGAAGATCAGACAGCTGGCCGGACCCGCATCGGTGAGCTGGTCGGGCCGCCATGCGTCTACCCAACCTAGTTGGTCGGCCCGGGTGTTTGGGTTGGGTACAACCTAGCGGACTGGGCCCAGTAATTTGGGTCAGACCCAGGTCAGATACTGGGTTGACCTGGGGCTAACTAATAGTCGACCGCCGCAGGAGGTGGACCAACCATGAGTTAGTCCACCTACCCCTGCGACCCTCTTCTGTGGACTCAAACCCCGATAGCTTTTAAACCGGGCATCTGTTTGATGCACCATATATGGAATAATGTTCCTCTCTTCGATATAGACTATTTTAGATAAATTTTGGAATTTTATGTTTGAGGTTGGAATACGGGCCCCACATTGACCCGTTTGGGTGTCTTATGGTGGAAAACACCCTTTTCACTAGTTGTCCTCTTTGGGAAAATAAATAGCCTATCCTATGTGTTTTTTCACATAGAATGCTATGATGAACTTAGTTTTGGCATCTAAGTTACAAAGTGAGGTTTTCCAAAATTGGATCATCCTCAGGTAGTGTTCGATGGCAGTAGTGATTGGGAGATGATGTTGGGGACTTCTGAGTGGCACCCTTCAGCCAGGTTGGGCATGAGTTTTCGACCTATTAGAGTGGCACCCTCCAGCTGAGCTGGGAATGGGTCCTAGATAAAATGAGAGTGGAACCCTTCAGTTGGTCCTGGAAAGCTTCCTCAACCAATTTGAGTGGCACCCTCCATCCAGGCTGGGTATGTTTCCTCGATGATGCTTGAGTTTCACCCTCCAGTTGGGCTGGGCATGGTTTCTTGACTTGAGATGACTTCTTTTCTATAGATGAGTGAAGAGCCATGTTTTGGCATAACCTTGGACTCAAAAGTAAGAGAGGAGAGTTCCCCACCAAGATTCATCTTGGTGACACGACTTAAAACCATGCAGATGAGACAGACCTATCCAAAGAGGATAATATCAAGGTGTGGTGTTTGGGCCCCTTTGACTGGTAGTTCTGGGAAGACGTGAAGATGTTGGGCATCAATGATGGTTACTCATGGAACTGTTGGTGATTATTTACCTAGGATGAGATTTTATATGGATATCCCCTTACTCTCTCTCATTTGTGTTTCTTTGGTTGAGAATATATATTGACACTCGATTGCAGTACCCACTGGTTGGGTTCTTGTTACTCTCCTTCCAGGAGAGGCAAAGATGTGCGGGGTATTCCATGTGATTTTCATGTCTAGATTTTCATGGTTGGATGAGTCTACTCTCCTAACATAGGTAGATAAGACTCAATGAGAATTTTCCCATCTCACCATTTCTAGCTCCTTTTATTTGGATAAGATTAATTCACTCCCTTATTGAGTTGAGCATTACTTGTTTACTTTACAATTGTTCTGTCTGCTCTACTTCCACCTCTCTTGTATCTATTAGTACTCACCCTCCTATTCAAGTAATTCTATTGAGTACATTTATACTCACCTCTGTATGAGATTTTCCCACACGTATCGTTCTTTATGAAAACAATGAATAGGTTTGATCAGGACATCAGGGAACTCAGGATCGTAGGTGTCTGGACCACGTGCGGTGGTCATAGTTGGATTCACGGAGTATGACTTCCTTAGTAGCTTTACATTCAATTTTTTGTCAGGTAGGGACACTATACTGGTTGGGTGTGTATTTTTCACTTTTTCCTTTCTATTTAAATTACTGCACTCATACCGTTTTAGTGGTCCTTTCATGATTGGGTTTACTTTTATAGCAGGTTTTATCTTTTAAATTTTCTCCCTATCCACTTTGCATTGAGTTGGCTATGTGTGTATATAGGTAGTTAGGAAAAGGACTGCCATGCTTGTTGTGACTTCAGCACCAGTCTCCACCCCTAGGCCTATGGATGTGTGCTTGGTGTAACACCCCAAGATTCTATGGTACACTTCTTCTTAATAATTTAATAGCTTGCATTACATGCAACATCGAGTTTGAGCGCACCTCGACCTATCAAACTAGCCGTTTAAAAAATAGTTATGAATTATATTAACAAGATTTTTAATTATATATATATACCCTATAATTTTAAAATTCATCTCATTTTTTTCTTATACATAATATAATGATAAATTCAATTTTTCAGATAAAAGAAGCATTTTTCAAAAAAGGCAGTTTTTTCGCCTTTAAATGAAGAACCCTTTTTTAAATTGAATATTTGAAAATTTTATATATTAAATTTGATAAAATGAAATTATTATTTAGAATCAAGACATAAAAAACTAGTATTTATGAATTTTTTATACTTTTATGATAACTTTCATATTTTGATGAATAGTGAAAAATAATAAATTTGAATTCAAAAGAACTTTTTTAATCAAAATAATTTATATTATAAAATTATAAATTTGAGAGGGTTTAAAGTAAAACTAGATTATTATTTTATCATTTAATATAACATAGGTCATTGGATGTTATTTCACATTTAAAGTGTACATAAACACATACGAATCTTTTGATTGTTTTTACTTCTTAAAAACTCATTTTCTTGTTTTGACAACGAGAATTAATTTTAAATTAATTACTGAAACTTATATATTTTCAATTTTAAAAAATGGATTCCATATTTGGAATCAGAATTACTAAATTGTCTAAATATGTAACTTTTATTTTCGGACTTTATGAATAGTAACTTTAGTAATAATTTTTATTTACCTTGGTTAAAGGGTAAATCAGATAAATAAGGGTAAGAAAATAATATTATCATAATATAAAACTACCATAACATGTTTACTAATCCGATTGGATGATATATTTATGAACATGGGAATCCTTGGGTCGATTTTGGGACCCCATGAGAACACTTGGGTTTGATAATAATATGTTATAAGAATTAATTTAAAGTAATGGGAAATATAACATAAACATTTATCTTTTATTAAAATAATTTTAATTTGAGTTATATAAATGTTATTTTCAAATATAAGTATTAATTATAAGGATAAAAATATTTCCTAAATCATGATATTTTATTTTTAATTTTTAGACGTTAAATAATTATATGATTTTGTGACACAATAATGATGCAGTATTTTCTTTATTTATGAAAGAATCAAATAAGTGATATTATAAATATTAAAATAAATATAATTTGAACATTTTTATTCTATAAATAAAATTTCAGGATGAATATGACATTTTATATTTGATTTAATACATTTTTTTCTATGTAATCAAACTTTTATGACTTTAGCATAAATCAATTACTAAATAGTGTCAAAATTGATATAAATGAGTTTTTATAACAAATATTATTTTATTAAATGATATAAAAATAATAAAAATATAATATTTGAAAAACTGTCTTATATAATGTTAAAATTTTCATTAATGAACCACTTTATGTTCTATTAACATTTTATATTAACTAAATTAACCCTATAGTATAAAAATATATGAAGACATGGTAAGAGTTAAACTGTTTAACTAAGGGTTAATCCCAAAAGATAAGGTTAATTTCATGAACTAAACTTGTCTAAAAATAATTATATGAGAGGGTTTAAAACCATACTCATCTTAGCCTCTAAATAAATCAATTTGGAGATATTAGAAACCAAGAATAATTTTATAATAAATTAATATTCATTGATTTTTCTAAAAGTACCCCTCACCTCTCTTATAAAAGGGAACCTACCTTTCTATTTAACTCAAACCTATAAATCCCTTTGGCTCATCCAAAACATGAAAAAATATTCTCCCAACTTCCCTCTATTCATCCTAGAGTCAAAACTCTGTACAGAAAACCAACTTAAGGAGTCCTTTGGTGCAAATCAATAGTGGACACTTGAAGAGGAGGTAATCATTTTATCCCTTCTTTCAAAGTTCATTTCTTTTTCTACTTCATCTTCCTAAGTTGTTACCATACTAAAATAATAAATCCCGCATCTACTATATGTTTATATTTTTTTATTATTATGGTACAACCATATTCCTCTTTTAAACATCCTATGAAAAACAATACCACCATGTGTGTGTACGTACGACTTACTATCTCCACGCCATGGTGTAAACTGTTTTCATCTATATTTTATTTCAATGGGTATAATGATGAATATAAATGAATTAAATAATAAATATAACATATTATTATTTCTTTAAAATTCATATTCCATCCAAATCCATACCATAATACCAATAAGAAAATGATACAATCACATTTTCATACGTACGGTTTACCATCTCCGCGACGGGATGAGACTCATCTTCCACACCCACCATCCAAGAATTATTATAAAAAAAATATTATTCATAATTATGAAATATATGAAATAATATGTCTATTGGAATGATATATATATATATATATATATGTCTGTACATATATTTCATTCACTTACTTCCATTCAATACGATAAGAAAATGGAAACAACGTTCATGCGTACATACGACCAACCGTCTCCATGAATAGTGTATTACATTCCTTATATCTATATATTATATATATTTATATTATAAATATATATGATATATAAATCATATTATACCTTTTTTATGTAAGTAAATCATTATCTAAGTAATAAGTTCAAGAATAACAATTCAAAACACGTACGATAAACAAATTGATTGTTACCCAAAATGTTGCATTAACTTGGAATTGTTAATAAACAGGTAATATAAAGTCAAAAAAGAATCATATATGAAATCATAAATATTATTATTATTTTTATAGAAGTTAATAATATGTTTAAAAACATTATACTGGAGTTTTGGATACATACAGAGAGTATCAGACATAAGGTAAGGGTTAATTCCTCAATGTCATTATTATCTGAGATTGTTTACATGTAAGTATTTACTGGGAAATATTTATCATCAATGTCCATTTTTCGTAAAAATGTTTTCAAAAGGAATATTTTAACATTTTATGGAATTGAATCTTTAACTAGATCATCATTTAAAATGTTATAAAGGTTTATTTTTCTAAATCTATTTAATTAATCTCCATGTTTTCAAAATGATTTTAAGGATTTATTTATATGGAAATGATTGTTTTAAAATGTTAATTACTTTCAAAACTTTCAAAGTGGTATGGGATAATTTGATTCAAAAATCTATTTTAAATTACTTCTTTTATAAATTGGTAGACTTATAAATGATTTCATGAAAAAAGGATATTTCTCTCAATGAGTTTTACTTATTATTTTCAACTATGTCAACATCATTTATTGGATATTATTCTTGATTGACATTGATTTATTATAAATGAAATATTCCATATGGTATTGAATAGTTTATGATATGTTTGACTTTGGATGTGCTATTTTTATACGATTCATGGTTTATGGTTAAAGTATTGGAATTTAGTATGTTATTTTTAACAAAAACGTTTTTGTTATGTTTCACCCATTTTATACGAGGAATGCATTTATCATAGTAAGTGATGGGTGGGGCCAGCTATATCACCTCAATGCATCAGTAGGTCTCATGAGACAAAAGATTTTCTTAAAACAAGGCCTTGACAAAATATTTGTGAATGGTATTTTCACAAGGCCTTGATGTAGTGGTTATGATGTCTGGCATTATGCATTCTCTCATTATGAGATTAGTTATTATATGTGATTATTTGAATAGTAAAATATCCATGTGCATGTTTATATGGTAATGTTTAATTTCTTTTTTTATATTATGTTCATGTTTCTATTTAAAATGCTTCTGTTTTTATTATACATATTACCTTAAAATTTTATAGCTTCCGCTGAATTATTTACCCTTACTAAGCATTTGAGTTCACCCCTTTCTTATGTTTCATTTTCCCAGGATTCCATGAAGTTTATTATGATTGATATGCAGGGTTAAAATAAGGGAATAATGGAATTATCAAAGGGTTTTCTATGATCTGTTTTATGTTATAAATTTTAATGTAAATTTCATGTATGTAATCCATTTTCCAAGACTACTAAAAAGATTTTTCCTGTGGGAATTGATTCCTTGTAATAATGTCAATGTATTAAAATAATTCACCAGCTCCTAGCTTCTGGGTTTGGGGCGTTACACTTGGGGTAGTTGCGGATTTATCCTTGTCACAAGTCGGGTCACAATAAAGTGGTATCAGAGTAAGTTCATTCCTTGGGATGTTGTTTGGACATTTACCATAAGGGGATTGGTTGGTCATAGGGAAAAAATGTTGATGTGCCTCAAGAGTGGCTCTTAAGCGAGGGAGTCTAGTGATGGTGCGGTGGTCGATGTAGCCATTCTCCACGACCCTGATTACCCGCTTGTCGACTCGGCATGATGAGACACTTATTGTAGGGAACTTTGTTACATGCATCATATAAGATCGAGTATTTGAATGTCCTTTTTGAGTCATGTCCCTTTTGTTTTCATTCTTTCAAGATATATATACATGATAATCTAACCGCGGTACTCCTTGATAAATTTTTAGGATGCCTCAGTGCAGACAACCAACAAGGTTACCTGCTCCGACTCATGAAAACAACGTCACAAGTGACGAGGCCTTAGTTCAGGGGCCATCAGGAAATCTTCTTCTTCTAAGTGGACCAGTAGTAGTACCCCCACCTATGGAACAACAATAAGTAGCAGTAGATCAGGACGAGGATGAGCACAGGCTGAGCGTACTTCATGAGTTCTATTGGCAGAGACCGCTGAGGTTTTGTGGTGATCCAGACCCTCAGGTGGTATAGCACTATATGGAGTAAGTGATTCACATTTTCAGGATGGTTTGGACACTGGAAGACCAGATGGTACCCTTGGTAGCCAGCCTTTTCCTCGAGATATATGGGCACTAGTGGGGTTTAGTTACCCAGATTCATGGTGATATGAATCTCTTGTAGGATGAGTTTCATCATATATTTCATGAGTAGTACTTCCCCTCAAGCCTACGCGCTATCATGATTTAAGAGATTTGTCACTTTTAGAAGGGATACAAGAAAATAGTTGTGTTTGAATATAGGTTTACTAACCTTACATGCTACACCCTATATATGATTTGTGATAGTTACCTCCGAGCACAGAAGTTCAAGTAGGGTCTCCATGGAGAGATCCGTGCGAGCTTAGTGCATATATGAATCCCTACCTATGCTGGGGTGCTAGATCAAGAGCTTTTGATAGAGAGTTTTTCTATCAGAGGGAAACCATTCAGATGGGACTAGTAGTGGTCTCTTTAGAGAGGAGACATCCACAGCAGGTGATAGGCATCAAGTAGAAGGGCTGCGACAAAGGAGGCCTACCTAGGATCACCCTTGTCCATGTGGTTAGGATGATCTAGGAACACTTAGAGCACCATGTAATCCTGAATAGTGTTGGTGTTTTACATGTGATGGGTGAGTTCACATGGAGTACGATTTCCCGACCCGGTGAGTTGAGCATCCCGGGAATGCAGTGGGTGGACCCCCACGACAGAGGAAACATCGTGATCCGGGTGGTCCCTAGGGGTAAAAACCTAGAAGAGGAGTGGGAGAAGGAGGACCAGGTGGTGGGGGATGATGCTACGCTTTTCCACAACCACCACAACCACCAGGAATCCCACTCCAGTCTTAGGGATCTGGCGGTCGGGGTCTTGGATAACTATAAGCTATAGACATCTGTGATCCTCCAGTGTAGGACATGATTTGAGGTATGTTATGTGTTTATTATACTCTTTATTTAGTAGTAGTATACATAGGTGATAATCAATCTTTTATCTCATTACTTCTGGTATGGGAGTTGGAGCTCCCAATAGAGTTTCTATCACAACATCTTTTTCTCGAGGTTCCAACGAGAAGCACCTCTTCTATGTTTTTTATCTACCAACATTGCAAGATTTTGTTTGGAGGAGAAATGTTCATGTGGGACCTACTAATCATCATTATAAAACCTTATGACATCATCTTAGGCATTGAGTGGCTTTCCATTTTTCAAAAAAAGATTGACTATTGTCATAGGCAATTCATATGCCTACACACTGATGGGATGGGGTTCACCTTTCTTGGTGAACAGGGCCGCGTAACATAGCATGAAAGTGTGATGAACATGGGAATATAAAATTTTTTCCATCAGTTAGTGATCATGACCCTTGGTGAATAATATTCTTCAAGCATCTGAGTTCCTTTACTTTTGGAAGACTACATAGACGTCTTCCCCGAAGATGTCTCAGGACTACCTCTGCGGCGACAGATTGAGTTTTGCATCAATTTTCAACCATAGAATGCCCTGATATATTATGAGGAATATTTTTTGGAACCCACTAAGATCCAAGAGCTACGATTACAGTTGTAGGACCTTCGTGAGAAGAGTTTTATAAGGACTAGTGTGTCCCCCTGGGTAGCACCAGTTCTATTTGTGAAGAAGAAAGATTGAATTTTGTGGCTTTGTGTGGATTGTCATCGCCTGAACCAAGCCATGATAAAGAAAAAGTACACCTTACCAAGGATTTATGACCTATTAAAATAGTTACATGGTGATAGGATGTTCTCCTAGATTGATATGACGTCCATCTACCACTATTTGCATGTTTTAGAGGATGATATTCCGAAGTTGGACTTTCATTGTTGATACGGGCATTACGAGTTCCTAGTGACACCCTTCGGTGTGACAAACGCCCTTCACATCTTCATGGCCTTAATGAAACATGTCTTTCATCCATACTTAGACTAGTTTTTTGTTGTCTTCTTAGATGAAATACTCATTTACGCATCATCAAAGTAGGAGAATGCCGAGTATCCAATGATGCTCCTTGATTTTCTTTGAGAGAACCAACTTTATGGAAATCTCTCAATGTGCCAGTTCTAGATACACACAGTTCACTTTCTGGGGAATTTCATCTCTAAAGAATTTTTTTCCATGGATCCTACAAATATCAAGGCATTTATTGCATGGGAACCCCCAAGAATGCGTCAGAGGTGCAGATTTTTCTGGCTTTTTTTGGGTACTACTTGAGATTTGTGGTAGACTTCTCTAGGATTGTAGCCCCTTTGAATGATCTTATTCAGAAGGAAAAACCATTTAACTGGTCTGGCCAGTTCGAGAAGGCATTCTATGAGTTTAGGTAGAGCTTAACGAGCACTCCAGTTACAAGACTACCAAAGGATGATTTTTTGTTCGTAGGGTACCATGATACCTCAACAGCTAGGCTCGATTTTATTTTGATGAAATGATGGGAATTCATCCCATACTGGTGAAGTTAGTCGAGAGACCATGATAATTACTATGTGGCTCATGACTTAGAGCTTGTAGTAGTAGTCTTCTCCCTTAGGATGTAGAGAAACTACCTCCTAGGAGAGTGATTTTTGGTTTAGTCAGACCACTAGAGCCTCACGTATATCATTACACAAAGGGATATGAATCTGAGGTAGCAGTGTTGGTTGGAGTTCCTATTGGAATACAACTTTTAAATAGTCTATACTTCAAGGAATGGTAACATTATATCATATTACCTTAACAGGAAGCCCCATGATCGCTTAGTGCAGGAAGCTTCAGAGTAGTTGGCTTCCCTACAGTTGACCTTGGTGGAGCAGGTGGGTACACATTTTTTATAGTCGGTGGTGTTGAATAATGCATTCCTTGAGTGTGTGAGAGAGTCTTAGTTTGGTTATATCGATTGTGAAGTTCTATGCAACTAGATATCCATGGGATATCCACCAGATGGAAATTCTGAAGTGGGGAATCACAAGATCTTGTTTCAGGGGTGAACGATTATTACAGTCGCGATGCGAGAGGAGGAGATGTGGTAGTTCCATACTTATCCCTTATCTATAAATCCTGGTGTGGGGAATATGTAAAAGGATATTAAGAAGAAGTTTTGGTGGTCTGGTATAAGAAGAAGCATAGCTGAGTTTGTCTCGCAATGCCTTACCTGTCAACAGGTGAAGACTGAGTATCATGTTACAGTAGGGTTATTACATACCCTTGAGATCCTGGAGTGGAAGTGGGACATCATATCCATGGAATTTGTGACAGAGATCCCATTCATGGTGAATTTCCATGAATCTATCTTGGTTATAGTGGAACGACTCATGAAGTCGGAACACTTACTTTCCATCAGGGAGCAGAGTTCGGTGGGGAGTCGGGGGCAGCTATAGGTCTGGGATATCATCCACCTTCTCAGGGTAACCTCGATGATTGTCTCTGATCGTGACACACAATTTATATCACACTTGTGAAGAGGCCTAAAAGATTATTTTTAGACCTAGTTGTAGATGAGTACGATATTTCACCCTCAAACTGTTGGGAAGAGCGATCACACTATCCAAGTGCTAGAAGATATGTTGAGGGCCTGCGTGCTAGATTACATCTAGAGATGGTAGGATCACATGCATTTATTGGTGTTTTTATATGACAACAACTACCATTATACCATCATCATGGGACCTTATGAGGCCCTATACAGAAGACTATGCAGGTCACCCTTGTGCTGGAAGGAGGTAGGGGAATCATCCCTCATGGGCCCGGAGTTGGTGCGATCCACGACAGGGAAGGTGAAGGTCATCTGTGAATATATGAAGATAACCCCATGAATGAAAAAAATCATACATAGAGTTTCTTCGTAGTCCCTTGGAGTCGATCAGGGAGATCATTGCTTCTTGAGAATATCCCCGTGATGAAGAATGTAGATGTTTTCCTGGGGAGGAAAGTTATCCCTGAGGTTTATTAGGACATTTGAGATTCTTTAGATGGTTGGCGAGGTTACCTACCACCTTTCCCTACCCCCACAATTGGAGCAGCTACACGATGTATTCTATGTGTCATAGCTAAGGTGATATGTGCATGATCCTATGCACATCATCGACTAGGGAAATCTAGACATTGAAGATGGGGCCACCTTTGCAGAGCACCCAATGGAGATCGAGGATTGACATGATCGAACCTTATGTGGATGATCCATCCCATCATTTTGTGTCCTGTTATAGCATGAAAACGTGTAGGAGAGTCTTAGGAATGGGATATCCAGATGCGGGCTCAATATCCTGATTTGTTTACCTAGTTTTTGTTTTTTGGGGATGAAAATCTTGAAGGAGGGAATGATATAGACACCTTCGCAATTCTGAGGCCTGGTGTGTCTAGAAAAAATTTTATAAAAAAAATTATAAGTATATTTTATAATATGCATGAAACATAAATGATATAACTCTTAAACAGTAGCTCAGATAGGAAATCCAAGGCCACAGTTAAGTCTGGAACATGAGATTTACCCTAGGTGAGGCATAAATTTAATCGGTGCGGGACTCCTATGGAAAATGATATATTGGAGAAGAATCATAATTAAATTTAATTATTATACAATTAATTCCATGATAAATAAAAATAAAATAGAGTCACATATTAGAAATCTGATACCATCGTTGAGTTTGTAATGGGGTGTTTTTCCTAGTCATTACATAAAATGAGAGGGCGTGACCATTGTGGTTTTTTTTCCGCACCGAGTGGGATGACTATAAATAGGTTTAAGTGATTCATATTAATGTTAAACCCTAATATATCTCTCTCTATCTAAAAAAATAATCTCTATATATCTCTACCCGTTCTTTATAGTTATTCACTGGAATAAGGAGCGAACTCCTTTAAATATTTAGTGGATTGAAGCAGGAGCGCCGTTGACGCGTCACCTACAACGCGCGGCTCGATCGAGGTATGATTTACCATGTTTTTGAGTTCTAATTAAATTTATACTTCAAATATCTATTTCATTTCTTTGTTCCTCATCGTATAATTTATAAATCATCAATGGCCATGCAAACATGACCATTGATTTGTTTTTAGGTTTTCATTCTTGGTGCGTTCTTTAGGTTTTCCGCTGACAACTTTTGGGCACGTAATATCACCAATGGATCAATGATTCGATGCCATTGCAGTGAAGTAATCATTGCATGGGTCCCTGATCCTCTAACATAATTGAGATCAGGAAACCATATTGAGCCTGAAGTTCCACAAAATGCACAAATGGGGCGCCACCGGTGAGGTGGTGACTTTTGGTAGTGGGCCGCTCCACCAGCAGTTCACAGAGAGGTGGTGACACCACAATAGTGTTGGTGTTGCGGCATGGTCGTGCCACGTGTCTCAACTATCATCTAGGTAGGGTCGCACCACATGACTTCAATATTCCATCACCATCATGAATTCCACATGGCCGGTCAGCCATGTTGATGGAGACTATGACCGGATCATGGGCCAGACCCACACCGGCGAGCAGGCATGGCCTCCATGGGCCAACCCACCCAAGTTGGCTATGATGGGTGTTTGGGCTAGGTCTGACCCGTTGGGCTGGACCCGACAAAATGGGTTGGATCCCGGGTCATCCTAGGGCCGACTACCGTGGGAGGTGGACCGACTGCGAGTCGGTCCACCGACCCCTGTGACCCTTTTTTGGGGACTCAAATCCCGGTAACTTTTAGACTGGGTGTCCGTTTGATTCACCGTCTAGGAAATCGTGTTCCTCTCTTTGAGATGGAACTTTTGAGACAATTTTGGGAATTTGAAGTTTGGGTTCATAATGTAGGCCACACAATGACCCGTTCGGGTGTCTTGCGGTGAAAAGGGTCCTTTTCACCGGTTGTCTGTTTTTGGAAAATAAATAGCCTATCCTGTGTGTTTTTCTGTATAGAACAAAATGGTGACCTCAGTTTCGATATCTATGTTACAAGGTGAGGTGTTGCAAACTTTATGCATCCTCAGGTGGTTTTCTATTGTAGTAGTGATCAGGTGATGATATCAGGGACTTTAATGTGGCACCCTTCAGCCAGGTTGGGCATGGGTCCTCGACTGATTAAAGTGGAACCCTCCAGCCGGGCTGAGCATTGGTCTAAGAACTATCTGAGTGGTACCCTCCTGCCGAGATGGACATGCTTTCTCGATGACGCTTGAGGGGAAGACTCCATCGGGGCTGGGCATGGGTCCTCAACTTGAGATGAATTCTTTTCTATAGATCATTGACAAGGCATGTTTTGATGTAACATTGGAATCAAAAGTAAGAGGGGTGATTTCACCACTAGGACACATCCTAGTGATGTGAACTAAAACCATGAGGATTAGACATACCTGTCCAAAGAAGATATTATCAAGGTGTGTTATTTGATCCCCTTTGACTTATAGTTTAGGAAAGATGTGAAGATGCTGGTCATCGATGGTGGTTACTCCTGGAACTGTTGTCCATTCTTTACCTGGGCTGAGATTGAGATGGATATCCCCTTACTCTCTTATGTTTGGGTTTCTTTGGTTTAGTATATATATTGACACCCAATTACAGTACCCACTCATTGGGTTCTGGTTACTCACCTTCCAAGAATGGAAAAGGCGTGCAGGGTATTCCAAATGCTTTCTGTGTCTAGATTCTCATAGTTGGAAGAGTCTACTCTCCTACTATTGGTAGCGAATAATCGATGAGAAGATCATCTTCTCACTATTTTTAGCTCCTTGTGTCTGGATGAGCTTACTTCACTCCCTTGTTGGGTTGAGATGCACTCATTTACTATACTATTGTTCTATGTTTTGTACATACACCTCTCTTGTATCACTTACTTATCCTCCCATTTTCAGGTTGTTCTACTAAGTATTTTTATACCCAAACCTGCATGGGATTTTCCTGCATGTATCATGGTTTATGAAGATGATGACCAGGTTTGATCGGGATATCAGGGAGATCTGGATTGTAGGTGTCTGGACCACATGCGGTGGTCACAGTTGGGTTTCCAGAACATGGATTCCTTAGTATCTTTACTTTCATTTTTTTCAGGTTGGGACACTCTATTGGTTTGGTGTGTATTTTTACCTTTTTTCTTTATATTTACTTTACTACAATCGTACTATTATGGTGGTCCATGCATTCATGGGTTTACTTTTACAGAAGGATACATCTTATAGTTTTTCTCCCTCTTCACTTTGCATTGAGCTAGCTATGCGTGTGTGTACATGTACTTAGGAAAAGGACTCCATGTATTTGTTGTGCCTTCAGCGCTAGTCGCCACACCCTGGCCTATGGAGGTAGGTTTTGGGTAGTTGCAGCTTGGGCCCTAGCATGGGTCGGGCTGTGACAATTATATAGTGCGATATATAAAATGGTTTCAAAACATATTTCATATTATATAATTAGTCAAGGATTTATCTAGTACACAACATAAAGTTTTTAAAATCCCAAATGAGACTATTGAGGTATACAAGTTGGAACAATCCATTTATGGATTGAATCAAGCTTCTCTTAGTTGGAATATTTGGTTTTATGATTTAATCAAAAAAATTTGTTTTATCAATAATGAAGATAATTCCTAAGAATATATTCAATTTAATTAGAGTATATTGATATTTATGATATTGTTTTTTAGATGAAATATTGTTAATCAAATATGATTTCCTAAAACTACACTCTTTGAAGTTGTGTCTTGGAAAATGATTCTCAATTAAAGACATGGGTAGAGTAGCCTCTATACTGGGTATGAATATATATTAAGAAAAATATAATATATTTCTTGGACAGAGATAAAACAAATATATTAGTAAATTTATGAAGTGGTTTAACTAGGAGAACTCAAAGAAGGGGTCTTTATCATTTTTATAGGACATGAATCTTTGGAATATTCAAGATTCTTCTAAATAGTTACAAAGAATGGTTATGATTCGTTATATTTTATCCATAGGATCTATCTTTTAAGACATGTTGCATACTCAACATTATTACCCTTATTATTTGAACATAATAATTAGATACCAATGCAATCACTTTGAGATACATTAGATTGTTTTAAAGATATTTATTAAGTACTTGAGAAGGACTAAAGATATGTTCTTGGTATTTAGAGGAGAGGATAAACTTTTTTAAAGGGATGTGGTACCTGTCACTCTCATATATTTTTTAATTACCATAAACACCATTCTCTACAAAAAACCGTGCGATTAGAAGTGTTTTTTCATTTATAAGGGGTTATAACCCCTTCTAAATACTCTAGCGATAGTTACCCATAATCTCAGCTAAAGGTACTATATACTTTGATTAGAGGTCGTTCTGGGTAAGTTCTAGTAAAATTGTTTTGTGATTAGTAGAAGTTAGATTAGAGGGGGTTTTAACCCCCTCTAAATTCATCTAAATTTCACCATAATTAGGAAAATTGGGGGCATTTATAACCACCACTTTTTTAA
The DNA here is from genome assembly GCA_963277665.1 of Viscum album. Lineage (NCBI taxonomy): Eukaryota > Viridiplantae > Streptophyta > Magnoliopsida > Santalales > Viscaceae > Viscum > Viscum album. The sequence goes on from OY728140.1 coordinate 2,070,101,263, forward strand.
ATATTCAATTTGAGGTGGTTAGAAACCACCTCTAATTGAATCTCAAATTATAAAATTAGGGGCAGTTATGTTCGAAATTCGCCTAATCTAAGCCTATCTATTTTTATACATGACATCCACTGACCTGCTAATCCCCCCCCGACACCCCCGAGTCACAACCCCAAGGACACCCTACAAGCCCACTGATACCCCCATAGTCGCACCCCCATGGACATTGGACATGCCCCCTTATTCCCCCCTGATTCGTGCCCCCATGGACACCCGACAAGCCCCCCTATGCCCCACACACACCTCCTGACACCCCGGCTTCAACCCCTATGACACCCGATGAACACACACACACACACTGGACACACCCCATCCCACATGAAACCCCACCCCTGACAGCCTGACAAGCCCCCTCGACACCCCTTGAGTCGTGCCCCATGGACACCTGACACACCCCCCTACGCCCCATAGACACCCCCTCACACCCTAGCCTCAGGCCCCCCGACACCCGACGAACACACACGACACACCAACAGATGCCCCTAACCCACACACGAGTGCACACCCACACCTGCACTAGCTCCCCCCCCGCCCACCTGCATTAAATCCCAAGCCTTGTTGAGAAAATAGTCGCTGCTCGGATTCAAATGATGGACCAGTTCCTTGCTTCGCAACAACCCAACCGACCCATCTGAGCGCTTTTTTCTATATGTTCTACCATATCATATATTTATTTACATATGAAAATATTATATATGTGTACGTATATATATTTGAATATAAATATGAAAAATATAATATATTTGGGTATATATAATATATTTATGTCTAATATTTATATATAATATATATATATATATATATAATTTTTTTACATCTCCAATATATATTTATACTTGTATATTTTTGTGAGTGTTTGTGTATATTTATGTATTTTTATAATACTTATAGTTATAATATAATTATAATATATATATATATATATAATTATTTTTATATACATATATATATCTATATGTGTGTGTAACAATAATATTATTAATTATTATTATTATCGCATATATTTTTTAAACTATAACAATTATTTTTTGGTTTTATAAATATTATACATTTATATATTTTATGATTTATATTATACATATATTATATTAAATGCATTTATATTGTATTTTTGTGTATGTAATTATATATATTTATATTATATAAAGTATACACATATATATATACACAAAATTAAATACATTCATATAATTGAAAACATATAATATAATTAAATGATATATATATATATATATACTAAATTAATTTATAAGTAATATGGTATACTAAAATATATATAAAATAATTATATAATATTTATAAATTTATATATAATAAAATATTTATAATATAACATATATAATATAAATATATAACATTTATACTTAATTGTGTCTATATTATATATATTTTTATACATAATATAATATAAATGTATTTATAAAAATATAATAAAAATGTATTGAATAAGATATATGTATAATATAAATCATAATATAAATGTATTGTATTTATAAAACCATATATAAATTTTATATATTTGAATAAATATATTTATAATTACTTTTATATTATGGATACCAATATTATATAAGCATACATTTTTTATTATATGTATAAGTATTTATTTAAAGTATTTAAATAATGTATTTATATATATATGTGTGTGTTTATAATGCATTTAAATAAATTTATATAATGTGTTTATGTAATTTTATTATATACAGGAATATGAAAACACACATATATATTATAAAATTTGAATTTATATGAGATTTATTTTAAAAAATAAATGAAAATTAAGTTGGGTAAAAAAACCCTCTAATGTATTAATTTAGAGGGGGGTTCACAACCCCCTCTAAATTATTAAATTATAGGGTTTCAAAACCTCTCTAAATTATTTAATTAGAGGGGGTTCAAAACCCCTCTAACGTCATAGATTAGGGGGTTCAAACCCCCCCCCTAATGTCATAGATTAGAGGGGGTTCATAACCCCCTCTAATTTCTTAAACTAGAGGGGGTTCAAAGCCCCCTATAATTTCATAAATTAGAGGGGGTTCACAACCCACTCTCTAATTTCTTTAAATAGAAGGGGTTCAATACCCACTCTAATTTATTAAATTAGAAGGGGTTCCAAACCCCCTATAATATAATGGATTAACTGTGGTTCATGAACCCCCTGTAATTTCTTATATTAGAGGGGGTTCACAACCCCCTCTACTATTATACATTATGGGGGGGGGGGGGGTTCAAAACCCTCTATAATATCAAAACATATATATATAGTTCCTATAAAATACAACCTAACTTATAGTATTACAAATTATTAAATTATAGGTGGTTTTGATATAACTACCTATAAAATCTGAAAAAATATTTAAAAAACAATGGAATAAAATTAGAGGGTGTTGTGAACCCCCTCTAAATTCGATGATTATAAGGGGTTGTGCAGAACCCCCTATAAATTAATTTATAGGGGGTTGTGCATAACCACCTCTAAAATTAATTTAGAGGGGGCTGTAAAGAACCCCTCCTAAAAAGGTGTCACTAATCTGCAGTATTTTTTGTAGTGATTAATTGTTATAAAAATTTTATTTCGATATATTTCAGTTATTATGATTTCATATCATGTTTGTAAGTTAATTGGTCAATTTAGGGGCTCAATAGGAGTTCAAAGGGCCATTTTAAATCCCTCACTCTGTAGAATCATGGTCTAGTAATTAATGACCACTGGGTAGCTAGAGAGATATATAGAAGAACATATACTCTGCTAATCCCACTAACTACCTGGTATAGAACCATTGGATAGATGATGGGAAAGGTATTGGAACTTAAAAACTACCTAGACCACCATCTAGTCAATTAGATATAATTAACCAACAAGTTGAACCAAAACACCCCACAAATCAACCGATGGAGCCTAGCAGCCAACTGATGAACCTTTTCTAGAAAACCAAACAAGCCATTATGAATTGTACCCATTATCCAATTTCACCTATTATTGGTTTTATTGGATTCCCAACTCCCCAAGTCCACTAAGGGACCTCTAAAGGCTATAAAAACACCCCAAGAAGGCTTGGACACAAGAAGTTACTATTATTCCTTCACTCAAACTATATTTCTGATTCTTTATTATAATATTTTTCTTTATCATTCATTTTTCTCAATTTCAATAATTTCTTTCTTTTCATTATTATTGAGATAATTGAGAGTGATTTGTTAAGAGTTATTATAAAAAAACCTCTCTTCTTATTATTATTCCTGGGTGATCACTACCACTAAAGTGAGTGTTTTATGTTTTCTTACTATTACAGTTAAAAATAAAGTGTCTTCATTTTTTTGGGTTTCTTACTATAACCAAATAAAAATTAATGTATTTTTGGGTTCTTTGATATAATTAAGTGGTCAATTGTGGGACTTAGACTACGATAAGTAAGTCTGTAAACCTTTAAGTAAAATGAATGTTCTACATTTAGGGAACATCTCCATGCTCACCTTTATAAGAAAGTCTTACCCATGACTCATGGTTCTTTCTCTCTTATGATGACACAGACGTTGGGCATTCCCGAGCAATGGAATATCACTCATATTCAAGGACGTTCTTGATTAGTAGATCATATATGTATATATGAACACTCTTCCAATACAAATATGGTGTTCCCATGGTCTATAATATTCCAAGGAACTAACCATCCTATGTAGAGACATCACTATTGAGTTATTTCCACTATTCAACCCCTCTATGGAGTTGGCTATGTTTTTCAGGGCCACCTTTCAACATGAACACTGAAATAGAGATTCTACCATCTATGTACAAAACCATAGATAATACATAACATATAAAGGAAAAATTTTAACACCCTAAGCTTCCATGATATTCTTCTCTTTGGATAATACAGTAGTGTGTGTTGTACACAACTTCGAGTTGTAACACAAACCACAACCAATCAAACTGGCCGTTATGAATAGTAATACACACTTTTTGAAATTTTATACATTTTATCTTTCAAAATGGACTTCATTTTTGTTTTTTTAATATATAAATTATCTTAGGGTTAATTTTTGGTACATTGCTGATAACTTTCATTTTTTGATGAATAGTGAAAATTACTAAATTTTAATTAAAAACAAAATTTTTAATCGAAATAATTAATAGTGATAAATTATGAATTTGAGTGGTTTTAAAGTATATTTAGAATATAGTTTTACCATTTAATACAATTTTGGTCATTGGACGTAATTTCACATTTAAACCGTACATAAACAAGTGTCAATCTTTTGATAGTTCTTATTTCTTAAAAACACGCTTTTTGTTTTGACAACAAGAATTAGTTTTAAATTAATTTATGCCACTTATGTGTTTTGAATTTAGAAAAATTGATTCCATATTTATAATCATGAAGTCCAAATTGTGTAAATAGATAAATTTTATTTTTAGACATCTTGAATAATTACTTCTGTAAATATTTTATTTACAGTGGTTAAAGGGTAAATCCGGTAAATAAGGGTAAACAATAATATTATAATAATAATAAATTACTATAAAACGTTTCCTAACCCTATTGGTTGATAAATATACAACCATGGTCATCTTTGGGACAATTTGGGACCCTATGGATCCACTTGTAAGTGATAATGACACTTTATATTAATTAAGTTAAAGTAAATACAAAAATGACATAAGCATATATCTTTTAGAAAAACAATTTTTACATAGGGTTATATATGTCATATTTTCGACTATAAATATTAATTATAAATATAAAAGTATTTCCTACATAATGGTATTTTATTTATAATTTTTATACATTGAATAATTAAATTTATTTATGACACAATAATGATGCAGTATTTTTCTTATTAATGAATGAATCAAATAATTAGTATTATAAATGTTAAAATAAATATAATTTGAACGTTTTGATGACATAAAATACTTTTATTGGTAAATATACATGTTTTTATTGCTTAAATAAATTTTAATTGAATTAATAAAGTTGTTAAGACTTTTGAAAAAAATCAACTATTAAATAGTGTCAAAATTGACAAAAAGGAGTTTTTAAAACAAATATTATATTATTAATTGATATTCTATTCCTAAAAATCTAAGGATCAGCCAAAAGACATATATAATGATAGGTGTATTAGTAATGGACCACTTGTGAGTCTCTTGGAAGTTTATAGTAAGTTTATTAACTATATAATATAAAAATACAAGGAGACATGGTAAATGTCAAACTATTTAACTAAGACTTAAATCTAAAAGTTAAAGTTAATATAGTGACGAAAACCTGTATAAAACCCATTGGTTGAGTAGTGTTTGACCTATACCCACCTCAAAATTTAAATAATCCACTTTGGAGCCATTAGAAGCAGAATATTAATTTATTATAAAATAATATTTCTATCTTTTCCTAAGGTTCCCCTCACCCCTCTTAAAAAAGGGCACTCCCCCTTATCTCTAATTCACACCTTCAAATCCTTTTGGATCGACCAAACCCTGACCAAATATTCTCTAAACTTCCCTCAATTCAACCTAGAGGCCTTATTTTGATCAGAAATCCAACCTAAGGAGCCCTTTTGATCAAATCAAAGGGAAGAACCCGAAGAAGAGGTAATGTTTTCACCACCATCTTTCAAGTTCCTTTCTTCTTCAACTTCTTCTTTATTTGTTATTTCCATTATAAAATAATAAATCCAATATCTTCTATGTATTTTTATGTTATTATAAATATGGTAAAACCATATTCGGTATTCTATCCATCCTTTGAATGAAATGTCACCATACGTGCGTACGTATGGCTTACCGTCTCCACGTCGTGGTGTAATTGTTATTCAAAACATTATTATTTGGATGGGTATGATAATGATGTGTAATTGAAGTAAATAATTAATATAACATTATAATTATTATGTATATATGATATACCATCCAATTATATATTATTTTAATATCAAAAGAATGATATTGTCGCTCGTGCGTACGTACAGACTATCGTCTCCACGAACACGATGAGATTCATTCCCCATCATATCAATTCAAGTGTAATTCTAATTTGATGATTAAAAATAATTTTTAAGGACTTGATATAATTCTGGATATGAATAAGATACAACCTATCCATAACAAACACGACTTATGTAACAAAACATATAATGGAAAACGAATCTGTTAACACCTGAAATGACGATAATACTAAGATATTATTAAAAAATCAATGTTAAAAGATCATATATGATATAATATTAATATATATGATTATTTTATAATTCAATATAAATTATTTCACCATTTTACAGGAGGTTAACCTACCCTCGACCAAGGAAAAAGTACAAAGTAAGGGGTTTCTTATCTCACTTTTAATTCCGTGAGATTTCCATTGTTCACCACTTATTTATTGCATGTGGTGTGTTTACTTCCCATGATTGTATTCATTGTGTAATATACATTAATTTATGGATATTTACATCATCATTGTATTATCATTCTTTCACGGGTGTATGTTTCGTAAGTTACCAAATCAATAAGGGAATTTTCAATTTCAATTTCCACTCATTCGGCTTTACGCATACATCCACTACTGGAATTATTAATAACTATGACGACTTATTTGCGATGGGATACCGTCTCAAATAGCCCGTTGTAGAAAATGCTATCGCAAATACAAGTATTTACGACGAGCCCATCGCAAAAAATGTTTTTTTCGACAGGAAACAAAGCCGTCGCAAATAAGATTCTGATTATATGTATTATATATACATAAAATTTTCATGATGGGCCCGTCACAAAAACTATTTGCAACGGGCTCTTGTCCCGTCGCAACAAAAAAATATAACACTTTCTGTGATGGGCCCGTCGCAAAAAAAATATTTGCAACGGTCAAGTAGTACCGTCGGAAATATGGTTTCAAAAATATTTAGTTAGACTATTTGCGAAGGGACCCCGTCTCAAAAGGTCCCGTCGCAAATAATAAATTAATTTTTTAAAAAATAAAATTTAATAAAATTACGATTAATGAAAAAATAATATTACTGTTATTAAAACAATAAAAAAATAAAAAATATTAAAATTCTCAATATTCACAAAAAATATAAAAAAATATTAAAATATTAAAAATTAAATTATTTAATTTTTTCACTGATATAAAAGGCAGAAAATGTAAATAATTAATATTACAATATTAAATTCAAATGTTTGTAACATACAAAAATCACTGGGGGTCATCTTCTGGAGGGGGTGGAGGAGCTGATGGAGGAAACTCTATCCCTAAACTATGAGTCAGACGACGCATGTACTCCATCTGCTCGTGATGTTGCTGCTGCCATCGAATCATCTCATCCTCATGCTGCTGCTACTGCTGCTGCCACAGACACATCTCATGTTGTTGTTTCTACAAAATCTCTATATGTTCAGCCTGAGCTCACAACTGCTCCTGATACTGTGAGCCAGAAGATGATGTCTCTCCATGAGCTCCTCTCGAGCTGGACGCCGACATCGTAGCAGTACCATAATAAGTACTAGGAGTCAAATGAGAGATGATGCCAACTACTTTGCCCTTCTCAAAGACATACTGAGTCGCCTGCATCCATGCCGACTCATCGAAATAGTGAGCACTTGTCTGCTCAGCCGTCTCGTCCTAACTCTCAGCCTGTGTCTGAGAGGTCGCAGCCTCATATGACTCCTTCAATTCCAATTTAAAATTAAAATTGTCAAAATATTATATTTAGTTAATTGTTAAACTGAAAAAATAATACTAACCACAATCTGATGATGACGATCACCTCTAATCTCTTCAGTAGATGGATCATTGTACATCCTCCAAAAAATGTCGAACTCCGTAAAATCGGGATGCTCGACTGCCTACAGAAATATAAAATAAACTCTCTATATTTAAAGTTATATAAAATATTTAAAAAATATACTTACCAGATGCTGTCTATACAAACTGAATGTACGACTACCAGCTCGATGCGTCACCTCCTGTCTCCCCCGGTTCTACCGTCCAACTGAAGATCTCCTCTGAAATCCACCACCCAACCAGTGTAAACATAATCTGTCCCAAATGTCAGATGAAATGTACTCTGGTCGGTGGGCTCTTCAAGACTCATCAAATTCTATCACCTCTGCTTTCTTAATGGTTATCCTTCTAAAATTGTGCAAAAACTTGTGAAAATGATCATGCATAGAAACCTACCATGACGTGTGGATAACATCGTGCATGGTATCATCGATAGGATACCATAAACCCTAAAAATAATTTATAATATCATGTTTTTAATAAAATAAATTTCAAAATAAATAATATTTATTTACGTACCAGCCAATGCTGGAACATGTCGCATCACACATCAACGAGAATATGTTCCCATGAGATCCATGGGTGAGAAAAATAATTGTGCAATGTAGCGCTACCCTATCCAATAGCTAAATGCTGAAAACTATGAAAAAGGAATAAATAATCAAACAATTAGTATATATATAAATAAATTAATGAAATCTAACTAAAATATATAGGTTACCATACCTCCATGTGCATGTATCAAAACCAAGATGTGGACTTCACTCAGGGATAGGGTCAAGAATCATCAGTCGTGCAAGACCGCACCCCCTCCACGTACCTCCTAAACCACAAGTAGGCTGAGGGTCAGCTGATCCCACATCCTCATCATCCAAAGGTAGCTCAGCCTCCTCCAACCCACGCAATAGATCAGAGTCCATCTAAAACACAAAATGATTATTGTTAGCAGATATTTAAAAATAACTATTATATATAGATATATATTAGTTATGATTATAACCAGCATTTAACTGTGTCAATGTTCATCTTCATCCTCTTCTCCATAGCTGTTAATGTCAATGTCTTCATCATCCTCCTCAGCATCATCAATATTCATATGAGTTTCAGTTTCAGCATCTCTTGTCATTTCAAATTCATTTGTAACATCATTGACATCTTCATCACCATTGATCCTTAATTGTGGGGTGTCATCGTAGATATTTACGTCTCTTTGTGAATTTGATGGATTTTGAGCCATCTCTTGAAAAATTTCAATTCTTTCCACTTCAGCAGAACCACATTCAGTTTGAGTAAACTGATTTTCCTGATATTTCATTTTTATTATGCTCCACCAATCGCTCAAGTCTCTTGAAGTAGAACAATACTTTGCATAATAAATTTGATGTGCCTGTTGAGCCAGTAAAAATGGTTCATTTACTACAATAAGACTTTTATATTTAATATCAACGATTCCATGAGTCAGATGAACATGCAAACCTCTATCAGTATCCAACCACAGACATTTAAACATTGTTATGTAATTATGTCCTAGAAAACACAGCTCAATAATTTCATCCAAAATGACAAAACATTCAACTTCAGTTTCTCTGTGATGTTATCCTCTCAAGCAGACTCCACTGTTCATTGTTTTTTTTGATTCCCAGTATGCATGTGTATGAAATCAAAAACCATTCACCACATATGCTTTATAAGATTTAACCATTTTGGATGGTGGGTTACTCAATATACACAGTCGCTTATCAAATTTATCAGTATATTGAGACACCTAAAAATTTGTAAAACAATTATCAATATAATAAATAATAAATGGAATTGATATTAAACCATCAATAATTTATGCTACCATTTTTTGAAACCATTGAGAATTTTTTTTTGTCTGCATTCTTCAAGATCAGCTGCTGTAATTTGTGGAAGTTGTTTATTGATATGATTATCATATAACCTACAAATAAAATAAGTTCAAATACTATGACAGAAATTATAGAATAAGTGATAGAAGCCCTCAAAGGACAAATGATGTCATTTCTTCACAGTTGAGAAGAACGTATGTATGGGCTCTGTGATGTTCATCATCTGAAAGTCATCATTCATGAACTCCATTGAAACCAAGATTTGGATGATTAAAAAATGTTAATTGATTTTCTATTTCATCATTAACATTCCCCTCATTTCTCCCCATGTGATTTAGTTTTGAGGGATATTCGGATTCAAAATAATGAGACCAGAAAAAAGAAATTTCCTCTTGCAAATAAGCTTCAGCAATTGAGCCTTCAACTGATTCTTTGTTACGTATTTTTTCTTCAATTTATGAAAGAATCTCTTGAATGGGTACATCCATAGAAACTATACTGGACCTCCACATTTAGGTTCATGTGGCGAATGTAATATCAGATGTTCCATTGAGTCAAAAAAGCCGACATAAATATTTTTTTCCAGTTTACATATAATTACAGCAACATCTTCTGCCAGTTTGCTTAGCACATCGTAGTCTGTTGTCACTGCACAAATGTCTCGAAAAAAATATGATATGTCTGTTATCGAATCCCAAATAATAGAATTCAACAAACCTATGAATCCAATCAACATAAGTCTTTCCATTATAACATGACAATGATGACTTTTTAATCCAGTAATATAACCATTCTTAACACATCTACCCAAATTGGATGTATAGCTATATTGAAGTCTCAAATCTGCAATCCACTAACAAAATAATAAGCTATTCTCTTTGGACAGTGTATAAGCTGCTTTTTGCTTCATTAACATCTGTGATTTGACATTTTCAAATAATTCAAGTTATGGTCGCCTGCAAATTTGGGCAAGATCTAATCATGCCTTTATAGTATCTTTGGTCTTACCTGGTTTATCCAAAACTGTATGAAATAAATTATCAAAATAGTTCTTCTCAATATTCATAACATCCAACATGTCGCGGACCAACAAATTAGACCAATACGGAAGATCCAAAAAAATGACCCGTTTTGTCCAATTTTGTTTTTTCCCAAAGCCATGATTTTTTGTTGGTTTACTGTTGGTCCAAATATGATGGGGGGTAATGAAATTATAGCTTATTTTAACTATGTACCTGAGATCATCTTTGGGGGTTCATCCCTTTCAATTGTACCTTTTCTAAAATGAGATTTGTTCCTCCGAAAAGGATGATAGGTTTGAAGAAATCTACGGTGACAATCAAAATAGCAATGTTTTTTGTCCATTGATCAGCATAAAAGCTTTCTTTTCTTTCATACAGTAAGAACATGATTTCAGACCATGTGTTCTCCAACCAGATAACATGCCAATCACACGTTTCGTGCTTATATATCAAAATACGGATGCAGACGGTCAAAATGATTCCATGAATCACCATCATATGGATGATTCAAGATTTTATCAGTTGAAATCTTGGTTTTGTGCCATTACATCATTGATGCTATGTTCTGAGACATAAATAAATGCTACAACCTAGGTGTAAGGGGGAAATATCTCAACTGTTTTACTGGAATCGATCTAGACTTCCCTGGTTGAGATTCTTTATACCTCGATTGTCCACATGTGGGACAAATATCCAATGACTCATTTCCACCAGAATATAAGATGCAATCATTTGGACATGCATGAGTCTCTTGATAACTAAGGCCCAAATTACGAATCAGCCTCTTGCTCTCTTAGTAATTTGCAGACAACAAATTTCCTTCCAGTAACAGTGTTTTAAACATAGAAAATATCTGATCAAAACAGTTTTTTGACATTACATTATCTGATTTAATGGCCATAAATTTTGTAACCACTTCTAATTTTCTTATCTTGAAATCAGGATATAATGCATCCTCGACAGACCTCAACAACTCAAAAAATTCAGATTGTTCCAACTCAAGAGTTAAATCAATATCATCGTGAGTTTCAATTTGTTGCACATATGGACCTGCAACATTATGTACTAAATTTTGAAATTGCGATGGATCTGGAATCAAGTTATTAGGATCTTCTCTGGAACTGCGTTCACCGTGATGATACCAAAAAACATAATCTGGTTGAAAACCAAACCGCGAGAGATGTCCCCCAACCTTGTCAAATGTGTCAAACGTTCTTAGAGCACATTTTTTACAAGGAAACTTAATTGGGCCTTCTGAAACATATTCCGGTTTTGATGATGCAAATGCTAAGAAAGCTTCAACACCCTCAATATATACACGATTTAAACCAGAACCACTTGGATTTCTACACTGATTTATCCAATCGTGATCATCTAATAATGACTGATGTTGACGTCCTTGTTCCATATTTTTCTACAAAAAATATAAAATCATCACTATTTTTGAATAGTTTGAAATTATAAAAACAATATCTGAAAAAGAAGATAAAAAATTACAACGGCTTAGTAATTATCATTAATTAAGGGAGACATAATTTCCAGTGGATTAACAGCTACTCTTTTGTCAGACAGCTCATTGAATTACATCTTTCTCACACTTATTATTACTAATTATTGCTATGTATTCCTAATTATTCCTAATTATTACAAATTATTACAAATTATTACTAATTGTTTTAATTGTTTACTAATTATTACAATTTATTACTAATTATTACAATTTATTACTAATTATTACTAATTAATACTATTTATTTCTAATTTAGCAATATTTAGAAATACTTAGAAAAAGGAAAACTGCTTGAATAATGAAATGAAATTTGGTAATCACCATTGTGGAGATGATTACAAATTTTCCCTTTATTATCCAAGCAGATTTTGTTTACTAATTATTGGTAATAAAAAAGTATATTATCAATGTTTAGGAAAAAACAATATTAATATCATTAAAATAATAAAATATTTATAAAATATTAAAATTATCAATATTCACAAAAGACTTTGTTCTATTCTTAACGTGTTAAAATCTCAAAGGGTCGTCAATTGTCAAGTCATGCGCAATAAAACGTTTGTGTTAGTCATGTCCAATGTAAACTCTATAATTGCACTTGCATAATTGATCACCTCGCAAGTAGTGTTACAATAGGACGACCAAAGTAATGACGTTCTCATCTCTAAGAATCATCTCACATGACACTTTATATAGATCATTCTTCCTTAATAATTTTAGGGGATATCATTATTTTTCCCTTAAGTTTTCAAGGAAGAATGGTCTTTGTAAAGGTTCATGTGAGATAATTCTTATAGATAAGAAAGGCATGACTTGGTTTTTCCGATTGCAACACTACTTGCGAAGTGATCAACCATGCAAGGAAAATTATAGAGTTTACATGGGACATGGCCGACACAAACTTTTTATTGCGCATGACCTGACAATTGGCGACCCTTTGAGATTTGAACATGTTAAGAATAGAGAAAAGCCTGTTGTGAATATTGATAATTTTAATATTTTATAAATTTTTTATTATTTGTATAATATTAATATTATTTTTTTGTAAATATTGATAATATAATTTTTTATTGGTAATTATTGCTAATTATTGCTAATCACTGCTAATTAGTGCTAATTATTCTTAATTATTCTTAATCATTCCTAATTATTGCTAATTATAGCTAATTATAGCTAATTATAGCTAATTATAGCTAATTATAGCTAATTATATCTAATTATAGCTAATTATACCTAATTATACCTAATTATTGCTAATTATTCCTAATTATTCCTAATTATTGCTAATTATTTCTAATTATTCCTAATTATTCCTAATTATTCCTAATTAATACTAATTATTCCTAATTATTCCAAATTATTCCAAATTATTCCAAATTATTCCTAATTATTCCTAATTATTCCTAATTATTCCTAATTATTCCTAATTATTACTAATTATTGCTAATTATTCCTAATTATTACTAATTATTACTAATTATTCCTAATTATTCCTAATTATTCCTAATTATTACTAATTATTCCTAATTATTACTAATTATTACTAATTATTCCTAATTAATACTAATTATTGCTAATTATTACTAATTACTACTAATTATTACAAATTTTTACTAATTGTTACTAATTGTAACTAATTATTACTAATTGTTACTAATTATTACTAATTGTTACTAATTATTACTAATTATAGCTAATTATTACTAATTATAGTTAATTATTTCTAATTATAGCTAATTATTCCTAATTATAGCCAATTATTCCTAATTATAGCCAATTATTCCTAATTATAGATAATTATTCCTAATTATAGCTAATTATTCCTAATTATAGCTAATTATTCCTAATTATAACTAATTATTCCTAATTATAGCTTATTATTTCTAATTGTAGCTAATTATTCCTAATTATAACTAATTATTCCTAATTTTAGCTAATTATTCCTAATTGTAGCTAATTATTCCTAATTTTAGCTAATGTTTTCTAATTATAGCTAATTTTTTCTAGTTGTAGCTAATTATAGCTAATTGTAGCTAATTATAGCTAATTGTAGCTAATTATAGATAATTTTAGCTAATTATAGCTAATTATTCCTAATTATAGCTAATTATTCCTAATTATAGCTAATTATTCCCAATTATAGCTAATTATTCCTAATTATAGATAATTATTCCTAATTATAGCTAATTATTCCTAATTATAGCTAATTATTCCAAATTATAGCTAATTATTCCTAATTATTGCTAATTATTACTAATTATAAGCTAATTATTCCCAATTATAAGCTAATTATTCCTAATTATATCTAATTATTCCTAATTATAGCTAATTATTCCTAATTATAGCTAATTATTCCTAATTATAGCTAATTATAGCTAATTATTCCAATTTTTTCCTAATTTTTCCTAATTATTACTAATTATTACTAATTATTACTAATTATTACTAATTATTACTAATTATTACTAATTATTACTAATTATTACTAATTATAGCTAATTATTCCTAATTATAGTTAATTATTCATAATTATAGCTAATTATTCCTAATTATAGCTAATTATTCCTAATTATAGTTAATTATTCCTAATTATAGCTACTTATTCCTAATTATAGCAAATTATTCCTAATTATAGCTAATTATTCCTAATTATAGCTAATTATTCCTAATTATAGCTAATTATTTCTAATTATAGCTAATTATTCCTAATTATTAGCTAATTATTCTTAATTATAGCTAAATATAACTAATTATTAGCTAATTATTCCTAATTATAGCTTATTATAGCTAAGTATTCCTAATTATTCCTAATTATTACTAATTATTCCTTATTATTATTAATTATTACTAATTATTCCTAATTATTACTAATTATTCCTAATTATTACTAATTATTCGTGATTATTCCTAATTATTACTAATTATTCTTAATTATATCTATTGATTCCTAATTATATCTATTTATTCCAAATTTTATCTATTGATTCCTAATTATATCTATTCGTTCCTAATTATATCTATTGATTCCTAATTATATCTATTTGTTGCTAATTATATCTATTTATTGGTAATTATATCTATTTATTGCTAATTATATCTATTTATTGCTAATTATATCTATTTATTTCTAATTATATATATTTATTGCTAATTATATCTATTTATTGCTAATTATATCTATTTATTGCTAATTATATCTATTTATTGCTAATTATAACTATTTATTGCTAATTATATCTATTTATTCCTAATTATATTTAATTAATATTAATTATAACTAATTATTTATAATTATAACTAACAATATCAATTTCTTAGTAAAACTAAATATAAATAAAAATCAATAGAAATCTAATTAAATTAAAACAAATAAACAACAATTAAAATTAATATAAAAAAATAAAATAAATATAAAAAAAATAAAATATAAATAACTTAAACTTTGATATTATGAAGATATTGACGTCCTCCGATTGCTCTCGTATAAAAAACTTCAACTAAAAAAAAATTCTATTTGAAACTGATGAATGAAGAGAGAGAGAGCAAGATCTGAATGATTTGTGAAAAAACAGATGGGGGTATATATAGGTTAGATTAGTTGCGACAGGAATATTTGCAACGGGGTCCGTCGCAAATACCCTCGCCCGCATTAATTATAGTCGGTGGTTAAAAGGTTATTTGCGACGGGATCCATCGCAAATACTAGCTGCCGACATGCTTTTTGCGACGAGGCGACATCCCATCGCAAAAAGGTATTGACCGCCACCGGGTATTTGCGACGAGGCCCGTCGCAAATGCAACTGTGCGGTTGGGCGTGCAAGCCGCGCGTTTTGGCGCGCAAGCCGCACATTTTGGCGCGCAAGTCGTGCCAAACTATTTGTGAATGGAGACGAAATCCCATCGCAAATAATTGTTATTTGCGACGGGCTACTTTCACCGTCACATATAGCTTCCTGGATGGGTTATTTACGATGGGAAGAAATCTCGTCGCAAATAACCCATCGCAAATAGTGATTTTTCCCATAGTGTTCATTGATTATTTAATGCAAGATTATGTGTGGAATCACTATTCATTTTCTTATGTCATAATTTCCACTCCCCTTTCTGTGGATACACTTTTGATATACATAATCACTCAGTTGATAAATTCTCAAGTCCTCGATATGAACTTGATAAGAGTAATTTTAATTCAATCTCCATTTGTTGAGTTAAATATCCAATTCATTGGTGTTGTCTTTACAAGAATATGTGTGAATGTCCTCTGATTGATTTACACTGAATATCCAATCATATTGAGTATATTTATATTTTTCATACATAATTATGTTGTTGATTTATCCTTAACATAAGGATATGGTCTTTATAAGAGATTTCATCACAACTTACATTCCATTGAGACTTGTTTGTTATTATACACCAAATCACTTTTATATGGTGTATATAATGTACTTTGACATAGTATATCATGAATCCCTTTATTCTCATGATATTACAAAGTTTTTATTACCTCAATTATTTGTATTCAAGTGTCTCTCTTTTGGTTAGGAACTCTAACTAAAATATCATTTAAATGTTTTAAATATTTATTCTTCTAAATAATTCTCATTAATGTCCATGTTTTAAAAATGGTTTTAAGGATTTATTTATATGGACATTAATGTTTTAAAATTATAATTCATTTTCAAAGTTTCAAAGTGGTATGAGACACTTTGATTCAAAAATCTATTTTAAATGGCTTCTTGATAAATAGTGATACTTTTAAATGTTTTCAAGAAAAAGAGTGATATTTCTCTCAAATAGTTTTGATGATTATTTTCGTCTATATCAATATACTTCATTATTTTCAATTGAGGTTAATCTGTTAAATTACAATCTTCCATATTTTTTTGAATGAGTTATGTTTGACTGTAGATGCGTTATTTTTATACCATTCATGGTTTGTGGATAAAGTATTGACATTTCGTATGCTAGTTTTAATACAAATGTTTATGTTATGTTTCAAAATTTTCGTATGAGGAATGCATTGGACTTAGTAAGTGACAGGTGGAGCCCACTATAGCTCCTCGATGCATCAGTAGGTCTCATGAGACAAACTAGTGTCTTGGCACAAGGCCTTGACAAAATCTTATTTGTAGTCTTGGCACAAGGGCTTGTATATGTGGTTATGTTAGTCTGACATTATGCATTCCATCATTATGAAAGTAGTTATTGATATTGCATGTGGTTATTCGACTTGTAAAATATCCACATGAATAATTAAATGGAATTATTTCATTTTATCTTTTCCATATTGTGCTGAAGTTCAAGTTTAAAAGGCTTTTGTTTTAGTTATACATTGCCCTAAATGTTTATGCTTATTTATGAAAGTTTCCGCTATATTGTTATTCTTACTGAGCATCTGAGCTCACCCCTTTCTATGTTTTATTTTTCCAGGATGAAAATAATTATTTTATGAATGACCTATAGGGATAGTATGGGGATATGAGTGTGGTTTATGGAGACAAGATGTTGTTGTAGTTTTTCACTTTATGATGTAATGTAAACTTTATGAATGTATCTAGTGATTCCAAGGCAACTAAACTAATCGGTCTTTCGAGACTTGATCTTTTGTGATCATGAAAATGATACGTAATAAGGCACCGACTCTGGGTAACTGGGGTCGGGGCGTTACAACAATATATCACAGTAAGTAATTCATCAAGCTTAAAAATATTAAACAAGTAAAAAAATATATTCAAAGTAACTACATGGAATATCAAACATTTCATACCAAGAATTGATATCAGTCGAAACACACACACACACACACACACATGTGATCAACATAAATCATTGCTCACATGGTCCACACACACAAACATGTGATAAAAAATAAAATATGAATCTCACTGGATACACACACCCACATGCTCGTGCACAAACACACACACCACATATTAACTAAAGTCTCAACTATCAGTGATAATAATCAAGCTTGTGAACAAGGTTTCATTGTATTCATTGGATCTTTGTTAAATTACATTGGTAATAGATCATTTAATTAGTTAAGATCTTAAATTTAATTAGGCTAATTAAGAATTATTGGGATATATAACCCATTTATGATTTACGGGTCATTCTACCAAGGTGGAAAGCCTCATACCACATTCTAATAAACAATGAATAAAACCATAGGGTACTGTACATGGGAGCACCCACCTCAAAATAGTGTCAAAAAACCATCCAATAAAATCCCATTGGATTTTTTCAAATATTTATATGTCTATTTGGAATCTATAAATAACCACATAGTCTTAAATCATGCGTGATCATTCCAAATAAATTAATTATAAGTGAATTATAATTAATTAAATGATTACTAAAAAACTCACAACCAATGATGAAAGTTATAATTTCTGAATGAATAATTATGTATTGATAAAACAACATTTTATTGATAATAAATGAAATAATTTCCTCACATTGTGCTAAATATGTTAATTTATAGAGTAATTCAGATTAGATCATTTATTTGAAAATTTGATAGAAATTCATGTTTTACCCTTTTATAATTCACTATAGTATTTCGGGTATTAACATTTTTTTGTAAATTAGTTTGACTTAAAATTTTGTAATGGTGTTACTGAATTAATGTGATATAAATTCTATTTAAGAAATGGCAGCTGGATAGTGAATTTGAGTGAAGTAAATGGGCTATGAATACAAAGATGGACTGAACTATCCAGATTGGACATCACTTCACCATTTGAGCCATATCTTCTTCATCCGGACTTGGATTGGGCCCAAATATAGAGGGAATCTTGGGGACATGATTATTCATAAATCATCCTTATATAGGGACTGATAATTAGCACGTTTTGGAGGTCAACTATGCGGTGAAAACGGGATTAAACAATTTGGACGAATTTCTATTTCACATTTAAAAACGTTTTGTAACCCTAGCACTCCCCAACTATATTTAATGGATTTTTCCCTATTTGGGAGGTCTGTTTGAGGCTTGTAAAATGTGTGGACAAATGGGTGGCTCTTGGTAACGCCTCAAAACTCTTGGAAGAAGTAATTCCTTGTTCAAACATCTCTTCCAAAAAAGGCTCTCCTCTCCCACCTATACTTTGTTTTTCTTTGATTTTAGGCTTGTAATGTGAATTTTTTTGAACTAATATTCCATGTTATTATATTTTCATATTCTTAGTTTTTTTCTTAGGCTGTAATCTAAGAGTGGATATGAGATTGGTTGTTCCCCAATCAACCCATTGCTTATGCAAAACGTCTCCATGATGACAACTCCGCCCATAGAAGAGTGATTTATTTCATAGTTAATCTAATCCAAAATTCCTTCATTTATTTGTTTTGAATCCATGAACATATTTTAATTATTAAATTTTGATAAATTAATTGAGTTCTAATATCTATGTTACTTGATTGACTTTCACTTGAACGCGTTGTCGGGCTTGTGTAGATCGTGTGAGTGAAACCGCAATCGAAAAATCTAATCAGCTTGGGATAGAATTGTAGGGTTCGAGTATCATCCCCAATGCAATTAATTATCAAATATAGGGAGGATATACTAACCTAGTTTAGCATTGAGCATAAGTTGGATTTTGGATCACAATCAAGGCAGGGTGCTGCGATTGGAAGTCCCGAAGTTGACCGAAGGCTCATTTTTCCAATATTATTTTGGTTGTGTTTATTTCCATAGGGTTAGGGGGCTGAAAAGGTTAGGGGATTACAATTGAATGAATTATAATAATATGGTATAAGGATAAATTATTGATTAAGGGGGAATATTATATCAACTACGACTTCTCATATAAGTTTTTTTTAAATAAATTGTCTCTTGATTGTTATTTATCATTTTCATGGTTAGTTTACTATTCAAAAAGTCTCAAAAAAACCCCCCATATTTCTTTTCATTTTTTTGAACTATTTTATTAATTAACTCAATCCTATTAATAGTTGTTCAATTCACTTCCTCCTTGATAGAACGACCTAGGTCAACCACTGTGCTGCACTTAGTAAAATCACAAATAAATATTTTGGAGAGTGTGTGTGACAACTTTCATCAAATTGGCGCTATTGACGGGGAGGAAAGTGTTATATTCAACTAATTAGAGGTAAATTTTTTCTTCTTTCATTTTATCCTTTTGTTTTTTCTTCTAATTTATCTTTTCTACCTTCTCTCATTTTTTTTATTTTTTTCCTTCCTCTCCCTTTTCTTATCTTTTAGACCATCTATTGAAACCTCATTTAATGATATTAGTGTCTACTTATTTTATATTTATCTATTTTCTATGATTTATGACACGATCCCATCCTGAGGATCTCTTTGATCTAGACCCCAAGATTGAGTGCAACCTTAGGGCTCGAATCATACAATCTTGGTCTACAGGAAGTGTCGACATTTACCCAACTGGGGAATTCCTTCACTCTAGGAATTTTGAAATTGTAAACTCTTAAAAAAATTAAACAAGATAAAATGGCTGAAAGTAAAAACAATGAACTCAATAGGACTATTTGAGAGTTGGTTGCACCTGTTATTATTTATCAACCTACAAGAATTGATTATCCAACTCTCGAATCAGACTTTGAGTTAAAATCTAGGTTAATTCACCTTCTTCCAAAATTTCATGGCTTATCTGGTGAGGATCCAAACAAACATTTAATATAATTAAACGTGGTATGATCAACAATGAAACCAAGAAATGTGTCTGAAGATCAAATAAAACTTAGAGCATTCCCATTCTCACTTGATGAAACTACTAAGGATTGGATGTATTATTTACAACCTGAAGATGTAACTTGTTTTAACGATTTGAAATAACTTTTATTGAAAATATTTTTTCAAGAATCAAGGACCACTTACATTCGTAAATAGATATCAAGGATCAATGAAGCATAAGTGGAGTCAATTTATGAGTACTGGGAGAAATTCAAGAAGTTTTTCACAAGATACCCACATCACCAAATCAGTGATTAACTCATCATACAATACTTCTATGAAGTAATCACACCTATGGAGAGGAGTATGGTGAATGCTGTGGATAGAGGAGAATTGGTGGACAAGACACTAGTAGCAGGACATGAATTGTTTGACAAGATGTCCCAAAAATCCCAACAATTTGGCGTTCGAGGTACACCTCATGTTAGGGGAGTACATCAGGTAAGTCCTTCTTCTCTTGAGAGTCATTTAATTGATACCAAGTTGGAAGAATTGACCACTATGGAGAGATAGATAGCTTTGGCTCAAAAGAAATCCCAACGCTTTCCTTCAAGGCCTTGTGGAATTTTCACTGAGAAAATCCACCCAACTGAGTGTTTCCCCCCAACTAAAAGAAACAAAAGATTGTAAAATAGTGTTTCCTGGGAGACCATATCAGCAGCAACAAAAACCATATCCCCAAAAGAAGATTGATTCCTTTTCTCCAACATATAACCAAGGGTGGAAGGATTAATCAGACATGAGGTATGTATCTGGAAAACAACAAAGGGACCCCTTTCAATAAAACTTACTGCATCCTCCACCTTACCAGTAGGGTTTCCAACAACCCCAAAGGAGATTTGAAGGTGAAGCATCAACAAACAAACAAAAATGGAATTATCAACCAAAGGTAGATTCTAATAATACTGATCTTTAGAAAAAAATTGTACTTAATCAATAGAATGAACTGATGAGTCAAGGTTTGGAGCTGAGGGAGTTGAAGACTCAAATGAGCTGATTGCTACAACCCTCCACGATCTGGTAAGTAAAAACTCTGGAAATATTCCTTCCCAACCTACTCCATATCCCAAGGGGAATGTCAGTGCCATCAAATTGAGAATTGTAAAGAAAAAAAATGATACATCTTCATCTATCGTTCCACCGAGATTCACCTCAACCTCGGAGAAGCCTCATTCCACACCAACTATTGAGCAACCCAAGGAGGAAGATAAAGGTACAAAAAAGATTGATGATATTCCACCTAAACCCCTTCCTTTTCCAAATAGAGTTGTTCAAACCAAAAATATGGCTGAAGAGGCGATGCAAAAAGAATTTTTGGATACATTCAAGTGTGTGGAGATCAACATTCCTTTACTTTAATCCATTAAACAAATACCAACGTATGCCAAAATTTTAAAATTACTTTGTACCAATCGATGAGGTCTCAAGGGAAATGAGAGGATCAATCTTTGAAGGGATGTGTCAGCACTCACTACACCAACTCTATAAATTCCAACAAAGTTCAACGATCCATGTGTATTCACTATCCCATGCACCATAGTGGAGTTACACTTTTTTATGATCTTTGTGATTTGGGAGCTTCCATAAATGTGATTCCTCACTCTATATTCTCTTCTTTGTAAGTTGGTGAGTTGAATCCAACGAGATTAGTGGTGTAGCTAGAAAATAGAGCTATAACATATCCAGTAGGAGTCCTTAAGGATATACTTGTCTGGGTAAGAGACATGGTATTTCCAGAATATTTATACAAGATTAACATGGAGGATGATTATGTAAGTTCTCATGCTCCCATTATCTTCAGTGGAACCTTCCTCAAAACTAAAAAAACTATCATAAATGTCAATGAGGGTACACTTTCCATGGAGTTTGGGGATGGAGTTGTGATATTTAATGTTATGGACTCCATGAAGTACCCCTCATAGGACCATTCTACTTTTGTTATCTCCCATTTTGAACCACCAAATAAAAACCCCATGGAATTTGATTGTCCTATGCTTAGGGAGATTATGAGTATTGGTTCTAATTTGATGTGTAAGAGTACTTCCACACCTATTTATAATGAAAAAGACTCTATTAGATTTGATTTTGAAATAAAATCATATTCTGATCATTTGAACTCTGATTATGACATGGATATTGAGTATGCTGATGTATTTGATGCTTTATTCTTTGATTGTGATGATTTTTATTCTGATACTGATGCTATTTGTGCACATATTTCAGTTCCTTCAATGTCTCCATCCATACACCACCCCCATTCATTGGATATCAATCCCTTACCACCAAATCTCAAATACTCATACTTGTTGAGTGGAGAGAGGATACCTGTTATAATTGCTAATAATTTTCCATTTGAACATGAAGAAAAACTTTTCAATCTTTTGAGGGAGAACATTAAGGAAATCGGGTGGACCATAGATGAAATTTCAGGTATTATCCCCTCCATTTTCATGCATAGGATTATTTTGGGGGGATGGGGAAAAACCAGTGAGGCAGACACAAAGGAGACTCAATCCAATCATTCTAGAAGATATTAAAAAAGAGGTTAAAAAATTGCTCGAGGCAGGTATAATTTATCCCATTTCAGATTCTCAGTGGGTAATTCTTATTTTGGTTGTGCCTAAGAAAAGTGGTGTTATAGTTGTTAAAAATGATAAAGATGAGTTAGTTCCAATGAGGGGGAAAAACAGTTGGTGTGTGTGTATTGATTATAGAAAACTAAATCAGTCCACTCGCAAAGACCATTTCCTCCTCCCATTTATTGATCAGATGCTTGAGAGACTAGCTGGGAAAACACACTACTATTTCTTGGATGGATTTTCGGGATATTTTTTGGTTCCTATTACTCTGTAGGATTAGGATAAGAAAACATTTACTTGTCCTTTCAGTACATTTTCCTACTAAAAGGTTCCATTTAGACATTGCAATGCCCTAAGTACCTTCCAGAGATGCATGGTGAGTATTTTTTTTGATTTTATTGAGACCTGCATGGAGGTATTCATGGATTATTTTACAGTGTATGGGTCTTCATTTGATGATTGTATCTCTAGTTTGGGAAAGGTTTTGAATTGTTTTATTGAGTATAATCTGGTCTTGATCTTTGAAAAGTTTCATTTCATGGTAGAGAATGGAATTGTATTAGGGCATGTAGTGTCAAAACATGGGATAGAGGTTGATAGATATAAGATAGAAATTATTTCACCCTTACCCTATCCTTCATGTATGTGTGATTTTATATATTTCCTAGGGAATACTGTATTTTATCGGCACTTCATCAAAGATTTTAGTAAGATTTCTCTTCCTATGTCACGATTACTTCAAAGGGATTCAGATTTTGTGTTTGATTTTTCTTGCAGGAATTCCTTTGATGAGCTAAAACAATGTCTTACCACTCCACCTATCATACATCCCTTATGGTGGGAGCTTCCTTTTGAGTTTATGTGTGATGCATCTGACCTTTCGGTCGAATCTGTCTTATCTCAGAGGGTGGAGGGATGTTCACATTTGATTGCATATGCATCAAGGACATTAGATTTAGCCCAATCAAACTACAAAACCACATAAAAGGAGTTTCTTACTGTTATATTTTCTTCAGATAAATTCTGTTCATATTTATTGGGATCTAAAGTAGTTGTTTTTTCTGACCATGCATCTTTGAGGTACCTATTGAAGAAGCCAGATGCAAAGCCCATGCTAATATGATGGATGCTCCTTCTTTAGGAATTTGAAATTGAGATAAAGGATAAGAAGGGGTTGGAAAATCTAGTGGTAGACCACATGTGTAGGCTTAATCACATACTAGAGGATGACACCTTGGACCAAGTACCACTTCAGGACACTTTCCCCAATGAGCATCTACATTCCATCTTAGGTACGCATCCTTGGTATGCTGATTTAGTGAACTACCTTGTTTCATATGAAATTCCTGAAAATTTAAAAAAACATCAAGTCCAAAAGCTAAATAGTGAGTCTATATTTTATTTGTGGAATGATCCCTACTTATGGCGCATGTGTAGTGACCAAGTTATTAGGAGGTGTGTTCCTGATCATGAGTTTGAGTCTGTTCTACAATTTTGTCATACACTTGCTTATGATGGTCACATTGGACCCCAACGGACAACTAGGAAAGTTCTGGACTCTGGATTATATTGTCCTAGTTTATTCTATGATGCTCATGTATTTTGTAATTCGTTCTCACAATGCAAGCACACTGGTAATATTTTTAGGATACACGAGATACCCCAACAAGACATATTATTCTATGAGTTTTTTAATGTATGGGGCATCGATTTTATGGGTCCTTTTCCTAGTTCATTTTTATTTTTGTATATTTTGGTTACTGTTGATTATGTGAGAAAATGGGTGGATGCTAAGGCCACTAGAACTGATGATTCTCATGTTGTTGTGGAATTTGTCAAAGCATATATTTTTTTTTCAGGTTTGGAGTATCGAAGGCCATCATCAGTGACCAAGGGAAAAAAATTACAATCAAAATTTGGCTTCCTTGCTTCAGAAGTAAGAGGTGACACAGAAAACATCAACACCATACCACCCATAAACAAATGGTCAGGCTGAGGTTTCCAATAGGAAATTGAAACAATTTTTGGGGAAAACTGTGCAGCCAGATAGGAAAGATTGGAGCAAGCGCTTTGGGCTTATAGGATATCATACAAGACACCCATTGGTATGTACCAATTTCATATTGTTTTTGGGAAAGTGTGTCGAATCCTCGTGGAAGTTGACCATCATGATTACTGGGCTATAAAGAAATGCAACATGGATTTGGAACAATCTGGAATCCAAAAGAAGTTGCAAATTCAAGAGCTTTAGGAGATTCGATTGTCTTCATATGAGAACTCAAGGCTCTACAAGGAAAGATAAAAATAATCTCATGATAGAATGATCCAACAAATGGAGTTTCTTGTTGGAGAGAAAGTTCTTCTATACAGTTCACAGTTGAAGCTGATGCCTGGTAAGTTGCGTTCCAGATGGTTGGGTCCTTATATTGAATATATTGTTTTTCCCTATGGTGCAGTGGAGATCATGCAAGAGGACACTAGAAGGAGCTTCACAGTCAATGGGCAACGCTTCAAGAAGTATATTGAAGGAATTTCTACTGATTTAGTGGATTTTATCACACTGCATGACCCCATTATCACTTGAGAGTATCAGGCTATTCCTAACCATTTCGCTTTTATATTATTTGTCCTATTTAAAATTCTACTTTTCATGTGCACATATCATCTCATAGGTTCACATTGAGGACAATGCAATATTTTATGTGTGGGGGAGGAGACAACATTTTCGGGTAGATATATAGGATTTTCATTTGTGTGTTTTGTGTGTATTTTCTATTAATTTTTTGGTGAAAATTTTCAAAACAAAAAACAAAAAACAAAAAAAAAACAAAAACAAAAAAACAAAAAAACAAAACAAAAATATATAATATATATATATATATCATGTAACATTCTCATGTGGAACATATGGAAAATGCATGTTTCAAAATTCATTGGTGGAATGACAAGCATGAGTAAGATTTCATCATCAAGGGTTGATTTTTATAAAAATTAAAGTCATCGATGATATGAATGGTTGGGTCATTATAAAGCCTTTCATATTTTGAAATCATTATTTGTGATATTTGTTCTTTGTAAATTGTGTCATTAATTTATCCACACAAAATTTCACTCAACCATGACTTGTGAGTTTTTTCCTACTCAATTGAAGGTATAGTAAAGTGAGGTAAAAAAATTCATTAGTTTATCCATATGTTCATTTCTATTCTGATCGGTTTCATTACTTTACCATATTGACCTATGCGTGTGTACCTGTTATCCGACTATTGTACACCCTCAAAAAATGGGTTGTGTCTTGGACAGGTCAAAAACCACTTTTTCTTGACCTTTGATCTTGTTATAACTATTACAATTAGTGTCGTGAGGAGATCAAACATGGTTTGAGAGTTGAGTGTGAGATTTTTACTAAGTGTAACTTAAAAAAAACAAAAAAATAAATGAGGGGAGTGATGAAAAGTACAATATATGGGGATATCTAGGTCGGGATCTTATGGTTTGACTTTCCAGAATGCTTAATTGAGTGGGTCTTGAAATTCAATTACAAAGGAATGTATAATAGGATCCGGGAATTAAACCAAGTAAGAATAATTGTTTTACAAGAAATGAATATAATGAATAAAGGGTGGATTTATGATCTTGGATTGGTTGACACACACACACAGGTGAAGAATTAATGGCATGGTAGACCCATGACTTGTTTCGTTGTGATTAGGGTTATAAATCTCGCTGGTTTTTTTCTAAAACAATTTATGAGACAATGAATTTAAAATTTATTGAAATTTATTCTTTATTGTATTTTTACTTTGTATACATTTCCACTGTGGATTTAGAAATATGAATATGCATATCTTGTTACAGATTTCTCGAATACATGATATGTGGTTTTTCCCAGAAGTGAAAAAGGGTAAGTGTGGGGGAGTTGATGAAACACAATTTTATTAAATATTTTATTGATAATAAATGAAATAATTTCCTCACATTATGCTAAATATGTAAATTTATAGAGTAATTGGGATTAGATCATTCATTTGAAAATTTGATAGAAATTCCTATTTTACTATTTTAAAATTCACTGTAGTTTTTCGGGAATAGATATTTTTATGTAAATTATTTTGAGTTAAAATTTTGTAAATGTGTTTATGAAGTAATGTAATATAAATTATATTTAGTACATGGGAGCTGGATCATGTATTTGAGTGGAGTAAATGGGCCATGAAGACAAAGTTTGACTGAACTATCTAGATTGGACATTACTTCACCATTTGGGCCGTAGATTATTCATTCTAACTTGTATTGACCCCATATTTGGAGGGAAGCTCTGTGACATGATTATGAAAAAATCATCCTTCTAGAAGGATAGCTAATTAGCACGTTTTGTGGCTAAATATGTGGCACAAGTGGGATTAATCAATTTGGACGAATTTCCATTTCACATTTAAAAATGTTTTGTAACCCTAGCCCTCAAAAAATCTATTTAAAGATTTTTTTCACCCTTTGGGAGGGATGGTGGAGGATTTTAAAAGTTGTGTCCAAAAGGATGGCTCTTGGGAACCCCTCACATCTCTTGGAATAAGTAATGCCTTGTGCAAACATCTCTTCCAAAAAAGGACCTCCTCTCTCACCTCCACTTTGTTTTTCTTTGTTTTTATGATTGTAACATGAATTTTCATCAATTAATATTCTGTGTTATTTTAATTTAATCTTATTTTATTATTGGTATAGAATCTAAGAGTGGAGACGAGATTGGGTGTTCCCCATTCACCCCATTTCTTATGAAAAACGTCTCCACAATGACAACTCCGCCCATGGAAGAGTGATTTGTTCCGTATTTGACTTGATCCCCAATCCCTTTATTTATTTATTTTGAATCCATGAAAATACTATAATTATTAAATTGTGATCAATTAATTGAGTTCTAATTTCTATGTTACTCGATCAGCTTTCACTTGACCGTGTTGTTGGGCTTGTGTAAACCGTGTGAGTGTAACCGCAATCACAAAATCTAATAAACATGGGATAGAATTGTAGGGTTCAAGTCTCATAACCAACTCAATTAATTCTCAAATATAAGTAAGATATACTTACCTAATTTACCATTGACCATAAGTTGGATTTTGGGTCACAATCATTGCGGGGTGCTACGATTGGAAGTCCTGAAGTTGACTAAAGGCTCATTTTTCCATTATTTTTGGTTGTGTTAGTTTCCGTAGGGTTCCGGGGTTGACAAGGTTAGGGGATTACAATTGAATGAATTATAATCAAATGGGATAAAGATAAACTAATGATGAAGGGGGAATATTAGATCAACTACATCTTCTCAAATAAGTGTTTTTAAAGAAAATTTCTCTTGATTGTTACTTCTTATTTTTTTATTTAGTTTACTATTCAAAAATTCACAAAAAGCCCCATATTTATTTTCATTTATTTTGAAAATTTTTCTTACTTTGTTTAAGACTATTAATAGTTGTTTAATTCATTTCCTCCTTCAGAGAACGATATAGGTCAGCCACTATGTTGCACTTAGTAAAATCACAAATAAATATTTTTGAGAGCATGTGTGACAACGTTCATTAGGTATAGATGTCTAGATGGAACTACGACCAACCACCCATGGAAGGTCCAAAACACACCTATCACATAATACTCTAAAATATCCCTATCTTTTTACAACAATTAAAAGGCCAAGTTATTATCATTAAATTTTAATATTTAAGAAAATTCAACCGGGCAATGTAGTTTAGCATCATTGTTGTCCAATGAAGTTCAGGCCACCCCATCTGTTGAAAGCCAGTTCCCTGGACCAAACTTATGTTGTAATTCTATTACCACTAAAAGTATGTATTTTTTTATATATACATGTGTTTATATTTCTATAATAGTCTAGAGACTTATGTTTCCACTTTGTTTATGGAAATTTCCTTAGATTACTTGTCATATCCAAGGGTTATAATAGATCCCAAGCTATAATGAAAACCTTGAGATGCCATGACAGTAATCTTAAATTAATTTCCTATGGTATAGGTATATCATTCTAAAATGACACAAATGTTGTGTGACTATCAGGTGTTGGGGGATCATAAACATTGATACTTCTTCTCATGAAGTTCGCACTTGATGATCTCTAGTAGTTGACATCACGAGGATTGACCCATACAATAGGAACACCACATGTTTCAGGTGTCATTGGTCATTCCTATCTACAAACATGTGTAATGGTATCCATACTTAAGATCATTATAAATATATTTCATTTATCTATGTACCAGGTGAAAGGTGAAAACCATGGCAATGAAGTCATGCCAAGGTAGTTTGTGTTGGGTACGTCATTGGTGACATGACATTGATTGAATGATCAAGATTGGATTTGTTGCTTCCGAGTTAAGGATGAGATATCTCAGTCCTGGTTGATTAGGATAGTTGAACATTCATTAAATCCTTGGCCATGGTAGTGTAAGGTAAGATGCCTAGACAAATTAACAAATAAAATAAAGATAATGGATGATGACACTAGTGTGCATTCTTCTTTATTGAGATATCGATGATGAAAAGATCATATTACACAGACCATGTTCATGGGAAGGAAGTAATTTCTTTAACTTTAGCTTATCTCTATATGGGCTTCGATGGATTTCTAGACCCCACTCTTGGTTGATGAATATTATTCATTGCTATTAAGATAAGGTACTAGAGGGTCAAACACTACAATGCTTTAAGAATCTACCCTATTCTAAGGAATAAGAATATAAAACTTGGTGGGCCCCACCAAGGGGTCTGAGTATTATCCAAGTTCTATGGATCACCAAGTAATAAATAAATTATTTAATTATTCAAGTTTGGAATAATTTATTGAGTTTATTTATAACATGTATTTACAAGTTTTTAAGTAGATACAAGAATAAAATATTATTCGAACATATTTAAATATCTTGGGTTCGTCTAATATTTTCAAGAGATGTGAGTCGAGTTAAAGACTCAATTTTATCATGCAATATATATATATATATATATTGGAGTTAGTGATAAAATTATAAATATTATTTATGAAAAAATTTAATTTTTCATAAATAAATATTTATAATTCTTATACTGTGAATATCTATTACATGAGGGCCAGGAACCCATACTATGTATTTTAGATATTCTCTATATAAGTAAGAGAGAGTCTCTTCCCGTTAAACTATGCATACATTGGAATTGAGATCCTCTCTGTCCTCCTAAATTATAGAGAGAGATCTTCTCAAGCATGAAATATCTTCAAGCTCATTCTTTTTGGATCGAAGAATCTTGCTTGTTGTGATCATTGTTGCGTCAAAGTAGTTGTCAGTGTACTGTGATAGCACCCAGATTCCGACATATGACATTCGAGTTGATTTAAGAGGTGTGTGTGGGAAATTTATAGGGGTTCGAAGTCAGAGTCTTCAAGCAACGGTCACTGAAATCTTGCGATGGACTTGAACACGTCAGATCCAAACAAGTTACATGTTTGAATTTCATTTTGTGCTCTATTAAATCCAAGAGTGGTCCTCAGAATGTACTAGGATAAGATCACCGGAGTAGATGTTGTTACGTCACTCAAGTGATGCAAAAATTTTAATTTCTCGGCTCATCGTCTTCTGTTGCGCATCTCGGTACCTTACAGTTGCAGTTGAGAAACACGTGGTTTCTTAGAGTCAATAAAAAATTAAATTTCCTTAAATTTAAGCACGAGGTATTAAATCTATTCCAATGGATATGACCGTACGTCGATCCATTTCCGAAAGGCCAAATTACAGACATTTGAAAATTTTAATTGGATTGATGTCATCGGTTTTAGGATTTTTGAATTATGATTTTTTGAAGAACACATTTTTTTTAATTCATTTATGGGTTCTTCAATGTACTAAAATCTAGCCACATTTTGGCCGGAATGTAGTCACCAAAATTTTTCTGGTGGGTTTGTTTTAGGATTTAAATGATATATATTATAATATAATATTATTTTATTTTTACCAATTAAAAAAAGGATTTCCTTTATACTTTTTGTCAATTCATTTACTTTTTTATTAAAGTCTATAGAATTTAGATTTTTTTTTAAAAAAATTGGTTTGGGGACCTTGACCCCAATTGGGTCTTCTTTTATTTTTTTAAAGGGGTGGGGTGTGTTTTGTCAAAAGACAAAAAAAATTTAAGAAAGGGGAAGGAAGACCCTAACAGGTCTTCTTCCATGTAGAGCCATGCCACCCTAACCCTAGAGGCATCCACGTCCCTCTGCGCTGAATGAGCTTCTCATCGCTGGTCTTATCTGATCACCTCTATGCTTCTCCAGAAGAGCCACCTGCTGTACACGAAGCCCCTCCTCCCTCTGCGCTTCGTCAGAAGAGCCAGTCACCACTATGCCGGTCCGATCATGTGTCACTGCATGGCCTTGAGGTGCTTCCCATGCGTGCAACTTCCCTTGTTCGAGCTATTTTCACAGACTCGAGATGCTGTGGACACCCCTGTCTGGTCGCGTCTCGGCAGGAGGATGCTGCCACCAGCTTTTCGAAGTAGTACGCCACCACTTCTATCTGATCGCACATATCTGGAAGAGTCCATCACCACCTCTGTCTAGTTGTTCCTTGTCATAGGCCGCCGCCCCCATGTGGGTGTTGCTGGAGCAGGTGGTCACACCATGGTCACGCCGCAATTTGGACCTGCTCTAGTAAAACACCCTCGCATCAATTAGCAGTCCTTCTTAAATCCTTCCCCGGCTGGAGGTAACCCCTATAATTTGAGTCAATTAATTTAGTTTTTTAAATTAAATTAATTATAATTAATATTAGGGTTTAAGATTAAGTAGAATGTGAAACATTAAATTTATTAAGATTAAATTAAATTAGTGGTTTAATTTTATTTTTCGAATTAAGATTAAATTAATGGATTAATTTAATTTTTAGAACTAAAATTAAATTAATTATTTAATTTAATTTTTGGAATTAAAATTAAATAAACAATTGGAATTGATAAATAAATTAATTTAATCTATCTAAATTCATTTAATTTATTAGAACACCCTTGTACTATTTATAATTATTTCAGTTTAATTTTAATTGGGATTTATATATACCGAATGGTCTTGAGAAAGTGGTCGACCCGTGCATTTATGGTTTTATTTATTTAATTATTTATTTAATGCATAAGCTGATTATAATAATTAATTAGATAAATGATGGTCTGTGAACCGTCTTTTAATTCAAATTTGTATAAATTCTTGCGTGCCAAAAGCACATGTTGTATTTTGTACCCCAAACCCCTCACCTGCGTGCGAGTGTATTTTTATTTATACAATGATGATTTTAGACACAGACCCCACCAAGTCGAGGCGGTAATCCAGATGGGAGACGAGCGCATTGCCCTGGGGATAGCTACGACGTGATTCATGTGTCGACTCTGGTAAGGATGCCCCTAGGTCCAGATTGATCTGTTTTGGATCGATCATAATAGAATGCTCAAGACTAGTCAGATTTCATGATTTACCTTTATGAATTGTTTATTATTTTATGCGAGTGCATGATTATTACTTGATCACATAGAATAGTAAACAAGATAGAAAGGCATAATGATGTGATGAATGTATTTCTATTGCATGTTCAGTTGTGAGTGCGACAATCTAGTTTGAACATGTAAATAGAAAAGGATTATATTTTTCAATAAATATAAAAATCCCCCAAAGATATATTAAGTCTTAAATGCCTTCCGCTACTCACATTTTAAAAAAATTGGGTGTTTGGGGTGCTCTTCATCCATAGTTGAAGGTGCCTCTTACTACCTGGGCATTTTCATGAGAGAACTGGGTTGACTTAACTAAATTTATTAGTAAAGGATTAGCCATAGCTAAATTACTATCACTTTAGGAGAAATATGTTGAGGGAATCCGGTTCGGATTCCAAAAGTTGGGACTTTTCTCAACAATACAAGGAACCACGAGTAAAGTGGTTGGACGTTCCAGTGCCTACCTTGAAGCCCTTCGAGTAGTGGCGTAGCCATAACTTGAAGACTATGGGGGGGGGGGGGGGTTTCTAGGATCCTTTCCACTAGATTATTCAGGAGATAGAGTATTTCTAATCTAATAGTGAGGGCTATTAGGGTTCTCTAAAATAGTGGGAGACATTAAAATGATATGATAATTAATTAATCACAAATTTCAAATGGTAATCAAGATAAAGTACTAATTTCTACTGTTTATCTGATGTATATTTAAAATGTAAATCATGAACACCACAAGTACATTATCACTGTGATCAATTCTAGATAAATAAAATATCTCGATCGACAATAACTTCCAGGAGTGGTACAGGCGCTTTCGTATAGTACTACACCAAGAAAGGAAATTGTATGTGCTAGAATCCTCATTTCTAGCTGAGCCTCCTCAAGGAGAAAGTAAGGTGTAAAAAGATAAATGGAAAAATCATATAGAGGGTGCACTTCATGTTCAATGCATCATGTTGTCATCCATGTATATCCAATTGAAAAAAATGCATGAGGATGCCTACAAGATGCTTTCACATCTCCAAGATTTATATCTGGAGAGGGCCATGTAATAAAGGTATGAGATCTCAATTGCCCTATATAAGTGCAGGCTAGCATAAGGGAAGCAATCCAGTCCTCATGTAGTAAATCTGATTCAGTATACTGAGAGGCTTGAAGCCCTTAGGTTCAAATTGAACCAAGAACTAGTAGTGGATCTCATTGTTTCCTCTTTACCGCCACGCTTCACGACTTTCATTGTCAATTATAACATGAATGATATGAAAAAGTCACTCCCAATCCTTTTGTCTTTAGTTCTCCAAGCTAACAATGATATGTTAAATACCAGTTCATATGTCCTTATGGTGAACAAAAGAAACAAGGGAAATGGAAAGGGGTCTAAGGCCAAGTCAAGTCCAAAGATACAAATTCATCATATTGTATAGAAGACAAAGATTAAGAGGCAGAGTAATGAGAAGTATGCTATTTGCTTTGGATGTGGCAAGAGAAGCCATTGGAAGAAGAATTGTAGTGCTAGGAAGAAGAAGAAAACCGATGCTTCTACTTTAGGTATCTTTTTCATTGAATCCAATCTATCTTTATCTACAAGTTGGGTATTGGATATGACATGTGGCTCAAACTTTTTTATTCATATACAGGAACAAAGTTGGTTCAAGAAGATTCTAAATGGTGAAGTGGATCTATGATCTGCAAATGGTGCAAGTCTGGCAGTATTGGCAGTGGGAGACTATCACTCAACCTTGCCATGTGGTTTGGTTCTAGTTTTAAAAAATTGTTATTATGTAACCTCTGTAACCAAGAACATTATCTCTGTGTCAAATTTAGGCACTATGGGATTTTATTTAAATTTTGGAAGTAAATGTTGTCTCTTTTATAGGGATAACATCTTTTATGGTATGGAACATATTAACAATGGTTTATACATGCTGGAACTTGAGAACCCCGTAATGGAAATCAATGACAAGACCAACCAACATGACTCATATAAAACCCACCTATGGAACTTTAGGAAAAGTCATGTAAACGAGAATCAGTTACAATGTTTACATCAAGAAGGGTATTTATATTTGGTATAGTTATAACCCTTGGATGTATGTCAAGAATATTTACAAGGCAAAATGACCAAATCACCTTTCTTAGGGAAGAGAGAAAGAGCCAATACAGTACTGGAATTAATACATACTAATTTATATGGTCTATTTCCAGTAGAGGAAAGGGGTGGTTTTCCATAATTCATTAATTTTACTGATGACTATAATAGGTATGTATATATCTACTTAATGCGGTATAAGTCTAATTCCTTTCAGATATTTAAGGAATTCCAAAATGAAGTAGAAAACCAACTTGGTAAGAAGATAAAACCACCCCACTCATACTGAGATAGAGAATATCTTAACCAAGATTTAATTGATCACTTGAAGGCGTTTGTGATAGTATCCCAACTCACTCCTCCCTATACACCACAATGGAATGGTAATAGTGAAAGGAGGAATAAGACCTTGATTGGCATGGTTATATCAATGATGTGTCATGAAACCCTTCCATTATCCTTTTGGGGATATGCTTTGAAGACAACAACATATAACATTAACTGATCACCAACTAAAGATACAAATGGGATTCCATATAAGTTATGTTATAGAAAGAAACCCAGTCTGACACACATACATGTATGGGGTTGTGAGGCATTTTTCAACACTTTACAAAGTGAAAAATTAGAATCGAGAAGCACAAAGTTCATCTTTATAGGTTATCCTAAAAAAACCAAATGATATTACCTATATAATTCTTTATATAGAATGGTTTTTGTGGAAAGACACACCAAATTTATAGAAATAGAACAAATTTCTATTGAAAATAGTGGGAGAAATATTAACTTCGATGATGTTAATTCTCTAGATGCACAAGAGTTGGTATAGGAATAGTTTCCACAAGAGTAAGTGGAAGAAGAATTTGTTCCTGAGATAAAAAAAACTAAGTAGGTATACATGAAAGTATGGAGAACTAGAGTTTTATGGTTTTTTTATCAACGAGTCAGGTGGCACATTAATCCTTGAGGATTATGAACCTATAACCTACATGGAAGAAGTAGAAGGAAAAGAAGTTGCTAAATGGAAAGAAGCCACGCATTCTAAGATGGGGTCTATGTACCAAAATCAAGATTGGATTTTGGTAGACCCTCTAGCTAATGTAAATCCCATTGTATGTAAATGGGTATTCAAAAAGAATATGGACATGGATGGTGAGGTTAACACATTTAATGAAGGATTGGTTGATAAGGGTTTCAAGAAATGTCAAGGCATCAACTATGATGAAACCCTCTCACTAGATGTAATGCTTAAGTCTATCAGATTATTTATTGAAATAACATCATTTCCTAATTATGAAATATGGAAAATGGATTTCAAAACTAATTTTATAAATGTGAAGTTTGTTTAAGACATATATATGACTCAACCCGAAGGTTTCGTCATGTCAAAGAATTCTAATAAGCTATGCAAGTTGTAGAGATCCATTTATGGGTTGAAGCTAGCATCACAGTCATGGAATGTTCATTTTGATAAGGCCATATGAGAATTCGGTTTTTTCAAAAATTAAAGAGAGATTTTTTTCTATAAAAAGGTTTAAGGGAATGACATAATTTTCTTGGTGTTATATGTTGATGACATATTAATTATGGGAAATGAGGTGCAAGTATTACAATCAGTTAATACTTGGTTAAATGAATGCTTCTCCATGAAAGACTTAGGTGAAGTAGCCTACATTCTAGGGATAAATATCTATTGAGATAGATCTAAAAGGATGTTTGGGATAAGTCAAAGTACATATATTAACAAGGTACTCAAAAGTTACAATTTGAAATAATCTAAGAGAGAATTGTTGCCTACGTCACATGGTATAAATACCTCTAGGAAAAAGTGTCCACAAACACATGAGGATATTGGAAAAAATGAGTAAAATCTCTTATGCTTTGGTAGTGGGTTATATCATGTATTCTAGGGTATGTACTAAGTTTTATGTCTCCTTTGCTTTAATTATGATGGGTAGATATCAAGCCAATCCAGAAGTGATGCATTGGGCAGCTGTTGAAACTATCCTAAAGTACTTGAGGTGTACAAAGGATATGTTCCTAGTGTATGGAGGAGATGTGGAACTAGTAGTGAGAGGATACATTGATGCTAGTTTCTAGACAAATCATAATGATCTAAAATCACTGACAGGCTAAATCTTTTTCCTGAAAGGTGGTGCAGTGAGCTAGAGAAACTCGAAGCAAGCTATAGTTTCCGTTTATACAGTGGAGTCCAAATATGTTGCAGATTACAATGCAACAAAGGAAGCAGTCTGGATACACATATTTATCTCATACATTGGTGTTGTTCCTAGTAGTGTGGACCCTATTTTAGTATATTGTGATAATACTAATACAGTGGTGATTTCCAAGGATCCTAGGTCTTACTATAGGAAAAATTATATTATTTGTAAGTTTCCTCTCTTGAGAGATTTTACTCAAAGAGGTAAAGTAGCAGTTAGTAGAGTATCCCTAGAGGACAACTTGGAAGACCCTCTGAGTAAATCCATTTCTTAGCAGAAGAATGATTCTCATGTGAGAGATAGTGGATTGAGACTCATTAGCAGTTGGCTCTAGTGAAAGTGGGAGTGTTCAAAGTGGGTTCCCTATACCTAACTTGTGTTGTACTTTGATTACAACTACATGTATGCAGTTTGTTATATATACATGTGTTTATCCTACCATAATAGTATAGATACTTCTGCATCCACTTTCTTTAAGGCAATGTCCTTAGATTACTTATCATATCAAAGGGTTATAGGAGATCCCAGGATATAATGAGAACCATGAGATGCCATGTAAGTAATCTTAAAGTAATTTCCTTTGGTCCAATTACATCATTCTAAAAGGATACTGATGATGCGTGACTATTAAGAGTTTGGGGCTCATAAGCATTGAGGATTCTTCTCATAAAGTTCTCACTTGATGATCTCTAGTAGTTGAGATCATAAGGACTGGCCCACATAATTGGAACACCACATGTTTCAGGTGTCATTGGTCGTTCCTATCTACGAAAATGTGTAATGTCCCCCAGACTTGAGTTCATTATCAATGTATGTCATTTAATTTCATACTTTTATGCAAGGTGAAAACCATGACAATGAAGTTTGGGTGAGGTAGTTTGTTTTGGGTATGTCATTGGTGACATGACAACGATTGAATGACCAAGATAGGATTTGTCACTTCCAAGTTGAGGAAGAGATATCTATGTCCTAGTTGACTAGAGTGGTAGAACCTTCATTAAATCCGTGGACATGGTAGTGGAAGGTAATACCATCCGAACAGATGAAAAAATAAAATAAAGAAAGATAAAGGACTATGACACTAGTGTACATTCTTCTTTATTTAGATATCGATGATAAAGATATTATATTACACAGACCATGTTCATAGGACGGTTTTAATTTCCTTGACATTACCTTATACAGGGGCCTCGATGGGTTTCTAAACCTTTATCTTGGTCGATGAATATTATTCATTGCTATTGAGATAAGGGCCTAGAGGGTCACACACTATAGCGCTTTGAGAATCTGACCTATTTTGAAGAATAGGAATATAGAACTTGGTGGGCACCCCATGGTGCCGAGTATTATCCATGTTTTATGCATCACCAAGTAATAAATAAATTTTTTAATTATTCAAGTTTGGAATAATTTTTTGAGTTTATTTATAACATGTATTTACAAGTGATTAAGTAGAAACAAGCATAAAATATTATTTGAATGGATTTAACTATCCCAGGTTCATTTAATATTTTCAGGAGATGTGTGTCAAGTTAAAGACTCAAGTTTATCATGATATATATATAAATATATATATATATATTGTAGTTAGTGATAAAATTATAAATATTATTTATGGAATAATTTAATTTATCATAAATAACTATGTATAATACTTATACTATGAATATATATTACACAAGGTCTGGGAACCCATACCGGGTATTTTAGATATTCCCTATATAAGTAAGAGAGAGGATCTTCCCATTAAACTATTCATGTGTTGGAATTGAGAGCCTCTCTATCCTCCTAAATTATAGAGAGAGATTCTCTCAAGTAAGAAAGATCTTCAAGCTCATTCTTATTTGATCAAAGACTCTTTCTTACAGTAATCATCACTATGTAGAAGTGGTCATAGATGTACCGTGATAGCACCCGGATTTTGATGTAAGACATGTGAGCATATTTAAGAGGTGTGTGTGGATGATCTAGAGGGATTTGACATCAGTGTCCTCGACCAACGGTCGCTAGAATCTTGCGATAGACCTGCACATGTCAGATAGAACGAGGTACATGTTCAAATTTTATTTTGTGATCTCTTAAATCCACGCATGGCCCTCAAACCGTACATGGATAAGATCACCAAAGTAGACATTGTTACGTCACTTCGATGATGAAAAGGTTTTATTTTCTTGTCCCATCAGCTTCCTTTGCCCATCCAGGTATCTAACACCACCACACTCCTAAATCTAAGGAATGAAAAGGTGATAATTGAATTCCATGATACAATGGTTGTATAACTTAATTCCTAAAAAATCCATAGAATAAATCAATAACAGATGTAACTTTAATGAAAAACAAATCAAGGAGATGAGTTCATAATCACAATACATCCTCTAGCCATACTGATCCAAAGACCCACCATTCTTTGATAATTTCACTAATTTCTGGTGTAATTATCATCCAATTATATTATTAGAATCATGAAAAAATTAATATATGATCAAGATGACCTAGGAGGAAGAGAATTCCAAAATAATCGAAATGAAAAATGATTTTGAAAGGAAAATTCATACCAAGAAAAAATATCTCTGATGAATGGAATAATGGTCCACCACCACATGAGGAAGAGGGAGTTATATTGGAGAAGAACATAGGTTATTTCCTTGATTAACAAAAAATTGTATCTAGATCCATACCAGATCAATAAGAACCCTTAGAGGGAGGAAAAGAGGAGAGAAAACCAAATGGATTTCTCCTAGAAGATAATTTATGAGTGTGGCTCACTGACCAAAAAAACCAAAATGTCACCACTTTAATACTACCCAACACACCCCACTAGATATCTGGTTGGGGCCCACTTTCTAGATAGTCATGGTACACTATCTAGCTGGTGTGACTTTGGATAGCTTCCATGGGTTCCCTGACTAGTTGATGAGCCTAATAGGGCACCTATGCTATAAACTAGGCCACTAATGTGCCTGCGCTATTGCTGCTTCTCGGTTGGCCCTGACCATGTCTCCAGCCTTCTCCCATGTTCTGAGTCACACACCATGATTCCTTCCAACATGAAGCATCTTGGTTCCACACTTAGTTATCCAAAAAATCCATCCCCTAGATAAACATTCAAATTCCATCCAAAATTCATAACCCATGATGACATGGGTCATTACAATATCCCCACCATAATGTTTCTCATCCCCAACAAGTTTTGGCGTCATAAAAATAACACTTCTTGATATTCCTTTTTCATAAACTTCAAGGATTTATTCTCATTCTAACATTGAATGTGAAAACGACCACTCCAAGGCTATGATAATACATGAACACACCTCACACTTTTTCAGTAAAATTATAGATATTCAACACTATAAGTTTAACCATACACTTTCTTTCATTAAACATCAAGACCACAATCACCTCATCAATTTAACTCTAAAAACTACAACATCTTCAATTGATTCATCCTAAAGAATCATAGTGATCCTCATTATAGGAATTACTATATAAAATAGGATCTTGATAGACAAATGATACACTCTGTGCGGTTTAGTCTTATCACACATGATCATACACAAAATAAGGGTTAAAAGTTGATTACAACACCTTTTTCTTGATTCCAAACTAAATGAACAAGTCTCTACTATCTGACACAACCTGAACATTTGAACCTTTCTGAGAAGTCCTTGAACAATCATTATACACCTCTGATGTACCCAATTCAATGTTCTCAATATAGTTCTAACCCAATACTTTTAGATTCACATGGAATCACCAATTTTTACTCTTCCTACCTACTTTCTGTAAGGGTACCTGA
The DNA here is from genome assembly GCA_963277665.1 of Viscum album. Taxonomy (NCBI): domain Eukaryota; kingdom Viridiplantae; phylum Streptophyta; class Magnoliopsida; order Santalales; family Viscaceae; genus Viscum; species Viscum album. Next base: position 2,070,142,383 of record OY728140.1, read on the forward strand.
TCTCTACAACCAATGAACCCTAAACCACTAATCATTATTCTTTAATCCACAAAGACATTATTAAATCTATTTAATATCCTTACAAAAATCCAAATATAATTTGTTGGAAATTTTCTAATTGGTTTACCAACCTCTCACACAATCCATAATGCTCTCAGTAGTGCACTAATACACCACTAATCCACCTTTCTCTTAGATTTCACTAACTGTACTCTAGGTCCAATACCCATATATTTTCTCCATCCAGTGCCACATCTAAATCATACTTCAAGTATTCATCATAGATTCAAATACTCTCAGGTCCATTATGCATCATTCATTTAGAGTCACCATGACTATTAGATAGTAAATCTTACACAAAACCATGACCCTTTCCACAACAAGGTCATTCACTTATGACTTGATCGATGCTTCTCACCATAAGATTATCCTTATTGTAACATGTCAATGCATACATTGGTCTACCCAACTGATGAAAAGTCCATCACCAAATTAAATAATTGAAAATGATCATATGTTCATAGCCAAGTGAAAAATGACCCCCCATTCATTTCACACACCCTAAATACCCAGAACATTGTTTTCTACATTCAACAACTTACTATAGATGTAAGATAACCCCTCTCGCAGCCTATACTTGGTTTATGACCTATGAACCTAATGGGTATCATCCCCTTATGTAATACGGGAAACCAAACCATGAAATCCCTATCAATAATAAAATATGATTAAGCACACAATAGTACCTCGATCCATTTCAAATTCCACATCCCTTCATGAGGTCATCTCTAATCACATCAACCTATGGAGTACCCAAACTACAAGATTCAGGTCGAATACATTGATTAATAACTTAAGGGTTGACCTCGAACTGAATTCATTAGTTACCTACCACCACTACCACTTCTTGGTTCATATATAGAACCTGAATCATTCATAATAGTCATCTAAACACACATTTCTACCAATTTAACTGATCAAATACATAACCATGTATGTGAACACTCATGAATCAAGGCTTCCCAACAATGAATTATAAAAAAAATCTTTATTTGAAACAAAGTTATTTTCCATGAGTTACAGACCTTCGATCATCGATTATCATGCCTTTTCAACTGCCCACACTCAATGAGGCACCATCTCCACAAATCTAAAACAACCACAATGATCCTTTTAATATCATGCATCTAATTCATGATAAGATCCATCACATGTTCAACCACCACTTGAGTGTCAATCTATCACTAAAATCACAGTCTAAGGCTCTCATTATCCTTTTAATGGAACACTAGGAACTAAAAGGTTTACGTTCTCTACATTCCAAGGTTACAAGACAACTCATAATATTTTTTATAATCCCTCAAAGGTTTTTTATATCCACAAGGAACTTAGTCAATGAAGTATACCCATAGGTCACTAAAAACATAGACTATCACTTCACATGAAATATCTTCACTTGGGTTACCGTCACAAAAAACTATGCACCAACTCACATGTAACTAGGGTTTCATATCCAAGGCTACAATGGTAATCCACATAACCCTTAACAAGGATTCATTAAGGTTCATAAACCTAAAAACTTCATCTAGGTTCATATCAAAAAATATCCCATAACAACATCACCCTAGAAAAACCACATCGAGGGATAAGGACGTTGAGCTTGGTTAATCTGCATGCAACCGAGTTTTATGATGAAAAATCCACATAAACTATAATTGGAACCTTAATTGGTCGGACCCATATAATACCAATCTCACAAGATTTTTCATTGAGGAAATTAACAATCGATAATGACCTAACAAGGTTGAATACACTATCTATGTAAAGAGGGAATACATCATCATCATTGTTTCCCAGGTGCACCACACCATAGTCCCACATGGACTGCCATCAGAAGTAGATACGAATAGGGTTTAAATAAAATATAATTTCACCACAAACATATATGTTCAAATACAATACAAGATATTGAAACTAAATCATCTGAGTCCCCCTAGAATTATATATGCTATGTGGATCCTATTTTAGAAAAATGATGCATGTGACACCTCTTACCAATATTCAAAGATTCAAATTCATATAAAATCATAAACCTCAAAAATACATGTGTGTCACATTAGTTGAAATCATATAACCAAAACAACACAAACCAATACCATCAATCCTATACCTTGGTAGCCTAAAATTACATTGGGAAAGGTGTTCACAAATCATGAGAATGAGTATCATCAAAAGATCCAACACATTCCTAAGTCGTCTATCTTCCAACCCACTAAATCAGAAAAACAAGAAAGCTCATTTGATACCATTTTTCAATGCCCCAACCCAAATAGCTTTGTCTGATCTATATTTCCATATAACCTCAGAAGTTCCTCATCATACATTAGAGGATTCTAACTAACACCGATGGTAAAAAGTGAAATTGTGGGGAGATGATACCCTTAATTAGATTGCACAATTACTGATAAATAACCAAACATGTGACAATAACAATCAATGTTTATAGAATAGTGGAAAAATACCCTGTAATTAATGAATGAAGAAAAAAAATCAAATGGTCATGCATGAGTAAAAAGAAACTATTCAGCCAATGAGCTAATCATGTATATAAGATAAGAAAAAGGAAAAAATACAAGTTTCTTTTTACACAAATCCTATCCTCATATCCTTTCAATATCTAGAATCATAGTGAGCTATCCCACTCAATGATCAATCCCAAGACTCATCCATAACTATACCTATAGCAAGTGAGGGATTCTCGAGTACCCATGTTCCATGTCCACTAGAGTAGTGTGTGAGTACAACTCAATATGGTACCTCAAATGTGGCTTTATATGTAACTGGTAAAACATAGTGTACATGCATGTGATAATTTCATAAGAATAATTAAATATGAAATAAATAAAATGAAAAAGAACAAAAAATAACCACCAATGCACAAGTAATCAACAATAAACCATATACCGAGTGTTATATTCTAAACCATGTATTATGATCCCGAACCATACCTACTTCGATGCCACTCTAGAAATATATCATACATGGTCGATTGCACAACTTAGACCATGCTAAGTAACTCCACCCACCTTTAAGGACAATTCCCATTCTTCATTTATGAAATATATCTGTGCACAAATTTAAGGTAAATTCTTACCCAAGACTTATGGTTACCTTATCACTTGTGATGGTATGAATGCTTGGAATGCTTGAACAATGGAATATATCTCATATACAAGAATTCTCCTCATTTTTAGATCATACTTTCATATATGAACACTCTTCTAATGGTGATTAGATGGTCCAATGGTCTATGGAAAGATAAGTCACTAACCATCCTAGGAAGATACATCACCAATGAGTCATGTCCTCTACGCTACAACTCTAAAGGGTTAGCTAAGTTTGTCAGGTCTACTTATCAACCTGAATACTGAAACAAAGATTCCACCAACTATGAACAAAACCAAATATAAGTAAAAACATAAAAGGAAAAATATATCACAATAATTAATCCCATATTCTATGAAATATTAAACAAGTAATAAATGAAATAACAAGGGACAACCTGGCATATCAAACATTATATATCAAGAACAATTATCAATATCCACACACACACCCACACATATGTTGTTAACATAAAAAATGGGTTTCAAAAGCTACACATGAACACACATGTGATCAAAATAAAACATGGATCTAAAAGTCTACACAAACACCACCAAAAAATCAAACCCTTATCCATCTATGGATGATATCAAGCCAGTGTACAAGGTTTCATTTCATTCCAAGACACTTCGTTTAGTTACATTGGTCATAGTTACTTTAATTAGTTAAGAACTCAATATCATTAAACCAATTAAGAATTATTATGGTTCATAAAAAAATTATGAATTAAGGGTCATTCACCCAAGGTGGAGACCCTTACACAACATAATAATAAACTATGTATAAAACTATGGGGTAGAGTAAACTAGACCGCATACCTTAAAACGATGCCAAATCACATCTAAGAAAACCCAATATATTTCTTCTGGTATTTCCAAGTCCATTCAACCTCCATCAGTCACCATGTGGTCATAAATCATTCTTGAAATTTCAAATTAATTAATTAGAACTAAATTATAATTAATTAATTTATTACAAGAAAATTCACCATCGAAGTAAAAAATCATACTTTTTGAATGTCTCACTGGTTATCGGTGCCAAATTGGAGCCACTAACAACCACCCATGGAAGGCCCCCAAAAATCTTTTGACATCATCCCATGAAATAAAACTATCAAAAAAAAATCAATGTCTAATTTAATATAATTACATTGTAATATCTTGGAGAGTTCAATAGGGAGTTGTATAATAGCTGTAGTTTCATCTAATGAAGGTTGGGCCACCCTCAACACAATATTGAATATAAGGCATGAAACAAATCCAATTTAATTCTATTATATAATGGTCAATCTGACTCAATTTGAATAAAATACATATAAGAAAACATAAAGGGATATACCTTCAATGAAACACCAATAAATGACATGATTTCATTATTATAGGACATCCTACAGCCTTGTCGATCCAAAGTACTATGATTATCAGAATGTTCCATAAATATATGATGGAATTTTCATAAAACTATATAATTGGAATAAATATAAAGATCAATAGATGATCAAGACGACCAAGGAGGAATAGAATCTAGATAGAATTGAGACATCAAGGATTTTTAAAGTCCAATACAAACCAAGAAAAATCTTCCACGATGAATGACATTATAATCCTTCACCACATAAGGAAGAGTGAGTCAATATTGAAGAATAATGAAGGATATCACCATGATTCACCAATTTATTACATATAGATGAATCCAAGATCTAGAGGAACTCATAATGGGAGGATAAGAAAAGATAACAAGGAAATGACTCTCTAAAATTTGAGCCAATATGATAAATCTTGAGGGAGGTTCATTGCCTGAAAACACCAAAATATCCCCACTTAAACACTGCACAATGTGCCTCACTATATAGCTAGTTAGGGTCCATTGGATAGCTAGTTTTCCACCTACTATCCACCCTAGTATTATCAATTAGTTGGTGATCCCAACACGGCACCTAAGCCACTACCCATGCTACAAGCTAGTCAGTGGTCTGGAATCAGCTAGTCGGTGCTTATTTTATAACTTATGTTCCAAGTCACCTACCAAGATTCCTTTAATATCTAAAATGAATACTAAAATATGTTTAAACATGAAGTATATCAGTTCCACACATAGTTCTCTGAATTAATGATCCACCAGATGAAATGTTCAGATTCCCTCCAATATTCATAACCCATAATGATGCGAGTCATTACACTTAGCATTGAGGGATAAATTAGGCCATATTGTGAAAAAAGTGGGGATATTTATCAGTATAAGGAACCCCAATATCAAAAAAATTCAAAAAAATTACAAAAAAACTATCATCTCATTTGAGGGATCATTGACAGGGGTGATCTAAAGATTAGTTGGGTGTCTCTAGAGGAGAATATACCAGGTCTGTTACTAAAACCATTACCAAAACAAAAACATGAGGGTTATATACAATATTTTCATGTTAGAATTTTGAGATATTATTTTTAATGGTTCTAAATGGATAATGTTATTATAATAAATTTAATCTCCATTTATCATTCATTCATGCATGTTGTAATTTTTTACATGAATGATTGAATGAAAATATCCCCTTAAATTAGAACTTTTAGTTGTCCCTAATCGAAGATCATTACATAATTTTATGGGTTGTAGTGATATGATAAGTTCAACATAAATTTAATATTGTATTCAATATAAAGAGTTATATACGAGGTAAGAAGATTAGATTCATGAGGTAATAAGTTGAGACTTATTACTTGGATTGAACCACTAATGCATATCTCATGGGATATTATAAAGTCAATAATATACTTTGTGGTGTATTATTATTATCAATCCATCTTACTAGAGGTTTCCAATATAACTAGCATGATAACCTGCATACATTGATACCCTTACAACACAGGTTTGAAAATAACTTTTCTAATATAGTGGTGGTTGACTATGTTGTTGATTATGTTTCCGATTGGAGAAAAAATAATATGGGATTTATCCTATTGTATAAAATGTGATATATTCATTGAATTATGTTCACATAATATGTGTTCAACTACTTAGATTAGGAGCATGTGATGTACTCATCTACTAGATGAATAACATGTGATATATTAATTAAATTAGTCAATATTTTATAGAGAATCAAGAAAAGACGAGTTGTATATAAAAGATTGAAACACTCATTGTATATTATTTACTCGATATCATATAAAAAATATTATATAGGTATACATATGATGTATATGACACATCTTGTTATGTATGTATTCATATTGAGATACATGTATTTTTTATAGAGATCACATGAGATCCCTTTGTAGATTGTGTAGCATTAAAGATTTTCTAGAGGTTACTATGTGATTTCATATATGAAATAGGTATATCATACATATAGTCAATAATTCTATGTATTTCAGGGTCACAAATTTAGGCCCTTGGATAAGGATAATTTTTTTGACAAAGTGTTTGTTCAAAATGAAGAGAGTTTTATGAAATAGTATCCGAATGAGTTTGAATGGATTCAAAAATATTTGTGAAATTTGTCATAAAGTATTTATGGGATTTTAGTGAAAGTGGGATATTATTGGATGTGTACTAAAATTTACATGGATGAGAAACATGTACACATATATATATGATTCATGGAGTATATATATATATATATATAATATGATATTATATATATAGTGTATATTCAATAGATGCACATGATGCATGTATATTTCTTTGCATATGTGTTAATATTATATATATATATATATGACATATATATATATATATTATTTCAAATATGCATAAGATGCATATTTGAACTATTTCATGTGATGTAATTGTTGGTACTATTTTACCCAAATGGGTTTCATTAGTCTCAAACCAAATGTTGGTTAATTTAATCTTTTCATGTATTCAATGAATAATTCAATGAATTTTACATCCAAATGCAAAAAAATGAATATGATTCTTTAAAAATAGAGAGCATAAATCTTAACCAATGAAATTATAATAGTTCTCTTGGTTTGGATGTTTATGTATGGATCATGTTCATCTGATGTTTAGGTGATCATCAGTTTAATGAAATGTTTTTTCTAAGATCTGTTTGTTTCTAGTTCTATGTTTATCTTAATGGAAGAAGGAACTAGAACCCCTTTATAGTATTAGGATCCTTATAATATGATCAAGTATCTGTAATCCAATTTACTCCCTTGGAGGTAAGAATCATTTATTTTCTACTATAGTGATCTACATCAAACATACTTCATCAATTTAAGAAAATAGATACTGCTAAAAATACAAAAATATAGGTACTTTATTCAGCTATGTTTTTTAGTTATATTTACATGTTTGATTCTTGAAGATAGGTTATCCTATTTTGGGTTTTTTCACCACCAATGATAATTATATGAACAAATAAATCTCATCACATAGTATGATGTGTGCCATGTGCAAGTACTCATAAGCAGACGAGACTCTATCTCATGAAGTTTGTACTTTATAATCTCCCTGACTAGAGATCATTGGGGGAAGACTTGCTTATAGGAATTCCACATGTTTACCTTCATTGAATATTTCTATATGATAATGTGTGTAACAATAATTAGAATTTAATATTATTAATAATACATATTTGGAGTCACATACGTAGATGTGGTGATGAAAACCATGATGCCATATATTCAATGAGAATTTTGGTATATTGGGTGTATATCAAGTGATGTGTTATTAATGAATAAGCTAAGGAAGTATTTTTCCATTCCATCAATATAGAAAAATATATTTATGCCATTTTATTGAGATGAATACATCACATTGAATTATATGTCTGTGGTGTATTGATGATTTCATTTCAAATAGTAAAAGAAATATATATCAAGAATATTGGTTGATGATAAAAGTATAAAATGTTATTAATGAGATAATGATAGAAAATGATTATAATATATAGTGAGTGTTTGAATGTGATTATCATTTTTTTAAAATATCTACTTCCCTTGAGGGTACCTCGACCCATTTTTAAATAGTAATCTTAGACTTTAGGAAAGCCTGCCTAATGCCACTTAGGAATAGGCATAGAGGGTGACACACAAAGTGTTTCCATTGATTTCAATTAAATATTATTTTTTAGTATTTTTAATGAATATTATTCTCTAAAATAAGAAGTGATATTCATTTTGTATTAATGGATCATAAATAATAAATAAATATCAATTGAAAAGGTCATTATTTAAATATTGATGATATTTAATATTTATCTATCTTTTTTATTCACACGGTAACATATAACTTTTTATTAAAATAATTTATTTATCTACATGAATTTTAAATAAATATTTATTCACTAGACTATGAATAAAATATTTATTTTTCTATTTATGGAATTAATACTATTTATTTAAACACATATTCAATAATTTAAAAAATATCAAGGTGGATTTGTAGACCATATTTTGTCTAGTAATAAATATTTATTTACCATACCATAAAATAATATTTATTATTACATGGGTGTGTAAATTCATATGATAAAAATAAAAATGATGTTATTTTATAAGGAATGAGGTCTTTTATGGGTGTAATATATTATTAAGGGTTTATGTGCGACTAATAAATATTTAACCAAAATAACGAGTCTATAGATAAACATCTATATCAATTGTGAGGAGTTTAATTATTGTTAACAACATTATCCTCCCAGATAATCCTCCCCCAATGAAGATTTTATATAGGGTTTTCTATCAAGACTAAGATAACCTCTTCCTCTCACTCTATTCCTTTCAAGATTGAGAAGAAAAAGATGTATTCCTTCAATCCCATTGGAATATGATGTGATCAAGGAGAATAATACAAGATGATCAATAACTTTTTCTATAACCTTATGTTTCATTGATATTGTTTGGATATTGAAGGAGCATATGTGAATCACTAATAGAGGGGCTCTTCTTTGGGTCCCTGTGATACAATGATAATACACCAGATGAGGTTCGAAGGATCGACACCTTCAATAAAGATGGAAATCATGGTTGAGGCAATATTTTTTATTATGTTTTAAATTAATTATAAATTTAACATAAAAAATGATCACCTCTTGGTTTGGATATTATTTGTTAATATTATTTGGAAAAAATTCACAGGTCATGATGTTCACTATCTTGTAAATTATAGATTTTCCATTGAATTTAACAAAATTTGAATTGGTTATTTCCCAATGGGTGCTTTAGCTATGTTTGAAACCTTTAGATTGAAAGCCCAATGAAATGTTCACCCAAGGGACCCAAATGAACATTCACTGGTGAAAAGAACCCATAATATTATAATTTTATTTTCCCATTATTTTATTGATTACTATTATGAACCACCTCATTCCTGAGTCATATTTTACATCTTTGGTTCCAATAGTAATTGGAACCTAGAGCATTCCACATTTATTCCAAATTTATCCTCTCTCTCACACTCCCATGTCCACCCATTCTTGTGGTTACCCTCTTGCACTACCATCTACCTGTTCTCAACCATGTTGTAGTGTCTCATGTTACGCAAGATGTGTTGCCTCACATCATGCATTATTTTTTTTCATTTGGAAATCCTACTACCCATGAACATTTATAATGTTGGAAAAGTCACCCCAAATGGGGTGAAAAATGTGATAGGACCCAGATTTTATCTTCAAACCAATCAGATGTGGTTTTTTGGATGAACCACTCTAGCATGGGGGTGTCACAATAGTAATAAGAAACAATATAGTACAAGTGTAAGACCCTTCTCTTGTTTTGAGGTATGAATCCTTTAATTTTTGTTAAAACTCTTTGTTTTTATATTTTAAGAAGTGTCCAATGGGGTTTTAAGGGACTCATAGAATTTTGAGAGGCATGGGAAGAGGTCATGTAATTTGGCCTAAAGGCTACATTTCCACATGCTATCCAGTTACAAACCTTTGACTAGCTTGTGGGATTCTTGTAGGTTGGTAAATCCACTGGAAGTCTAACTAGATAGTCGGTGAGACCCACCAACAAACTAGTGGGTTTTGTATGGTGATTTAAATGAGAAAAATATAATATCCCATTACCATTTTATCAAGTATTCCCTTAACATTTTCTTGGTTTCCCCTTCTTTGAGATTGGGAGGATACCTATAATGCTGAAGTCCGAGATTGGTTGGACTTTCACTAATAACCATTCATTTCTATAGGCTGCAGAGAAGCTACCTACCGTGTAACAATATTACATGTCAACTAATTGTTGTTGGATGTAATCCATAAAAGTTCATTCATACTATGAATGTTACATGTCGTGAGAGGGGTTTTCACATCGGGACTTCTTTAAATATCAAATTTTAAATCTGAGGTGATGGATTTTTTGGCATACTTGTACACTTTGGATTTCATGGCATGTAACTATATTAAATGTCGTGAAACATGCCACATATAGATTTTAAAATGGGAGAGAAAATATTTTTTCTTGGATCTTTCTCCAAACCTCTTGGCTCTCAAACCGAGGCTCTTCCTATGCGATTTTCAGAGACACATATCCTTCTAGATCGATCTGTTTAACACTCGATCTCCATTGCAGTTTTGTTGCATCTCTGTAGGGGAGTAACCTTTCTATTACATCATATCCTGTGATCATGGTATCCCTGTTGGGTGGTGTCTTTGGTTCCCTTGGTCTAAGTTTGGTGATTCTTCTTGGTTTATTTCTAGATTCGATGTGTGAACTCATTCTGGTGGACTTTTCTTACATTGGCCATAGTGTGGTGGGCATTATTCTTTGTGGTATGTGGGATTCCTCTCTTTAATTGAACCCTTGTATTCTAAATTAAATCACACTTGATGTGGATTTGATTCTAGGGCCTTTGTTTACGCTTTTGGGTTTCATTGGTTTTTGATTCCATTGCGGGCATGTGCGACATGAGTTTTGAGGTAGGTGGCTCTGTCTCTAGACTATGTTGATGAACTTGATTGTTTAACTTTATAAAATATTTTGTATATTGAAAAATGGAATGTTTGTGTGTGTGTGTGTGTTTAAATGGTTTTTTTAGTGAAAAATGGGTTTTCTATAGTTATTGATAAATGAAAAAAATGGGTATTTTCAAATCATTGAAATGAATTGTAAAAAAAAACCAAATGGGTTATCTTGGGTACGTAGGTGGAAGGTTTAGATTGGGAGCATAATAATTTTTTTATTATCAATGAGTTTTTTCTTGGGAATTTCATCTATTTCCTAGGACTTTTGTTCTAGGAGACCGATATTGACATTTTGGGTAGTTTAATCATGGGGTATTCCTCTACTTCCTAGTCATGTTGTTCTAGGATTAGAAATTGTTCACTTGATTCATTATTCTGGTATGAGTAGTCTCTGGCTTGGACCTATAGTATTCCTTGGTGTTGTGATACCTGTGCTTCTGTTTTTTATTACTTATATTTTTTAGATAACCTTGATATGCATGTTTATGCTTGTGGAAAATGATATGGAGAATGTTCTTTGAAATTTATATACCATCTTTTGTTTTAGAACTGATAGAAAGGGGAATTTTTACCATGTTTCTATAAAATTTGTTTACCTCTTATCACGCCATGTTTTATTTAAAATTATCATACATGGATTTTTATATAGAGACATGATATGGAACACCTCGGTGGGATCCTACTAAGCCTGTTAGTTTACATCCTATGAACCTCATTGGTGGTGCGTTGACCTTTGTTTGTCTTCCAATGAAGGGAAATGAAATTAATCATAGTGCGGTGGAGAGGTTCATGTGAGTTGGTTGGGTAGCTGGTGGTGAGATGGTGGGAGTATGCCCAGGCCATCATCTGGAGTAGTTATTTGGTTTTGGTCCTTTGTAGTTGGATTGTATTTTAAAGCTTTATCTACTCTCACAGTTGGCTGTTTTTGCTATTTTTTAACAGTTATGGAATATATTTCTTATCTATATTCAACTTTTTCTTCTTATTTTACATTGGTATGCCACATGGTTGTTCAGGTTGGGTGAAATTGTTCCATCTTTTTCATTTTTCGATGAACGGGTTCTTGTCGCTAGCTTGTGGGGATCAGGAACACCCTTTAGGAATGTGGTAGATTGGGTCGGGTGCTAGTTTTGAGGGTAAACTGAGCCGGTTTATTACAGTTTTGTATCAGAGAAGGTCTTTCCTCAAGAATCCATGTCTTGGGACATCTGTTATACTAGAGATAGGATTTTTAGGACCTGATATGTATGTGGAAGTAAGTGTTAGATAAGATCATGTCAAAATGAGACTCAAGTTTCCATCAGATGTTAGGATGTGTGTCTCTAGTATTGGTTTTCATTTTAAAAATCTTAGTTTTTTCTTACGTGTTTACCTGTATGAAATGGGATTTGTTTGGGTTCCAGAACTTTCTTATGTTTCGGTGTGCTGTAGTATGCCTCTCACACATCTTCCAAGAGTTCCGCGGGAAGGTGCAGGTGATGCTCCTCAAGGGAACCCACCTATAGATCATAATATCATTGAGACTATCTTATGGGTAGTCTGTGATGTTGATCATGATGTTCTAAGAGTTCAGAATGATATTGTTGAGGTACAACTAGGTGCTAGAGGAGAGAGAGATTGATCATGAGTATTATTGAGTGAGATGTTGTTGTCCTTTAAAGGGATGACCGGACCTCAAGAGGTGAAAGAATTTCCATATAGGATTGATAAAATATTAAAATTTCTAGAGTTACCTGATAAAAATAGGGTAAAATGTGCAGTTTTCAAACTCAAGGGGATCGACAAGCAATGGTGGGATTTTACGGTCCAAGAAGATAGTCAGCCAGACTTGGATTGGAAGGGTTTTAAAACCATATTCTTTTAGTAGTTTTTCAAGAGTCACTGATGTTGGAAAATACTCTGGAGTTATTTTCATTACAACATGTAGAGAGTTCAGTGTCAGAATATACCAATTTTTTTTTAATATTGTCCTTTTCATCCTAGATGTGGTGACGAATGACCAGATGATGGCTCAGAAGTACCTATAGGGTTTGCGACCAGATATCAGATCATAGGTGTTTATTATGGGAATTTATTATTATGAGCAGATGGTGGATATATCTATGATGTAATAAATTAATATGAAAGGAAAGGTTGGATTTTACACCTCTTAACTTCAATCATATGGCAGATTCAGTGGTTCACATTGGAAGGAGATGAAGTGGAAAGATCATCGCATGAGTAGTGGAGCTGGGTCTTAATAGTGAGCCTCCTCTATACTGTTTGTTGTAGAGGGTAATGTTTCTATGACTTACTATCAGTGTGAGAAGGCAGGAAACACCATATTTTCTTTTCATATTCTGAAAAATAGATTGAATAACTATGGATGCACTGGTCACTTACATCGTTTTTGTCAGGCTATGACTACACCTCATAATGGGCAGGGTTTGTTAGCTCAAAAGCCTACTTCAATGTATTCAGAAGCTTAAAAGACTATAGGGATCCAATCAAAATCCTCCTGAATGAATCATTTTTATTTAGTATATGATTTTTAGGCAGGAGTTGATGTAGGTCTGACAACAGTGAGAGGTACTATCCTTATTTCATATGCAATATAAATTAATTTATTTGATAATAGTGCCTCCCACTCGAAAATATCTTCAAATTTTGTTGATTTTATTAAAATTAAAATGGAAATTATGCACCTTAAAATTGATTTAGAAACACCACTTATTATTTGGAAAGAGTAGGCATTCATGTGTCCTTTTTGTTCGTTAATGATAGCTGATACGAAGTTAATTTGGGATTTTTTAATTATTTATCAAGATCTGTTTGACATCATCATCAGTATGGATTGGCATGTTTCTCACCAATATGAGGTTGATTTATATAAACATCATGTTTCATTTATTTCTACCAATGGGAGATCTTGTGTGTTTCAGTGGGAGTGGGACCCGAGGTCAGGTTGTACAGGACCATCCCACCCAGAGCTCAGGAGTTTGTTGGTTTCTATTGCATTTGAGCCATATGAATTTTCTTCTATTGTTGATATTCCTATTTTTGTTTGAGACTTTCATAACATTTTAATAGATTATTTTTATGGTCATCCTCCAGAGAGATAGGTAGATTTTATTGTTGAACTGGTTCTAGCTATGTAGCTGATATCGATACCTTATTATCATATGGAACTAAAGAAGTTGAAAGAGCTCAAGATTTAGGTGGATGACCTGTTAGAAAAAGGTTTCATTCAACCTAGTGTTTTGCCTTGGGAAGCACCTATTCTATTTGATAAGAAATAATATGGTTTAATTCATTTATGTGTGGACTATTAGAAGTTTAACTGGTTAACAATTAAGAAAAAGTATCATATTCCTCTTGTGAATGATCTCTTTGATTAGTTAAAGGGGTTGACGTGGTTTTTAAAGATCAATATTTGGTCAGGTTATCGTCTGCTCAGATTTTGGGAGTCTGATATACCAAAGACAACCTTCAAGAGTTGGTATGACCATTATTAATATCTTGTGATTGTTTTTGGTTTGAATAATTCCCTAACAGTTTTTATATCCTTGATGAATGAGATATTCCATCAATATCTTGACACTTTTGTAGTAGTGTTCATGGTAGATATTCTGGTTTATTCGAAATACAAGCATGAGCATGACCACCAGCTGATTTTGGTTCTAAAATTTTTGATAATTCACCGTATGTATAGAAATATTTTGAAATTTATTTTCTAGATTCAATTAGTGATTTTCTTAGGGAACAGTATTTATGAGCATGTCTTGTTAGTTGATCCAGAGGAGGTAAAAGCAATTTTTTCATAGAAAGAACCATGAAATTTATTTGAGATACGAAGGTTTCTTGGTCTATCCAGATACTATTTATGGTTTTTGAAGGACTTATCTAAGATGTAATCACCTTTGAATGCTCTTACTAGGAAATAGGTGAAATTCACCTGGTATGTGAAGTGTTAGACTTCTTTCAATGAACTGAAAAGGCTTCTGACATCGGCTCCTATTCTAGTATTACTTGAGCCTGATAAGGTATATGGTGTGTTTTTTGATGATTTTGGTGTTGGTTTGGGATGATTACTTATGCAGGAAGACCATGTGGTAGCTTATGGCTATCGTCATCTTTGACCGCATGAGGCAAATTACCCTACTCATGACTTATAGATTGCTATAGTTATGCACATGCTCCAATGTTGGTGGCACTATCTATTTGGGGAGAATTTCACGGTATTCTCTGATCATAAGAGTCTAGGTTATTTCTTTTCTTAAAAATACTTGAATATCATACATAGGTTATGGGTAGAATACCTTCAGGCATTTGACTTCGATATCACCTACACCCCATGAAAGGGGAACATTGTTGCAGACACTCTTAGCAGGAAAGAACCATCACATGCTATTCTGAAATCAAAGAGTGAAACCTCAGGGTGATTTTCACTCAGTTTCACCTAGATTCTTAAGATAATGTTTTAAGAATGGTTTTGACTACTATTTAGTTATCATCATCTCTCCTGGAGTATTTTTTGTAGAATTAGTAGCAGGATGATGAGTTTCAAAATACTTGAGAAAGCCTTTATAGTGGGTAGACTATTTTAGGTTGGTCTCTTTCATTAGATGATATGCCTAACTTCGGTAAAAGTATTTTTTTTTCCAGCATTTGTGAATATTTAGTCTTTTTCTATTTTCATAGATCTTCATGGGCCATATATCTAGGAACTAATAAGATGTATTATGACATGAGGCAGGGATTAGGGTGGCCGAGTATGAAGCATGACATCACAGAGTTTGTTTCTCACTACTAAACTGGCCAATGGATAAAGGAAAACCAGTTGAAACCTTATTCCATTATTTTAGATAGAGATCCTAGTTTAAACTTGAGGTTTCAGGGGAGTCTCCAATAGGAAATGGGAACTCTGGTCAAGTTGGGCACAACTTACCATCCATAGATAGATGGTCAAACAGAGCGAGTAATTCAGATTCTAGAGGATATGATCCACATATGTGTCTTGGATTTTGGAGGATCATTTGATTTTCATCTAGGATTGTTGGAGTTTTTTTATAAAAATGGTTATCTTTCATCATTCAAAATGGCTCCCTTCGAGGCATTGTATGGCCACCCTTGTAGATCACATCATTTTTGGGCTGATGTGGGTGAAGAATCTTTAGTTGGACCAATTTTGGTTCCGGAAACATCTGTAAAGATTTCGGATTTACATCGACATCTAGTTACAACCCATATTCGATATAAATAATATTCATATCAGCGATGTTGAACTTTTTAGTTTTTCGTAGGGGACTGGATTTTCTTGAGTGTTTCTCCTCATTTGGGTCACCATCAACTTGGAAAGTATGGAAAGTTGGATATGAGATTTTCTGGATCATTTGAGGTCACTGAGCGGCTCATACAAGTTTATTATCGATTAATATGGCTGGTTTGGTTGATAGGTTTTCATGATGTTTTCCACATATCTCATCTCAGTAAATATCACCCTGATCCCACCCATGTTCTGAGTTGGGAATAAATTTAGTTATAGACAAATAATTCAATTCTAGAGAAACCAGTTGAGACCATTGATTCTCAAGTGAATGTATTGCATGAGAATTTTATTCTGTTGGTTAGATTTATATGTAAACAAGGATCTAATTATCATGAGACTTGGGAATGTGAATCATTGATTTAGGATCAATGGACTCATCTCCTTCAAGGGATTACATCTTTCACATGACTTCTCGGGGATGGAAAGTCTTTATGGTGGGGAGTTTGTAATATCCCATTATCATCTTATCGAGTTTTCCCTTACCCTCGTTATGGTCTTTCCCTCCTTTGAGATTGTGAGGATACCTATAATGGCGAAGTCAGAGATTGGTTAGACTTTCAATAATAACTATTCATTTTTGTGGGCTATAAAGAAGTTACAGACCATGTAATGATATTACACATCATGTAATGATTGCTGGAGGTAATCTGTGAAATGGAATTCACACTTTGAAAGTTACATTTTCTGAGAGGGGGTTTCAGGTCATGACTACTTTAAATAACAAATTTTAAATCCAAGGTGACATATTTTTTGGTGTTCTTGTACAATATCTATTTCACAGTGTGTAACTATATTACACATTGTGAAATTATCCAAATCTATATTTTAAAGTGGATGAGTGGCTATTTTGTTGTGGATATTTCTCCAAACCTCTTGGCACTCAAACTGAGGCTCTTTCTATGCAATTTTTGGAGACACTTCTCCTTCAAGATCAATCCGTTTGACACTTTTTGCGATTACGGTGCATGTATTTGGGTGAGTAAAATTTCCATTCCTTCATATCCTTTGTTCATGGTATCATTGTTGGGTGGAGTATGTGGATCCCTTGGTCAAAGGTTGGTGATTATTCTTGGTTTCTTCCTAGATCCAGTGTGTGATATCATTCTAGAGGACTTTTCTTCCCTTGGTCATAGTGCGGAAGGTGTTCGTCTTTAAGGTATGTGGGTTTCCTCTCTTCCACTGACCCATTGTCTTCTAAATTGAATCAATATTGATGTTGATTTTATTCTAGGTACTTTATTGACATTTTTTTTGGTTTTGTTGGTTTTGGATTCCATTAAGGGCATGTGTGATCTGAGTTTTGAGGTAGGTGGTACTGTCTCTAGCCTATGCTGATAAAACAGTTTGTTTTTATTTATAAACTATTTTTTATATTATAAATGGAATGATTGTCCTATGTGTGTCAAAAATGGGTTTTTTATTGAAAAATTATTTTCCCTTGGTTATTGATAAACAGAGATAAAATGATTATTTTCAATGAATTGAAATTAATTGTGAAAAAATGCAAATGGGTTACCTTGGGTACTTAGGTGGAAGGTCTAGATTAGGGCCATCATTCATTATTTTGTAATTTTCAAGGAGGTTTTTCTTGGTACATTCCTCTATTTCATAGGCCCATTGTTCTAGGAGTTCGATATTGAAATTTTAGGGGGTTTACTCATGGGGTATTCCAATTCTTACTAGGCCCTTTTTTCTAGAATTGAAAATTCTGCACTTGATTGATTATTATGGTACGAGTAGTTTAGATACCCAAAGATTGATTTAAATAGACGTTACAATACTTTTTCAGAATACTGAATAGATAACAAAAACAAACACATAAGGACCGTAATATTTTAGTGTCTTTGGAAACTCGGAACATAATCTTCTAATCGTGGTGAAAGATCTTCAACATCTCTCATAAAGATCTTCCCCTTTTGTTTGCTTACCTAAAACCTTTATTTATATCATGGGGAAAAGAAAACATATAAAGGGTGAGATCAAATGATCAGTAAGGGTAAACATAGAGAACATAAAACAATCCATAAACATTTGAATGCAAAAACATGAACATAAAATCTAAACACCAAAATATTGAGCAAAGACATAAATCGTGGAAGTATGTAAGGCATATATCATAAAGGAACATAAATCATGATAAAATAGCAAGGTAATAAAACATGTGATTGTGGAAACCATTAAGCACATGATATTATTTCCATAGTATCCAAGGCATTGCTGCCAAGACCATTTTAGTGGACAAAGTCCCTTTGTGAATTGAGTTTACTCCTCATTCTAGTCCTGTATCACTGAACCAAATTAACTTACCATTCCAGCCATATCTATCTCATGAGATATAAATCTTTACCCAATGCATTGGAGGGAGATATAGGTCCCAACCATCTCATAATGAAATCATTCTTATGTGTGCCACAACATAAACATAAATCATTCATCACAACCCAAAGAATAAAATGGGTTTCATTAACATCATTCCATTATAACATAATCCATATAAAAAATGGATATAATTTCATCATAAAAAAATTGAAACCATGTAAATCATAGAGACATTATACTTGAAACATAAACATATGATATAATGTCATCTTATATGGAAAATGGTTTTGATAAAACACTTGAAATGAATTCTTGTTGAAAATATCCTTTCTTCTTCAAAATCATTTTCTTTTCACAAAATGCCATAAAATTTTAAAATAAAATGATTTTTTTTGTAAATAGTCATGAAATCTTGTAGAGTAAGATTCATTAAAATAAGGCTTTATTAAACCGTAAAAATTTGTTCTTGCCGTATAAGTTAAAAAAACATTCTCCTCGTACTTTTGTCAGAAAGTCAAAATGTACCTTGTATGGTAAACAAATGAAAGATTCCTTCCATACGATGTGGTAAAAGTAAAAAAAAGGTAAAAATTAATTTAAAAATACATGGAAGAAAAGTAAAATTTTATGAAAACATTTTGAGAACATATTGACATGGATAATAAACATAACCCCAGTAAATACATACGAATAAATAATCTCAGATAAGAATGACATTGGAATAATTATCCCTTACCTTATGTCCAATTTCTTCTGTATGTGTCTGAGACTCCTATATAGTGGGTTTAAACATATTATTAACGTGTAACAGAACCATAATAATATTTATGATATCATATACGATTCACTTACGACTTTATATTATCTGTTCATTTGTCAATTCAATGTTAAAGCTGCGTTTTGGGTAAAATCATTTCATTTATCATCCGTGTTTTGACTTGTAATTATTAATATGATTACTTAGATCATGATTACTTAATTAAATAATATAAAACATGATTTATATATAATATATATTCAGAATATACATATATATAATAGATCGATAAATGGATAGAAATACACCATTCATGGAGACGGTAGGCCGTACGTACGCATGAATGCTCTTTTTCGTTTCCTTATTGAATTGAATGGAATTAAGTAGATGAAATAAATATATATATATATATACATAAATCTAGTAGAATTATTATGTCATATATTTCATGATTACTTATTATATATACTTTATAATCATTCTTGAATTGTTAACTTGGAAAATGAATCTCATTGCGTCGTGGAGAAGGTAATCCGTACGTACGCACAACCGATGATATCATTCCCATATTTAATGAATGGTGTTGGACTGGATGATATAATATCATAGAATTAGTATGATGTAATAATAATTATATATAGTTTTTCTTTACACCATTATACCCATCCAAGTAATGTGGTGGTGGAAAAAACTGATTACACCACGACGTGGAGACGGTATTCCGTACGTACGCACGCGCGGTGATTTCATTTTCTGTAGGATGGATAGAAGGTGAAATATGGTTGTTTCATATTTATAATAACATATCAATATTTTAGTGATACTGATGTTATTAAATTATGTGGAAACAAATAAAGAAGAAGAAGTAGAAGAAGAAATAAATTGGAAAGAATCGGTAAAGGATATTACCTCTTCTTTGACGTGCCTCTTCTTAACCACCTCTTAAGGCACTAGTGTTTGTCTTTTGAGGAGACCAGAACCTATATATTGTTTCTAGGAAATATGATATTGGAAATGGGTAGGGTTTTTCCGAGATTCAATGCTCAAAATGGTGTGAAGAGAAAAGGGAAGGGGTGCCCTTTTTATAAGGGAGGAGAGGGGCACCTTTGAAAAAATTTAAAATATTATTTTATAATAAAGTGATATTCGGTTTATAATAGCTCCAAATTGATTTATTTCTAAGATAAAGTGGGTATGGGTCTAAATCATCTCAAACAATATGTTTTATACAAGTTTAGGTTACTATTTTAACCTTATCATTTAGATTTAACTCTAAGTTAAATAATTTAATCTTTACTGTGTCTTCTTGTTTTCTTACACTATATAGTTAATAAACTTACTGTAACAAGCCAAACGAACCCCAAGTGGTTCATTATTAATATATATAACCTTATCTAAGTCATTTGGCCTAACCTTATATTTTTAGGAATATTATAACAATTAATAATATAATATTTTTTTTAAAAACTATTTTGTGTCAATTTTGACACTATTTGGTAATTGTTTTTTGTGAAAATCATAACAGAATTATTATTTAGAAGAAAGTTAATTAAATCAATAATACCATGTAATATTGACCTATAAAATATGTGTAATTCATAAAAATTCTCAAATTACATTTATTGGGGTATTTATAATATCAATTAATTTATTATTTCATTATTTAGGTAATTACTATATCACCATTGTTTCATAAATAAATTAAATTATTTAATATCTAAAAATTATAAATAAAATAAAATTAAGTAGGAAATATTTTTATTTTTATAATGAATATTTATAGTCAAATTTATCTTATGTATAACCCTATATTAAAAATTGTTTAGTTATTAAACTTTGATTTTAACTATTTTAACTCTTTTTAAAATAAAATAATAATAAATGTCCTGTTCTAATCCAAGTGGACCTAATGTAATGACCCAAAGTTTGATTAATGAAAATCTCTCTTGATCCAGTTAAATGTCTCTTTATGAAAAATGTTTTAATAAGATGTCAACTTCTTTGGTTTTATGTTAAGATTTGTGACCGTTACTTTTATAGTCGTTGAACAATGATCACATGAGTAGTATAAATATATGGCTGTAACGAACCCAATTTTACTCAGACAAAGGAAGCGATGGACTCATCCAGTAGAATTTCCCCGTACGAATCCCATTTATCAGAGCTCGGAAAAGAGGTGGCGTCTTTGGGCTTCGCCCTTGACCAAGCCCAAGCTGAGCTTCAATATGTCAAGATCGAACAGGACCCTCTACGAGAGAAGTGGAAGTTGATAGAGATTACCACTCGAGCGATGTTATCCGAGCCTCCCCAAGAGTCTGTCACCATCGCACACCTTTCCCTTAGGTCTTATGCATCTATTTTAAGGGTTTATGTAACAAATAAGTAGTACCATGTTCATGTACATTATTTTTGTACATAATAATGAATATAATTTCTAGTCATTTTTGATTCATTGTAAATAGTTTTTAAGGTACAAATGGTGTTTTTATTTATTATTTAATTAAGAATTATATTTTATTAAATTAAATGATTTTTTTGAATTAAATAATATTTTAATAAAATATTATTATTATTATTAAATTAATTTTTTATTAAATATAAATGATCTTATGATTTTATGAATGCAATTAAAATATTTTTTTAAGGTTTGAAAGCCGTTTTTGTCAAAACCCTTGATTTTTTTTATAAATGTCAGTTTTTATTTTAAAAGTGAAAATTCACATATTTAGAAAATTATTTAGATAAAATAAATATTATTTTTGGAATCAGGACGTCAAAATTATCCAACGGTGAATTTTTCATAATTTTCTCAGACAGTCAAATTTTTGGGTAAAAATTAAATACCATTTAAATATATATTGTGTTTTATGACATCATAATCACCCAATGGTGATGCAATAAAATACCATAATCCTTATGTTCGGCCAATATATGTTTTATCATTAAAATAATGTGATTTTGGGTTTGTTTGACTTACTTTTCAAATCATTAATGGAGCCCTCAAGACTTATTCAACACTTTTCCTTTTTAAATAAATTTCCATGGGAGTGTGACTCACCTCCACATAAGCAACCCTAATTTTTTAATAAGTTCGGACCTTGGCCTTATGAAATATCATTTTCCTCTTTTTTTTCCAGAAACCATGGGCAAAAACATTGGTATGGTTTGGGGTTTGAATTATTTTAATATAAGGGGTCCCAAACCTAAATAATAAAGAATTCCCTCACCTTTCCTATATAAACCCACCCAAGCTCCCACTTCCTCCTCACTCAAAGCCCTTGAAGTTTGTCCAACCTCTTCCCTACTCTCACTATAATCCTCCCAAGGTGCCCCAAGCTCCCAAGAAGCCTCTCACAAGCCTCTCTCTAGCCTTTGGAAAGCACACTTCCAACTAAGGTTTTTTTCTTCCTTTCTCATTTTTGTCAATATTCTTTAAGTTGTATTGACCTTTTAATTTCAATTATGAATGTTGGGGTATGGCTTCGCACCTCCCCCATACTTCCCCCTTATTTTTTGAATGATGGGATAACCCTTTCTCTCTCATTAAATGCCTCCCATGTACACCCGTTACTATGCCGAAATTCTGAAAGTAACTTCTCTCTCTTCTTTTACATTCAAGCAATACTTTTGTATCATGAATATAAATTCCTTTCCAATTGTTGGGACATGTATATATATGACCTCATTACTGTCCATTACATGTAAATATGATGAGGAACCCCTTTCTCTCTCATCAACCTTTTTTTATGAATTCTTATGTTATGCCATTATGCTGCCGAAATCACACCGATTTTCTAAGCCAATGTCTTTGCATAGTGAATACCATGCCCATTCCTCCATCAAGGGTATTCACCTTTATGCAGATTTACATTTTGATTGTGATGTTTCATGTATGAATTCCACATTCCTTTATCATGGAATAAATGATTATGTTTTATGAATCCATGTTTTATGATCTATGTGGCACACTTATGCATGAAATGAAATGTTTAAGAAGGGTGCACCCTGATAGCGCTCCAATGCATTGGGTAAAGTATAGTATCATGATACATCAAGTGCAATGAGTGTTGACTCATGCTAATTCAAGTGCAACTAGGTTTTACTCGTTCTTCATGTGCAATGAGGGTTTACTCATGCTCCATGTGCAATGAGCCTTGGCTCATGCTAATTCAATGTTAAGTGTTGTTGCCACATTTACATGTTATGATTATCATGCTTTATCATGCCTTTATGTTCATGTTTATCTTATGCTCTATTGATATGCCCATTGCCTAACATGTATTGTACTCCTCATGTTATTCCATGTGTACTCCCTTACTGGGCTTTATAGCTCACCCTTTTCTTATGCATGTCCTCAGGTTATCCCATGCAATGCTAAGTACGAAGGAATGTAGTGGTCATGTAAAGGAAGTTTTCAATAAAGATGTTGTATTTCAAGTTTTATGTTTTTATGTAATGATCCTAATCCCCAAAGACACTAAACCTCTTGATATTCTTTGTTTTATCAAGTGAATTTTTATGTAATAAAGCATGTTTAAGTTGTAATAAAAAAGCAGGGTTGTCATAGTTGGTATCAGAGGATAGGTTTAGTTATTTTTGGGATTAGGAAACCCTAATAAAGCCTTAGATACAAGACTAAGTATAATAAAAACATTCCTAAGTTTTGGTAAATACTAAGTAAGTGGTTTATCAAACAAATACATCCCTGTTTGGATACGAGCAGGTAGAGGCGGCTCTGGCCCAGATGTATCATAGGGGTAAAACCCGAAAACACCGCTTTGAGCTAGACTCGAACGGGAACTAGTGCACGACAACGGGTCTTGCTGCACTCTTGGTTACGACACACCCGGGGGATATGTTTTGATAAATTCACAATCTTAGTATGAACCCTTATTAAGGGAAAATGCCCCTAAGAATATATATTAGAAGGTAGATAATGAAAAGACAGGATTGAATCCTATAGACTCATGAGTTAAAGAGATTAAAGTTTATTTATAAGTCTTCAAGTTTTGTCTTTAGATTACCCTTTATGTGTTACCCCTAACTTTCCTTTTATTCTAGCCAATGGCTGGTAATAGGAGGACTTGGGCTAACAACCGTTGTGAAGATCAGTGTAATGATTATACTAATGAGATTCCCAATCCAATGGG
Organism: Viscum album; assembly: GCA_963277665.1. Classification (NCBI taxonomy): domain Eukaryota; kingdom Viridiplantae; phylum Streptophyta; class Magnoliopsida; order Santalales; family Viscaceae; genus Viscum; species Viscum album. The sequence continues at coordinate 2,070,166,991 of OY728140.1, forward strand.
AGCAGGAATCGCGAACTTTGTCACGCTTCTCTCTCAGCTAACTCAGGTTTTGAATAGAAACACGGGTCAAGAGGAACGTTCAACCCCCCCTAAGAAAGAACAAGTCGCTACCGAGAGATTCATGAGACAAAGGCCTCCTAATTTTAGTGGATCATCTGATCCCACGATCGCTGAGCAATGGATCAACTCCATTGAAAAGATCTTCTCTATCCTTCAATGTTCTGAACAAGAGAAGGTTCTCCTGGAGGCCTATCGTATGGAGGGTGAAGCTGATCAATGGTAAAAGCTGATCAAAAATACAAATCCTGAGGAGGAGATTGAGGCTTTGGAATGGAAGGAATTCTGAAAAATGTTCTTCGATAAATATTTTCCGGACACCCTCCATCTTAAGATGGAAAGGGACTTACTTTCCCTAAAACAGAAAGATGAAGAATCTGTGGGAGCGTATGAAGCAAACTTCACAAGTCTTGCACGATACACTTCCGGCTTTGTCGTTACCCCCGAATGCAAGGTTGACCGCTTCTTTGGTGGGCTGAAGCCTAGTTTGCAGAAAGCATTAGCGATCCGTGACTTCGACAGCTATGAGGAAATTGTCCGATGTGCCATCATGGTCGAAATGGAGATCGAAGAATCACAGGGGTATCATGGGGACAAGAAGCGTAAGGTGGACTTCAATGCTGGTGGGCCGATGGATAAATCCAATGGCGCTAAGAAGTTCCAGCACCCCACTTGCCAAAAGTGTGGAAAGAAGCACCCTGGAAATTTCCTTAGGGGGACAAGAAAATGCTTCAGGTGTGGAAGAGAGGGGCACCTAGCTGTTAACTATCGGCAAGAAGGACCCGCGACTGCGACAGAGGAGAGGAATGCTCCGTTTGAACCTCAACACGTTGTTCAATGCTATAAATGCAAAGAGCCGCGTCATTTTGCAAATCAGTGCCCTAATCCAAGGGTTTTTGGAGGCAACCAACAACCTCCAAGACAACAAGGAAGAGCTTTTTCCATCACTTCTGCCGAAGTGAACCCCGCCAATGAAGTGGTGACAGGTACGCTACTTATTCATTCAAGAATAGAAAACGTACTTTTTGATTCAGGTTATACGCATTATTTTATATCTCAAAAGTTTAGTAGAACAGTCCCAGCACCACCACAAATCCTGGAAGTAAAGATTTCGGTGAGTACGACAAATGGGGAAATCATTGCATCCTATGAGTATAAGTCCTCCCCTGTTATAATCTGTGGATTAAATTTCCCAGGGAACATCGTCATACTCCCTCTAGTGAAATTTGATGCAATTCTTGGCATGGATTGGATTTCCTTATATAAATCCAACATAAATTGTCGGGAGAGGGAAATCACACTCTATATGGAGAATCAACCCTCGATTCTTTACAAGTGTCAGGAGGAAGATGAATCTCCTTTAGCTCCATCATCTCAACATGGATATTACTGCCTTATGAGCATGCATATCTGGCTCAGATGATTGAGTCCAAGGAATAAACCACCCTTGAAGAAATGCCTATTGTGAGGGAATTCGCTGAAGTGTTTCCCGAGGAACTTCCTGGTCTTCCTCCAAGAAGAGATGTTGAGTTCTCAATTGAACTTATACCTGGGGCGCTACCAATATCCAAGACTCTATATAGAATGGCTGTTGTTGAGCTTGAAGAGCTGAAGAAACAACTACCGGAGAATCTGGATAAAGGGCTTATATGCCCAAGTGCATCACCATGGGGTGCACCAGTCCTCTTCATCAAGAAGAAGGATGGGTCAATGCAGCTTTGCATCGATTATCGTGAACTTAACAAAATCACGATAAAGAACAAGTATCCTCTCCCAAGAATCGATGACTTGTTTGATCAGCTGTGTGGAGCACAATACTTCTCCAAGGTGGACTTGCGGTCGGGATATTATCAAGTAAGGGTGAAGAAGGAATATATCCCCAAGACTGCTTTTCGTACAAGGTATGGGCACTATGGATTCATAGTAATTCCTTTCATACTCACCAATGCTCCAGAAATATGCATGGAATTGGTGAATAGAGTGTTTAGAGATTACCTAGACAAATTTGTGGTAGTCTTTATAGATGAAATTCTAATATACTCCAAAACCAAGGAGGACCATGAGGAGCATTTAAAAACTGTACTAGAGACTTTTCTCAAAGAGAATCTCTATGCAAAGTACAACAAGTGTGAGTTCTGGTAGAAGGAAGTCTCATTATTGGGCCATATCATCACAAGCAATGGTATATCTGTGGACCCCTCCAAAACAGATGCAATTGAGGGATGGCCGAGGCCAACATCGGTAACTGATATCCATAGCTTCTTAGGGTTAGCTGGATATTATCGATGATTTGGGAGAAATTTCTCACAATTGTCCAACCCTCTTACCAAGCTAACTCAAAAGGGAGTAAAGTTTTCTTGGAGTGATGAATGCGAAGAAAGCTTCAAGGAGTTGAAAAGGAGGCTTATCACTGCACTCGTGGTCACTTTACCCACAAGTGGGGAGCTCTTTGTGGTATTCAGTGATGCTTCAAAGAAGGGCTTAGGATGTGTGCTGATGTAGAATGATAAAGTGATATCCTATGCCTCAAGGTAGTTTAAAATCCATGAGCGAAACTATCCAACGCATGATCTGGAGTTGGCGGTGGTGATCGTTTCCTTGAAAATCTGGCGGAATTATCTCTATGGAGAGAAATGTGAGGTATATACTGAACAAAAGAGTCTTAAATATATATTCACACAGAAAGAGCTTAATATGCGCCAGAGAAGATGGATAGAGCTCATCAAGGATTATGACTGTTCAATACATTACCACCCTGGGAAAGCGAACAAGGTGGCAGATGCCCTAAGTAGAATGGATCCAGCTATTTTATCAATGATGAGAATTGAGAAGGATCCAATCTTCTTAGACTTGATGAAGATGGATGTGGGAATCATAAAGAAGGGAACATCATCAATCCTTTCACAAATGATTGCTCAACCATCTCTTTTGGAAAGGTTAAAGGATGCTCAAAAGGATGATGCGGGAATTCAAGAAAAAGTGGAAGCTATCAAAAAGGGAAAATCCTCAGAGATTAATGTTAATGAAGAAGGAATTGTGATGTTTGGGAAAAGACCATGTGTTCCATCAAGTCCGGAGGTGAAGAAGGAACTTTTGGATGATGCACATAGTTCAAATTTCTCTATTCACCCAGGGAGCACAAAGATGTATCGAGGTCTCCGAGAAAACTTTTGGTGGGATAATATGAAGAAGGATATCGCTGAATATACATCAAAGTTCCTAGTGTGTCAGCATGTGAAGGCAGAGAGGAAGAAGTGTAAGGGGATTATGAAACCATTTACCATACCAGAATGGAAATGAGAGAACATTACCATGGACTTTGTCACCGGACTTCCAAGGACATCCAAAGGCAACAATGCAATCTGGGTTGTTGTGGATCTTCCTACAAAGACTGCACACTTCATTGCTATTCGAGAGGATTTCTCTTTGGATCAACTGGCACAGATATATATCAGGGAAGTGGTACAGTTGTATGGAGTACCACTATCTATTGTTTCTGACCGAGATCCAAGATTCACCTCTATGTTTTGGAAGAGTCTTCAACATGCTCTGAATACTGAACTGAACTTCAGTACATCCTATCATCCTCAAACTGATGGCCAATCCGAGCGAACTATCCAAACAATCGAGGATATGTTGAGAGCATGCTCAATGTACTTTAAAGGAGGATGGGATCAAAATCTTCCTCTGGTTGAGTTCTCTTATAATAATAGTTTCCAATCGAGCATCCAAATGGAACCATATGAAGCCCTGTATGGGAAAAGGTGTAGAACACCGGCATGTTGGGATGAGGTCAGTGAACATAAGCTGCTTGGACCAGAAATGGTCGAAGAAATGGTGGAGAAGGTGAAAACCATTCAGCAACGTATCAAGGCAGCCCAAAGTTGACAGAAGGGTGATGCAGATAATCGTCGATGAGACCTTGAGTTTAAATTTGGAGACATGGTGTTTTTACGCATATCTTCGTGGAAGAAAGTCATGAGTTTTGGAAAGAGAGGGAAGTTAAGTCCAAGGTACATCAGACCCTTCGAGATTCTTGATCGTGTTGGGGCTGTGGCCTATCGACTAGCACTTCCACCTACTATGGACAAGGTGCATGATTTCTTTCATGTATCCCTCTTAAGGAAGTACATACCGGACCCTTTACATGTACTCTCTTCCAAGGTGGTACAATTGGAAGATGATCTTTCTTATGAGGAGCAACCAGTGAAGATCTTAGATCATAGAGAAAAAGTTCTATGAAATAAGACAATGCCCCTCGTCAAGGTGTTGTGGAGAAACCATATGTTTGAAGAAGCAACTTGGGAGTCGGAGGATATGAAGAAGCTGAGTTACCCACATTTGTTTTAGTGTGGGAAAAGGAAAATTTCAAGGGAGAAATTTTTTAAGGGGGGAATATTGTAACGACCCAAAGTCTCATTAATGAAAATCCCTCTTGATCCAGTTAAATGTATATTTATGAAAAATGTTTTTATAAGATGTCAACTTTTTTGGTTTTATGTTTAGATTTGTGATCGTTACTTTTATAACCGTTGAACAGTGATCACATGAGTAGTATAAATATATGGCTTTAACGAACCCTATTTTACTCAGACAAAGGAAGCGATGGCCTCATCCAGTAGAATTGCCCCGTACGAAGCCCATTTATCGGAGCTCAGAAAAGAGGTGGCATCTTTTGGCTTCTCCCTTGACCAAGACCAAGCTGAGCTTCATTATGTCAAGCTCGAACGGGACCATCTACGGGAAAAGTGGAAGTTGATACAGATTACCACTCGAGCGATGTTATCCGAGCCGCCCCAAGAGTCTGTCACAATCGCACACCTTACCCTTAGGTATTATGTGGCTATTTTAAGGGGTTATGTAACAAATAAGTAGTACCATGTTCATGTACATTATTTTTGTATATAATAATGAATATAATTTTTAGTCATTTTTGATACATTGTAAATAGTTTTTAAGGTACAAATGGTGTTTTTAGTTATTATTTAATTAAGAATTATATTTTATTAAATTAAAGGACTTTTTTAATTAAATAATATTTTAAAAAATATTATTATTATTATTAAATTAAAGTTTTATTAAATATAAATGATCTTATGATTTTTTGAATGCAACTAAATTTTTTTTATTAAGGTTTGAAAGCCGTTTCTGTCAAAACCCGTGAATTTTTTTATAAATGTCGGTTTTTATTTTAAAAGTGAAAATTCACATATTTAGAAAATTATTTAGATAAAATGAATATTATTTTTGGAATCAGGACGTCGAAATTATCGAACGGTGAATTTTTCATAATTTCTGAGACAGTCAAATTTTTGGGTAAAAATTAAATACCATTTAAATATATAATGTGTTTTATGACATCATAATGACCCAATAGTGATGCAATAAAATAATATAATCCTTATGTTCGGCCAATATATGTTTTATAATTAAAATAATGTTATTTTGGGTTTGTTTGACTTAATTTTCAAATCATTAATGGATCCCTCAAGACTTATTCAACACTTTTCCTTTTTAAATTAATTTCTATGGGAGTGTGACTCACCTCCACATAAGAAACCATAATTTTTTAATAAGTTCGGACCTTGGACTTATAAAATATTTTTTTCCTCTTTCCTTTTCTAGAAACCATGGGCAAAAACCATGGGATGGTTTGGGGTTTGAATTATTTTAATACAAGGGGTCCCAAACCTAAATAATAAAGAATTCCCTCACCTTTCCTATATAAACCCCACCCAAGCTCCCACTTCCTCCTCACTCAAAGCCCTTGGAGTTCCTCCAACCTCTGCCCCACTCTCTCTAGAATCCTCCCAAGGTGCCCCAAGCTTCAAAGAATCCTCTCACAAGCCTCTCTCTAGCCTTTGGAAAGCACACTTCCAAGTAAGGGTTTTTTCATCCTTTCTCATTTTTGTCAATTTTCTTTAAGTTGTATTGCCCTTTTAATTTCAATTATGAATGTTTGGGTATGGCTTCGTACCTCCACCATACTGCCCTCTTATTGTTTGAATGATGGTAGAACCCTTTCTCTCTCATTAAATGCCTCCCATGTACACCCGTTACTATGCCAAAATTCTGAAAGTAACATCTCTCTCTTCTTTTACATTCAAGCAATACTTTTGTATCATGAATCTAAATTCCTTTCAATTGTTGGGACATGTATATATATGACCTCATTAATATCCATTGCATGTAAATATGATGAGGAACCCCTTTCTCTCTCATCAACCTTTTTTATGAATTCTTATGTCACGCCGTTACGCTGCCGAAATCACACCGATTTTCTAAGCCAATGTCTTTGTGTAGTGAATACCATGCCCATTCCTCCATCAAGGGTATTCACCTTTATGAAAATTTACATTTTGATTGTGATGTTTCATGTATGAATTCCACATTCCTTTATCGCGGAATAAATGATTATGTTTTATGAATCCATGTTTTATGATCTATGTGGCACACTTATGCATGAAATGAAATGTTTAAGAAGGGTGCGCCCTGATAGCGCTCCAATGCATTGGGTAAAGTATAGTATCATGATACTTCAAATGCAATGAGTGTTGACTCATGCTAATTCAAGTGCAACGAGGGTTTACTCGTGCTTCATGTGCAATGAGGGTTTACTCATGCTCCATGTGCAATGAGCCTTGGCTCATGGTAATTCATTGTTAAGTGTTGTTGCCACATTTCCATGTTATGATTATCATGCTTTATCATGCATTTATATTCATGTTTCTCTTATGATCTAGTGATATGCCCATTGCCTAACATGTATTGTACTCCTCATGTTATTCCATGTGTACTCCCTTACTGGGCTTTATAGCTCACCCTTTTCATATGCATGTGCTCAGGTTATCCCATGCAATACTAAGTACGAAAGAATGTAGTGGTCATGTAAAGGAAGTTTTCAATAAAGATATTTTATTTCAAGTTTTATGTTTTTATGTAATGATCCTAAGCCCCAAAGAAACTAAACCTCCCGATCTTCTTTGTTGTATCAAGTGAAGTTTTATGTAATAAAGCATGTTTAAGTTGTAATAAAAAAGAAGATTTGCCATACCTAAATGATAATATTATATCCCTAAGGTTGATTTTGGTCAAATTATACTTATCCAATATAATTAGAACATGTGTTAGGGTAATAATAATATCATTTTACCCTTAATTACCCTATTTACTTTTAACCGTGATAAATAAAATTAAAAAGTTACTATTCACAAAAAATTATTTTTATCTTATTGAACCAAATTTTACTCCTTGATATTAACCGTGTCTCTCGGATTTTTGAAATTCCACTCATAGAAGCAGTAAAATTATGTTTTATGTAAATTTTCAAATTCTCCTAGGAGGTGGGTAAAAGACGGTGAAAAGTTCAATAAAATTTTTATATATCTAAAATTATTATAAAATGACTCCAATGAATTACATTGAACTTATATAGGTATTATGTATCAATTTTGACCTAAAATAAATATAAATAAAATAAAAAATTATTTAAATAAAAAGTCGGTTTTTAAATAGTAACCCAATGGTTTCACTATTCATCAAAAATTGAATGTTTTCAGAAAAATACCAAAAATTTACCCTAGGCTAATTTCGACATTCTGAATCTAAAAATGATGTCCATTTTCAAAGATAAAATTTATAAAATTTCAAAAAGTGGGTATTACTATTCATAACGGCTAGTTCATAAAAATATTATAATAATATCTCATTTAGTGAAACTCGGTATTGCATACTACACACGCTATCAAAGATGGTTTTGATTGCGTGTAATGCAAGCCAAGTCAGGGCTGCGTGTAGTGAAAGCTCTGTTTAGTGTTGCGTATAACATAATAATTTTTTTTTCATTTATACATTAAACAAAATCTACACATAATATTGTGTAGAATAATTTCCACAAAACGAACTTAAATTTTTGTATAAGACGATCCATGAATAGTGTTGTGTATATTGCAAGCTAAAACGGTGTTGCGTATAGTACAAGATAATCTTGGTGTAGTTTATAATAGAAGACATCAAAGAAATTAAAAATAATATATCTCATAAAATCTCGGGGTGTTACATTCTACCCCCCTTAAAATGAATTTCGCCCTCGAAATTTGTCGGGTTTATAAATGGTTTATTACTTGAGAGTTTATTTCATAGAAACCCACACCGTAAAAAGGAATACTAAAACTTACGTTTAAAAAATGAATTTTAGAAACAAAATGGATACCCACAGTAACTCATCACTTGGGTTCCCACATAGGAGATCATAGGTGAAAATATGGATATGGGAGATAAATGTAATGGTCAAGTTCTGATGGAGAGTGGTAGAGAACAGGGCTATGAAAAATACAACAGTCACAAAGCCATAAAATTTTGATGATCTAAGTTACCATCTAATTCATTAGATATGAGAGCACTAGGACAACATTTTTGGTTTTCAAGATCATTTCCCTAAAGTAATTTTTTAATTAAAAGAAATACTTACTTGCTTTTGGTACAATCTCAATGTTGCTCGTGCCTCGAACAATTTCCACTTCATCTCTTAAAGAAATGAATTTGAATTTGTCTTTCACGAAGTGTTAGCAAATCATACAATAGAATTATAGGTCATTCCATCTGTCTCAAACATAGGGTTAGAAAAAGTTATATACATAAGTCCATCTATGGTGAGATTAATAAGATATGGTTCCAAAATGGAATTATACTTCATCAATCATCTTGATCAACAAAATAAAACTAGTTTCTACTAACCAGGGACTTCATGTAGGCCAGTGGTAGGTAATAAATTCCCGTCGCACTTCAGTTGTGGGTTCGATTCCCACAGCCTTGTCCGACGCGACGGGTTGTCACCCATTCTGAATGTTGTCCCTTTTCTTAAACTACACTATTATAACATTACATAAATAATATCGAAAAAATTTCTAGCCTTAAACAATACTAACTTATGTCCAACATAATTCATTCCAATCTTTAGGCTTATCTAAAATACTTCTGTCCCAGCTCATAGTATAAAGTAAATAATTACTAGAAATGTCATCTATCAATCATGTGCATACCATCATTTATCCCCCATATATCATACTATATATCTTGTTGGTCACATTCCAAACATGTGAATACCTTAATCATGTATTCTCTTGAAATATAAATTACCATAGAACCTTAGTGAAAAAATGAATTCTATCAAAAGTTAACTCTTTCCACATACCAAAATCCCAAAAATTATATATACTCAAACCATGATATCACATTGTCCTTACATCAGTCATGAGCTCAATAATACTATCAAACATCTCATTATCTCCTTATCCATTCATTATGTGCATATCATCTACTTTCCAAAAATATTACAATCACTTTTCATGGTTACCGGTACCATATAATTATTGAAAACCAATAAATAGATATTCCAAAATTCCACGATGCCATAAATGAGATTCCATGATACTATTTTGAAACCCCATTACATAAACACTTAATCATTATAGAACATCATTGTCATACTCAACATCACAAATAGTGATCGCATGTGACATCAATTTATTCTTTTCCTTAAGTGGTTGCTCACGTTGATCATCATTAACCCTTGGATAAGGGCATTGATTAGCATAATTCCCCATTTCATTGCACTTGAAGCATTGAAGTGTTGGTGGTGTGTTCTCTGCAGTCTTTTGTTTATTCACATCATTAGCAACCTTTTTCCATTACTTCGACACTTAGCTGCTCGATGAACTTCCTTCCCACACTTAAAACATTTTCCAGTCCCTTTAAGACAATCTCCACCGTGCTCATTTCCACACTTTGAGCATAAAGAAACATTCATCTTCTTTTCACCATTATTCTGAGATTTCTCCTTGAACTCCATCTTTTGTTTCTTGTCAAAACCAAGAGATGGATATGTTACACCAACTTCCAGTTCTTCCTTGATAGCAGAACGCACAATTTCTTCATAGCTACCGAAGTATCTTATAGCTAATTCCCTTCGAAGACTTGGTTTTAAGCCGCTGAAAAATCGATCAACTTTACTTTCAGGTTGGATGATAAAACCAGATTCAGACCTTGAAAGTCTTGTAAAATTCACTTCGTATATACCAATAGATTCATCATCCTTCTTCTTAAGCTCAAGGAACTCCTTTTCCATCTTTGTTCTAAGAATATGAGGGAAGTACTTCCTGAAAAACAAGTTCTTGAACTCGTCCCATTCCATGGATACAATTTCATCTTGGGGCCTTGTATTCTTAATTAGAGTCCACCACTGGTATGCTTCACCTTCTAAACGGTAAACAGCTAGAATGAATTTATCATGTTCCGAACAGTGAAGTATGGATAATATCTTTTCAATGGTACTGATCCATTGTTCAACAACAAGTGGATCAGAAGACCCATTGAAAGAAGGTGGACGTTGCCACATGAAGTACTCGATAGAATATTGTTCCCTTCTCAGATCATTTGGAAATCCAGAATGATTCATAGCTTGTGTAAGTATAGAAATAATATTTTCCACTCCATCTCCCATCACATTTGGTTGTTCAGGAGGACAATCATTTCATTTTCCATTACATTGATCAACACAGTTCCTTCGGGTTCCAGTCATAATCTAAAACCTAAAAAGAATAGTGTGAGAGGAAAAAATCATACTAGGGAAAAAACATAATAAAGGGGGAGTACCTTTAATATATAAAAACTTAGGGTTAATTCTAATATCGTTACCATAATTCTAGGACTGTAACCTATACTTATATTTAACCTTAGGGACATCCCTAGACATACCTTAGAAATATCTCTAGGGATCTCACTAAAGTTTTCGCATCCTAGTTTCCAAAGGTTAACAAAACCTTTCCTCTGATACCAACTATAGAGACCCAAATCTTGACGTAATGGACATTACACTACTTTTTTAGAATACTTAATAAATAAATAAAACATACAAGGATAATAATAGTTTAGTGTCTTTGGAGACTCGAAACATAATCTTCTAGTCATGGTGAAAGATCTTCAACATCTCTCATAAAGATCTTCCCCTTTTGTTTTCTTACCTAAAACCTATCTTTATATCCTATGGAAAATAAAACATATAAAGGGTGAGCTCAAATTATCATTAATGGTAAACATAGAGAACATAAAACAATACATAAACATTCGAATGCAAAAACTTGAACATAAAATCTAAACATCAAAATCTTGAGCAAAGACATAAATCTTGGAAGTACGTAAGGAATATATCATAAAGGAACATAAATCATGATAAAATAGCATGGGAATAAAACATGTGATTGTGGAAACCATTAAGCACATGATATTATTTTAATAGTATCCAAGGCATTGCTGCCAAGACCATCTTAGTGGACAAAGTCCCTTTCTGAATCGAGTTCACTCCTCGTTCCATTCCTGTATCACTGAATCGGATTAACTTACCATTCCAGCCATGTCTATCTCATGAGATATAAATCTTTACGCAATGCATTGAAGGGATATATAGGTCCCACCCATATCATAATGAAATAATTCTTACGTGTTCCACAACATAAAAATAAATCATTCATCATAACCCAAATAATAAAATGGGTTTCATAAACATCATTCCATTATAACATAATCCATATAAAATAAATGGATATAATTTCATCATAATAAAAGTGAAAACATGTAAATCATAGAGAAATTATACTTGAAACATACACATATGATATAATTTCATCTTATATGGAAAATGGTTTTGATAAAACACTTGAAATGAATTCTTGATGAAAATATCCTTTCTTCTTCAAAATCATTTTCTTTTCACAAAATGACATGAAATTTTAAAGTAAAAGGATTTTTTTGAAAATATTCATGAAATCTTGTAGAGTAATCTTAATTTAAATAAGGCATTATTAAACCGTAAAAATCAGTTCATGCCGTATAATTTAAAAAAAACATTCTCCTCGTACTTTTGTTGGAAAAGTCAAAAAGTACCTCATATGGTAAACAAAATAAAGATTCATTCCATATGATGTGGTAAAAGTAAAAAAAGGTAAAAATGACTTTAAACATACATGGAAGAAAAGTAAAATTTTATGAAAACATTTTGAGAACATATGGACATGGATAATAAACATAACCCCAATAAATACTTACGAATAAACAATCTCGGATAAGAATGAGATTGGAATAATTATCCCTTACCTTATGTCCAATTTCTTCTTTATGTGTCCGAGACTCTATATAGTGGGTTTAAACATATTTCTAACTTGTAACAGAACCATAATAATATTTATGATATCATACATGATTCACTAACAACTTTATATTATCTGTTCATTTGTCAATTCAATGTTAAAGCAGTGTTTTGGGTAAAATCATTTCATTTATCATCCGTGTTTTGACTTGTAATTATTAATATGATTACTTAGATCATGATTACTTAATTACAGAATATAAAACATGATTTATATATAATATATATTCAGAATATACATATATATAATAGATCGATAAATGGAAAGAAATACACCGTTCCAGGAGACGGTAGGCCGTATGTATGCATGAACGCTGTTTTTCGTTTCCTTATTGAATTGAATGGAATTAAGTAGATGACACACATATATATATATATAAATAAATACAGTAGAATTATTATGTCATATATTTCATGATTAATTATTAAATATAATTTATAATCATTCTTGAATTGTTAACATGGAAAATGAATCTCATCGCGTCGTGGAGACGGTAATCCCTACATACGCACGAGCGATGATATCGTTACCATATTTATTGAATGGTATTGGAGTGGATGATATAATATCATAGAATTAGTATGATGTTATAATAATTATATATAGTTATTCTTTACACCATTATACCCATCCAAGTAAGGTGGTGGTGGAAAAACTGATTACACCACAGCGTGGAGACGGTATTCCGTACGCACGAACGGACAGTGATTTCGTTTTCCGTAGGATGGATAGAAGGTGAAATAGGGTTGTTTCATATTTATAATAAAATATCAATATATGAGTGATACTTATGTTATTAAATTATGACGAAACAAATAAATAAGAATAAGTAGAATAAGAAATAAATTGGAAATAATCAGTAAAGGATATTACCTCTTCTTTGACGCACCTCTTCTTAACCTCCTATTAAGGCACTAGGTTTGGTCTTTTGAGGAGACCAGAACCTCTATAATGTTTATATGGAATATGATAAGGAAAATGGGCAGGGTTTGGCCGATCATCAAGTCTCAAAAGGGTGTGAAGAGAAGAGGGAAGGGGTGCCCTTTTATAAGGGAGGAGAGGGGTACCTTTGGAAAAACTTAAAATATTATTTTATAATAAAGTTATATTTGGTTTATAAAAGCTCCAAATTGATTTATTTCTAAAATAATTTGGTTATGGGTCTAAATACTCTCAAAAAATAGGTTTTAGACAAGTTTAGGTTACTATTTTAACCTTATCATTTAGATTTAACTCTAAGTTAAATAATTTAACCTTTACTGTGTCTTCTTGTTTTCTTTCAATATATGGTTAATAAACTTACTGTAACCAGCCAAACGAACCCGAAGTGGTTCATTATTAATATATATAACCTTATTAAGTCATTTTTCTAAGCCTTATATTTTTATAAATATTATAACAATTAATAATATAATATTTCTTTTTAAAACTATTTTATGTCAATTTTGACACTATTTGGTAATTGATTTTTGTGAAAATCATAATAGCATGATTAGTTCTAAAAAAGTTAATTAAATCAATAATAACAAGTAATATTAACCTATGAAATATGTTTCATTCATAAAAAGTCTCAAATTATATTTATTGGGGTATTTATAATATCAATTATTTTAATATTTCATTATTTAGGTAATTACTGCATCACCATTGTATCAGAAATAAATTAAATTATTCAATGTATAAAAATTATAAATAAAATACCATTAGGTAGGAAATCGTTTTATATTTCTAATGAATATTTATAGTCGAATTTATCTTATGTATAACCTTATATTAAAAATGTTTTAGTTATTAAACTTTGATTTTAACTATTTTAACACTTTTTTAAATAAAATAATAATAAATGTTCTATTCTAATCCAAGTGGACCTAAATGATAATATTATATTACTAAGGTTAATTTTGGTCGAATTATACTTATGAAATAGAATTAGAACACGTGTTATGGTAATAATAATATCATTTTTACCCTTAATTACCCTATTTACTTTTAACCGTGGTAAAACAAATTAAAAACTTACTATTCACCAAAAATTATTTTTATCTTATTGAACCATATTTTACTCCTTGATATTAACCATGTCTCTCGGATTTTTGAAATTCCACTCACAGAAGTGGTAAAATTAAGTTTTATGTAAATTTTCAAATTCTCATAGGAGGTGGGTAAAAGACGGTAAAAAGTTCAATAAAATTTTTATATATCTAAAATTATTATAAAATGACTCCAATTATTTATATTGAACTTATATAGGTATTATGTATCAATTTTGACCTAAAACAAATTTAAATAAAATAAATAATTATTTGTAACGCCCCGACCCCAGTTACCCAGAGTCGGTGCATTATTACATAACATTGTTATGATCACAAGAAAGTTCAAATCTCGAAAGACCGATTGGTTTAGTAGCCTTGGAAATACTAGATATATTCATAAGTTTTACATTACATCATAAAATGAAAAACTACTACAACAACATAATGTCTCCATAATCCACACTCATATCCCCATATAATATCCCTGCAGGTCATTCATAATTTACTTCTTCACTTCCTGGGAAAAATTAAACATATAAAAGGGGGTGAGCTCAAATGCCCAGTAAGGATAACAATATAGCGGAACATTCAAAATAAGCATAAACATTTAAGGCAATGAATTACTAAAACAAAAGCCTTTTAAAATTGAACTTCAACATAGTATGGAAAAAATAAAAATGAAATAATGCCATTTACTTATTCACATGGATATTCTACTAATCGAATAATCACATGCAATATCAATAACCACTTTCATAATGTTGGAATGCATAATGCCAGACTATCATAACCACATAGCCAAGGCCTCGTGCCAAGAATACAAATAAGATTTTGTCAAGGCCTTGTGCCAAGACACTAGTTTGTCTCATGAGACCTACTGATGTAATATTTTTAGAAGATACTTATGTTTAAAATTTCTAAAAAGTACTCCAATGTTTTTATGAAATCATTATGCAAGCTTCTGAAAACAAAATAACTAATTCTGAGACTGCTCGACTAATTATAGGCCATGATGGGTCCACTCCCAATCCCTTCATATCTACCACACTCGAGAGTCAGGTTTTCTGAAAACATTTTGATGCTTGCGTTAAATACGTATACATTTGCACTGGATTTTCATATTTTTGAGAGAAATATCTCTTTTTTTGAAATAATTTAAAAGTCACATAATTATAAAAGAAAACATTTACTTTGAAAATATTATTATAAGCTTTTAAGGAAAACTTTGATGATTTTATAATGGCAGAAAATAACCGCACTCGCCGTATAAGTTAAAAAAAAACATTCTTACCTTAATTCTGTCGAAAAGGTTAAAAGGACCTTGTTTTGAAAACGACGGAAAGATTCCTCTTATAAAAAGTCAAACAAGGATATAAATGACTTCAAACCATATTCTTGTAAATAATAAAAATGTTTTGAAATACATTTTGAAGAAACATGGATGTGTATGATAAAGATATCCCAGTAGATTATTACATATAAACAACCTCAGATAATGAAGAGATTGTGAAATAATACTTACCTTGTACTTTTCCTTGGTTGGAGTAGGTTAACCTCCTGTATAATGGTGAAATAGTTGTTATTAAATTATACAAGAATAATATATAATAATATGATATCATATATGATCTTTTAACAATGATTTGTTAATAATATCTTAGTATTATCATTATATCGGGTGTTAACTTACTTGTTTTCTTTTATATGTTTTGTTACGTAAGACATGTTTTTAAAGGATAGGTTGTATATTATTCATATCCAGAATGATATCAAGTCCTTAAACATCATTTTTAAATCATCAAATGATAATTATACTTGACTGGATACGATGGAGAATGAATCTCATCGCGTTCGTGGAGACGGTAGTCCGTACGTACGCACGAGCGACAATATCATTCTTTTGATATTAAAATAATATATAAATGGATGGTATATCATATATACAGAATCATTAACATGTTATATTTATTATTTACATGAGTTACACATCATTATTATACCCATCCAAATAATAATATATTGAATAACAATTACACCACGACGTGGAGACGGTAAGCCGTACGTACGCACGTATGGTGACATGTTATTCAAAGGGTGGATAGAATACTGAATATGGTTGTACCATATTTATAATAACATCACAGTATATGTAAGATACTGGAGTTATTATTTTAGAATGGTAAGAACAAAGAAAGAGGAAGTGGAAGAAGAAAGGAACTTAGAAAAGGGTGGTGAAATCATTACCTCTTCTTCGGGTTCTTCCTTTTGATTTGATCAAAAGGGCTCCTTAGGTTGGCTTTATGATCAAACTAAGGCCTCTAGGTTGTAGTGAGGGATGTTGGGAGAGTATTTGGGCAGAGTTTGGCCGAACCAAAAGGCTTTAGAGGTGTGAAGAAATGAGAAGGAGGAGTGCCCTTTTATAAGAGGGGTGAGGGGCACCTTTGGAAAAGCTAGAAATATTAATTTATATTAAATTCATATTCGGTTTCTAAAGGCTCCAAAGTTGATTATTCAAAAGTTAAGGTGGGGATAGGTCGAAAAACACTCAAACAATAGAATTTAGACAGGTTTGGGTACTTATATTAACCTTATCTTTAAGTATCAACTCTAAGTTAATTAGTTTCACTTTTACAATGTCTCTTTGTATTTTTATATAATATGGTTAATAAACTTACTATATACATCCAAGAGACCCCCAAGTGGTCCATTAATGATGAACCGATCATGATATAAGTCTCTTGGCGGAACCTTAGATTTTTAAGAATTTAATATCAATTAATAATATAATATTTTTTTTAAGAACTCTTTTATGTCAATTTTGACACTATTCAATAGTTGATTTTTGTGAAACTCATAACAGATTGATTACTTCGAACAAAGTAAATTAAATCAATCCTAATATATCATATTATCCTAGAAAATTAGTTTAATTCATTAAAAGTTTCATATTATATTTATTTGGGT
The DNA here is from genome assembly GCA_963277665.1 of Viscum album. Classification (NCBI taxonomy): domain Eukaryota; kingdom Viridiplantae; phylum Streptophyta; class Magnoliopsida; order Santalales; family Viscaceae; genus Viscum; species Viscum album. The sequence goes on from OY728140.1 coordinate 2,070,184,248, forward strand.
ATTTATAATATCAATTATTTTAATTTTTCACTATTATAGTAATTACTGCATCATCATTGTGTCATAAATAAAATAAATTATTTAATGTCTAAAAATTATAAATAAAATATAATTATGTAGGAAATATTTTTATCTTTCTAATTAATATTTATAATCTAAAATCCAACATATATAACACTATGTAACAATTGTTTCTCTAAAAGATATATGCTTGTGTCATTTTTGTATTCATTTTAACTTAATTAAAATAAAGTGTCATTATCACTTACAAGTGGATCCATGGGGTCCCAAAATTGACACAAAGATTCCCATGGTCGACCATGTATCAACCAATAGTGTTAAGACACGTTTTAGGGTAATTTAGTATTATTATAATATTATTTTTTAACCCTTATTTACCGGATTTACCCTTAACCATGGTAAATAAAATATTTACCGCAGTAATTATTCAAAATGTCTAAAAATAAAAGTTACCTATTTACACAATTTGAACATCCTGATTCCAAATATGGAATCCATTTTCCTAAATTCAAAACACAGAAGTGGCAGAAATTAATTTAAAATTAATTCCCGCTGTCAAAACAAAAAGCGTGTTTTTAAGAGATAATAACTATCAAAAGATTGACACTTGTTTATGTTCGGTTTAATTGTAAAATTATGTCCAATGACCAACATTATATTAAATAGTAAAAATATATTCTAAATATACTTTAAAACCACTCAAATTCATAATTTATCACTATTAATTATTTTGATTAAAAAAGTTGTTTTTAATTAAAATTTAGTAATTTTCACTATTCATCAAAATATGAAAGTTATCCGAAAAGTACCAAAATTTCACCTTAGGCTAAATTTGATATTCCGAATCCAAAAATGAAGTCCATTTTAAAATATAAAATATATATAACTTCAAAAAGTAGGTATTACTATTCATAACAGCTAGTTTGATTGGTTACGGTGTGTTAGAACTTGAAGTTGCGTACAACACACGCTACTGTTTTATTCAAAGGAAAGCGTACCGTGGAAGCTTGTGATATTTCATTTTAAATTTTTTGATGTCTCCATTTAGTCAAAAAGTTTAAAATATTGTATTTAAAAAGGTTTCACTATTAGAAGTTGATAAAAGTGAAATACTGAAAATGAATTTGTTCTTGCATTATGACTAAGAAACTCATAATAGGGATTCTAAAATTATAAGGATTATATAAAGTTCAAAATGTAGTTAATACTATTCATGACCTCTTTTAATGGTGTGATTGAACTCGGTGTTGCGTGTAGTGCAAGTTATTGAATTATTTTTAAGAAATAACACACTCTGAAATCCTGGGGTGTTACATTCTCCCCTCCTTCAATAAATTGCGTCCTCGCAATTTGAAATTGTTCTTCGAAGATAAAAGGTTGAAAGTAGAAAATATATTTGTGGGAAAACCCACATTGGAAATTGGGTTACTAAAATTTAGTCTTAATATGAGGAAAAGAGAAATTAAAGGGTCACCACCAAATTATGATCTCGATTAGGAGAACATTGGTGGCAATTAGAGACATATAATCGGAGGAAAAACGTAAATATTTATAGGTAGTGATTGAGGTCATCAATCACAAACAAGTGTATAATTGAGGTCCTTAAACTCATCAATCTATGATGATTTGAAGTACGATCGGTTCAACAAAATATAGGGTATTGGGATAACACATTTTTGACGTTTCAAAATATCTTAGTTGAAATCCCACATCGAAAAATGAATTAACGAGGCCTCTATTTAAAATAAAGAGTCGAAAGTATGAAGATTACCGAAAATAACACATACTAGGGTTCCATGTAAGAAAATATGGATATGGAAGAAAAATCTAGCCATCAATTATCTAATGGAGAGTGGTAGAGAACATGGCTATGAAAAGGCCAACAATCCCAAAGCCATAAATGTGTGATGATTTAAGGTACCATCTAGGACAACATTTTTGTTCTAAGTTTCTATTATTAATGTTGAGTAATTTATTTATGAGATTGGATAAGATAATAAGGAGATATACTTAGTTTATAATTAGAGTTTTATCCATTAATAAATTTCTACCAAAACTCATCATTCACTCGTAAAAAAAATTCTATTTATACTATTCATAGAGGGTTCCAAAATAAAAGAATTTATAATTCATCTACCAGATCTTTTAAAAAACTACTTTATTTAATCCAGGACATCTCGTGGGATAGTGGTAGGTGATACACCCTTGTCGCCCTTTGGTTGCAGGTTCAAGTCTCGCAGCCTTGCCGGACGCGACGGGTTGCCGCCCGACCTCCGGGTTGTCCTTTTATGGCAATCCAAAATAATCCAAACTAGAACTATCCAAAATACTTCTGTCCAAACTCACGGTCCAACATTCATAAGGAAGGTAAACATAATATAGATCCTTTTTACCCCGTAATAGCATATGAATACCTTCATCATGTATTACCATATTCCTTATTGATTACATTCATGCTCCCTTATTCCATATAGAATGCTGGATATACTTCATTAATCCAAAAATGTTTTAAACCCCAACAATGATGGAATATTCAAATCATTAATCAGTTCCAAGGTAGTCAAGAATATCCAATATAATTTATCCAAAACAATCACATATTATTCCAAAATCACTACCTCAGTATCAGAAATATATTATGGTTTATCATTCTCTCAACCATATATTTTCCAAAAATCTATCCTGCTAATGAGTCACTTTTCTTTGTTCCACACAATCTCAAGTCCTTAATGAAATAGTACTACAGTACAATCCTTATATACTCCATAATTATTATAACAAGTACATTGTTGATACAACACTCAATTGACATAATCAACATAAGAACTCTAATCATCCCTCTTCATCTGTGGTAGTATCATAACATGATTATTATCCAATAACATCATTTGCGGCATAGTCTGATGACTGGGACATAGGTTCGCGTAGTGTCCAAACTCCTTGCAAATGAAGCATTGTACATTTGAAACCATTTTCTTAACCTTGCAGTCACGTACTTTGTGCCCTTTTCCTCCACACTTATAACAAACTCTCATTCCTTTCAGGCAAGTTCCAGGGTGTTTCTTTCCACAGTTACCACATATGGGAAAATTCTTCTTTTCCCTCTTCCCTTTATCCATCTTTCTCTCTTCCATCCTTTTCTTCTCTTGCTTCCCTTCAAAGCCATAGGACTTAGTAAACTCTTTACTTATCTTATCAACACATGATATTATTTCTTCATATGATGATAATACATGGGAGACTATTTCTCTTATAAATTCTAGCTTAAGACCATGAGAGATATGATCCTTCCTTCTCTTTGAATCATGTGCATTTCTGGAGTTATCATTCCTTCTACTGGGCACCATTTCTAAACAATGGCATAAACTAGATTAGTTTATGAGTCAAAATACATAATCCCATACTTATATAACACTTAACATAAATTGAACTATTTATGGATATAATCCATAATCATAAAAATGTTTTCTTTGAGGAAGTATATACTCATAAACCCTTCATAATGGTTTGTAAAGAAAATGAGAATTATCCTAAGCATATCCCCCGGGAGTGTCGTAACCAAGAGTGCAGCAAGGCCCGTTGTCGTGCACCAGTTCCCGTTCGAGTCTAGCTCAAAGCGGTGTTTTCGGGTTTTACCCCTAGGTACATCTGTGCCAGAGCCGCCTCTACCTGCTCGTATCCAGACAGGGATGTATTGCTCGGAAAACTCAAAAAATCTCTACAATACCAAAATTCTAGGAAATTCTTCTATATTAATCCTCAAAGTTCATCTTAGGTCTACGTGCTCTAATCAGAGTTTATCTAAATCTAGTTTCCAAGGTTTGTACTAAACTTCCTCGGATACCAACTGTAACGCCCCGACCCCAGTTACCCAGAGTCGGTGCATTATTACATAACATTGTTATGATCACAAGAAAGTTCAAATCTCGAAAGACCGATTGGTTTAGTAGCCTTGGAAATACTAGATATATTCATAAGTTTTACATTACATCATAAAATGAAAAACTACTACAACAACATAATGTCTCCATAATCCACACTCATATCCCCATATAATATCCCTGCAGGTCATTCATAATTTACTTCTTCACTTCCTGGGAAAAATTAAACATAGAAAAGGGGGTGAGCTCAAATGCCCAGTAAGGATAACAATATAGCGGAACATTCAAAATAAGCATAAACATTTAAGGAAATGAATTACCAAAACAAAAGCCTTTTAAAATTGAACTTCAACATAGTATGGCAAAAATAAAAATGAAATAATGCCATTTACTTATTCACATGGATATTCTACTAATCGAATAATCACATGCAATATCAATAACCACTTTCATAATGTTGGAATGCATAATGCCAGACTATCATAACCACATAGCCAAGGCCTCGTGCCAAGACTACAAATAAGATTTTGTCAAGGCCTTGTGCCAAGACACTAGTTTGTCTCATGAGACCTACCGATGTAATATTTTTAGAAGATACTTATGTTTAAAATTTCTAAAAAGTACTCCAGTGTTTTTATGAAATCATTATGCAAGCTTCTGAAAACAAAATAACTAATTCTGAGACTGCTCGACTAATTATAGGCCATGATGGGTCCACTCCCAATCCCTTCCTATCTACCACACTCGAGAGTCAGGTTTTCTGAAAACATTTTGAAGCTTGCGTTAAATACGTATACATTTGCACTGGATTTTCATATTTTTGAGAGAAATATCTCTTTTTTTGAAATAATTTAAAAGTCACATAATTATAAAAGAAAACATTTACTTTGAAAATATTATTATAAGCTTTTAAGGAAAACTTTGATGATTTTATAATGGCAGAAAATAACCGCACTCGCCGTATAAGTTAAAAAAAAACATTCTTACCTTAATTCTGTCGAAAAGGTTAAAAGGACCTTGTTTTGAAAACGACGGAAAGATTCCTCTTATAAAAAGTCAAACAAGGATATAAATGACTTTAAACCATATTCTTGTAAATAATAAAAATGTTTTGAAATACATTTTGAAGAAACATGGATGTGTATGATAAAGATATCCCAGTAGATTATTACATATAAACAACCTCAGATAATGAAGAGATTGTGAAATAACCCTTACCTTGTACTTTTCCTTGGTTGGAGTAGGTTAACCTCCTGTATAATGGTGAAATAGTTGTTATTAAATTATACAAGAATCATATATAATAATATGATATCATATATGATCTTTTAACAATGATTTGTTAATAATATCTTAGTATTATCATTATATCGGGTGTTAACTTACTTGTTTTCTTTTATATGTTTTGTTACGTAAGACATGTTTTTAAAGGATAGGTTGTATATTATTCATATCCAGAATGATATCAAGTCCTTAAACATCATTTTTAAATCATCAAATGATAATTATACTTGACTGGATACGATGGAGAATGAATCTCATCGCGTTCGTGGAGACGGTAGTCCGTACGTACGCACGAGCGACAATATCATTCTTTTGATATTAAAATAATATATAAATGGATGGTATATCATATATACAGAATCATTAACATGTTATATTTATTATTTACATGAGTTACACATCATTATTATACCCATCCAAATAATAATATATTGAATAACAATTACACCACGACGTGGAGACGGTAAGCCGTACGTACGCACGTATGGTGACATGTTATTCAAAGGGTGGATAGAATACTGAATATGGTTGTACCATATTTATAATAACATCACTGTATATGTAAGATACTGGAGTTATTATTTTAGAATGGTAAGAACAAAGAAAGAGGAAGTGGAAGAAGAAAGGAACTTAGAAAAGGGTGGTGAAATCATTACCTCTTCTTCGGGTTCTTCCTTTTGATTTGATCAAAAGGGCTCCTTAGGTTGGCTTTATGATCAAACTAAGGCCTCTAGGTTGTAGTGAGGGATGTTGGGAGAGTATTTGGGCAGAGTTTGGCCGAACCAAAAGGCTTTAGAGGTGTGAAGAAATGAGAAGGAGGAGTGCCCTTTTATAAGAGGGGTGAGGGGCACCTTTGGAAAAGCTAGAAATATTAATTTATATTAAATTCATATTCGGTTTCTAAAGGCTCCAAAGTTGATTATTCTAAGGTTAAGGTGGGGATAGGTCGAAAAACACTCAACCAATAGAATTTAGACAGGTTTGGGTACTTATAATAACCTTATCTTTAAGTATCAACTCTAAGTTAATTAGTTTCACTTGTACAATGTCTCTTTGTATTTTTATATAATATGGTTAATAAACTTACTATATACATCCAAGCGACCCCAAAGTGGTCCATTAATGATGAACCTATCATGATATAAGTCTCTTGGCCGAACCTTAGATTTTTAGGAATTTAATATCAATTAATAATATAATATTTGTTTTAAGAACTCTTTTATGTCAATTTTGACACTATTCAATAGTTGATTTTTGTGAAACTCATAACAGATTGATTACTTCGAACAAAGTACATTAAATCAATCCTAATATATCATATTATCCTAGAAAATTAGTTTAATTCATTAAAAGTTTCATATTATATTTATTTGGGTATTTATAATATCAATTATTTTAATTTTTCACTATTATAGTAATTACTGCATCATCATTGTGTCATAAATAAAATAAATTATTTAATGTCTAAAAATTATAAATAAACTATCATTATGTAGGAAATCTTTTTATCTTTCTAATTAATATTTATAATCTAAAATCCAACATATATAACACTATGTAACAATTGTTTCTCTAAAAGATATATGCTTGTGTCATTTTTGTATTCATTTTAACTTAATTAAAATAAAGTGTCATTATCACTTACAAGTGGATCCATGGGGTCCCAAAATTGACACAAAGATGCCCATGGTCGACCATGTATCAACCAATAGTGTTAAGACACGTTTTAGGGTAATTTAGTATTATTATAATATTATTTTTTAACCCTTATTTACCGGATTTACCCTTAACCATGGTAAATAAAATATTTACCGCAGTAATTATTCAAAATGTCTAAAAATAAAAGTTACCTATTTACACAATTTGAACATCCTGATTCCAAATATGGAATCAATTTTCCTAAATTCAAAACACAGAAGTGGCAGAAATTAATTTAAAATTAATTCCCGCTGTCAAAACAAAAAGCGTGTTTTTAAGAGATAATAACTATCAAAAGATTGACACTTGTTTATGTTCGGTTTAATTGTAAAATTATGTCCAATGACCAACATTATATTAAATAGTAAAAATATATTCTAAATATACTTTAAAACCACTCAAATTCATAATTTATCACTATTAATTATTTTGATTAAAAAAGTTGTTTTTAATTAAAATTTAGTAATTTTCACTATTCATCAAAATATGAAAGTTATCCGAAAAGTACCAAAATTTCACCTTAGGCTAAATTTGATATTCTGAATCCAAAAATGAAGTCCATTTTAAAATATAAAATATATATAACTTCAAAAAGTAGGTATTACTATTCATAACAGCTAGTTTGATTGGTTACGGTGTGTTAGAACTTGAAGTTGCGTACAACACACGCTACTGTTTTATTCAAAGGAAAGCGTACCGTGGAAGCTTGGGATATTTCATTTTAAATTTTTTGATGTCTCCATTTAGTCAAAAAGTTTAAAATATTGTATTTAAAAAGGTTTCACTATTAGAAGTTGATAAAAGTGAAATACTGAAAATGAATTTGTTCTTGCATTATGACTAAGAAACTCATAATAGGGATTCTAAAATTATAAGGATTATATAAAGTTAAAAATGTAGTTAATACTATTCATGACCTCTTTTAATGGTGTGATTGAACTCGGTGTTGCGTGTAGTGCAAGTTATTGAATTATTTTTAAGAAATAACACACTCTGAAATCCTGGGGTGTTACATTATTTAAATAAAAAGTCGGTTTTTAAATAGTAACCCAGTGTTTTCACTATTCATCAAAAATTGAAAGTTTTCAGAAAAATACCAGAAATTCACCCTAGGCTAATTTCGATATTCCGAATCTAAAAATGAAGTCCATTTTGAAAGATAAAATTTATAAAATTTCAAAAAGTTGGTATTAATATTTATAACGGCTATTTCATAATAATATTATTATAATATCTCGTTTAGTGAAACTCGGTATTGCGTACTACACATGCTATCGAAGAAGGTCTTGATTGCATGTAATGAAAGCCAAGTCAAATCTGCATGTAGTGAAAGCTCTGTTTAGTGTTGCGTATAACATAATCAAAACTTTTTTCATTTATACATTAAATATATTCTATACTTAATGTTGTGTAGAATAATTTCCACAAAACGAACTTGAAATTGTGTATAACATGAGCCAAGAATAGTGTTGCGTATACTGCAAGCTAATACGGTGTCGCGTATAGTACAAGCTAATCTTGGTTTAGTGTATAATAGAAGACATCAAAGAAATTAAAAATAATATATCTCATAAAATCTCAGGGTGTTACAAGTAGTTTTTGGCCTAGACCTTTAGTATTCCGTGGTGTTGTGATACCTATGATTCTGTTTTTTATTTCTTGGAATTATAATATAGCCTTGATTTGCATGTTTATTATTTTTGGAAAATGATATGTAAAATGTTATTTGAAATTGGTATACCTTCTTCTGTTTTAGAACTATTAAAAAGGGGAATTTTTACCATTTTCAATAAAACAACTTTGCCGCTTATCACGACATGTTTTATTTAAAATGAGAATACCAATATTTTTATATAGAGAATTGATATGGAACACCTAGGTGGGATCCTACTGAGACTATTTTCTCACACCCTACACACCTCTTTGGTGGTGCATAAGCCATTGTTTGTCTTCCAAAGTAGGGAAAGGAAAGGCACCGTAGTGAGGCAATGAGGTTCATGTCAGCTAGTTGGGTAGATAGTGGCGAGATGGTGGGAGTTCATCCATACCATCATCGAGAGTAGTTGCTTGGTTTGGTTCATTTGTAGTTAAAAATGTCCTTTAGAGTTTTAGCTACTTTCATAGTTGACAATTTCCACTATTTTATTACAGTTATGGAATATATATCTTGTTCATCTTCTGCTTTTGCTTCCAATATTAGATATGTATGTCATGTGGTTGTTCATGTTGGGAAAAATCATTCCCTCGGTTATGTTGTTCGATGCCTAGGTGCTTGTCACCAGCCCGTGGGGATCGGAAAGACCCATCAGGAATGTGACAGATCGTGTCGGGTTCCAGGTTTGAGGGTAATCTAAGTTAGTTCATTACAAAAAAAATATTTTACCCCTTTTCTACCTTAACCATATTTTTTCCACATTTGGGTGGCAATAGTAGAGTATGAAGGTTCTCACGCTCCTTATAGGTTCTTGATTAGATCTCCCTCATTCCATATTTTATTCAACATCCCTTTATCATTTAGAAGGATCTTGGTAAGTCTACTACTCTTTAAGATTCCAATATCACTTTTATTTTCATTCTATTTCACTTTCATCTCATTTAATGTAAAGTACCTATTTCCAGATATTTTTTATGGTTTCTCAATTTCTATAATCTTTTATCAAAATCGAAGCCCAATAATCAACAAGTGGGACACTTATAACCAAAGTTTGGTGGTCTCATTCGTTTCCCTCAATGTATCCCCATTTTATTGGATTTTTTTATTATACAGTCACACCGAACCATCAGATACTTGATTTAAAACTAATCTAATTTGTTTTAATGCCTTGTTGTTTTCTTATAAGCCCCTTGGTTTTAGTGAAGTGGATTTTTTTTAGGTGGAACCATGATTTAGTTATTATTAAGGTGGGTTATTCCTTATAACATACTCTCAGGTGAAATAAAAGGATATTTTAGGGATTCACTTATTGACATAGTGATTTAATATGGAAACCGGGATGCATTATTTCATAGGTCCATGGTAATGTGAATATAACTTTATGGATGAACTTATATTGTACAATAGAAATTCATATTATATGAATCTAGGAATAATAAAATGTTTACAATTATTTAGAATAGTTATTATGGAATGAATATGTGGACCACCATGGATTATTTATGATAGTCACTTCAATGGAATTCTATGGATGGGCCTAAGATTCTATTTAGGGGTACATGTGAATTATGGGGTTCTAAAAGAACCATTGGAATCAATTTGGTCCAATATGATATAATTACTTGAGAAAGATGGTGTATTCTATATATATTCATTACTATAAATACCCTGGTGCCCCTCCCTCTTGGATTGTATAGAACCAAAGCTTGACGTACATTGATATTACATTACATTTGCGGAATACTTAGTACATAACAAAAACACACACGCAAGGATCATAATAGTTTAGTGTCTTTGGAAACTCGGAACGTAATCTTCTAATCATGGTGAAAGATCTTCAACATCTCCCATAAAGATATTCTTTTTTTTATACCTAAAACCTTTCTTTATATCCTGGGGAAAAGAAAACATAATAGGGTGAGCTCAAATGCTCAGTAAGGGTAAACAAAAGAAATATCAATCACATCATATTCATAAGAACACATCTTTTGGAAAGCTTAACCTGAAAAAGAGATCATAATTTCATAACATGGGATAAATCATGGTAGTGAAATGTAATCACAATAATAATAACTAAAAACATGAAACTTTGTGGCATACACACATAATCATAGAGAATCATTTCTTGTTAGTCAAGACTCATTGCCAATACTATCTTAGTGGACAAAGTCCCTTTCTGAATCGAGTCACCCTCGTTCCAGTCCTGTTTCACTGAACCGGAATAACCTACCGATCCATCCATATCTATCTCATGAGATATAAAATATTTACCCAATGTATTGGAGGGATATATAGGTCCCACCCATCTTATAATGAATCCTTTCTTATGTGTGCCACAAATCATAAATCATACATCATCGCATAACACATGTAACAAAAATGGGATTCTTGAAACATCATGACATCATAAAACAAATCATATAAGGTAAATGACTTCATAAAAATAATTCCCTCAAAACATAACCAAATAAGTGTAATAATAGGGATAAAAACATAACCCTATATTATCTTAGATGGAAAATAATTTTGATAAAACATTTTAACTCCATTCTTGAGGAAAATATCCTTCCTACTTCAAAAACACTTTTCTTTTCTTAAAATTTCATACAATTATAAACTAAAAGAAGTTGATTAAAAATAAATTTGAAAACTTATAAAGGAAGATTCTTGGAAATAATGTTTTAAAAATCCATTCTTGCCGTATAAGTTTAAAAAAATCATTCTTCGTACTTTTGTCAGAAAAGTCAAAAAGTACCTCGTACGAAAAATGACAAAATATTCCTTTCATATTCATTACTAAAAACTCACTGAAGGGTACAATTGGGTTTAAAAAATTGTATTTGGATGGAAATAACATTACATATTGAGGAAACATGGATGTGGATGATAAAATACACCCCAGTAAATTTCAAAGTATAAACAATCTCGGATAAAAATGAGATTGTGATATTTCCCTTACCTTAAGTCTGATTTGCTTCGTAAGTGTCCGAACCTCCTGTATAATGATTTAAATAATGTCATTAACATATCAAAGAATCATATTCATTGTTATGATATCATATATTGTTCATTTATGACTTTATATTATCCGTTCTTTTGTAAATTCCATGTTAAAGAAGCGTTTTGGGTAAAATCGTTTCATTTATCGCAGGTGTTTGGACTTGTTGTTCTTGACATTATTACTACTTATATCATGATTTACTTACTTCCTGAATATAAAACATGATTTATATATCATATATATTCATTATATATATATATATATATAATAGATAGATAAATGAAATGAAACACACCGTTCATGGAGACGGTAGTCCGTACGTACGCATGAACGTTGTTTTCCTTTCCTTATTGTCTTGAATGGAAGTAAGTAGATGAAATACATTTATACATAAATCCAGTAGCTTTATAATGTCATATATTTCATTATTATTTCTTATATATACTTTATAATCATTCTTAAATGGTTAACATGGAGAATGAATCTCATCGCGTCGTGGAGACGGCAGTCCGTACGTACGCACGAGCGATGATATCGTTCTCATGATCGTGAACTTGTGTTGAAGTGTATGTATACTATTTAAGTATCAATATAACTTTATAATAATCATATATAGTTACTCATTACCCCATTATACCCATCCAATTAAGGTGGTGGAAGAAAATATATTACACCACGGCGTGGAGACGGTATTCCGTACGTACGCACACGCGGTGATTTCCTTTTTCCATAGGATGGATAGAAGGTTAATTAGAGTTGTTTCATATTTATAATAACATATAAGTATATCATAAATACTTATGTTATTACTTTATCATGAAATAACTAAAGAAGAATAAGTTGAAGAAGAAAGAAATTGAAAAAGATCGGTAATGGATATTACCTCTTTTTGACGCGCCTTCACTTAACCTCCACATAAAGAACTAAGGATGGTCTTTTAAGAAGACCAGGACCTCTAGGATGATTCTATGGAAGTGGAGAAGAGAGTTTGGAAGGGGTTGGCCGAGCTTGAATGCTCAAATTGGTGTGAGGAGGAGAGGGAGGAGGTGCCCTTTTATAAGGGAGGAGAGGGGTACCTTTGGAATAACTAAAAATATTATTTTATTATAAAGTCACGTTCGGTTTTAAATAGCTCCAAATTGATATATTTCGAAGATAAGGTGGGGATGGGTCGAAATCCTCTCATCCAATAGAATTTAGACAAGTTTAGGTTCCTATTTTAACCTTATCATTTAGATTTAACATTAAGTTAAATAATTGTACTTTTACCGTGTCTTCTTGTGTTCTTACAATATAAGGTTAATAAACTTACTATAAGAAGCCAAACGAACCCCAAGTTGTTTATTATTAATATATATAACCTTATATAAGTCATTTGGCCGAGCCTTAGATATTTAGGAATAAAATAACAATTAATAATATATTATTTGTTTTAAAAACTATTTTATGTCAATTTTGACACTATTTAGTAATTGATTTTTGTGAAAATCATAACAGAATGATAAGTTCGAACAAAGTTAATTAAATCAATACTAACATGTCATATTAACCTAGAAAATTAGTTTAATTCATAAAACGTCTCAAATTATATTTATTTTGGTATTTATAACATCAATTATGTCAATATTTCATTAATAAGATAATTACTGCATCATTGTTGTGTCATAAATAAATTAAATTATTTAATGTCTAAAAATTACAAATAAAATACCATTATGTAGGAAATATTTTTATCTTTCTAATGAATATTTATAGTCGAATATATCTTATTTATAACCTCATATTAAAAATGTTTTAGTAATTAAACTTTGATTTTACCTCTTTTAACCCTTCTTTAAATAAATTAATAATAAATGTCCTAATCTAATCCAAGTGGGCCTAAATGGTCATATTTTATTCCTATGTTTGTCTTTGGTAGAATTACACTTGTCCAATAGAATTAGGACATGTGTTAGGGTAATAATAATATCATTTCTACTCTTAATTACCCTATTTACTTTTTACCGTGGAAAAAAAAGTAAAAAGTTACTATTCACCAAAAATTATTTTCATCTCATTGAACCACATTTTATTCATTGCTATTAACCGTGTCTCTCGGATTTTCAAAATTCCACTCACAGAAGCGGTAAAATTACGTTTTATGAAAAATTCAGGTTTTTAACTACCACTTAGTGGTTTCACTATTCATCAAAAATTGAAAGTTTTCAGAAAAATACCAATATTTCACCCTAGGCTAATTTCGATATTCCGAATCCAAAAATGAATTCCATTTTTAAAAATAAAATTTACAAAATTTCAAAAAGTGGTAATTACTATTCATAACGTCTAGTTTTAATAATATTTTAATAGCATATTGTTGTTTAGTGAAACTCGTTATTGCGTACTACACATGCTATCGAGGAAGGTCGTGATTGCGTGTAATGCAAGGCAAGTCAAGGATGTGTGTTGTGAAAGCTTCTTTTGGTGTAGAGTACAACACAAGACATTAGTGAAATTAAAAAGAATATTTTTCATAAAATCTTGGGCTGTTACATGGATTCAGTTAATATATATACTCGTTGAATTCTACAGATTAATTATATATAATTTTTAGGTATATCCTTGTAAAATTCCATGAGATGAGCTCCATAGAATTGGTTTGATTAATATTTTCATGGAATTACTCTAGTGTGAGCCTTGAATTCTTATCAAGGTATGCCTTTAAATTTTAAGGGTGGCCCCTTTTGTTCAGAAAAAACTTGTGGATTTTCTTTGGAATTATTGGAAAGGAATGATTGGATGACCCACGCGGATTTCTTTGGGTTATATGATCATGGTTTCCTTGGTGATTCACCTTTGAAAAAGATTAGTCCATGAAACAGACACTATGATCAGAGAACAACATAGGCTAAAGAATGTGGGGGTTGTCCAGGTTATCTCTTTGAGGCAAAAGGCATGACATGGTTCCTCTTATTTTTTTAGCTTCTTATTATTATTACTACTTCACACACACACATTGAAATTTTTTATTCTTTATAAGTTATACTTGATTTTCATTAGACATAGTTGGTGGTGGCCTACTGAGTTTTAATCACACCGTGTTTGGGTTACCATTTGGTACATGAAAAAACCTTGTGAATTTAGTCTGGGATAAGGGAAAGAACCATAGATTTGATGATTTATGTTATGGCTAGGAATGTATTTGGTATATGGCATTCTCTCTAGAGCTTGATACTTTTGGGTTTTAGTTTTCTTTGCGATTTTCCCTTTTTTTCTTTTACGTCTCGATTTAATGGACCTGACGTATTTATAATCATGATTGTTTTTATGTGGCATAAGTATGATATTGCATGGGTTTTGATTTTATGTCTAGAACCTACTAATTTTTTATATATGTAATTTGTATTATGTTTCATTTATTTATTTTATGTTGATCTCTGATGAGAGGGTATAATCTTTCCACTATACCACCTTTGGACTCTTGCATCTTATTGGTAGCCTCTGGACTATGGGGAGGAATGTTGAGGCCATGTGGTGCACCATATTATGGTAGAATTTTATTATATTATGGGAAATGGCATTGAAAAATGGTATAAGTTTTTTTATTAGTTGGTCCTAGTAGGAAGGAGGCAGGACATATTAAAAAATTTTAACGAACTTGTGCTAGGGAGTAGCTAACCCATGTATGAGGGAAAATCCATGTTTCTAAGGGAGTGAATTGATTTTATTGTAATTTTTTATTACATTTGATATATTTTCATGTTGGGTGAGGCATTTTTTATAAGGTTACAATTTATATGATTTTCACTCTTGGGGTGATATGTAAATAGCATGTTAATTAGAAATAATATTAGGCACGTAGATATTTACATGCCATTTCCATGATTTCATGACTTCATTCCTTGATGGTTTTATAGGGTCACTTTGTTATGTTATTAGTCGGTTATTTAAAATTTTATAATTAACCTAAAAAATGTTTTCCTATATATATTAAAAGTATAATTATATCTTGAATTTCCATAGGATCGAGAGAACCATTGAGAGGGTGGGGGGGGGGGGGGGGGGGGTTAAATTTGTGTTTAAATCTTAAAAATTTATTTAAACTTAGAAATATAACCCCTGATACATATTATAGTAATTTTATATATCATGTTTTTATATAAAACTCACAAAAATGAAATTATAAGAATGTAATACAGGGCATGGATTATTTACAAGGTTCGACCTCCCTGTGATAACAAACATCCTTTCCATAGAGACTCCTATTGATCCATATAAATTAACTATTAATAAAAAGAGAATAAAAATTATGATAAATACCATTATAATCATTCAATATTCCAATAGTAATGATTATACTAACTCCCACTAGTTGTAATGTTTTTCATATGAAAACCGAGGTACCATAAATATGTGAAACTTTGTAAAACAACTCCCACGAGCTTCTCTAGAAATCTCCATCCATATTTATCTATTTGATAAGTATTTTTTGGGTGGGCCTCTCCTTCATCTGGTATTCTCTCTCTGGTGTGCCTCACTAAAACTGCACTTACTTTCTGACCTAATTTCCATCCACTGAACTAACTACTAAGCCTAAAACAATTATTAGAAACTCTATCTATAAAACATTGTCTCATAATTTTTTTGATTCCAAAACTCAGTAAGCCTCTATCTAGTAACTCTAAACCAAAACATTGTCTAGTATTTTAATCTATGAATACAATTTCTAATATGATAGGTTCCTCTATTATTTAACAAATTTGGTTGGAAACTCATATTTCTTAAAACTTCAGAAAGTCATATTTTTTTAAAGGATAAACAGATATGATAAAGTTGTACTATGATCCCCCTTTATTTATCAACTCAATTCACTAAAATATTCCTAGAAATTTTGGAGGATTATATAAAAATATTAAACCTTCATGAAAATTATAATGATTACAACCTTATCTGAACATCCTCAAATTTAGTATTAAGGAACTTCTATAATTTATCTTATCTCATATAGATAAAAAACTATTTATAGAATAGTTTAGATTCATCAAGGTTTTGGGATTTAAAAAATTGTCTAAATAATTATCAAAAACTCTATTCAGTGGAAGGTGTGTCTATTATCTTCTTTAGGAACCCCTCCATCAAGAGAAAAAAACATTAGTTATCCAATTTTATTCATCTATTGGACTCTATAAAGCCATAATTCCTCAACTAAAACTTTATACATCAATTTTATTTTGAAAACATAGTCCATTAAAATATCTCTGAATCATCAATCTCATGACATCAATAATTTTTTTCCAATGCAAGTCTCTATGATGAAGTCTTCTCCATCAATTGTACTTAATTGAATAATTTTATACTTTCTATATCTAATAGTTATTATCTAATGGAATCAAACTATTACCTTTAATACTAAGTTCTCTTCACGAGTTCAAACTTTATACAACATGTAATAGAATTTTTTTCCACATTATTCTTTGTACAAACTCAATGTCTGGAAACTTCTTCACCCACTATTAGATAACCTTAATCCATTAAGGATGGGTGAATACATTGTTGCAATATCTAAAGAATCCTATTACATAAAAATTATATGTTTAGTTACTTACTTTAATTCTACATATTAGTTTTTATTGATGTAAAAATTTTATTTCTCCCCCTTTGTGTTTGCACAGATAAAAACTCGAATTCTGACTTCTTATTATTTGGAATTCTACCCATTTTTACTTCCAAAAATTTGTAAGAAATATGTAGAAACTATAGAAATGATAAAATCATGCAAATATATATCTTTAAATGTTGTTTTTTATTCCCATGTAATTTATATACTTATTCATATCTATTTACATTTATCTGTCTGGTTATCTGTGTCCAGTGATCTATTTTTGGTAAAGTGTGTTTGAAAACATTCTTCAATCTTATTACGAATCTATTTTTGGAATTTTTTTATGGGTCTATACGGTGACTTTTGACCAGTAACAAATTGGAAGCTTTATCCCTTTTAAAAAAAATATTTTATCATGATATTTTTTCCGAATGTTTGGAATTGGATGAATAACATAGATTCACTTGAATTTGTAAGAATGTTTCAGAATGAAGCTGAGTAAATTTTCTAACCTCCTTCAATAGTTCATTCAAAATATTTCTTATGAAATTTTTAAAAAAATTCCTCATTTATTTGAAAAAAACGTTCTTAACAAAAATATGTATAAAAAATACAATTTTTTATGAAAACATCCCCATGTATCTTCAATATCCCACTTTGGATTGTTTGGAAACATTTGTAACAACTTTTAAAACAATTATTTCTTTCACAATTCATTTATTGTAAAAACTATTTTCTCTCATTTTTTAATTTATATCAAACAAAAAAATTTCTCATAGAAAATTTACTGATACCACAATACTGGATAAAACAATTATTTTGAAGGTATTATATCTCTCAATGGTAAGATTTTTTTTCTTAATGTTAAGATAAAACCCCCTAAATTTAATATTATACAATATATTATAATAACCATAACTTAATATTCATATAAGAAAGAGGTATACTCTTTCTTATATTTTTGTACATAACCCCCCCCCCCCAATTTAAAAAACAATACAATGAATAGTGGGGGTGTTTTTAATAACTTTAGAAAGTCATTGGTGGAGGATGGACATGTATTCACAACCCCAATTTGATAAATCTTTCACTTTTAATATCATTGGTGAAAATATAAACAATCCGATACTTTTTTGAAATTAATCCAAGAATAAAATTCCCACCCACACTTTTCTATTTTATTAAGTGATACATTATTTAAATGTGTTTTATCTTCAATGTCGTACATGTTTTTTGGAAACATAAATGAAACTTTTATTATCATAAAGAATCATAAATGGGTTTTTAACATTCAACATCAAATATTCCATCTAAAATTTTATCCAAATAATTTTATTATAAGAATGGATGGAAGAAACATATTTTTCTTCCACTTTACTCAAAGTAACAATACTTTGTTTCTTACTATGCGATCTCACAAAATATTATCCCAAGAATAAAAGTTCTTCCTGATGTTGATTTTATATCATTTCAATATATTTCCCAATCAACATTAATGTATCCAAGAAGATTTATATCAAAAATTATTTTACATAATTTCCCATTAGAATATTTTCTTTTAACATATATGAGAATTATTTTCCTTCCAGTATTTTTGATTTTATTGGGTCACTATGATATCTTTCACAAAATTTAACAATATATACAATGTTTGGCCTTGAATCTGTAAGATAAATCAAGCCTTCTATCAATTTTCCAAAATATTTATGATTTGATCTTTTCCCAGCTTCATATTTACTCATAATCATTATAATAGAAATGGGTATATAAATTCATTAGAATATACCAAGCCAAATTTTTTAGCAACTCCTTGACATTATTTTCTTGTGATATAAAGATATATCTTTAGCTGTATTTAAATTTTAAGACTAGAAATAAAGTTAATTCTATGAGGAATTACATTTCAATGTTTTTCTTCATTTATTCAGAAAAATCTTTATAATATTTTTATCTATCCCTTGTAAAAAATATGTCATCGACATAAAAAATAAAAAATAGGGTAATTTAATTTTTCTTATTCACATATAAGTTTCTAAAAACTTATTGTTAATAAAAATTTCAAGGAATAAATCATGTTTTGAGTACCAAACACATGGATATTATTTATCCTGTTTAAATATTTCTTCAACTTACACACCTTGGTTCTATATTTGTTGAGTAATAACTCACTAATATTCCCAATTTAAAATTCTTATTCAATGTATTCATTTAAAAATGATAACTTGACAACCATATAAGAAAATTCGTAACAATAATTTTCAGGAACTACCAATAACGTTCTTATAGTTTTAAATATTGCAACTTAGTTAAAAGTTTATTCAAAATCAAAAAATTCCACCTGTGACTATATTTTGAAAACAATTTGTGATTTGTTTCTCAAAATATCTGCATGTTCATTGATCTTGTTTTTTAACACCACTTTGTCCCTATAACATTATTTGATACTGGTCATGGAACAAAATATCGTGTGTCGTTTTTATAATTTTAATATTACTATTCATTAATAACTTAAACCCATTAATTATGTTCAGGTACCCCAAAAACTAATTTTAGATTAACTGGTGAGATAAGTGATGTCTGATTATCTATCTGCAACGTTCTTATAGTATGAAATAGATCTCTATGATTTCAAATAATGTTTTCATACTGTACCTATTTCTATAGTGTATTAAATTTGAGAGATTTTATACCTGTATCACTTTCCTCATCATTATACGGTTCTATGTTAATTTGTACATGTTTTTTCTAACATTAATCTTCACTTTATTCTTGTTAGAAGTTTTAATTTATCTTCCATAACATTTTTAACAACTTTTATTAAGAAATTTGAATTTTAAAAAACTTTCAAATCATAGGAATCCACAAACTTTTTCAAACATTTATTCCAGAATTTATAACTTCTTCTCGAAGATGAATATCCTAATAAAATCCCTCCCTCAAATTTTTCAACAAACTTTCCATGATTTGTATTTTTTTATCTTTATTAAGGAAGGACTTCCAAAAACCATGAAATATTTCATGATGAGTATTTCTTATACTACATCTTGTTTAAAGTTATTTTGGATTCCAAATGAAACTTAAATCTATTTATTATACGAACATAATACTACTAAGTTCTTTCTAAATAATGATTTGAATGTTTTTATTCATCCACCATACTTCTTCCCATTTCTACAAAAATTTTGTTCTTTCTTTATACTAGTCCATTTTTTGAGAAGTTTATGGATATCTATATTTTTTTAATTCAACGTTTCTTCAACTATAGTTTGAAAGAACTTATTTTGTACTCATTTCAGTTGTTTTTTCCCAACATCAATATATAAACACCCATATATCTTTTTTCAAATTATCTTCTGAAAATTTTTAATATTTATTCTCCCTCAAAATTATGTTTCAAAAAAATTATGTTATTCATATGAGTGAATTCATAAATAAAAGTGAAAAAGTAAAAATTCCCCTTTTTTGATTGATGTCTCATCAGTACAAATATATCATAATGTATAAGCTGATGTGGTTTGGTGGATTTGATTTCAACTTTATTATGCCTTATAAATTCCATATTCCGCTTCTGATAAGTTGTAAAAAAAGATTCATATTTTCAATTTAGTTATGGTAAGTATCATATTTAATATTCCTTATAATGTGTGATCATAATTTTCTAGATAAGATACTAAATTATTTTATTGCACAAATTTTTTTCATCTTAAATCCTTAAGTAACATGAGTTACAAAGTTATTTGATCTAGAAAATATTTTTACTGATTATTTCTCCCTTAGTAATAGTATTCCCATATTTCAAAATTATGATGATAAAATAATATTTTTTGAATGTATCTTTATTTACATCATAATTTTTTTGGACGCTCTGTAATTTTTTTTAACCCCTCAAAATATAAAACTACTTTTTATTTCACTTTTTGGGCTTCAAACTTAGCAGTTCATATTCCTATGATTTTTAAGGAACTATCATTTCCAAAAGTAATTTCTCCTCCAACATGTTCTTCAATATCATTCATGATATTTATTTACCCTATCATCTGTGATGAAAAACCACTCTCAAGAATATGAGGTTTGTTCCTTTTTATAGCTTTTAGATATTTCTCAACAAAAAAATCTCTTTTACCAAATTTCTACTTTCCTTTTTTTCGTTTTTTTCCTAAAATAAGAAAAATTTCCTTGAAGAGTTTTCAAGAAGTATTCATAAAAGTGACTTAGTTGGTCACATCTTCCATAAACTTCCTATAGGTAAGAAAAATTATTTTTCATTGGAAACTTTCTTGAATATTATTTTTTTTTACTTTCATTCATCATATAACTTAGAAAAGTTTCACTCTTTTCTTCCACTATTGTCCCCCCTTAGTTCATGCATATTTCTAATGGGAGACATGTTATGAAAATGTTTAAAATATTTGTTCCCATAAATGTAACACCCCAAGCTTCCATGGTACGCTTCCCTTTGAATAATAGTGCAGCGTGTGTTGTACAGAACCTTGAGTTCTAACACACCGCGACCAATCAAAGTAGCCATTATGAATAGTAATTCCCACTTTTTGAAATTATATAAATTTTATATTTCAAAATGGACTTCATTTTTGTATTATGAATATCAAAATTATCCTAAGTAGAATTTTTTGTAATTTTCTGAGAACTTCCAATTTTCTATGAATAGAAAAATACTTAAAAACAACATTTTTAATCAAAATAATTTATAGTGACAAATTATACTATTTAGTGGTTTTAAAGTTTAATTAGAATATATTTTTACCATTTTATCCAATGGTAGTCATTATAATTAATTTCACTTTGAAATTGGACATAAAAAATTATCAATCTTCTGATATATATTGTTTCTTAAAAACACGCTATTTGTTGTGACAACAGGAATTAATTATTAAATTAATTAATTCAAATTATATGTTTTTAATTTTGTAAAGTAGGAATCACTTTTGGATTTGGAATATCAAATATATCTTAGAGTGAATTTCTGGTATTTTTCTGAAAAACATCAATTTTTGATGAATAGTTAAACCACTAAGTGGTAGTTAAAAAAACTGATTTTTCGTTGAAATGAAATTTTACCACATCTATGATTTGAAATTTCAAAAATCCGACATACATCATTTTCATTAGGAAGTAAAATGTGGTTTAATGGGATTAAAATAATTTTTGGTGAATAGTAAATTTTAAGTTCTATTAATCGCGATTAAAGGAGTGTAATTTAAGGTAAATATAATGTTATAATAATATGAAATTACCTTTACACATGTACAACCATTATTGGATGAGTCATGGCTGACCAAGACAATCCATGGGTCAACTTGGGGACCCCATGGAGCCACTTGGGTAAGAAAATGACATTAATAACTTTTTATTTAATGTAAAAATAAAATTGTCACAAACATGTATTGTTTTACTAAAAAAATTCTTACAAGGGGTTATAACAGTTATCTTTTTGACTATAAATATTCATTGGAAATATAACAAGATTTCCTACTTCAAGATATTTTTTTTATAATTTTTAGACATTAAATAAATTAATTTTTTTTATGACACCATGATGATGCAACGATTACCTCATTAATTAATTATTTAAATAAAATGAAAAGACAATGTAAAATCTAAGACTTACACTTGCCAAAAAACTATTGGATGAGTATATTTTGAACCCTCATCATCTTATTCTCGAAATATATAATTGTGGGACCTTTAAAATCCGAAACTCACTATATAATAAAGTAACATTTCTTGAATTTCCAAGAGTGCCCCTCCTCTCCTCTTATAAAATCCCCCCACATCTACCACCTTATTCACACCTTCAAGCCATTTGGATCAGCCATTCTATGCCCAAATACTCTCTAAACTTCCCTCTATTACTCCTAGAAGACTCACATTGGGCAGAAGTCTTCCCAAGGAAGCCTTCGGCTCAAATAAAAAAGAGTTACCCAATTTTAAGATAATGTCTTCTCTTATGTTCTTTTGTTTTATGTTGTTTCTCCAACCCAGTAAACTCTTTTTATTCATTTATTTTGTAAAAAAACTAGTATCTTAAATATACTAGGATATTGTTATGAACGAGATCTGATTTACACTTACACACACCTTTGTCTAATGGTTAAAGAACATACTGTTTCTCTGGGTGGCAAATTATTGCCTCACGAAACGATGATTGTTAAATCTTCTTTTAACACCTCTCATGGTGGCCATTAATATATCACTATATTTATATAATATATATATATTATGTTTTTTATTTCCTTATGCTTCTTTATTTCTCATTTATGGCATACCTTTATGATTTCCATTATGGGTAAACGCGATAATATCATTTTAGGAAGTGCGGACTACCACCCCCTCAAAGTGATTTGAATCGTAAATGCCATATGTGGGACATATAAAGGATGGATTAGATGATATTATATATGATATTATACTGGAATTATAATATAACTTTATATCATTATGATTTTATTCCATTAAATACAAAATATAAATGAAAGTAGCGTTCATTCATACGTATGGATTACTGTCTCCATGAACGGTGCATTTCATTTCTTACCTCTAAGTGTTATGTAATATTATAAATGCATGTATATACTAGATATATATGATATATATGATACCTATATCATGAATATAATTCTGGATATAATGTATATTTTACCACATGAACAACTTGTAATTATATGAAGTTTATTTTGACTCAAGTACCAAAGATTGACAAAATGACCGTTATTAACTTAAATAATTACATAATGTTCATAACATGGTAATAAGTGATATAAAAGGAATAATGAACTTGAAAAAGGTTCTTAAGCAAGTATAAAATAACTCTAGTTTATTATTCAGGAGGTTAAAGAACGATCAAGTCAAGTCGGACACAAGGTAAGGGACTTCGTCTTAATCTCCTTTTATTGAGGCATATTTTGTTTTATACACAAATTTCTTTTATATGGTGTATAAGCCCCTTTGAATTTTATGTTTATTCAAAAGGAATATTTTTGTACGAATAGTTTTACTAAATGACAAAAAGGAATGTTTTTTTGTCGTATGTATGCATTGACAATGACTTCTCTGCCGCCGTGACCATTATTTGAGTTTCGGCTTCCTCTATAAGCCATAACTTTAAAAAAAATACCACGTTTTACTTTTCTTTTATTTTGGTGTTGAAAATGGTTTTGATAATGTTTTTATTATATCAATGTGTTGTGTTGATATCTTATGATTGAAATGTGGAAATGTTATATTTCCTTTATGCATGTTTTATGTGATACAATTATGTTTTGGTTTATGATATGTTTAAAACTTTTCATATAAGGAATGAATTGTACTTAATAAGTGACGGGTGGAGCCCGCTATAGCTCCTCGATGCATCAGTAGGTCTAATTAGACAAACTAGTGTCTTGGCACGAGGCCTTGACAAAATATAATTTTTTGTCTTGGAACGAGGCCTTGGCTACGTGGTTATGATAGTCTGGAATTATGCATTCCATCATTATGAAAGTGGTTATTGATATTGCATGTGATTTTTAGACAAGTAGAATATCCATGTGAATAAGTAAATGACATTATTTTATTTTATTTTTGCCATATTATGTTGAAGTTCAAGTTTAAAAGGCTTTCTTTTTAGTTATACATTGCCTTAAATGTTTATGTTTATTTATGAATGTTTCTGCTGTATTGTTATCCTTACTGAGCATCTGAGCTCACCCCTTTCTATGTTTTAATTTTTCCAGGATGTGAAGAAATATTTTATGACTGACCTGCAGGGACAGTCTGAAGGGGATATGAGTGTGTACTATGGATACCTTGTTATCATAGTTTTTCACTTTATGATGTAATGCAACATTTATGAATGTATCTAGTGTTTCAAAGGCTACTAATCTAATCAGTCTTTAGAGACTTGATCTTTTGTGTTCATGCCAATGTTACATAATAATGCACCAACTCTGGGTAACTAGGGTCAGGGAATTACATTTGGTATCAGAGGTAGTTTAGTACTAACCTTGGAAGCTATATTTAGATAAACTCTTATTAGAGCACATAGCCCTAAGATACACAACTGGAAATATAGTCTTTCCCAACAGTTCTAAACCGTTGGGAAAGGCTGCAGAACTGTTGGTATATGTTATACCAACGGTTCTGCAAACCATAGGGAAGTAAGCCATTGGGAAAGCTTTTTCCCAATGGTTTACAGTGAACTATTGGGATAGGGTGGGAAAAAATTAACCTATCCCAATGTTTCTACCAAACTGTTGGGAAAGTTTTTACAACAGTTTGGCTCGTTGGGAAAACCCAAGTAGTCTCCTCTTTCCCAACGGTTTCTAAACCGTTGGGAAATGTTTTTTACCAATGGTTCATAGAACCATTGGTAAAAAAACCCAGAGATGTTATGCCAATGGTTTGAAACCATTGGCATAGCCTATGCTGTGAAAATTTCACAGCAGCTTGCAATTTGCACAACAGATCTGCAATTTTCCAAGCAGGTCTAATTTTGTGCATTCCCTCTCATTTTCAATCCAATTATTGTACTTGCAATAAACTAACACATACATATACAATTATTGTACCTGCCATAACCAACTAACACATACATATAGAGAACAAATTCACAATCATTTAACATATAATGCATCCTGGAACTATACAAATCCATAATTAAATTAGAATTCATAATGTAATTATAAACATACATAATTCATTTAAAATTGAATTTAAAATTTAGATGACAATTATATGTGGAATCCGGAATTCAATTCATAATTGGATCGGTTTTTCATATACCATATATTTTTACCTGAAATGATGTCCATTTTAAACAAAATACATACACCTGGAGTGATACCGGCCACACCGTGCCTTGGATTTAGGTGAGGTTAAATCATACACATCACAAATGACCCATCGATCATTGTACTAAAGTATCAACATATTCCGAAAGCGTTTTCTCGGTTTTCCATATTCCAGTTGATGTTTTTCATTTAAAATGACATCCTTTTGAGACAAAAGACAGACACATTGAGTGTTTTCAGCCACACCGCATCTCATATTGAGGCGCGGTTGAGTCGTACATGTCACATATGACCCATGGATCATTATCCTAAAGTTTCAATGGAAACTGAATGTGTTTGATCGGTTTTCCGTATGTACTTAAAATGTTGACCATTTTAAACAAAAGAGAGCCACTTAGAGTGATCCCGGCCACACCATGCCTCGGATTGAGCCCGAGTTGACTCATGCACGTTTAACATGACCCATGGATCGTTTTCCTAAAGCATCAACACATTTTGAATGCATTTGGTCGGTTTTCCGTATGTCAGTTGTTCTTTTCACTTATAATCCTGTCCATTTTAAACAAAAGAGAGACACTCTGAATGGTGTCGACCACACTATGCCTCAGATTGAGGCGGGGTTGACTCTTACATGTCACATATGACCCGTGTATCACTGTGTTAAAGTATCAACACAATCCGAATGCATTTGGTCAGTTTTCTGTATGTCAGTTGATGTTTTTCACTTAAAATGACGTCCTTTTGAAACAAAAGACATACACTTTGAGTGGTACCAGCCACACCGCATCCCATATTGAGGCGGGGTTGATTCTTACACATCACATATGACCCATGGATTGTTCTCTTAAAGTTTCAATGGAAACCGAATGCATTTGGTTAGTTTTCCATATGTACTTAAAATGTTGTCCATTTTAAACAAAAGGGAGCCCCTTAGAGTGATCCTGGCCACACCGTGCCTCGGATTGAGCCAGGGTTGACTCATACATGTCACATATGACCCATGGATCATTTTCCTAAAGCATCAACACATTTCGAATGCGTTTGGTCAGTTTTTTATATGCGAGTGGTTCTTTTCACTTATAATCCTGTCCATTTTAAACAAAAGAGAGACACTCTGAATGGTGTTGGCCATACCGCACCTCAGATTGAGGCGGGGTTGACTATTACATGTCACATATTACCCATGGATTGTTTTTCTAAAGTATCGACACAATCTGAATGTGTTTGGTCAGTTTTCCAAATGCTAGTTGACGTTCTTCAATTAAAATGACGTCCTTTTGAAATAAAAGACCGACACTTTGAGTGGTGCTGACCACACCGCGTCTTAGATTGAGGTGGGGTTGGTTTTTACACGTCACATATGACCCATGAATCATTCTTCTAAAGTTTCAACAGAAACCGAATGCGTTGGTCGGTTTTCCATATGTACTTAAAATTTTGTCCATTTTAAACAAAAGGGAGCCACTTAGAGTGATCCCGACCACATAGTGCCTCAGATTGAGCCCTGGTTTACTCATACACATCACATATGACCCAGGGATCGCTGTCCTAAAGAATCAATGCATTTCAAATGTTTTTGTTCAGTTTTTCGTATGTCATTTGTTCTTTTCACTTATAATCCTGTCCATTTTAAACAAAAGAGAGACACTCTGAATGCTGTTGGCCACACCGCTCCTCGGATTGAGGTGGGGTTGACTCGTACACGTCACATATGACTCATGGATCATTTTGAAAATGTATCGACACAATCTGAATGCGTTTGATCGATTTTCCGTATGCCAGTTGATGTTTTTCTATTAAAATTACGTCCTTTTTAAACAAAAGATAGACACTTTGAGTGGTTCCAACTACACTGAATCTCAGATTAAGGCGAGGTTTATTCTTACATGTCACATATGACCCATGTATCGTTCTTCTGAAGTTTCAATGGGAACCAAATGTGTTTGGTCAGTTTTCCGTATGTACTTAAAATCTTATCCATTTTAAACAAAAGGGAGCCACTTAGAGTGATCCTGGCCACACCGTGCCTTAGATTGAGCCCAAGTTGACTCGTAAACATCACATATGACCCATGGATCATTCTACTAAAGCATAAACACATTTCGAATGTGTTTGGTCGGTTTTCCGTATGTCAGTTGTTCTTTTCACTTATAATCCTGTCCATTTTAATCAAAAGAGAGACACTCTGAATGGTGTCGGTCACACCATGCCTCGGATTGATGTGGGGTTGACTCTTACACATCACATATGACCCGTGGATCGTTGTTCTCAAGTATCGACACAATCCGAATGTGTTTGGTCAATTTTATGTATGTCAGTTGATGTTTTTCACTTAAAATGACGTCCTTTTGAAATAAAAGACAGACACTTTGAGTGGTTCCGGACACACCGCATCTCAGATTGAGGTGGGGTGGATTCATACACATCAAATATGACCCATGGATCGTTCTACTAAAGTTTCCACAGAAAATGAATGTGTTTGGTCGGTTTTCTGTATGTACTTAAAATGTTGTACATTTTAAATAAAAGGGAGCCACTTAGAGTGATCTCGGCCACACCATGCCTCGGATTGAGCCTGGGTTGACTCATACACGTCACATATGACCCATGGACTATTTTCCTAAAGCATAAACACATTTAGAATGCATTTGGTCCGTTTTGCGTATGTCAATTTTTCTTTTCACAAATAATTATGTCCATTTTAAACAAAAGAGAGACACTCTGAATGGTGTCGGCCACACCGCGCCTCAGATTGAGGCGGGGTTGACTCGTACATGTGAAATATGACCCGTGGATCATTTTGCTAAAGTATCGACACAATCCAAATGCGTTTGGTAGGTTTTCTGAATGCTAGTTGATGTTTTTAAATTAAAATGATGTCCTTTTGAAACAAAAGATTGACACTTTGCGTGGTTCCGGCCACACCGCGTCTCAGATTGAGGTGATGTTGATTCGTACACATCACATATGACCCATGGATCGTTCTTCTAAAGTTTCAATGGAAACCGAATGTGTTTGGTCGGTTTTCCGTATGTACTTAAAATGTTGTCCATTTTAAACAAAAGGGGTCCACTTAGAGTGATCCCGGCCACACCGTGCCTCGGATTGAGCCCGGGTTGACTCGTACATGTCACATATGACCCATGGATTGTTTTCCTAAAGCATAAAAACATTTATAATGCATTTGGTCAGTTTTCTGTTTGTCAGTTGTTCTTTTCACTTATAATCATATCCATTTTAAACAAAAGAGAGACACTCTGAATGGTGTCGGCCACACCGCGCCTTGGATTGAGGCGGAGTTGACTCGTACATGTCACATATGACCCGTGGATCGTTGTGATAAAGTATCGACACAATATGAATGTGTTTAGTCAGCTTTCTGTATGCTAGTTGATGTTTTCCAATTAAAATGACATCCTTTTGAAACAAAAGACAGACACTTTGAGTGGTGCCGTCCACACCACTTCTCAGATTGAGGCAGGGTTGATTCGTACACTTCACATATGACCCATGGATTGTTCTCCTAATGTTTCAACGGAAACCAAATGTGTTTGGTCAGTTTTACATATGTCCTTAAAATGATATCCATTTTAAACAATAGGGAGCCACTTAGAGTGATACCGGCCACACTGTGCCTCGGATTAAGCCCGGGTTGACTCGTACACATCACATATGACCCATGGATCATTGTCCTAAAGCATCAACACATTTCAAATGCATTTGGTCGGTTTTCCGTATGTCAGTTTTTCTTTTCACTTATAATCCTTTCCATTTTAAACAAAAGAGAGACACTCTGAATGGTGTCGCCCACACTATTCCTAGGATTGAGGCGGGGTTGACTCGTACATGTCACATATGACCCGTGGATCGTTGTGCTAAATTATTGACACAATCCGAATGCATTTGGTCGGTTTTCCGTATGCTAGTTGATGTTTTTCAATTAAAATGACGTCCTTTTGAAACAAAAGATAGACACTTTGAGTGGTTTTGGCCACAATGCATCTCATATTGAGGCAGGGTTGATTTTTACACGTCACATATGACCCATGGATCGTTCTCCTAAAGTTTAAACGAAAACTGAATGTGTTTGGTCGGTTTTCCATATGTACTTAAAATGTTGTCCATTTTAAACAAAAGGGAGCCACTTAGAGTTATCCTGGCCACACCGTGCCTCAGATTGAGCTTGAGTTGACTCGTACACGTCACATATGACCCATGGATCATTTTCCTAAAGCATCACACATTTAGAATGCGTTTGGTCGGTTTTCCGTATGTCAGTTGTTCTTTTCACTTATAATCCTGTCCATTTTAAACAATAGAGAGACACTCTGAATGGTGTCGGCCACACCGTGCCTTGGATTGAGGCGGGGTTGACTCATACACGTCACATATGACCTGTGGATCGTTGTGATAAAGTATCGACACAATTCTATTGCGTTTGGTCGGTTTTCCATATGCCAGTTGATTTTTTTCAATTAAAATGACGTCCTTTTGAAACAAAAGACAGAAACATTGAGTGGTGCCGGCCACACCGCTTCTCAGATTGAGGTGGGGTTGATTCTTATGTGTCACATATGACTCATGGATCGTTCTCTTAAAGTTTCAACAGAAACCGAATGCTTTTGTTCGGTTTTTGGTATGTACATAAAATGTTGTCCATTTTATGAGAATCTTCATGTGTCTATTAGTGGAATGGTATTTACTTAAAATCTTGTGGACATTCATATAGAATATTTTTATATCATTCTTAGTATGGATTAGATTTTAGTTTATCATGCTATGAAACATTTTGGATCTAACAATTTCATGCCTAATTAATACATCTCTTTTATAACAAACCAAAAATCTATGATATTGATTAGATGTGTAAATGTGATTTAAATTTATCATCATGATGAAAATAAATAAAATATATATTATAGATTTTCTAGTAGTAAATGAAATCAAGG
Organism: Viscum album; assembly: GCA_963277665.1. Classification (NCBI taxonomy): domain Eukaryota; kingdom Viridiplantae; phylum Streptophyta; class Magnoliopsida; order Santalales; family Viscaceae; genus Viscum; species Viscum album. Next base: position 2,070,215,106 of record OY728140.1, read on the forward strand.
AGGGTGGGGGCTGTCCGGTGGGGCTGTCCGGGGGGTGTTCGGGGGGTTGTCCAGGGTCCAAGGAGGAGGGTGGGGGGGGGGGGATGTCCGGGGGGCTGTCTGGGGGGCTGTATGGGGTCTAGGGAGGAGGGTGGGGGGCTATTCGCGGGGCTGTCTAGGGGCTGTCCAAGGGGGTGTCCAGGGTCCAAGGAGGATGGTGGGGGGGGGGGGGGTTGTCCAGGGTCCAAGAATGAGGGGGGGTTCCCAAACACATAACCATTAAAAGACAAAAACATCCATAAAAACAGATAATATATAAAAATAACTCAACTCCAATACTATACTACGAGTCTAGATAAAACCAACAACTAGAATAGATTAAATATCAAATCTCAGTAATATCAGTCAAAAATGTAATGGATCAATTTTTCCCACATCACCAACACCATCATCACCATCATCATCACCCTCATCCTCATCCCCATCATCATCCTCGCCCTCCTCAGTGCCCTCCTCCTCTCCCTCGCCCTCTTCCTCTCCCTCGCCACTCACCTCACCCTACTCCTCTCCCTCCTCATCCGCATCATACTCCTCGCCGCTATCCTCGTAAAACTGGACATCATTCAAAACCACCACTAGAACTACCACCTAGTGCAACATATATAGAACGTATCGATTACATATACTCATCAAAAGCTGGGCTGGCCTCTGCTGGAAGTGTTGGATGTAGAACATCAATAAATTTAATAAACACACAGTTTGCCCTAGCAGATTTTTCTGCCATCTCTCTGTCCCTTTTCTCAGCCTGTTCTACCTATGCCCTAACTTTCTATAGCTCGGTGGCACTACATGTCATACTTGAGGAGATCCAATACCTCGTTGGGGCTATCCTAGGTCGGCAACGTACTCTACCAGGATGCTCCTCTCCCAACACCTGATGTAAGTGATCTTTTGTCCCAAAATTGTCTGGTTCTTGGGCATCGAGGGCCTCTAAAGCAACTTGTTACAAATATAAATATATTATTAAGTTACAAAATAGATATTAAAATATAAAATCAATAGATTAAAACTTAAAATCTACTGCTCAGTCGCTTCATTAACGACACTTCCATCCTTTTTCCGTCTACTCGAGCGAAACAGTTTTGCTCGAGGCACACGTCCTTCAATATTCTGTATTTTCCTCTACAATGACATTAAAAACTAAAGTTATATGAAAATTTTCGCAAACGATTAAATAACTGAGAAAATAAAATAATATGTAAGTCGTAAAGAAAACTTATAAAAAATTGTCATACTTGCTTCCTCTCAGGATCCAACATCGTCGTACGTTCTAGTGTGTGGAGGTATTTTTTTGCATCAATGTTTTTTTTTATTTTTTCCAGATGATTCCTAAATAAAATTCGATAATTCAAAGGATAATATTAATTCAAAACATAACAGTTATTATTTAAATACCTAAAATGTAATTCATACCTTAAACTGGGTACTCGTCTAATGAGTAATATTCTGACGATACTGCTCTATTGGACAATCATCTATGACTGGTACCACCTCTAACTCAGTGCCAACTCTAGAACGCTATCCAATATACAACTCATTCTTGTAGGCTCTCCAAAGCTCGCCTAAATCTTTTAGACGTTCTGCTCATGTACCCTCACCATCGGGAAAATTAAATCAAAGCTGACATCAAAATATTAATTCATATAAATACAAAAATAATTCATGGAATTAAATACAATAGATTATTTTAACCATATCTCTGCCCAAGATCTATCCTTGACCTCATGTAGAAAATTTCTCCACGAGAGCGGGCTGACGAGAATGTTGTCGGAGTATTTGGTAAGCGTCGCCAAAAAACTCCGACATTGCTACCCTGATTTCTCAACCATTTGGTTGTCTTCATTGTAATCCACCATAACCTGTGTGCGGCGGTTCCACACCGAATGCATGCCTGTACGCCCCCGCCCCCGCCACCTTTCAGTAGATGTATCTGTCATTAGAGAGAAACAAATATTTTAACAAAACATGTTAGAATGATAATAAATATTGCTATAAAAATTTGTTAGGGTTTTATAAATATACCTGTGCCAGTCTGATTGCTGAGCGCCGCCGGATCCACAGAAACTGATGGAACACCCTGTGGTGGAACATGAGTTGAAGACGATGGAATATATAAGCTTGGAGAGACAGAAGTAGAATGAAAAGAAGATGGGACAATAGTATGACTGGATTCTGACTTGGGAGTGAGAATCATAATGGGATGTGAAAATGATGGGGCAGAAGATGCAGAAGGTAGAAAAAACATGGGAGGCCTAAATATCTCATGTGTCCCTATCGACACACCGGGATCAAAATGTGGGAAGCATGACATGTCAGTGGGAGGGGCAGGGTCTAGTCGGTCACGCGCAGCTGATCGTCCACCTCTGGTACAAACCCTCCTCATACCACCGGCCTGAGTACTAGGACCAGTACTAGGCTCCTCGTCGAATAACTGTCGACGTATAGGTGGATCCTATAAAAAATGTTTACAAAAAAATTAATCACATGAAATTATATATTCTTTAAATATATATATATATATATATATTTGAAATAAAGTACTCACTGTAGGCACTAATGGTGGAACACCCATCTCCACCATCCGGCGATTGTTCTCCATCATTTTTTTCCTTCGTCTCTCTTCAATTGGCTGCATTTCCTGATTTTGAGAACAAATATGTAATTAATTAGAAAAAGGAAACTAATGAGTAAACCAAAAAACTAAATATATTAGGGAATAGGGGGATTCATTGGTAATTTAGCTATCAATTTTTTTAGAAGATCTTGAATGAATTTAATATATCATAAAAGTTGTAATGTTCACCAAGTTAGAAATATTGTTTGACTAGGTTTGAATACAGGTCAATTCCAAATTAGAAAATGCAATTCAAATAAAATAGAAACCAATAAACATTGAAAATTCACATAATGGTCAATTCAGCTAAAACATATTTTTGATCAATACTAAATCATTTTGAATATTTCCAACCTTAACAACCCAACTTGAGGTAAACCAAAATATTTGAGAACATGGATGAATGATTCTATATATTTTCAACCACAACTTCAGGTTCACAATAAACTCTGAAAATTGAGCTATTGGAGTCATCAAAAGAAATAAATGGATTGGTTCCAATGGAAATATGGACAGTGTCAATTCCATCATTACCATCCCCAAAAATATTTCTTGGAATTACTTCAACTATGACACCAAATTCAGGTCGAAGTTGGTCTTTGACATAAAAAACTTGTTTAGCCATTGATGCCAACACATATGGTTCTTCGGAAGAAAGAGTGTGAGTCATATTAATTACTCGAAATCCAAAATCATCAATAAATGTTCCATGTCTCTTCATCGAATCAAACCAATTGAATTTCATCATTGTGACTCATCCATGAGAGTAATAATCCAATATTATTATTTTCTCAACGACTCCATTATAACCCACATTTTCAAATCGCGGTCTACTATCGGATGCACTGGAATAACAATCTATTATGTCAGTAACCATAACACCATCATTTTATGTTCTCATGTTCTTTGCTCGTTCAGTGACAATAAATTTGTACCCATTGATAACAATTGATTTACCGTCACGAACCACGGTATTAGGACCAAAATCCAAAGCTCTTATTTCCTCAGAGATAGAGTCAGCAGAAAAACTCAATACCTGCAATATAAATGACTGTTAAACTTAATTAAATATTGAAATAACTAATTTAAATAGTAATATTTTTACCTTCAATTTTAACCAAGTAGAAAACTCTTTGATATGGAAAGTCTCTCTCCTTCTCAAAGATAAAGAATGATGCATCCAATTTATCATTGTTTTATGTTCCCTATAGATAAAAAATATGAATAGTTTAAAAGATATATATGTAAGATATATATAATAAATTTAGTTAATTGATATAGTCATCGAACAAATCTTAGTTGAACAAAACTGTGCGATCTGCCATATCCCGCTCTTCATGTCTTAATGTCTTGAATGTATATGATCTAGGAATTTCTCCTATTTGAGGAAGTGATGGAAAACTGGGTTCAATTTCCTCATACTATTCTTCTTCATTTCTCATTGGTCTGTTCAATCTTGTAGTAAGATCAGATAAATACATCGAGCAGAAATCCATACATTCTTGAGCCAGGTAACCGTTCACGACAGACCTTCGAGATGATTTCTGTTTTGGACATAAGACTTAAATGTGAACATATTTATTTCAGTTGGATACATCCAACAAAAATAAACAAGTCCTCTGAGAAGTATTTCAGTGGGAATGTGGACAGTCAGATGCAGTATGTATGTAAAAAATGATGGAGGAAATATTTTCTCCAACTCACACAAAATTAATGGGGGCATCTGTCATCATTTTTTTCAATAAATACTTGGAAAAATTCTTAGCACAAAGATCTCTAAACAAATGGAACAACTGAATAACATCCACCCTTAAATTATTGGACAAAAGATGACGGATTGCTATTGGGAGCAACTCATGCAGTAAAACGTGATAATCACGAGTCTTCAAAGATTTTAGCTTCAACTCTCTTCTGTTGACCCGTTTAGATATATTGATTGAATAACCATCAGGAACTATAGTAGTCTCTAATACGTCCAAAAATTGTTTTTTTCGTAGGTCTCATCACATAAGAAGCACATGGTAGTTTCCATTTATTTTCGCTGATATGCACAAGATGCAATTCTGGTATGATGCCCCAATCCACCGAGTCACGCTGAGATCGTAAATCATCTTTTGTCTTCCCCTTGAAATTTTGAAGAAATGAAAGCAACATTTCACATATATTCTTTTAAATATGCATTATGTCTAATAAATGATGTAAAAAATTGTTTTACCAATAAGGAAAACCAAAAAAGATACTCCTCTTCCTCCAATTGTAACATGATTTGTGGAAACATTCTTTCTCTTTCCAGATTTCATTTGACCCTTCCCCAATGAAAAAAATGAAATCTTTCAATTCATTAAGAACATCATTTCTAGACTTACACTGAGGCGTATCATCGATCTCTATGGTATTATTAAATCTTCGACGATTCATTCTATATGGATGATCCTTTGGAAAGAATCGTCGCTATACCATAAAACTGAAACTACAACGATGTTTTAGTCTTCTGGGTCATGTATTCTTCATACAAACTAGACACGACATTTGTCCCTTCGTCCTCCATCCAGACATCATTGCATAAGCTGAAAAATCATTGATCGTCCACATAAGCGTAGCACACATCTGAAATATGTCTTTCGAACATGCATCGTATGTTCATACACCCACATCCCAAATTAGTTTCAACTATTTTATTAAAGGTTGCATGTATACATCAATATCAATGTTGGGATCAGAAGGACCAGATATGAGTATACTCATGAAAGTGAAAGGTTTTTTCATACACAACCATGGGGGAAGATTATAAATGTGTATAAAAACTATCCATGTGTTGTGCAAAGCATGCATCTGCCCAAATGGATTAAAACCGTCACATGAAACACCCATACTCACATTACGCACATCAGCTGCAAAAATCAAGATGTTGAGGATCAAATCTATGCCATGCAATTCCATCTGCAGGATGAACCAACACATCATTAGTCTTCTTTCTCTCGGTATCATGCCATCTCATTTTTATTGATATGTCATCAGACATAAAAAGATTCTGGACTATGGGGATCAATGGAAAGTGCCACATTACTTTCTGTGGAACACGAGATGGTGTTCCATCAGATTTTGACTTCTAGTGGGATGTGCCACATTTTATAAAATCATTTCGTTCAGTAGTTTCCTCCTAGAATAAACTGCAATCTTTCAAGAAAGAATGAATTTTGTTTCTTGAAAATCCAAGTTCCTCAACTAACTTCCATGCCATAGAGTGGTTTGAGGGAATATTTTCATCATCTAGAAGTAAATCATTCAAGAGGGTATGAATGTAATCAATTGCTGTATTAGAAATCCCATACATAGTTTTCCCATGAAACAATTGGATTAAAAATTCCAGCTTTTTCATTTTATCGCATTGTCGATATACTGGAGTCGTGGCAGCATCATTGAATTTTTTCACCCTATCAATATCATCATTTTCACTAGATGCATCAGCTGTCCTCATATCGAAGTCTTCTTGAGTTGAAATCCTTTCTTTTTCATGATAACAAATAAACAGAAACTGATCATCTAACAAATTATTCATTCCAGTCCATTCATTTCGATCATCACCAATTTGAGATTTCATTTTCTCCCCATTGTGATACCACACAAAGTAGTTTGCTTGAAAACCATTTTTGTTTATGTGGTAGCTGACTTCTTCATGGCTCAACCAAGCTCTACCAACAAAATTGGAACCTGGGAAGTGTATGCGACCACTATCTGATGCATTGTGAAATGAAAAATCTATAAAGCTCTCCAAATTGTTTTGAAAATTGATTGAGATCCGATCAGTTTCATACATCCAACACCTGTCAATTTTGTAAAAAGAATTTATATAAGTAATTTTGTCATAAAAAATTCAATAGGATTGAACTTTAATAGAAAATACATTTAAGTAAACGATTAAGGAAGAAAATAATCAAGGTATCAGCTACACATGTGAAAAAACATACTAATGTGTTATTGAAAAAATGTAAAACCAACAAGAACTTAATGTGATATCACATCACATCACGCCTCATCCCATAACCATATTAGTAGGGTATCATGAACATGAATAACATCAACCTTGTGCCATCCTCCTACCCTACATGACCCCAACCACATGCCACATCTTATTATAGCCTTATCACATCGCAACTCACCTGAAAAAACTATGGAAATCGTTGTATATATCACCTGAAGACACATGGACAATCACATCACATATTGCCAAAAAACACATGGTCAATCACTTATGAAGGAAGAGTAGGGAAGGCATGGTAGCTATCCAACCATATAACAACCATCCTAGATATTAGAAAAAATACCCATAACTCAAAACCTCTAATCGTTGGTAAGTTTATCCAACTCTGGTTGGGAATGTGTAGAAATAACATAAAATACATGATATATAGATAGCAAAAAATACCCAAACTATGGGTTCACATTACCTATATATTCACACAATTCACTACTACCATACAACACATAAACCATCACAACCACTTTCACCACTATATGCAACACACCACACCACCACCACACAAAACACATAGCATTTCCCACTTTCATTTATAAGCCACTTCATTCACACTTACATTGTCCATTCATTTAATGTTAAATTAATTAAATCCATTTACCACACATCCATTTCTATTCCATATCATTAATTTACTATCTTTTTTTCTTGTTTTAACAACATAATTTATTCCATAGATAACCAGGAAACTAATAAAACCACCACACAACAACTCACCATCTCACAATAACCATCGTCGCCATGTTACATCGGCCAACCATCTCACCAAAACAACCACATATCACAAAAAAAAACTATTGCACATCACAAACCACCACACAAACAAAACCACCTCACCACATCATACACCACAACCTCATCACACAACACCTCCACACTGAACAACACCAACACACATCATCACTATCACACAACTTCACATGTCACATCCATTCCCACTAACCATCACATTACAACCCCACATATCACAAATCCCAACTAGTCACCTCAATCACCATACAACAGCCTACAACATACAATGAAACATAACAAAAAAACTCTCATAGAAGAAACATACCCCAAATTCCACAATTTATTCAAGGTCTTTTATTACATTACCCCTTTATTTAGTATGGACATTATAACACAAATGATATTCCATGGGAAACTAATTAATTAAAAAAATATTCGTTCATTTCCATATTTTCACGGTGAAATCACATCAAAATCCAAACTTGAAACAAAAATATTAGATCAATAACAATAAAAACAAGGTAGAATATGTGTATAAAGAATAAAATACCTGATTTTAGATGATTCAGATGGTTTTTCACCGATTCGGATGGGGGAGTTCGTGAGAGGAGCAGAGCGCCAGATTGGTTTTAGGGCTCTGTCACGAATGGGGGAGAACAACGGCCCAATTTTATTTGGGGAAAATATTTGCCAACGGTTTTTAAAAACTGTTGGAAAAGGGGTGTTCAGGGTACCCTTTCCCAAGGGTTTCATAAAACTGTTGGGAAAGGGTAAATTAAACACCCCTTTTCCAACGGTTTTATGAAACCGTTGGCAAAGGGGTACCCTTTCCCAACGGTTCTAATGAACCATTGGAAAAGGATTCCCTAAACCTTCTTTACCAATGGTTTAAGAAAACCGTTGGTAAGGAACTGTGGGTAAAAACCACATTTCCAGTAGTGATAGGCTTTGAGGATTAATATATAAGAACTTCCTAGAATTTTGGTATTATAGAGATTTTGTGAGTTTTTCGAGCAATACATCCCTGTCGAGATACGAGCAGGTAGAGGCGGCTCTGGCACAGATGTACCTAGGGGTAAAACCGTAAAACACCGCTTTGAGCTAGACTCCAACAGGAACGGGTGCACAACAACGAGCCTTGCTGCACTCTTGGTTACAACACTCCCGGGGGATATGCTTAGAATAATTCCCATTTTCTTTACAAACCATTATAAAGGGTTTATGAGTATATACTTCCTCAAAGAAAACATTTTTATGATTATGGATTATATCCATAAACTGTTCAATTTATGTTAAGTGTTTTACAAGTATGGAATTATGTATTTTGATTCCTAAACTGATCTAGTTTATGCCATTGTTTAGAAAGGGCGCCTAAAGGAAGGAATGGAAACCGTATCAGTGCACGCACTCTATGTAGGGATTTCCCTCCTGTTAAAAATAATTATAGTGGAGCTGGTGATAAAACTGGTGTTGATCAACTTATCACCATACTGGGACATCTCACTCTGGTTATGAATAATAACCTTACTCGTATGGAGCACCCTGATCCGTAACGTGGAGGATCATTGTTAGACAGCTTCATGTGGAAACAACCACCAACATTCAATGGGAGTACAAATCTCTTAGTAGCTGAGCAATGAATAAATTCCTTAGAGAAAATATTCCACGCCTTGGGGAGTAGTGAAATGGAAAAGGTTATCATAGCAGTTTATCGCCTCACTAGAGATGCTGATCAATGGTGTTCATTGATTCAAAACACAAAGGAAGATGATGAAGTATCAAATATGGAATGGAGGGAGTTCAAAGATCTTTTCTTAGAAAAATACTTTCCTCATGACCATCGAGCAGATATGGAAAGGAAATTTCTAAGTCTGAGGAAAAAGGAGGATGAGAATGTCGAAAAGTATGAGTCTAACTTTACAAGGTTAGCGAGGCATGCTGAAGATTATATACGTAACCTAAGAAGTAAGATTGATCGTTTCTTTGATGGGTTAAAACCATTTCTCTATTGAGATTTAGTATCACAATCCTTCTCATCGTATGAGGATATTGTCTCATGTGCTATCAAGACAGAAAATGAATTCTCTAAGTCTTATGACAACAAAGTAATGCAAGAGAAGAAGAGAACGGTATAATAAGAGACAGATAAAGGGAAATAGGGAAATAAGGATTTTCTATTATGTGATAATTGTGTGAAGAATCACCCCGGTACTTGCCTAAAAGGAATGAGAGTTTGTTATAAATGTGAAGAAAAATCTCACCAAGCTCGTGGTTGCAAGGAAAAGAGAGAGGCTATCAATGTTGAATGCTACAATTGTAGAGAAATGGAGCATTATGAAAATGAATGTCCTAAGTGTCAGGGAAACATACCTCAGAAAAGGCCAAGGGATCAATGCCAATCTTATGTTGTTACTATAGTTGAAGTGGAATAATTATTGTATTTTTGGACTCAAGAACTATATTATGGTCATAAGAATAATGATATATATATAAGGATTTTAATGCAGTACTTGCTGTTCTCATTATGGTTTTAATATGATGAAGGTAATCATATTTTTAGTATGTGACAATAAGAGAAACTTTACTTTGTTTGGGGAATCTGATGTTTCAATTGATTTTGGAATTTATAGACCTTTTAGAGAAAGTCCAGATATAGGTATTTTGGATAACTATAATGGTTGGAATGGATTAAGTTGAAACTTGGATAGTATTGTTTAAGCTTAAAACATTTCTGAAGATTATTTTTGGCATATTATAATATTATAGTTTTAGGAAAAGGACAACCTGCAGGTCGGGGGATAACTCGTCGCATCGGACAAAGCTGTAGGAATCGAATGCACAACCATAGTGCGACGTGCCTTTATTACCTACCACTAGCCTACAGGAATTCCCTAGTTATTAAAAATTAGTTTTCCTAATCTAAATGGTATGTGTTAATATTTGGAACCTTGTACGATTAAGATAAATATAATATTTTTGAGTTCTATTATCTTTTTGAGTGAATGATGGGTTTGTGGTAAAAACTTATTAAATAATGAAAAGTATACATGACAAATATGTAAATTTCCTTATGTTCTTAGTAAATCTCCTAAATAAATTCCTCAACTTTATGGAAGGTAACTTAAAAAAAAGGTTGTCGGTTAACTTTTCCTACTCGGGAATCAATGATCGTTTAACCAATCAAAAGTTTGTGATTTTCTTGTAGATAACTTTCTCCTAATCCTGTTTTCTATAACTCTCCAACCGACCTTGATGGTTTGTTTCTCCTCCATATCCATGTTTTAATAGAATCTTAGTATGGGCTATCTCGGGTGACCTTTGTACTTCTCTTTCTTTCATTTAAAGTTACATTTTTATTAACCCTATTTCCGATATGGGTTTTCCACAAAGGTATTTTCTATTTTCAACCTTTTATTTTCAAAGAAAATTTTCAAATTACGAGGACCCAATTTATTGAAGGAAGGGAGAATGAAACACCCCAAGCTTCCATGGTACGCTTCTCTTTGACTAATAGAGCAGTGCGTGTTGTACGCAACCTCGAGTTCTAACACACCACGACCAATCAAAGTAGCCGTTATGAATAGTAATACCCACTTTTTGAAATTATATAAATTTTATATTTCAAAATGGACTTCATTTTTGTATTCAGAATATCTAAATTATCCTACGTTGAATTTTTTGTAATTTTATGAGAACTTCCAATTTTATATGAATAGAAAAATACTTAAAAATAAATTTTTTAATCATAATAATTTATAGTGATAAATTATACTATTGAGTGGTTTTAAAGTTTAATTAGAATATATTTTTACCATTTTATCCAATGGTGGTCATTAGAATTAACTTCACTTTGAAATTAGACATAAACAATTGTTAATCTTTTGATATATATTGTTTCTTAAAAACACGATATTTGTTGTAACATTGGGAATTAATTATTAAATTAATTAATTAAACTTATATGTTTTGAATTTTGTAAAATAGACATCATTTTTGAATTTGGAATATCAAATATATCTTGGAGTGAATTTTTTGTATTTTTATGAAAAACATCGATTTTGATGAATACTGAAACCACTAAGTGGTAGTTAAAAAAAACTGATTTTTTAGTTTAAATGAAATTTTACCAGCTCTGTGATTTGAAATTTCAGAAATAAGACCTAAATCATTGTCATTAGGATGTAAAATATGGTTCAATGGGATTAAAATATTTTTTTTTGTGAATTGTAACTTTTAAGTTCTATTAATTGCGATTAAAGGTAATTAGTGTAATTTAAGGTAAATATAATGTTATAATAATATGAAATTACATTTACACTTGTCCTACCGTTATTGTATGAGTCATTTCTAACCACGACAATCCATGGGTCAACTTGGGGACCCCATGGAGCCACTTGGGTAAGAAAATGACATTAATTACTTTTTATTTAAAGTAAAAATAAAATTGTCACAAACGTGTATTGTTTTATTAAAACAATTTTTACAAGGGGTTATAACAGTTATCTTTTTTATTATAAATATTCATTGGAAAGATAACAAGATTTAATACATCATTATATTTTTTATATAATTTTTATACATTAAATAAATTAATTTTTTTATGACACCATGATGATGCAGTGATTTCCTCATTAATTAACGATTTAAATAAAATGAAAATATAATGTAAAATCTAAGATGTAAACTTGTCAAAAACCTATTGGATGAGTAGATTTAGAACCCTCGTCACCTTATCCTTGAAATATATAATTGTTGGAACATTAAAATAAGAAACTCATTATATAATAAAGTTACATTTCTTGACTTTCTAAGAGTTCCCTTCCTCTCCTCTTATAAAAGGCCCCCACCTCTACCACCTTATTCACACCTTCAAGCCATTTGGCTCAGCAAAAATAGGCCAAAATACTCTCTTAACTTCACTATATTACTCTTAGAAGCCTCACTTTGGGCAGAAGTCTTCCCAAGGAAGCCTTTGGCTCAAATCAAAAAGAGTTACCCAATTTTAAGATAATGTCTTCTCTTATGTTCTTTTGTTTTATTTTGTTTCTCCAACCCCTTAATCTCGTTTTATTCATTTATTTTGTAAAAACTCCAGTATCTTAGATATACTAGGATGTTGTTATGAGAAGTATTTGATTTACACTTACACACACCTTTGTCTATGGGTTAAAGAACATACTGTTTCTGTGGGTGGCGAATTACTGCCTCACGAAACGATGATTGTTCAATATTATTTGAACACCTCTCATGGTGGACATTAATATGTAACTATATTTATATATGATATAAATTATTTTTATGTTTTCCTTATGCTTATGTATTTCTCATTTATGGCATACCTTAATTATTTCCATTATGGGTAAACGCAATAATATCATTTTAGGAAGTGCGGACTACCGCCCCCTAAAAGTGATTTGAATCATTAATGCCATATGTGGGACGTATAAAGGATAGCGTAAATGATATTATATATGATATTATACTGGAATTATAATATACCTTTATATAATTATGATTTCATTCCATTAAATATGAAATAGAAATGAAAGTAGCATTCATGCGTACGTACGGCTTACCGTCTCCATGAACGGTGCATTTCATTTCGTACCTCTAAGTGTTATGTAATATTATAAATGCATGTATATAATAGATATATATGATATATATGATACCTAAATCATGAATATAATTCTGGATATAATGGATATTTTACCACATGAACAACTTGTAATTATAAGTAGTTTATTTTGACTGAAGTACCAAAGATCGACAAAACGACCGTTATTAACTTAAATAATTACATAATGTTCATAACATGGTAATAAGTGATATAAAAAGAATAATGAACTTGAAAAAGGTTATTAAGAAAGTATAAATTAACTCTAGTTTATTATTCAGGAGGTTAAAGAACGATTGAGTCAAGTCGGACACGAGGTAAGAGACTTCGTCTCAATCTCCTTTCATTGAGGCATATTTTGTTTTATACACAACTTTCTTTTATACGAAGAATTTTACTAAATGAAAAAAAGTAATGTTTTTTTTTCGTATGTATTTGGCGACAACGACTTCTCCTCCGCCGTGACCGTTATTTGAGTTCCGGCTTCCTCTACAAGCCATAACTTAAAAAAATAACATGTTTTTCTTTTGTTTTATTTTGGTATTGAAAATGGTTTTGATAATATTTTTATTATATCAATGTGTTGTATTGATATATTGTGATTGAAATGTGGAAATGTTATGTTTCCTTTATGAATGTTTTATGTGATACAATTATGTTATGGTTTATGATATGTTTAAACCTTTTCATATAAGGAATGCATTGGACTTATTAAGTGACGGGTGGAGACCGCTATAGCTCCTCGATGCATCAGTAGGTCTCATGAGACAAACTAGTGTCTTGGAACTAGGCCTTGACAAATTCTTATTTTTAGTCTTGGCACGAGGCCTTGGCTATGTGGTTATGATAGTCTGGCATTATGCATACCATCATTATGAAAGTGGTTATTGATATTGCATGTGATTATTCGAATAGTATAATATCAATGTGAATAAGTAAATGGAATTATTTCATTTTAGTTTTTCCATATTATGTTGAATTTCAAGTTTAAAAGGCTTTCGTTTTAGTTATACATTTCCTTAAATGTTTATGTTTATTTATGAAAGTTTTCGCTGTATTTTTATCCTTATTGAGCATCTGATCTCACCCCTTTCTATGTTTTAATTTTTCTAGGATGTGAAGAAATATTTTATGACTGACCTGCAGGGATAGTCTGAAGGGGATATGAGTGTGGACTATGGAGACCATGTTATTGTAGTTTTTCACTTTATGATGTAACGTAACATTTATGAATGTATCTAGTGTTTTCAAGGATACTAAACTAATCGGTCTTTCGAGACTTGATCTTTTGTGATCATGCCAATGTTACGTAATAATGCACCGACTTTGGGTAACTAGGGTCGGGGTGTTACAATAAATTCCACAACAACAACAAAATTCACCGAATCACGATCTTCTGTAGAAGTAGGACTTTTCTCTATAGAAATCTTGATGAGTTTCATAAAATATTATCATTATTGTTTTCTCCTGGTGTGGGGAACCTTTATTATAAAAGTTATTTTCAAATTTTGTTGATGTGATGGGTTTATAACAGCCTTTATCAATCCAAGATTTCCAACATTTTTTCAAACAACTTCATGGTTGGTAAAATCAGATGAAAACTTATATTTTGCAGGTAAATATTTCACTTAATTATTCAAATGATTTTTCTCCGCAGCATAAGATGTTTCAAATTTCACCACTGAAACTTTTATGAAAATTTTATTCATATATCTTAAGTTAATTTCAAACTCAAGAAGTTTTTATTGAGTATAAACCTCATCATTATTAGTATAAATTTTCTTATTAAGATCTACCACCATCTTTCCTTACTCTATAACTTCCAGTGTGAGGTTATTAATTTTATTAAAGTAAAAATATTTCTTTGTAAGAAGGTATTCCTTTCCTTAACTATCATTATAACCTTATTTATTATTCATTCTAATTTCCTTCTTGATTTTTGTGCATTTCTTAAGACCTACCACAAATTATAATCTCAATTAATATTCTCTATAAGTTTCTTCACCTATTTATTCTTTACTATTTGAGGGATTTTCTTTTTTCTCGTCATTTTCAAATAAGGGTCTAAAAATCACTAAATTTTCATCTTTTGAAGATTTTTTTTGTATATCTGGATTCAAATTTTTTACTTGTAAAACTTCTTATTTTCTTAGAAAATGATTTTTTACTTCCAGTATATTTCTTATCATCCTTTGATGTTTTGATCTGGTTATTAAACTAACGTTTTTATTTATAATTATCTTCAGTTTCTCTAATTTTATTCATGTGAAAACTAGAAAATGACCAGTTCCTCCATACTCAAATAATTTAAGTGGGAGTTTAACACTATTTATTCCTCTACCTCTTAATTAATTATTAAATATAAAGGACTATATATTTTCAATCATTTCAATATCTTCTTTATCTTCAAAATATATAATATCAACTATCTCAACATATTGGATTTTCAACATCTACATATCTTGAAAAGAAATTTTATCCTTAACCTTATTTTTGAATTATGGAACTTTCCTTATCTTATATGAAATAATAAATTTATGTAATTAATCATGAGATAAATGATCTTTATAATCTAAAGTAGATATTTTAGAATCAAACATGTCCGAGAAGTTTCTCAAGAGTTTCTAAATAATGGTAGAATAATCAAAGACTTATATAGATCCTCTAATATTCCAAATAACATCAGAAAATATTTTGAAGTAATCATTATTTTTTTTTCAGATGATATTCTTTAATCTTGAAACCTTATTTTCCATATTTGTAACATTTCTTCCCTAAATCAGGGGTTTCTCTCAAAAATAATTTTGATTTTGTACCAAGTTTCTTTGGTTGTTTTGAGACCCATCACATTCACGAATATTTTTCTGATAAATACATAAAAATAGAATTTATATATTTCCCATTATCCTCAATATTTTCTTTTTTAGAAAACATCATAGATTCATTTTTCCCAATGGATGGAAAAAAATCTTAGCAACTTCAATTACCTCAATGTAAAGAAATAGTATATATAGTATCATTTAACTTTTCCCACAATGATATTTTTTTCCAAAAAAGGAAGGAATACCTCCATTTTTCATTAATTTTATATTTTCCACTATAAGGATAAAATTGTATAACCTTTACTCTTATAACAATTATAGTTCCTTAGGATCAATAGAACCATTGGGGGGGGGGGTGAATCAGTGGTGAAATTTTAAAAATTTCTTGTCATTTATAAATTTAACCCCTATAAATTGTTAGAGTTTTTTTACTTATAAAATTTTATAAAAAAATCACAACCATGAAATTATAAGAAAGTAATGTAAGACATAAAATATTTAAAAGGTTCAACCTAAGTGTGAGAAACTATGTATTTACCACAGTGACTCCCATCAATCCCTAGAAATTAACTATTAATAAGAAGTGAATACAACATGAGACAACTCCCATTAGAATCATATCTCTAAATATTAATGATCATAATAAATCCCTCCAATTAAAAAGGTTTACTTATGAAAAATGACCAACCACAAACCTATTAAACTTTGAAAAAAGTTCCCAAAATTTCATTAAAAAATCTCCATCCATTTTTCTCCATTTGGTAAGTGTTTTTCTATTGGGCCTGTCCTTCATCTAAAATTCTCCATCCAATATTCATCAATGAAACAATTATTTCTTTCTACCTTTTGTTCTATCCAATAAATAAAACTATTTCATCGTAAAGTTTTCTTAGAAAACCTATCTTTTAAACTCTATCTCGTGCTATATCTGATGCCACTACATGGTAATACTATGTTTAGTATCTCTAAACAAAAACTCTAATTGGAATTTTTAACTGAGAAAAATTTAATTAGATCTAACTGATTCCTCTCTTATTCAATTAAATTTGTGGGGAACTAATACTACTAAAAACTTCATCATGTAAATTTTTTTGTACAGATGAACAATGTTGGGCTAGTTTTACTTTTCATCCCATTTATATAAGTGCGGTTGAATTTAAAAATTTAGGAGTCCAAATTAATTTTCCCAGTAAACTAAATTAATTTAATATTTCACAATAATTATTAATTATTCTAGAGAAATATTGAACCTTTATGAAAACCCCATAAATTCCAACCTTCTTGAAACCTCCATAGCATTATTTTTAATAAGATTCTTCAATTTTCCTCATCTAAGCTCGATAGAAAACTATTGATATAATAGTTTAACATCATCAAGGTTATGTAATTTCAATGTTATGTAAATATTTCTCAAAAAATATATCCATTGGAAAGTGTGTATGATGTTTTATTTAGGAACCCCTCTATACAGTGACAAAACTCTACATAAACACATTACTTTATCTGAATAACTCTATCTGGTAATCCAATCTCATATGAAAATTCATATATTGATTTGGTTCAAAAAACTCAGTCTAGAATAATATCTTTAAATCATCCGTTTGATAACACTGATAATGATCATCTGATGCAAGTATATCAGATGAAGTATTATCCATCCCATGTACTTCCTTACATATGTTCAGACTTTATCCATCAGATGATTCATCATTAAATGGACTCAAAACATTCCCTTAATTGCTCAATTATATTCATAATATTAAAATTTATAAAACATATAACAAAAAACTTTTCTGTATTTATCTTCATAGAATCTGTTTTTCTGAAACCATCATCATCCACAACTCAATAAACTCGAACCATTAAGTATGGTTGACTAAATTGTTATAACTTATAAAGATTTCAATTACATGCCACTTATATTTCTGATTCCTTTCTTGTATTTTATTTTTTATTTTATATCAACCAGGAACTTTTATTTCCCCCTTTTGTGTTTTCTTGGATAAATAATTTAATTATGACTACTCATTTTTTGATCTTATTCCAATGTGTACTTTACACATTTTATACAAAATGTGTAAAAAAATTTATAAGTGATAAATTCATGAAAATATCCATCCAAAAATGCTATTGTGTTTTCCTTCGCATGGAATTCATATAAAACTATATCTCTATTTTCTTTAATCTATTCATTTATCTACGTTTTGTGATATGTGTCTAGAAAAGTGTGTCTTATAAAAATGTTATTCCTATTACCCGTTTTATAAAAATCATAGATCATGATATTTTTCATGATGTTTGGAACCTTTTTAACACATTAGAATTATTTGAATTTGTAATAATTTTTCTTGATGAAATGAAGAAAATTTTCTAACCACCTCTAATACTTTATGTGAAAACTTTTTTAAGAACTTCCTGGAACTCTTTATTAGTTATATAAAAAAAATTCTTAACAAAATTTTTTGTAAACAAATATAAAAATTTGTTATGAAAACAACATAAAGGATCTTATTTGGGAAAAAATATATCATGGAAACATTTTAGTGTCTTTGGGTTTATTATGTTTGTTGAAAAAGAAGGTTTCCATAATCAATTGTGGAGTTCCCGAGAGATTGTGGACAATATTTGTTGAAAAATATCCAAGAAAAGGAATAGATTCTCTGGAGGTGGTAGAAAAATTTCATATACAAGGTGACATTGTTTCCCAGTGTTTTCCAAATTTTTGGGTCCAAAATTTTGAGAATGAAGAACGATTTTTTGGAAAAGGAAGATGTGCACAAGATTGAAGGTGAATCTGAATTTTGCAAGAAAGTGATGATTCATTATTATCACATCTAAATATTAGAAAGGATAAAATCACACGGAAGATCTTAAATTTCATATAATATTGACTTATGCGGCACGAGTTGAGTTACACACACCCAAGAAATAAAGATGAAGTGATCTTCATGAATGAGTGTTACATTCCAAATGTGACTTCAAAAATGGTTTTGTGGTCGTGGGGAAGTGTTAAATGCAAAGTGGTAGGTGGGAGAGAAAATTGAATGCTAGTTCGACAATGTCATAAATTAGAAGATACCCCCCTCAAATGAGTAACTCAACCCTTATAGAAAATTAGGGATCTGGATCATGTAAGAGTTGTGTGAAAAGGGAGTTGTGTGTGAAGAGATTTTCATGAAAAGGGAGTTTCATACAATGGGTGTTGAACATAAAGAGAGTTTCACATAAATCAAGTTGTGTTCAAAGAATAAGGTTGCTTGCAAGAGGTTGTTCCACAATAGTGTGTAGTGTTTTGGAGTTTTTCACCTAAAATCAAATATTGGGCACAATGTGGTAAGGTTGCGTGCAATAAATCCCAAGGTTGTGCGGAAGATAAAAGTTTCCAAATAAAGTTTTGTTAAAGTGGTATTCATTACATGGATGAAAGTGGGACATCAATAGAGAATCTATCTACAATCAAGGATGTATTGATTAATGATAATGAAGGGACCTACATATCTATAAACTGTGTGTGGATATTTTCTAGTA
This sequence comes from Viscum album, assembly GCA_963277665.1. Classification (NCBI taxonomy): domain Eukaryota; kingdom Viridiplantae; phylum Streptophyta; class Magnoliopsida; order Santalales; family Viscaceae; genus Viscum; species Viscum album. Next base: position 2,070,234,494 of record OY728140.1, read on the forward strand.
TAGTGGGAAAAGGAAGAGGAAGAAGGCGATCATTTCCACTAGACATGAGCCAGAGAAAGAGAATCAGGGAGGTAACCTTGGGAAAGCAATGAGATGACCCTAAAAATTATATTGTTAGTGATCCTGGGCATATAAATAATCTAGCCTAAACAACATGTCGGTAGTGAGCCTTAGTGGATTTTGTACATTGACACATTTCCATTTTATACTCCCATTGTATGCACATTGAATGTGTCCTAGTGATGCTGAACCTAGTAAAATCTATGTGTCCTTGATCGTTCTTTACTATTTTACATTCAATGAATCATTATCTGATAAGATTATAATAAACACGTAAGAGGAAATAAAGTGACCTAAATAATAAATATTTCAAGATCCAATGTGGTAGGAATAATTTTGAAAATAATATCCATACCCTAATTCACCCCTTGTAGGGTATCTAGGCCCATTTTTTGACCTAATAAACACCATATATATATATATATATATCTAATCCTTATATGAACAGTGGATTGAAATTGTGACTAGTTTCATGGAACAAAAATGATGGTAGTTAAATGTGGTTCCAAGAACAACATTTTTTCCTTTATAAATTATGTTTTACACTTCCTATAAAGACACAAAGGAAAAAATTATAAAGTGTTAAGAATATTAATGAGAATAATGTTGGGATCTAGACTAAAGTAAATGATGGGTTTTATTAAATGAAATTTTTGCAAGAAACTTATAAATAGTTTCCATCATATCTTGTGAATTACATCTTATTTTACCAATCCTAGTGAGATGATGCTTCTTAGTATGTGTGACTAGAACATAGAGTGGGAATTTTGGGGTAATGAGAGAGTTTGGTTGGGAGTTTAGGAGACTATGATTATTACCGATTTCATTATATTTAATATCAAGAAATTTGTTTTTAATGTTTTATAAGTTTTCCTTTTGAATTTTAGATAAATGAATCCATGTCAACTACCATTTGAGAACAATTACGGAACTTGTGAGAATATCCTTGTGGTGAAGAGGCACGAGACACTTACAACACTTGACCGGAGTTTGGATGCTCTACAAATGGATAGTTTTTTCAAGTGATGCAGTCTCTGGAGAGGGATTCACCTTGAGTTTCAAGGATGATTTTTGAGTTGAAATGGAATTTTCAACTTTATTACCCACCTAGTTTTTCTATGGAGGGTGGCCCCTAGCTACCGAAGAGTTGGATTGAGGATATGCATACTATTTTTGAGTATTATGAAACACCCCCTAAAAATATGGTTAATCTTTCCACCTATATGCTCCAAGGCCCAACTAAGCAATGATGTGACATTGTGATTTGAGATGACTGACACATGGGTATATAATGGAAGGATTTCAATACTAGATTATTTGAAAAAAAAATCACTGAGAACTTGTCGTCTGATAGGGATAGTGAGTTCATGAACATGGATTAATGGATTTAATTATTTATGAATTATGCTGCTCAGTTTACTGAGTTATTGTGGTTTATTCATTTTATAGATAGTGATGAGTTGGACAAGGAAATACACTTTGAGGATTGACTTAGATAGAAGATGATGAAACATGTGGATATTTTTCATCCAACCACAATATTTGAGATGATGAATCATGCTTTGAATTCTAGAGGAATTTGAGAGAGGCTCATGACTCAAGGATGGAAACACCAATTGGCAGTGGATCGTAAGGTTGTAGGAATCATAGTATGGGAATGTAACCGAATTTGAAAATTTTCATAATTGATGATTAATACAGGATAAATACGATGATGGACGCTAGTATCCAAATAATTGAATCAAAAATAAAATACAAAGAGAGAACCCAGAATCGAGAAGAGAGGATGGACATATTTGTTTTATAATAATTTAATTAAATTATAGAATTACCTCAAAGGTGATTATTTCTTCGTTTATGCATACGAACACCGGTTTGAGATATTACCTCGTTGTGATGTCGAATCCAATGATAGGAATCCTATAGTGGTGATTCACACATGCTCCACGTATCTCTAGATATCTCCAAAGGAGTCTCGGAGTGTTAGCATGGAAGATCCTTGTGCTTGCAATGTCCACCTTCGATCACCTTGAGACTTGCTTCCAAATCATTCTACATGATCTAGTAGAGGAGGATATCTCTATTTCTAGGGATCTTTCTTGTAGAGGGAAGATTTCTCTAGGCACAAGAGCTTTTCTCCAATGATATTGTGCGCACAACGATTGGTTATTCGGTCGAATGACCCCTTCGCTAATATAGAGAATAATAACATAATGGGGAATTTAATTCACAAGGTAATAATAAATAATTAGCATAGGTTCCGTTACTTTATTTATTATTGCATGTGAAACCCCATGTCAAATAATAATAGAAATTCTATTATTTCCATGATATGTGCTTAGCTTTCATGTTATATTTAAATATTAGTTAACCATATAATATTTAAAATTATTTCTCACCATACCCATATCTTGGTCTGCCAATCCTCCTCAATATTTACTAGGTCTTTAATAATGACTATTTATTTATTAAATAAATATGACTACATTATTCACCAATAAATAAATATTTCGTCTGTAATATAGTCTCTCGAATAACTATCAATGAAATAAAATTGATCATGAATACTTGAATTGTTATTAAACCACTACTGGGAATAATGTTTATTCAACTTGTTAAATAAATAGATTATTTAACTAAGATACTGGATACACGTAGTGTGTAACCCTCTAGGCCTCTTTCTCATTTTCATTAGGAGGGATTATCTAATGTCCAATATTAATATCTTACAATGAGTCATGGCACCCAAGAAAGGATGTTTATGTCACAATGACATGTCAACTCATTCGAATGATTACCGTGTAATGTAATCCCATTGTCTCGATTTCTCTAATCAAGTGGGTTGCATGAATGTACCATTATGATAAGCCTTCTTTTTATTACAACTTAAAAATGATTTATTACATAAAACTTCACTTGATACAACAAAGAAGATCGATAGTTTTAGTGTCTTTGGGGCTTAGGATCATTACATAAAAACTTAAAACATGAAATACAACATCTTTATTGAAAACTTCCTTTATATGACCACTATATTCCCTCGTACTTAGTATTGCATGGGATAACCTGAGGGCATGCATAAGAAAAGGGTGAGATATAAAGCCCAGTAAGGGATTACACATGGAATAAAATGAGGAGTAAAATACATGTTAGACAATTGGAATTATCAATAGAGAATAAAATAAACATGAACATAAAGGCATGATAGAGCATGATAATCATAACATGGAGATGTGGAAACAACACTTATCATGGAATTATCACGAGCCAAGGCTCATTGCACATGGAGCATGAGTAAACCCTCATTGCACATGAAGCACGAGTAAACCCTCGTTGAACTTGAATTAGCATGAGTCAGCACTCATTGCACATGACGTATCATGATACTATACTTTACCCAATGCATTAGAGCTCTATAAGGGCGCACCCTTCTTAAACATTTCATTTCATGCATAAGTGTGCCACATGGATCATAAAACATGGATTCATAAAACATAATCATTTATTCAACGATAAAGAAATGTGGAATTCATACATGAAACTTTGTAATCAATAAGTAAATGTGCATAATGTTGAATACCCTTGATGGAGAAATGGGCATGGTATTCACTACACAATGACATTGGCTTAGAAAATCGCTGCGATTTCGGCAGCGTAACGGCATGACATAAGAATTTATAAAAATGGTTTATGAGAGAGAAAGGGCTTCCTCATCATATTTAAATGTAATGGACAGTAAGGAGGTCATATAGATACATTTCCCAACAATTGTAATGGAATTTAGATTCATGATACAGAAGTATTTCTGGAATGTAAATGAGGAGAGAGAAGTTCCTTTTGGAATTTCGGCAGAGTAACGGGTGTACATGGGAGACATTTAATGAGAGATAAAGGTGTCTACATTCATTAAAACAATAATAGGGCAGTATGGGGGAGGTGAAAAACCATACCCCAACATTTATAATTGAAATTAAAAGGGCAAAACAACTTAAAGAAAATTGGGCAAAAATGAGAAAGGAAGAAAAAACCCTTACTTGGAAGTGTGGTTCAAAAGGCTAGAGAGAGGCTTGTGAGAGGATTCTTGGGAGCTTGGGGAACCTTGGGAGGATTCTAAAGAGATTATTGCAGAGGTTGGACAAACTCAATGGGATTTTCGTGAGGAGGGAGTGGGATCTTGGGTGGGTTTATATAGGAAAGGTGAGAGAGTTCTTTATTATTTAGGTTTGGGTCCCCTTACATTAAATTAATACAAACCACAATCCATACCATTGTTTTTGCCCATGGTTTTTGGAAAAGGGAGGAGGGAAAAAAATAATTTATAAGGCCCAAGTCTGAACTTCTTAAAATAATAAGGTTGCTTATGTGGAGGTGAGTCACTCTCCCATGGAAATTAATTTAAAATGGAAAAGTGTTGAATATGTATTGAGGGGTCCTTTAATGCTTTGAAAAGTAAGTCAAACAAACCCAAAATCACGTTATATTTATGTTAAAACATATATTGGCCGAACATAAAGATTATAGTATTTTATTACATCACTACTGGGTCATTATGATGTCATAAAACACAGTATATATTTAAATGGTATTTAATTTTTACCCAAAAATTTGACTGTCTCAGAAAATTTTGAGAAATTCACCGTTGGATAATTTCAACGCCCTAATTCTAGAAATGGAATTTATTTTATCTTAAAAAATTATCTAAATATGTTAATTTTCACTTTTAAAATAAAAACCGACATTTATCGAAAATTCACGGGTTTTGATAGAAATGGCTTTCAAACCTTAATAAAAATTTTAATTGCATTCATAAAATTATAAGATCATTTATATTTAATAAAAATTAATTTAATAATAATATTATTATTTTATTAAAATATTATTTAATTAAAAAATCCCTTAATTTAATAAAATAGATTTCTTAATTAAATAATAACTAGAAACACCATTTGTACTTTAAAAACTATTTACAATGTATCAAAAATGTCCAGAAATTATATTCATTATTATATACAAAAAATAATGTACATGAACATAGTAATACTTATTTGTTACATAACCTCTTAAAACAGCCATATAAGACTAATTGGTAAGGTGTGCGATGGTGACAGATTCTTGGGGTGGCTCAGATAATATCGCTCGAGTGGTAATTTCAATCAACTTCCACTATTCCCGTAGACAGTCATATTCGAGCTTGACATGATGAAGCTCAACTTGGGCTTGGTCAAGGGAGAAGCCCAAAGATGCAAACTCTTTTCCACGCTCCGAAAAATGGGCTTCGTATGGTGCAATTCTACTGGATGAGGCCATCGCTTCCTTTTGAGTAAATTTTATTTGTTAAAGTTGTATATTTATACTAATCATGTGATCACTGTTCAACGGCTATATTAACAATGGTAAAAATTCTTAACATAAAACCAAAGAAGTTGACATCTTATAAAAACATTTTTCATAAAGAGAAATTTAATTGGATCAAGAGAGATTTTCCATTAATGAAACTTTGGGTCGTTACAATATTCCCCCTTAAGAAATTTTTCCCTCTAAATTTTCCATTTCCCACACTAAAACAAATGTGGGTAACTTAGCTTCAACATATTCTCTGATACCAACTATGACAACCCTGCTTTTTATTACAACTTAAACATGATTTATTACATAAAACTTCACTTGATACAACAAAGAAGATCGAGAGGTTTAGTGTCTTTGGGGCTTAGGATCATTACATAAAAACTTAAAACATGAAATACAACATCTTTATTGAAAACGTACTTTACATGAACACTACATCCACTCGTACTTAGCTTTGCATGGGATAACATGAGAACATGCATATGAAAAGGGTGAGCTATAAAGCCCAGTAAGGGAGTACACATGGAATAACATGAGGAGTAAAATAAATGTTATAAAATAGGCATAATAAATTGATCATAAAAGAAACATGAACATAAAGGCATGATAAGGCATGATAATCATAACATGGAGATGTGGCAACAACACTTATCATGGAATTAGCATGAGCGAAGGCTCATTGCACATGAAGCATGAGTAAACCCTCATTGCACATGAAGCATGAGTAAACCCTCATTGCACTTGAATTATCATGATTCAGCACTCATTGCACATGACATATCATGATACTATACTTTACCCAATGCATTGGAGCGCTATAAGGGTGAACCCATCTTAAACATTTCATTTCATGCATAAGTGTGCCACATGGATCATAAAACATGGATTCATAAAACATAATCATTTATTCCACGATAAAGGAATGTGGAATTCATACATGAAACTTTGTAATCAATAAATAAATGTGAATAAGGTGAATACCCTTGATGGAGAAATGGGAAAGGTATTCACTACACAATGACATTGGCTTAGAAAATCGGTGCGATTTCGGCAGCGTAACAGCGTGACATAAGAATTCATAAAAATGGTTTATGAGAGAGAAAGGGGTTCCTCATCATATTTAAATGTAATGGAAAGTAAGGAGGTCATATAGATACATGTCCCAACAATTTTAATGGAATTTAGATTCATGATACAAAAGTATTGCTTGAATGTAAACAAGGAGAGAGAAGTTCCTTTCGGAATTTCGGCATAGTAACGGGTGTACATGGGAGACATTTAATGAGAGAGAAAGGGGTCTCCCTTCATTCAAAAAATAAAAGGGCAGTATTGGGGAGGTGAAAAACCATACCCCAACATTTATAATTGAAATTAAAAGGGTAAAACATCTTAATGAAAATTGGGCAAAAATGAGAAAGGAAGAAAAAACCCTTACTTGGAAGTGTGCTTCCAAAGGATAGAGAGAGGCTTGTGAGAGACTTCTTGGGAGCTTGGGGAACCTTCGGAGGATTCTAGAGAGAGTAGGGTAGAGGTTGGACGAACTCCAAGGTATTTTAGTGAGGAGGAAGTGGGAGCTTGGGTGGGTTTATATAGGAAAGGTGAGGGAATTCTTTATTATTTAGGTTTGGGTCACCTTACATTAAATTAATCCAAACCACAAACCATACCATGGTTTTTGCCCATGGTTTTTGGAAAATGGAAGAGGAAAAAAAATATTTTATAAGGCCCAAGTTCGAAATTCTTAAAATAATAAGGTTGCTTATGTGGAGGTGTGTCACAGTCCCATGGAAATTAATTTAAAAAGGAAAAGTGTTGAATATGTATTGAGGGGTCCTTTAATGCTTTGAAAAGTAAGTCAAACAAACCCAAAATAACATTATTTTAATGGTAAAACATATATTGGCCGAAAATAAAGATTATAGTATTTTATTACCTCACTATTGGGTCATTATGATGTCAAAAAACACATTATATATTTAAACGGTATTTAATTTTTACCCTAAAATTTAAATATCTCAGAAAATTATGAAAAATTCACTATTGGATAATTTCGACGTCCTGATTCCAGAAATGACATTTATTTTTTCTAAAAAAATTATCTAAATATGTTAATTTTCACTTTTAAAATAAAAACCGACATTTATAAAAAATTCACGGGTTTTGATAGAAATGGTTTTCAAACCTTAATAAAAATTTTAATTGCATTCATAAAATTATAAGATCATTTATATTTAATAAAAGTTAATTTAATAATAATAATATTATTTTTGAAAAATATTATTTAATTCAAAAATCCCTTAATTTAATAAAATTGATTTCTTAAATAAATAATAACTAAAAACTCCATTTGTACTTTATGAACTATTTACAATATATCAAAAATGACTAGAAATTATATTCATTATTATATAAAAAATATAATGTACATGAAAATAATACTACTTATTTGTCACATAACCCCTTAAAATAGCCGCATAAGACTTAAGGGTATGGTGTGTGATGGTGATAGATTCTTTGGGTGGCTCGGATAACATCGCTCGAGTGGTAATTTTAATCAACTTCCACTTTTCCCGTAGACGGTCACGTTCGAGCTTGACATGATGAAGCTCAGCTTGGGCTTGGTCAAGGGCGAAGCCCAAAGATTCCACCTCTTTTCTGAGCTCTGAAAAATGGGCTTCATATGGTGCAATTATACTGGATGAGGCCATCGCTTCTTTCTGAGTAAATTGGATTTGTTAAAGTCCTATATTTATACTAATCATGTGATCACTGTTCAATGTCTATATTAACAATGGTCAAAATTATTAACATAAAACCAAAGAAGTTGACATCTTATAAAAACATTTTTCATAAAGAGAAATTTAACTCGATCAAGAGGGATTTCCCATTGATGAAACTTGGGGTCATTACAATATTCCCCCCTTATGAAATTTCACCCTCAAAATTTTCCGTTTCCCACAATAAAACCAATGTGGGTAACTCAGCTTCATCATATGCTCTGATACCAACTATGACAACCCTGCTTTTTTTTACAACTTAAACATGATTTATTACATAAAACTTCACTTGATACAACAAATAAGATCAAGAGGTTTAGTGTCTTTGGGGATTAGGATCATTACATAAAAACTTAAAACATGAAATACAACATCTTTATTGAAAACTTCCTTTACATGACCACTACATTTCCTAGTACTTAGCATTGCATGGGATAACCTGAGGACATGCATAAGAAAAGGGTGAGCTATAAATCCCAGTAAGGGAGTACACATAGAATAACATGAGAAGTACAATACATGTTATAAAATATGCATAATAAATAGATCATAAAAGAAACATGAACATAAAGTAATGATAAAGCATGATAATCATATCATGGATATGTGGCAACAACACTTATCATGGAATTAGCATGAGCCAAGGCTCATTGCACATGGAGCATGAGTAAACCGTCATTGCACATGAAGCACAAGTAAACCCTCATTTCACTTGAATTAGCATGATTCAACACTCATTACACATGACGTATCATGATACTATACTTTACCCAATGCATTGGAGTGCTATAAGGGCGCACCCTTCTTAAACATTTTATTTCATGCATAAGTGTGCCACATGGATCATAAAACATGGATTCATAAAACATAATCTTTTATTCTACAATAAAGGAATGTGCAATTCATAAATGAAATTTTTTAATCAATAAGTTAATGTGCATAATGGTGAATACCCTTGATGGAGAAATGGGCATGGTATTCACTACACAATGACATTGGCTTAGAAAATCGGTGCGATTTCGGTAGCGTAACAGTGTGACATAAGAATTCATAAAAATGGTTTATGAGAGATAAAGGGGTTCCTCATCATATTTACATGTAATGTAAAGTAAGTAGGACATATAGATACGTGTCCCAACAATTGTAATGGAATTTAGATTCATGATACAAAAGTATTGCTTGAATGTAAATGAAGAGAGAGAAGTTCCTTTCGGAATTTCAGCATAGTAACAGGTGTACATGGGAGACATTTAATGAGTGATAAAGGGGTATCCCTACATTCAATCAATAATATGGAAGTATGGGGGAGGTTCAAAACCATACCCCAACATTTATAATTGAAATTAAAAGGGCAAAACAAATTAAAGAAAATTGGGCAAAAATGAGAAAGGAAGAAAAAACCCTTACTTGGAAGTGTGCTTCCAAAGGATAGAGAGAGGCTTGTGAGAGGCTTCTTGGGAGCTTGGGGCACCTTGGGAGGATTCCAGAGAGAGTAGGGCAGAGGTTGGACGAACTCCAAGGGATTTTATGGAGGAGGAAGTGGGAGCTTGGGTGGGTTTATATAGGAAAGGTGAGGGAAATCTTTATTATTTAGGTTTGGGTCCCCATACATTAAATTAATCCAAACCACAAATCATCCCATGGTTTTTGCCCATGGTTTTTGAAAATGGAAGAGGAAAAAAAATATTTTAAAAGGCCCAAGTCCGAACTTCTTAAAATAACAAGGTTGCTTGTGTGGAGGTGAGTCACAGTCCCATGGAAATTAATTTAAAAAGGAAAAGTGTTGAATATGTCTTGAGGGGTCCTTAAATGCCTTGAAAATTAAGCCAACAAACCCAAAATCACATTATTTTAGTGGTAAAACATATATTGTCTGAACATAAAGATTATAGTATTTTATTACATCACTATTGGGTCATTATGATGTCATAAAACACATTATATATTTAAACGGTATTTAATTTTTACCCAAAAATTTGACAGTCTCAGAAAATTATGAAAAATTCACCGTTGGATAAATTCGACGTCCTATTTCCAGAAATGAAATTTATTTTATCTAAAAAAACTATCTAAATATATTAATTTTTACTTTTAAAATAAAAACCGACATTTATAAAAAATTCACGGGTTTTGATAGAAATGGCTTTCAAACCCTAATAAAAAATTTAATTTCATTCATTAAATTATAAGACAATTTATATTTAATAAAAATTAATTTAATAATAATATTATTATTTTCTTAAAATATTATTTTTTCAAAAATCCCTTAATTTAATAAAATATATTTCTTAATTAAATAATAACTAAAAACACCATTTGTACATTAAAAACTATTTAAAATGTATCAAAAATGACTAGAAATTATATTTATTAATATATACAAAAAATAATATACATGAACATAGTACTTCTTATTTGTTAAATAACCCCTTAAAACTGCCGCATAAGACCTAAGGGTAAGGTGTGCAATGGTGACAGATTCTTGGGGTGGCTCGGATAACATCTCTCGAGTGGTAATTTCAATCAACTTCCACTTTTCTCGTAAACGGTCATGTTCGTGCTTGACATGATGAAGCTCAACTTGGGCTTGGTCAAGGGCGAAGCCCAAAGACGCCACCTCTTTTCTGAGCTCCAAAAAATGGGCTTCATAAGGTAAAATTCTACTGGATGAGGCCATCGCTTCCTTCTGATTAAATTGGATTTGTTAAAGTCCAATATTTATACTAATCATGTGATCACAGTTCAATGGCTATATTAACAACGGTCAAAATTATTAACATAAAACCAAATAAGTTTACATCTTATAAAAACAATTTTCATAAAGATACATTTAACTGAATCAAGAGGGATTTTCCATTAATGAAACTTTGGGTCGTTACAATATTCACCCCTTAAGAAATTTCGCCCTCGAAATTTTCCTTTTCCCACACTAAAAAAAATATGGGTAACTCAGGTTCATCATATCCTCTCATACCAACTATGACAACCCTGCTTTTTATTACAACTTAAACATGATTTATTACATAAAACTTCCCTTGATACAAAAAAGAAGATCAAGAGGTTTAGTGTCTTTGGGGCTTAGGATCATTACATAAAAACATAAAACATTAAATACAACATCTTTATTGAAAGCTTCCTTTACATGACCACTACATTCCCTCATACTTATCATTGCATGGGATAACCTGAGGACATGCATAAGAAAAGGGTGAGCTATAAAGCCCAGTAAGGGAGTACACATGAAATAACATGAGGAGTACAATACATTCTAGACAATAGGCATAATCAATAGAGCATAAAAGAAACATGAACATAAAGTCATGATAAATCATGATAATCATAACATAGATATGTGGCAACAACACTTATCATGGAATTATCACGAGCCAAGGCTCATTGCACATGGAGCATGAGTAAACCCTCATTGCACATGAAGCATGAGTAAACCATCGTTTCACTTGAATTTTCGTGATTCAGAACTCATTTCACATGACGTATCATGATACTATACTTTACCCAATGCATTCGAGCGCTATAAGGGCGCCCCCTTCTTAAACATTTCATTTCATGCATAAGTGTGCCACATGGATCATATAACATGGATTCATAAAACATAATCAGTTATTCAACGATAAATGAATGTGGAATTCATACATGAAACTTTGTAATCAATATGTAAATGTGCATAATGTTGAATACCCTTGATGGAGAAATGGGCATGGTATTCACTACACAATGACATCAGCTTAGAAAATCACTGCGATTTCGGCAGCGTAACGACATGGCATAAGAATTAGTAAAAATGGTTTATGAGAGAGAAAGGGGTTACTAATCATATTTACATGTAATTGAATGTAAGGAGGTCATATAGATACATTCCCCAACAATTGTAATGGAATTTAGATTCATGATACAAAAGTATTGCTTGAATGTAAATGAGGAGAGAGAAGTTCCTTTCAGAATTTCGGCCTAGTAACGGGCATCCATGAGAGACATTTAATGAGAGAGAAAGGGGTCTCCCTTCATTAAAACAATAATAGGGAAGTATGGGGTAGGTGAGAAACCATACCCCAACATTTATAATTGAAATTAAAAGGGCAAAACATCTTAAAGAAAATTGGGCAAAAATGAGAAAGGAAGAAAAAACCCTTACTTGGAAGTGTGCTTCCAATGGCTAGAGAGAGGCTTGTGGGAGGATTATTGGGAGCTTGGGGCACCTTGGGAGGATTATAGAGAGATTAGGGATGATGTTGGACGAAATAAAAGGGATTTTATTGAGGAGGAAGTGGGATCTTGGGTGGGTTTATATAGGAAAGGTGAGGGAATTTTTTATTATTTAGGTTTGGGTCCCCTTACATTAAATTATTCCAAACCACATACCATCCCATGGTTTTTGCCCATGTTTTTTGGAAAAGGGAAGAGGAAAAAAATATATTTTATAAGGCCCAAGTCCAAAGTTCTTAAAATAATATGGTTTCTTATGTGGAGGTGAGTCACACTCCCATGGAAATTAATTTAAAAAGAAAAAGTGTTGAATATGTCTTTAGGGGTCCTTTAATACATTGAAAAGTAAGTAAAAAAACCCAAAATCACATTATTTTAATGGTAAAACATATATTGGTCGAAAATAAAGATTATAGTATTTTATTACATCACTATTGGGTCATTATGATGTCATAAAACACATTATATATTTAAACGGTATTTAATTTTTACCCAAAAATTTGATTGTCTCAGAAAATTATGAAAAATTCACCGTTGGATAATTTCAACGTCCCGATTACAGAAATGACATTTAGTTTATCTAATTTTTTTTCTAAATATGTTAATTTTAACTTTTAAAATAAAAACCGACATTTATCGAAAATCCACGGGTTTGGATAGAAATGGCTTTCAAACCTTAATAAAAATTTTAATTGCATTCATAAAATTATAAGATCATTTATATTTAATAAAAATTAATTTAATAATAATAATATTATTTCATTAGAATATTATTTAATTCAAAAATCCCTTAATTTAAGAAAATAGATTTCTTAATTAAATAATAACTAAAAACACTATATGTACTTTAAAAACTATTTACAATCTATTAAAAATGACTAGAAATTATATTAATTATTATATACAAAAAATAATGTACATGAACATAGTACTACTTATTTGTTACATAACCCGTTAAAACAGCCGCATAAGACCTAAGGGTAAGGTGTGTGATGGTGACAGATTCTTGGGGTGGCTCGGATAAAATCGCTCAAGTGGTAATTTCAATCAACTTCTACTTTTCCCATAGACGGTCACGTTCGAGCTTGACATAATGAAGCTCAGCTTGGTCTTGGTCTAGGGAGAAGCCCAAAGACACCACATCTTTTCTGAGCTCCGAAAAATGGGCTTCATATGGTGCAATTCTACTGGATGAGGACATCGCTTCCTTATGAGTAAATTGAATTTGTTAAAGTCCTATATTTATACTAATCATGTGATCACTGTTAAACATATATATAAACAATGGTGAAAATTCTTAACATAAAACCAAAGAAGTTGAAATCTTATAAAAACATTTTTCATAAAGAGACATTTAACTGGATCAAGAGGGATTTTCCATTAATGAATCTTGGGGACGTTACATCCATCAACCCATGTGCTCGATTTCTCATTCTTTGACTTCAAAAAATTGAACATTCCTAGAGAACACCATGGAAATGGATTTAGTTAGGCTATATCATTCCATCAAAGGACTTGAGATATAAAATTTTGTAGAAGTGACAAATCCTCTTTCTCAATATTCATTAATGAAGTATTACTCATGATGCACCCAACATATCGTACCTCACCGCGAGCATCTGCCATCACAGTTTTTATCAATAATTCTATGTGCATGAGTCATAATACCCATGAATAATAATATTAAAGTATAAGAACCAATATAAACATTCATGGATAGAAACATACAATGACACTTATGAATGTGGTTTTCCTAGTGGCAGGTCTTGTTCTCAAAATATCCTCTTGGATATTACCAAGGGTGCACACCCTGAGAAGGTTCCTCAATGTTTCGTTAGTCCATACCCTTGATATCCTGTATCATTTGTGTCCCTTCAAATTATATCATCTGACTATAGAATATATATTCAATAATAAATTCATGGTACTTCTGAGTTCTCATCATAGTAGGGATCCTTTATGAAATTTTAGTGCAACGTATATTCTTTGGACATTATCACATACTATGTCGTGCCAAAGAACAATAATGATGTGATAAGAAGGTTATAACTATTCATACAATGAATTAATGTTTATCATAATGTTCAAAGAATTTGGTTTTTAGGGAACCAACTCCAGCAGACTCACACTTTCACTAGAGCCAACTGATAATAACCTTCAGTCCGTTAGCTCTCACATGATATTTGTGCTTCTTCTGAGACTGGCCTTTAGTTAAGGGGTCTGCCACATTTTCTTCCATGGACATTTCAATCACTAAAAATTCACCCCATTGATATAAATTCCTCAAGAGGTGAAAATTTTGGAGCTTTTGCTTCGTCTATTGATGTTACCTTGTATCTTTTTCAAGATCCACTACTACAGTATTATCACAATACAATGTAATGGGATCTTTACTTCTAGACACCACATCAAGATCCTAGACAATGTTCCGAATCCATATAGATTCTTTGGATGCATCAAAAGACTCTATATATTTGGACTACCCTGTAGAATCAGTGACAATTTTATACTTTGAACTCTTCCAGCTCACAAATCCTCCATTGAGACATAAAACATATCCTGATTGTGACTTTAGATCATTATGATCTGTTTGAAAACAGGTTTTATCATACCCTCTGATGACAAGCTCCTCGTCTCCTTCATACACCAGGAACATATCCTTAGTTCTTATTAGATACTTAAGGATTGTCTTGACAATAGTCCAATGCTTTTCTCCTAGATCTATTTTATATCTGCCTACCATGATCAGTGAATAGGAAACATCAAGTATGGTACATAACACAACATACATAATAGACCCTATCATTGAATCATATGGAATATTAATCATCCAATATATCTCATGTTGTGTCTGGAGACATATTTTCTTGGAAATATTAATACCACGTGACAATATAACCAATCCCCTCTTGAATTATTCTGTACTAAATCAATTTACTATTTGGTCAATGTATATACTTTGACATTGTCCAAGAATCCTCTTGGATATATCACAAATGATATTGATCCCTAGATTGTAGGTTGCTTCACATAAGTCCTTTATAAAGAAGAAATTCTTCAACCATTCCCTGACTTACTACAAGAATGGTATGTCGTTTCTAATAAGAAATATGGCATCAACACACACTACTAGGATAACGAACACATTCCTATTAAACCACTTGTAAACACATGGATCACATTTATTCTTAATGAAACTAAATTCTCTTATGGAATCATCGAATCAAATGTTTCATGATCTGGATGCTTTCTTTAATTCATAAATGGTTGTCTACAACTTTCATACCCTTTTAGCATCATCCGGTGTCACAAACCCTTCGGGTTGTGTCATATAGACATCTTACCAAAGGTTCCTATTAAAGAATGTCGTTTTGATATCCATCTGTCAAATCCCATTTTCATAGAAAGATTCTATGGAAAGTATGATTCTTATGGATTTAAACATGGAAACTAGTGAAAAGGGTTCTTCATACTCAACTTATTTCCACTATTTAAAACCATTAGCCACTATCCTTTATTTATAGGTATTAACTTGACCTTCCATTTCCATTTTCTTTTTTAATACCCATTTACACCTAACAAGATTTACATCAAATAGTTTATTGAACAAAACCCAGAATTGGATATGATATGTGGAATCTATATCAGAATTCATATCTTATTTCCATATTACATCTTCTAAGCTCTCTAATGCTTCATTGTAGGAGATAGGTTCATCATTTTACAATAATAACGAGTCACCTTCCTCGGTGACAAAGAAACCATATATCTCTGGTTCCATAACCTCTCTTGTTATCCTACGTAGTACTTGTGTTTCATGAACTACCTCTTACACAAGGACCTATGGAAATTGTTCTTGTACCAATTTCTACGTATCTTGAGAATCTACTTCATCGAAGTCAATTTTTCTCCCACTATCCTTTTTGATTATGTTGGAAACAATCCCTCAAGGTAACATTGAATCTTTTTTGAGGTATTTGTGTTTCTTGAAAAAGAAGGTTTTTTTGTTGACAAAGAGGGTTTCCATAATGAGATGTTGGGTTCTAGAGATATTGTTGACAACCTCTGTTGAAAAAGAACCATGAAAAAGGAATGATCGATCTGGAAGCGGTAAAAAAAGAATAGATCTAAGGATGCATCATCTTACAGTGTTTGCCACATTTTTGGGCCCCAAAATTGGGAACATGGATATATGCGTTTTTGGAAAAGGGATTTTACCACATGATTGAAGATGGTATGATAACTTCTATGCAAGGCATGTTTTAGGATCATAATGTCGAAATACGGAAAAGTCATGATGTGTGTGAAATATTTTTATTTGCGTGAAAGATGAGGTTGCATGAATGAAACATGTACGCCCAGTGCGTCGTCAAATGAGGTTTTGCGTGCTCGAGGAGGATCTTGAAGGACATGTAGAATCTTCTAATAAGGGTTCATCAATGCCTATAGATAAGAGATGACCTCCTCATTCTAAGAAGCTAAACACTATGAGATAATATAATCTCTGGATCACATAATAATTTTAAGAAAAGGGAGTTGCGTGAAATATTTTGAGTTGCACGCAAGCTAAGAAAGTTTCACATAATATTTGTGTTGCGCATAAGATTAGAATTGAGCACAAGGGGTGTTTCATGTAAAAGGTGGAATCTTGTGAGAAAGGCATTAAAGTTGCACGCAAGACATAGTAAGGGTTCTGTGAAAGATTTGAGGTTTCCCAGTAATACTGTGGTAAAATTGTATTCATCAGTGGATGATAGTGGAACATCAATAGAGCATCCACATATAGTAGAGGATGTATTAATTAGATATAATTATGGTACCTATAAGTCTATAAACTATGAGTGGATATTATTAAGAAGTAGTGAGCACACTTCAACTGAGAGAGGCATGAGCATTCATATTTGGGTTGGTTGTAAACCAGGAGGGATAGTGAGTCCACTCCAAACTTATAAACAACTGTGCGCTTATAGTGGATTTGGTACATCGGCACATTTCCCGTGTATGATCCTTAGAAGTAGCCCAGTTAGGGTGAACCAAGTAAAATTGTCATGTCTTGTGCATGTTTTATGATTTGTTCATTCTCTTGTATGGGAATGAGAGAGAAGATACTTTTTTCTAATAATGAAACAAGATCAAAAAGGGGAATTTGTTTTAATATGTCAAACCCTGATTCACCCCCCCTCTTAGGGTATCTGGCCTAGTGGACCTAACAATTGGTATTAGAGTGAAAGGATAATATCAGTGTCTCTCTATCAAATTGAGGTCACTAATCAAAAAGGTATTCAGATCTTCAACGGGATAATTTTTGAGCTATGGAAGAACCAGATGATAAAATACTTCCGATCTTTGGGAATGGATGTGTTTACAGTAGCAATGCATGGTATAAATGTCGATATTAATAGCGGTGCATTATCGAAAGATGAACAAATATAATTATATGCGGACTCAAAGGGAATCAATTGTTTAGGGGGAGCCCTATACAATGTTATCTATATGAAGGAGATGTAATGAAAAATATCACATGACTTATGGGATTATTTTGAACATATATGAAGGAGATTCAAATTTTAGAGAAGCAAAGATGCATGTGTTGCATAATAAGTATGAAGATCTGAAAATGAACCAGAATGAGTCTATTGATGAATTATTTTATAGGGTAAATATTGTTGTGTAAGATATGCGAGGTCTTGGAGAAGTCATTAAAGACATAAATATCGTGAAGTGTATCTTGAGGAAAGTTCCATCTCAGTTATATCCAAAGGTTTTAGTACTGGAAGATAAAGAACAAAAAGAGCTAACACTAGACAATTTTCTTAGTACCTTGGTTGTATATGAAATGGGGAATGATGAAAAAAAGGTTGTGGAGAAGGGGATATCCAAAGAGGTGGGATTCAAGGCCATAAAAGAATCTCACCATTGAATATACTCAGTAATAAGAAGAGACATATGAGGTGATGTCATTACTTTCTTCAAATATACAAAGAGAAAAAGGAATGTTTAAAGTGAAAATTCCCCTAGCATGCTTTAGATGTGGAAAGGTTGGTCATCTTGTGGAAAGGTGCCCCAAAAAGTTTCAAGATGATGATAATGATGATGAAGAAGTTGAAATTCCCAAAAATAAGTCTTTAGCCTATGTGAAAGTTAACAAATTGTTCAAGAAAAATTTCTTCCAGAAGAAGAATATCATTTTACAAGAATTTGATTGTTGATATGATTCTGAGTATGAAGAGGTTAAGGAGACTGAAAACTATAAAGATCATGGGAAAAATTCTATGGTGTCTATTGTCGGTAGTACTCAAAAAAAGGAAGAAAAAGACATTGATGAAGATGAAGAAGTTGAAGGCAGAGTTGATA
The DNA here is from genome assembly GCA_963277665.1 of Viscum album. Lineage (NCBI taxonomy): Eukaryota > Viridiplantae > Streptophyta > Magnoliopsida > Santalales > Viscaceae > Viscum > Viscum album. Next base: position 2,070,253,255 of record OY728140.1, read on the forward strand.
TGCAATCTAAGTTAGATGCTTATATTGAAGAGATAGATGTTTGGAGAGCCAAAACAAAGAAAGCCAACAAAGTAGTTCATGATTCCAAACTCTATATGAAGTAGTAGGAATAAGAGAAGTCTGAGTTGATAAAATAAATTTAGAAACTCAAGTCATCAAAAACAGAAGTCTCAGAATCATTTATTGAGTAAAAAATCAAGATTGAAGAATAGAAAAGGTAGATCGATGGATTTAATAACACAATGAATGATAAAATCAAATGTATCAATGATCGTGAAGGAGAAGTTTTCAATCTATGAAAAAAGGTTAAAGAACAAGAAAAAATTTTGATTCCCAGCACATTATCAATAAATAAGATCAATCAGATGACTTAAAAGATGAAAGAAGAGCCTAATAGTTCAATAGGATAGAAGAACCAATCTAGCTCATATGTTAAGGATGATTTAGGGCTTGATCAGAAACAGAAATCAGTTAGGGTTGAAGTCAAACCGAAAGCGCCTGTTCAGAGAATGAAAATTGATGTGGGTATAAAGATGAATCAGAAAATTAAAATAACCCAAGGGACTACTAGTAATATAGAAGTGACACACATGAATTCATCTTTTATGATGTGTTATTGCTGTGGAAACATGGGAGACTATGACAACCCTGATTTTTATTACAACTTAGAAATGATTTATTACATAAAACTTCACTTGATAAAAAAAAGAAGATAGAGAGGTTTAGTGTATTTTGGGCTTAGGATCGTTACATAAAAACTTAAAACCTGAAATACAACATCTCTGTTGAAAACTTCCTTTACATGACCACTACATTCCCCTATACTTAGCATTGAATGGGATAACCTGAGGACATTCATAAGAAAAGGGTGAGCTAAGGGAGTACACATGGAATAACATGAGGAGTACAATACATGTTAGAAAATAGGCATATCAATATAGCATAAATGAAACATGAACATAAAGGCATGATAAATCTTGAAAATCATAACATGGAAATGTGGCAACAACACTTAACATGGAATTAGCCCGAGCCAAGGCTCATTGCACATAAAGCATGAGTAAACCCTCATTGCACATGAAGAACGAGTAAACCCTCATTGCACTTGAATTAGCATGAGTCAACACTCATTTCACATGACGTATCATGATACTATACTTTACCCAATGCATTTAAGCGCTATAAGGGCACACCCTTCTTAAACATTTCATTTCATGCATAAGTGTGCCACATGGATCATAAAATATTGATTCATAAAACATAATCATTTATTACATGACAAAGGAATATAGAATTAATACATGAAACTTTATAATCAACAAGTAAATGTGTATAAAGGTGAATACACTTGATGGAGAAATGGGCATGGTATTCACTACACAATGACATTGGCTTAGAAAATCGGTGCGATTTCGGCAGCGTAACGGCGTGACATAAGAATTCATAAAAAAGGTTGATGATAGAGAAAGGGCTTCCTCATCATATTTACATGTAATGGAAAGTAAGGAGGTCATATAGATACATGTCACAACAATTTTAATGGAATTTAGATTCATGATATAAAATTATTTTCTTGAATGTAAAATAAGGGAGAGAAGTTCCTTTTGGAATTTCGGCATAGTAACGGGTGTACATGGGAGGAATTTAATGAGAGAGAAAAAGGTTCCTAATCATATTTACATGTAATGGAAAGTAATGAGGTCATATATATACATGTCCCAACAATTTTAATGGAATTTATATTCATGATACAAAATTATTTGCTTGAATGTAAAAGAAGGGAGAGAAGTTCCTTTCGGAATTTCGGCATAGTAATGGGTGTACATGGGAGGAATTTAATGAGAGAGAAAGGGGTCTCCCATCATTCAAAAAATAATAGGTAAGTATGGGGGATGTGTGAAACCATACCCCAACATTCATAATTGAAATTAAAAGGGAAATACAACTTGAAGAAAATTGACAAAAATGAGAAAGGAAGAAAAAACCCTTACTTGGTAGTGTGCTTCCAAAGGCTAGAGAGAGGCTTGTGAGAGGCTTCTTGGGATCTTGGGGCACCTTGGGAGGATTCTAGAGAGTGTAGGGCAGAGGTTGGAAGAACTCCAAGGGATTTTAGTGAGGAGGAAGTGGGATCATGGGTGGGTTTATAAAGGAAAGGTGAGGGAATTCTTTATTATTTAGGTTTGGGTCCCCTTACATTAAATTAATCCAAACCACAAACCATCCCACGGTTTTTGCCCATATTGTTTTTGGAAAAGGGAAGGGGAAAACAATATTTTATAAGGACCAAGTCCGTACTTCTTAAAATAATAAGGTCGCTTATGTGGAGGTGAGTCACACTCCCATGAAGTTTAATTTTAAAAGGAAAAGTGTTGAATATGTATTGAGGGGTCCATTAATGCTTTGAAAAGTAAGTCAAAAAACCCAAAATCACATTATTTTAATGATAAAACATATATTGGCCGAACATAAGGATTATAGTATCACCATTGGGTCATTATGATGTCATAAAACACATTATTTATTTAAATGGTATTTAATTTTTACCCAAAAATTTGACTGTCTAAGAAAATTATGAAAAATTCACCGTTGGATAATTTCGACGTCCTGATTCCAGAAATAACATTTAATTTATCTAAATAATTTTTTAAATATGTTAATTTTCTCTTTTAAAATAAAAACCGACATTTATCGAAAATTCATGGGTTTTGACAAAAATGGCTTTCAAACCTTAATAAAAATTTTAATTGCATTCATAAAATTGTAAGATCATTTATATTTAATAAAAAATTAATTTAAAAATAGTAATATTATTTTATTAATATATTATTTAATTCAAAAATCCCTTAATTTAATAAAATAGATTTCTTAATTAAATAATAACTAAAAACACCATTTGTACTTAAAAAACTATTTACAAAGTATCAAAAATGACTAGAAATTATATTCATTATTATAAAAAAAAATAATGTACATGAACATAGTACTACTTATTTCTTACATAACCCCTTAAAATAGCCACATAATACCTAAGGGTAAGGTGTGCGATTGTGACAGACTCTTGGGGTGGCTCGGATAACATTTCTCGAGTGGTAATCTCTATCAACTTACACTTTTCCCATAGATGGTCCCGTTTGAGCTTGACATGGTGAAACTAAGCATTGGCTTGGTCAAGGGTGAAGCCCAAGGATGCCGCATCTTTTCTGAGCTCCATCAAATGGGCTTCGTATGGGGAAATTCTACTTGATTAGGCCATAGATTCTTTTGTCTGAGTAAATTGGATTTGTAAAGGTCCTATATTTATACTAATCATGTGATCACTATTCAACGACTATATTAACAACGGTCAAAATTATTAACATAAAACCAATGAAGTTGACATTTTATAAAAACATTTTTCATAAAGAGACATTTAACTGGATCAAGAGGGATTTTCCATTAATGAAACTTTGGGTCGTTACAGTATTCCGCCCTTAAGAAATTTTGCCCTCGAAATTTTCCTTTTCCCACACTAAAACAAATGTGGGTAACTCAGGTTCATCATATCCTCCGATTCCCAAGTCTCTTCTTGAAAATTGTGGTTTCTCCACAACACCTTAACGAGGGGCATTGTCTTATTTCGTAGAACTTTTTCTCTACGATCTAAGATCTTCACTGGTTGCTCCTCATTAGAAAGATCGTCTTCCAATTGTACCACCTCAGATGAGAGTACATGTGAAGGGTCCGGTATGTACTTCATTAAGAGGGATACATGAAAGACATCATGCACCTTGGCCATAGTAGGTGGAAGTGCTAGTCGATAAGCCACAACCCCAACACGATCAAGAATCTCGAAGGGGCCAATGTACCTTGGACTTAACATCCCTTTCTTTCCAAACTTCCTGACCTTTTTCCACAGAGATATGCATAGAAACACCAAGTCTCCAGCTTTAAACTCATGGTCTCATCAACGATTATCTTCATAACTCTTCTATCGACTCTGGGTTGCCTTGATATGCTGCTGAATGGTTTTCACCTTCTCCACCATTTCTTCTACCATTTCTTGTCCAAGCATCTTACGTTCACCGACCTCATCCCAATATGCTGGTGTTCTGCACCTTTTCCCATACAGGGCTTCATATGGTGGAATTTGGATGCTTGAGTGGAAACTGTTATTATAATAGAACTAAACTAGAGGAAGATGTTGATCCCATCCTCCTTTAAAGTCCATTGAGAATGCTCTCAACATATCCTCAAGTGTTTGGATAGTCCGCTCAGATTGTCCATCAGTTTGAGGATGATAGGCCGTACTGAATTTCAGTTCAGTATTCAGAGCATGTTGACGACTCTTCCAAAACTTAGAGGTGAATCTTGGATCTCGGTCAGACACAATAGATAGTGGTACTCCATGAAACCTTACCACTTCCCTGATATATATCCGTTCCAGTTGATATAATGAGAAATCCTCCCGAATAGCAATGAAGTGTGCAGTCTTTGTTAGACGATCCATAATAACCTAGATTTCACTGTTGCCTTTGGATGTCCTTGGAAGTCCGGTGACAAAGTCTATGTTGATGTTATCCCATTTCCATTCTGGTATGGGCAATGGTGGCATCATCCCCTTAGACTTCTACCTCTCTACCTTCACTTTCTGACACACCAGGCACTTTGATGTATATTCAGCGATCTCCTTCTTCATATTATCCCACCAAAAGTTTTCTCGGAGATCTCGATACATCTTTATGCTCCTTGGGTGAATAGAGAAATTAAAACAATGTGCATCATCTAAAAGTTCCTTCTTCAGCTCTGGACTTGATGGAACAGATAGCCTTTTCCCAAACCACACAATTCCTTCTTCATTAACATTAAACTCTGAGGACTTCCCTTTTTCAATAGCTCCTACTTTTTCCTGAATTCCCACATCATCCTTTTGTGCATCCTTTAAACTTTCCAAAAGAGATGGTTGAGCAATCATTTGTGAAAGGATTGATGATGTTCCCTTCTTTATGATTCCCACATCCATCTTCATCAAGTCTAAGAAGATTGATCCTTCTCAATTATCATCATTGATAGAATTGCTGGGTCTTTTCTACTTAGGGAATCTGCCACCATTTTCGCTTTCCCAGGGTGGTAATGTATTGAACAATCATAATCCTTGATGAGCTCTATCCATCTTCTCTAGAGCATATTAAGCTCTTTCTGTGTGAATATATATTTAAGACTCTTGTGGTTTGTATATATCTCACATTTCTTTCCATAGAGATGATGCCCCTAGATTTTCAAGGCAAAGATCACAGCCGCCAACTCCAGATCATGTGTTGGATAGTTTCAATCATGGATTTTCAACTTCCATGAGGCATAGGATATCACTTTATCATTCTGCATCGGCACACAACCGAAGCCCTTCTTTGAAGCATCACTGAATACCACAAAAAGTTCCCCACTTGTGGGTAAAGTGAGCACGGGTGCATTGATAAGCCTCCTTTTAAACTCCTTGAAGCTTTCTTCGCATTCATCACTCCAAGCAAACTTTACTCCCTTTCGAGTTAGCTTGGTAAGAGGGTTGGACAATTGTGAGAAATTTCTCACAAATCGTCGATAATATCCAGCTAACCCCACGAAGCTACGGATATCCATTACCGATGTTTGCCTCATCCATCCCTCAATTGCATCTATTTTGGAGGGGTCCACAGATATCCCATTGCTTGTGATGATATGGGCCAATAATGAGACCTCCTTTAACCAGAACTCACACTTGCTGTACTTTTCATAGAGCTTCTCCTTGTGAAAAGTCTCTAGTACAGTTTTTAAATGCTCCTCATGATCCTCCTTGGTTTTGGAGTATATTATAATATCATCTATAAAGACTACCACAATTTTGTCAAGGTAATCTCTAAATACTCTATTCATCATGTCCATGAATATTGCTGGAGCATTGGTGAGTTTGAAAGGCATTACTATGAATTCATAGTGCCCGTATCTTGTACGAAAAGCAGTCTTGGGAACATCTTCCTTCTTCACCCTTACTTGATAATATCCCGACCGCAAGTCCACCTTGGAGAATTATTTTGCTCCACGCAGCTTATCAAACAAGTCATTGATTCTTGAAAGAGGATACTTGTTCTTTATCGCGATTTTGTTAAGTTCATGATAATCGATGCAGAGCCGCATTGACCCATCCTTCTTCTTGACGAAGAGGACTGGTGCACCCCATGGTGAAGCACTTGGGCGTATAAACCCTTTATCCAGATTCTCTTGTAGTTGTTACTTCAGCTCTTCAATCTCAACAACAACCATTCTATATGGAGTCTTGGATATTGGTAGCACCCCAGGTATAAGTTCAATTGAGAATTCAACATCTCTTCTTGGAGGAAGACCAAGCATTTTCTCGGGAAACACTTCAACGAATTCCCTCACAATAGGAATTTCTTCAAGGATGGTTTCTTCTTTGGACTCAATCATCTGAGCTAGATACGCGTGCTCATAGGGTAGTAATATCCATGCTTGAGATGATGGAGATAAAGGAGATTCATCTTCCTCCTGACACTTGTAAAGAATCAGGGATCGATTCTCCATATGGAGTGTGATTTCCCTCTCCCGACAATTTATGTTGGCTCTGTATAAGGAGATCCAATCCATTCCAAGAATTGCATCAAATTCCACCAGAGGGAGTATGACGAGGTTCTCCGGGAAATTCAATCCACAGATTATAACTGGGGAGGACTTATACTAATGGGATGCAATGATTTCCCCATTTTCCGAACTCACCGACATCTTTACTTCCATGATTTGTGGTGGTTCAGGGATTGTTCTACTAAACCATAGAGATATAAAATAATGTGTAGAACCTGAATCAAAAAGTACATTCGCTATTCTTGAATGAATAACTAGCGTACCTGTCACCGCTTCGTTGTCGGGGTTCACTTTGGCAGAAGTGATGGTAAAAGCTCTTCCTTGCTATCTTGGAGGTTGTTGGTTGCCTCCGATAACCCTTGTAGTAGGGCACTGATTTAAAAAATGACCCGGTTCTTTTCATTTGTAGCATTGAACAATGCGTTGAGGTTCGAACGGAGCGTTCCTCTCCTCTTTCGCAGCTGCGGGTCCTTCTTGCCGACAGTTAACAGCTAGGTTCCCTTCTCTTCCACACCTGAATCATTTTATCGTCCCCTTAAGGCAATTTCTAGGGTGCTTCTTTCCACACTTTTGGCCAGTGGGGTGCTGGATCTTCTTATCACCGTTGGATTTATCCATCGGACCACCAGCATTTAAGTCCACCTTACACTTCTTGTCCCCATGATACCCCTATGATTCTCCGATCTCCATTTTGACCTTGAGGGCACCTCAAAAAATTTCCTCATAGCTGTGAAAGTCACGGATTTCTAATGCTTTCTGCAAGCTAGGATTCATCCCACAAAATAAGCGGTCAACATTGCATTCGGGGGTAACGACAAAGTCAGAATCGTATCGTGCAAGTCTTGTGAAGTTTTCCTCATATGCTCCAACAGATTCTTCATCTTTTTGATTGAGGGAAAGTAAGTCCCCTTCCATCTTAATCTGGATGGTGCATGAAAAATATTTATCAAAAAACATCTTCCGGAAATCCTTCCATTCCAACGCCTCGATCTCCTCCTCAGGCTTCATATTTTTGATCAACGTCCACCATTGATCAGCTTCACCCTCTATATGATATGCCGCTAGGAGAACCTTCTCTTGTTCAGAACATTGGAGGATGGAGAATATATTTTCAATGGAGTTGATCCATTGTTCAGCGATCATGGGATCAAATGATCCACTAAAAGTAGGAGGCCTTTGTCTCATGAAGATCTCGATAGTGACTTGTTATTTTTTAGGGAGGGTTTAACGTTCCTCTTGACCCGTGTTTCTATTCAAAACTTGAGTTAGCTGAGAGAGAAGCGTGACAAAGTTCGCAATTCCCGCTCCCATTGGATTTGGAATCTCATTAGTACAGTCATCACACTGATCTTCACAATGGTTGTTAGCCCGAGTCCTCCTATTACCGGCCATTGGCTGGAATAAAAGGAAATTTTGGGGTAACACATAAAGGGTAATCCAAAGACAAAAGTTGACGACTTATAAGTAAAATTTCATTTCCTTAACTCATGAGTCTATAGGCTTCAATCTAGGATTTTAATGATCTACTTTCTAACATATATTCATAGGGGAATTTTTCCCTTAATAAGGGTTCATACTAAGATTGTGAATTTATCAAAACATATCCCCTAGGAGTGTCATAACCATGAGTGCAGCAAGGCTCGTTGTCATGCACCAGTTCCCGTTTGAGTCTAGCTCAAATCGTTGTTTTCAGGTTTTACCACTTGGATACATCTGTTCCAGAGCCGCCTCTACCTGCTTGTATCCAGATAGGGATGTATCTCCTTGATAACCCACTTACTCAATACTCACCAAAACTTAGGGATGTTTTTATTATACTTTGTCTTGTATCTAAGGCTTTACTAGGGTTTCCTAATCCCAAAATAACTAAACCTATCCTCTAATACCAACTATGACAACCCATCTTTTTATTACAACTTAAACATGATTTATTACATAAAACTTCACTTGATAAAACAAATAAGATCGAGAGGTTTAGTGTCTTTGGGGCTTAGGATCATTACATAAAAACTTAAAACATGAAATACAACATCTTTATTGAAAACTTTCTTTACATGACCATTACATTCCCTAGTACTTAGCATTGCATGGGATAACCTAAGGACATGCATAAGAAAAGGGTGGGCTATAAAGCCCAGTAAGGGAGTACACATGGAATAACATGAGGAGTACAATACATGTTAGACAATAGGCATATAAATAGAGCATAAAAGAAACATGAACATAAAGGCATGATAAAGCATGATAATCATAACATGGAAATGTGGCAACAACACTTAACATGGAATTAGCATGATCCAAGGCTCGTTGCACATAAAGCATAAGTAAACCCTCATTGCACATGAAGCACGAGTAAAACCTCATTGCAATTGAATTATCAAGAGTCAAAACTCATTGCACATGATGTATCATGATACTATACATTACCCAATGCAGTGGAGCGCTATAAGGGCACACCCTTCTTAAACATTTCATTTCATGCATAAGTGTGCCACATGGATCATAAAACATTGATTTATAAAACATAATCATTTATTCCACAATAAAGGAATGTTGAATTCATACGTGAAACTTTATAATAAATAAATATATGTGCATAAAGGTGAATACCCTTGATGGAGAAATGGCCATGGTATTCACTACACAATGACAGTGGCTTAGAAAATCGGTGCGATTTCGGCAGCGTAATGACGTGACATAAGAATTCATAAATAAGGTTGATGAGAGATAAATGGGTTCCTCATCATATTTACATGTAATGGACAGTATGGAGGTCATATAGATACATGTCCCAACAATTTTAATGGAATTTATATTGATGATACAAAATTATTTTCTTGAATGTAAAAGAAGGGAGATAAGTTCCTTTCAGAATATCAGCATAGTAACAGGTGTACATGAGAGGTATTTAATGAGAGAGAAAGGGGTTACTAATCATATTTACATGTAATGGACAGTAAGGAGGTCATATATATACATTTCCCAACAATTGTAATGGAATTTATATTCATGATACAAAATTATTTTCTTGAATGTAAAAGAAGGGAGAGAAGTTCCTTTCGGAATTTCAGCATAGTAACAGGTGTACATGGGAGGCATTTAATGAGAGAGAAAGGGGTCTCCCATAATTCAGAAAATAAGAGGGAAGTATGGGGGAGGTGCTAAACCATACCCCAACATTCATAATTGAAAATAAAGGGAAATACAACTTTAAGAAAATTGAAAAAAAGGAGAAAGTAGGAAAAAACCCTTACTTGGAAGTGTGCTTCCAAAGGCTAGAGAGAGGATTGTGAGAGGATTCTTGGGAGATTGGGGCACATTGGGAGGATTCTAGAGAGAGTAGGGAAGAGGTTGGACGAACTCTAAGGGATTTTATTGAGGAGGAAGTGGGAGCTTGGGTGGGTTTATATAGGAAAGGTGAGAGAATTCTTTATTATTTAGGTTTGGGTCCCCTTATATTAAATTAATCCAAACCACAAACCATCCAATGTTTTTTGCCCATAGTTTTTGGAAAAGGGAAGAGGAAAAAAATATTTTATAAGGCCCAAGTCTGAACTTCTTAGAATAATAAGGTTGCTTATGTGGAGGTGAGTCACACTCCCATGAAGATTAATTTAAAAAGGAAAAGTGTTGAATATGTATTGAGGGGTCCATTAATGCTTTTAAAAGTGAGTCAAACAAACCCAAAATCAAATTATTTTAATGATAAAACATATATTGGCTGAACATAAGGATAATAGTATCACCATTGGGTCATTATGATGTCATAAAACACATTATATATTTAAACAGTATTTAATTTTTACCCAAAAATTTTAATGTCCCAGAAAATTAGGAAAAATTCACTGTTGGATAATTTTGATGTCTTGATTCTATAAATAACATTTATTTTATCTAAATAATTTTCTAAATATGTTAATTTTCACTTTAAAATAAAAACCGACATTTATCGAAAATTCACGGGTTTTGACAAAAATGGCTTTCAAACCTTAATAAAAATTTTAATTGCATTCATAAAATTATAAGATCATTTATATTTAATAAAAAATTAATTTAATAATATTATTATTATTTTATTAAAATATTATTTAATTCAAAAATCCCTTAATTTAATAAAATATATTTCTTAATTAAATAATAACTAAAAACACCATTTGTACTTTAAAAACTATTTAAAAAGTATAAAAAATGACTAGAAATTATATTCATTATTGTATAAAAAAATAATGTACATGAACATAGTACTAATTATTTGTTACATAACCCATTAAAATAGCCACATAAGAACTAAGGGTATGGTGTGCGATGGTGACAGACTCTTGGGGTGGCTTGGATAACATTGCTCGAGTGGTAATCTCTATCAACTTCCACTTTTCCCGTTGACGGTCCCGTTCGAGCTTGACATGGTGAAGCTCAGCTTGGGCTTGGTCAATTGTAAAGCCCAAGGATGCCACCTCTTTTTCGAGCTCCGATAAATGGGCTTCGTTTGGGGAAATTCTACTAGATGAGGCCATCACTTCTTTTGTCTGAGTAAATTGGATTTGTTAAGGTCCTATATTTATACTAATCATGTGATCACTGTTCAACGGCTATATTAATAGTGGTCAAAATTCTTAACATAAAACCAATGAAGTTGACATTTTATAAAAACATTTTTCATAAAGAGACATTTAACTGGATCAAGAGGTATTTTCTATTAATGAAACTTTGGGTCATTACAGACACTCACAAAATGTGTGTTCTAGAGCCAGAAGATACTGAAGGTCAGAAGAACAGAGGTGGAAACCAAAAAGATATCGGTTCTCTAGAACATATTTTGAAGGACACAATTTTTTGTGTGGAGGATTTCAGCACATGGCTAGATACTGTACATTGACCATACAGAGGAATGTGCCAAAGTAGAATCAAAATGATCGCAAACAGCAGATCAATGAACCACATGGTGAGTGGAAAATGAAAAATAGATTTGAAGATTTGAAAGATGAAGCCGGTCCATAATACTATGAGAAAGCTCAGAAATATCAATATATTCCAAGTGTGAAGACAAAAATATAGACCAAGGAGAAGAGAGCTGTGAATGTAGTGGTTGATGAAATTTCCCTTAAAGCATCAGACCATTCTGGTGTATGGATCCTTGATAATGGTTGCATGTCTCACATGACAAACAATAAGGATTTGGTTATAGGCATAAAATATGAAAAAGAAAGAGTTATCATGTTTTGAAATAATGAAGGCCTAAAGATAATTAGACCGGGAAAGGTCAGGTTTGTGGGAAAAGAAATAAGACGTGCTGATGTCTTTGTTGTAGAAGGTCTTAGTCACAATTTTCCCAACGTCAGTCAATTGTGTGACTCTGAGCATTTTATACAGTTTATCAAGAAGACATGTGTCGTCAAGGGAATAGATGGTACAATGATCCTAAAGGGATGAAATTCAAAGAGAAATCTCTACATGGTATGTGGATAATAAGATATGTGCTTTATATCCAGAGAGGAAGAAGACATGTTATGGCCTAAACGACTTGGTTTTCTATGCCAACTATCCCTGGAAGATCTGGTGAAATGTGATACAACTAAAGACCTCCCTAAACTATTATGTGATCATACAAATACATGCTTATATTGTCAATAAGGGAAGATCATCATAAAGACATACTAAGAAAAGTAAAATAAGTCAACAAGAGTGCTTGAATTGGTGCAAGCTGATGTATGTGGACCCATCTCACCCAGATCCATTGATGGGAAGAGTGTCGGGGGGAATCTAAAAATATTATTGGGTAGAAAATTCTGAAGTTCCATACTGACAATGGTATGGAATTCAAAAAAAGTTCTATGGATGACTATCTTGAGAAATACAGGATAAGACATAAAATGTATTCAGTGAGAAATCCCAAACAGAATAGAGTGGTTGAATGGAGAAATTAGACCGTCAACAAGATGGCCAGAATGATTCTCATTGAAAATGACCCACCAAAGAAATTTTGGAAGGAAGTAGTTTTGACATTGGTCTACATTTCTAATAGGGATCTATTGTGTCTGAAGGAAGGGAAAACTCCATATGAGAAGTGGTATAGAAATAATCCAACCGTGTAATAATTTCAAATATTTTGAAGTAAGTGATTCATTCACAACTAGGAAGCACATAGAAAATTTGAGTCACATGGATATGAGGAAATATTCCTTGGCTACTTTGGGAAAACAAAAAGTTTAAAAATGATTCAACAAGAGACTTAGAAAATTATTTGAGAGAAATGATGTCATTGTCGTGGAAATATAAGAGAATACTAAACCACACAGTGAATAGTTTCTTGATAAAAGTGATGAAGAGGAAATAAACACAGGGGGGAAGAAGTGGAATATGCTGATTCAGAATAAGATACTGATGATGAGAAGGAGGAAGTAAATTCAGTATCTACACAAAAGCCAATGATTCAGGGTGAAATTGATAGGAAGAATATCATTGGTGATCAGAGAGCACCTATTCAGACAAGAAGAATGAAATCGCTGCAGCAGACATCCTTGTTATCTCAGGAAATTCTAAATTCTTTGCTAATGTAGCTAAAGATGAAAACTAGATTTAGTCTATGAATAAAGAGCTATATAATATTGATAAGAATCAGATGTGGGATATTTTTCCGAGGTCAGCAGATAAGAATGTTATTGGGACTAAATGGATCTATCATAATAATATGAATGAATATTTTACAGTGATTCGAAAAAATGCACGACTAGTGTGCAAAGGATACTCTTAGATATAGGGAATAGATGCTGAAGAGACATTTTCACAAGTTTCAAGGTTAGAGACAATTAGATTTTTCATATCCATTGCAGTGCAACAGAAGTTCAAAGTATTCCATATGAACATCAAATCTTCATTTTTTAACAGGGTTCTAGAAGAAGAAGTTTACATTGGGTAGACAGATGGTTTTCTCATTCATGAAGATGAGAATAAGTTTTTTCAGTTGAATATATCTCTATATTGGATGAAACAAGCATCAAGATCATGGTACTCAAGGCTTGATCAGTATTTGAAAAAGCATAGTTTTCAGCATGGTGGAGTTGATTACAATATTTATTTCATCAATGACCATAATCAAAGGATGATGGTGCTGGTTTATGTTGATGACATAATATTTGGCAGATCAAATGAAGCTTAGTGAAGAAAGTTTTTCCGAATTCATGAAAAGTGAGTTCAAAATGTCAATGATTGGATATATAATGTTTTTACTTAGTTTACTTGCGACATAAGGAATTAGTGGAAATTTAATTTCTCAATCCAAATATTCCAAGGAAGTTATAAGAAGATTTGGAATGGAAAATTACATGGAGATGAAGCCTTTAGTTTCACCTGGATGAAAATATCAAAATATGATGATGGCAAGGTAGTTAATGTAACAGAATAGAAGTAGGTTATTTGATGTTTATTGTACCTGACAACAACAAGACTTGATATTGTCTTCACCACATGCCAAGAAACATAATATCAAAGAAATCCAAAGGAAAGTCACATTCTTGCAGTGAAAATAATAATTATGTTATATTAAAGGCACTATGGATTTATGTTTGAAGTATAAAGATAAATCTCAGCCAAAGATTTTGTGATATACAGATACAGATTGGGCCAGTTCAGTAGATGACAGAAAGTCAACATTAGGAGGTTCTTTCAATCTTGGTGGACTGTCTATTTCTTGGATAAGAAATAAGCAAGACAACATTTCATTGAGAATTGTAGAAGCTGAGTATATTGCAGCTGGTTATACATGCACATAGTTATTGGGATGAAGCAACAACTTGATGATATGGGATTTGAAGTGAAGTCTCCAATCAGAATCTAGTGTGATAACTCAATTGATGTAAATATTATAATAAATATTTTGCATCATTATAGGACCAACCAAATTTAAATAAAATATCATTTTATCAAGGAGAAGGTGTAGAAAGGGATATTGAAGTTGGAATATGTGCCTACAGAGCTACAGGTTGCTGATATTCTGATGAAGGACTTACCCAAGGAAGCGTTCAAGAGGCATCAGCTGGCTCTGGGAGTTCAGTAATCTCTCCACACTTGAAAGAGTGTGGATGTGGAAATCCCCTCTCCCTAAGTTATGGTGTGTTTTCCCTAATATACTAATCTGTGTTCTTTACCTTGTGTCAGACCACAAAGTAGCGACCTTTGGGTTCGTTGACAAAGGGGAAGAAAGTGTACTATTCAAGGGGAGACCATGTCTTGACAATGTATTTTTCAAATACTTGGGGAGAAGCTAATAGGTGGAGTTGTGAGATAGGGGGACATGTGTATTAGTGATATAGGGGGAGTTAATCAAGACATGTGAAGAATCTGATAGGGGGAGTTTGTTGGTATGTGTTTCTTTGGTGTTCGAAGTGATTAGCCCAATCTTAGCTTGAACAACAACAGAACCCAAGAAGTGAAAAAGGAGGAGTTTTAAATTTGACGATGCTTGAAGTGATCAATCAAAGATTACATATCATGATAGCTGAGGTTTGTGATGAAATCAGTTTATTTTTATCAGTAGGGTATCAATGATTGGTGTAAAAAATGAAGTGATTTATTGATAAAATTTTCAAACTACTCTTGTTTATCATGCCGAGCATTGCTCATGTGGGCTTAGAGTTTGTATTGTGTAAATATTTTATCACTCTCAGAATTGAAAGAGGATAATGATGGTTGGTGATGGAAAGAGATTTAGTGAGGTATCAAAGTGTATAGAATCATTTTTGAGAATCGTTGTCAAGAAACCCAAAGTGGAAGATTGTTGGAAAAAAATCCTTCAATGTCATATTGAAGTTGTTTTGAGGTATTTGTTTTCATTGAAAGAGTGTGTTTTTGTTGATAAATAGGGTTTCCATGATGAGATGTCTCGTTCCCTAGATATTGTTAACAACCTTTGTTGACAAAGAACCATTAAAAAGGAATGGTCGATCTGGAAGTAGTACAAAAAAGTAGATCTAAGGTGGCGCCATTTTCCAGTGCTTGCCAAATTTTTTGGCCTCAAAATCAGGAATATGGAGTTTTTTGTTTTTGGAAAAGGAAGTTGCATGAAAGATTGAATATGGTATGGTAACTTGCATGCAAGGCATGTTTTAGGATCATAATTTTGAAACATGGAAAAGGCATGAAGTGCGTGAAAGATTTGGAGTTTCGAAAAAGATGGGGTGGCACGAAAGAAACTTGCGCACCCAATGTGATGTCAAATGAGGTTTTTCGTTCTTGATTTGGATCTTGCACGACATGTGAAATATTTTTTGCAGGGGTCAACAATGCATATAAATAAGAGGAAATCCCCCCTCATTCTAAGCAGCTCAACACTTAGAGAGAATCTGAGCTCCGAATAGCGTAAGAATTTTATGCAAAGGGAGTTACACAAAGGATTTTGAGTTGCACTCAAGAAAATAAATTTTCACATAAGATTTCCATTGCACGTAAGATTGAAATTTCACACAAGGGGTATTTTGCGGCAATGCTGGAATCTTACGTGCAAGGCATTATTGATACACGCAAGATATAGTAATGGTTGTATGAAAAATTTGAGGTTGACCCGTAATACTATGATAAATTTTATTCATCATTGGATGAAAGTGAAACATCAATAGAGCATCTACATACAGTGTAGGATGAATTCATTAGAGATAATAAAGGGAACTACAAGTCTATAAACTATGAGTGGATCTTCCGAAGAAGCAGTGAGCACAATTTAGTTGAGAGAGCAGTGATCTTTCACATTGTGGTTGGTTGTAAATGAGGAGGGACAATGAGTCCTCTCAAAACTTGTAAATAGCAGTGCACTTATAAGGGATTTGGTACATGAACACATTTCTAGTGTACGATCCTTTGACGTAGCCTAGTGAGGCTGAACCAAGTAAAATTACTATGTCTTGAGCATGTTTTAAGATTTTTTTTTCTCTAGAGTGGGAAGGAGAGATAATAGAGTGTTGTATAACAAAGAAATATGATCAACAAGGGGAATTTGTTTTAATATTTCATACTCTGATTAACCCCCCCTCTCAGGGTATCTAGACTAGTGGACCTAACAGAAGATGTGCTCCATCTTAAGAAATAGAACCATTCTAAAAATAGTCAGTTTCTTGTCTAAGGGGTTGTATAGGTAGTATCCTTTTTTTCCTTGGAAAATCCTATAAAGATACACTACGTGCCCCAGGTTTATAGTTTGTTTCATTAGAAATATTTGACAAACACCTCACATCCCCATACATGTGTATGTGACAAAGTGGGTTTCTTTCCTCTCCATAGCTTGATGGGAATTCCATTTTCAACCTTAGTTGGTACTTGGTTTAATGTGTGTGCCTTAGTTTTCAATTCATATCACCAAAAGGATAATGAAAGATCTACATGACTCATCATCAACCTTACCATGTCCACCAAAGTTTGGTTCCTCCTGTCATTATCACCATTCTACTATCGTGTATAAGCTAGAGTAAGGTGAGATTTAATCCCAAACTCCTATAAAAGGTCTATGAACTCTTGGATAAGATATTCTCTACCTCAATCTGATCAAAGCTTCTTTATCTTCTTACCAAGATGATTATCTACTTAATTATTGAATTACTTGAATTTCTCAAAGGACTAGGACTTATACCTCCTTAATTATACATATCCATTTCTACTGAAGTCATTAGTACATGTAATTAAGTAAGAATATCCACCACTAGCTTCTACTAGAATTTATCCACGCACATCAGTGTGTACAAATCCTAGAATCTCTATAGCCCTTTCACCCTGTCAACCAAATGGTGGTTTGGTCATTTTCCCTTGTAAACAAGTGTGGTATCTATCAAGTGGTTTTTTATTGGAAGAGTCTATATAACCATCATGATAGAGATTTTTCAAGCACTTCTAGTTTACATGACCAAGGAGGTGATGCCACAATTGGGTGTTGTATGAGTCATGTGAACTTGGTTCATTATCAATTGACAACATTTGGTTCTACTAATTTAATACATACATACTGTTATTTAAATTCTCTATACCATAACATATGTTGTCCTTATAAAAGTGATAACATTTATTTCTAAACTTGAAAATAAACCCACCTTTATCTAAACTCATTACAAAAATTATGTTATTTGAAAAACTAGGTACTTAATAACAACCATGTGAAACCAAAATCATTACCATTGGAAATGCAAGTTGGTAGTCACCAATGGAAAGAGCATCTAGACTCACACCATTGGATGCTCAAAGATCCACCTCTCCTTTGGAATTTTTCTAGAATCTACTTGGTTTCTGCATTTGAATATAGATGTGAGCCCCAAAAGCTGTATCTAATACCCAATGTGTAGAAATGGAAAGATTTCATTCAATAACAAACACACATTTGGCTTCCCCTTACCTCTAGGTGTAGTTCCTCTTCTTGTGGCCTTACTTTGCACCTGAAAAGCATACTACCTTCTTTTCCTTACCCTACCTCTGGATCTTCTTCTTATTGGTCAAATGGTGATCAGAGGCTTTATATTTTTTATAAATCATAGGCCCCTTTTCCTTGTCCTTCCACTTCCTATTCACCACTAGGAGTGTGGATTTTTCATTCCCCATGTTCTTATCAACTTGGAGAATTAGGGTAAAATGCTCTGATAGACTCTTCTCATTATTTCTCATAATATAATTCACAATAAACTATATAAGGTCTTAAGAAATGATGATAGTATGATATTTATACACAAATCATATAGTAATTTATTCTCTAAGATGACCAGATGATAAATGTAGCCAATAAGCCGGACTAAATGAGGTCCTACTGGTGCAGACTCTACCAGATTAGTTGTGAACGAAGCATTGGAGATCTCATAGCTCTCTTATCTAGCCTTATCTTCATATTGATCTTGAAGACAAGACGTTATACTATAAGAATCCATTTCCTCATGTTACTTCAAGAGTTCATTGGTCATGGATGATATCATGAGGCCCTAAACATCCGTAGCTTCATTTATATGTTACTCGTACACAAAGAGTCCCTTATCACTCACCTAATTTTTAGGAACAACTGGTAAATTATCTTCCAGCACATAATGTTTCCTCTCAAGGTGAAGGATAACCCAAAGACACCTTTTCTACTCTTGGGAATTAGTACTAGTGAGAATGCTTTTCTTATCGAGTATGGATCACAATGATATTTTTGATGTCATTTTGATTAATGTTTCCATAAATTAAGATGAATGTCGTTTTAGTAATTTATCTTGATAAATATAGACAAATAAATTAATTAATTTATAAAAGTCTCATACTATTTTGTCGAAACTTAATATCCCTCACCATTGGATTCAGAATATCATACTTCTTGGACATTCAGTAGTAAGGATCCACATCACCCTTCGAATTACCCCAACTAGGGTTGGTTAAGAAACTTAAAAGGTTTTACTTAGGCATTTCAAATGCCAACTGCATTAACTAACAGCTCCTTGATTCGTTGAGTGGACTCCCTAATCCTGAAATCCATAATTTTCAATTTCATCAACCTTTGCCTCTTAGTTACACCAAATCCTTATAGTGAAGTCAACCCTTGATGTAAACTAAGTTATGTCAGTCAAAATATTCAAATTATAATTCCTCTATAATTGAAATAACCCAAACTAGGGTTGGTCATGCACTTTTAACTGTGGTTCAATTCTATCCGAAGTAATGGAAGGCTATACCGACTTAAAATGTAATTGAGGTATTCTATCATTTATGCATAAATTTTCACTTATTAT
The DNA here is from genome assembly GCA_963277665.1 of Viscum album. Classification (NCBI taxonomy): domain Eukaryota; kingdom Viridiplantae; phylum Streptophyta; class Magnoliopsida; order Santalales; family Viscaceae; genus Viscum; species Viscum album. Next base: position 2,070,272,589 of record OY728140.1, read on the forward strand.
ATATTCAAATTCTTATTAATGTTAAGTGGGATATACTTAAGTGATTGACCATGTATAGATAATATTTATGCATAACCCATTTTAATTTTAGTTTCGTATTGGATGCTTGTTAGTTCATTAATTATGTGATCACATAAAAAATAAATAATGAATAACCATACAACTGATAGAAATAAAATAAAAGGTATGATCAGGAGCTTTAATATTGGTTAGTTTATCTGGCAGTGGATAAACTAACCCAAACCAAGGGGAGAAACATGTTGAACCGTTTAAGGTTCATGTTTACATCATTCCACGTGTCCACCTTCGTTTCTCCTTGGATTGGTTTCACCTCAGCTCCTAACTTGAATCACCTCTACTTGATTTGGATCTCCATCCATTACATATAATTTTAACTCACATTCCGGTGAGGGGTAAAATGGGGTTTACATAAAAGAAACCATGGGCACACATGCCCTACAAATTAATAAGGAGAAGGCACGCAGGGAAACAAATTTAATTTAATAAATAAATTAAAAGTGAACCAATCACATACAAAGGTTTTTTCTAGCTCATGATCATCCACATACATGCAAAGAATTATACATTTAATAAAACTAGAATTCAATTATTTAATTATTCTTATTTAGATAAATTACACTTGAATTGATTAATTGATATATTTAATTAATCAATCCTTTTTATCTTAATCCTTTTCTGAGTTTCCATGATATTATCATTAACAACCTTTTATATGACTTGTACCTTGGAGGAAACATAGTGAATACCCTTAAAAATCTACCCAACATGTATTTATACTTATATACACTTTTTTATTTGTGACATGTAACATACATGCAGAATTATAATTTTTATACAACTCATACATGATGTGAATATCTTCAAACATTATGCAGATGTTAGTTAAACAAATATATATATATATATATATATATATATATATATAACACTAATCACATGTTGTTTCCTAACTTTAAGACCACATGAAGTACATGTATCAAGGGTTAACATAATATACTAATAATTTTTTTAAATATGTATAATCTGGAAACAATAGACAACCTATAGATCTGATTACATAGAGTGTACTCTTCTCACCGTCCATCCGAAGTACATACCTAGGGAAAATGCATGTGAGGTGTACTTTCGAAATCTTTAGAGTACACAACGTGTCCAGTGGTCCACATGCCATGTAGACTCTACGTTACCTTGTCTCCAGCCAGGAAGGCTGTGTATGGGATACATGACTTGAACTTGACCCGAAGGGACTACACATCATTTCCAATGGGCCACATGGTGTGTATTCTAGCTAACCGTGCACTAGTCTGTCCTGGCCAACATACAATGTAATAATTAACTACACCATGTTTCATTAACGCACACAGATTGAGTAATTTACAAACTATACCTGATGCATTGAATAGAAATACACGACGTGTAGATCTGACTACACGATGTGTATTCTTGTGTTATCTGGATAGAACCATTGACACCTCCTGATGAGATCCTTGATTTAATTTTAATAATAAAATTATTCATTCTTGTTAGATCTGTGAGAAATTATAAGGGAAGAATAGATCTCGAAATCCAAATTACAAGAACAATTAAACATGAATTGAAAAACTAAATTACTAAAGTGTAAAACACCAATGAATTATTTAACTAATTATAAATGAATATATGACCCATTTGATACCACTTGTAGGTTCCAGGTGCATCAGAAACACCATATGGGGTTGTACCCAACCTTGAAAATTGTTATAATTGATGATTAATCTAGTATCAATACAACAATAAACTCCTGTATCCATGTAATTGAATCAATGATAAAAGACAAAGAGAGAACCTGAAACCGAGAAAAGAGGACCAACATAATTTTTTATAATTAATTTAGTTAAATTATAGAATTACCTCCAACGAGATTCTTTCTTTATTGATGAGTCTGACCACGTGTTTGAGGTGAGGCTTTGTTGTGAATTAAAATCCAAGGATATGAATCATCTAGCGGTGATCCACACATGCTCCACGTATCTATAGATGTTGCCGAAGGGGTCTCCGGGTGCTAGTGTGGAAGATCCTTTCACTTGTGATGTCCACCTTTGATCACCTTGAGAATCACTTCCAAAGAATTCTTCTTGATCCAGTGGAAGAGAATATCTCTCATTCTTGAGAGCGTTCTGGGAGAGGGAAGAGTTCTGTAGTCTCGAGAGATTTTTTACAAGGATGTTATACAAACAATGATTGGTTAGCTGGTCGAATGACCCCATGGATAATATAGATAATAATAAAATAACAGGTAATTTAATTCACTAGGTAATAATAATTAATTATCACATGTTTTGTTACTTAATTTATATTTCCATGTGAAACCCCATGCCAAATAATAATAGCAATTCTATTATTTCTAGGACATGTGCTTAACTTGCACATTATATTCAAATATTATTTAACCAAATGTTATTTAATATTCTTGCTCACTGGACCCATAACATGGTCCAGTAATCCTCTTCAATATTTACCGGGCCTTGAAGAATTACTATTTATTTATTAAAAAAATATAACTACATTTTTTGCCGATAAATAAATATGAATTCTGCCATATATTCCTTCGAATAAATAGTGATGAAATAAATGAAATCATGAATACTTGAATAATTATAAAATCAAAATTGAGAATAATATTTATTCAACTTGTTAAGTAAATAAATTATTTAACTCATATACTATACATACATAGTGTGTGACCGTCTAGGACACTTTATCATTGGAATTAGGTGGGATTTTCTAATGTCGAATATTACTATCTAGAAACGGGTCAAGGAAACCATGATTAAGAATTTGATGTCGCAACATCATGTCACCTCATAAAAATGATTACCATGTAATATAATTCCTTTTTCTTAATATCTCCAATAAATCGGGTTGCATGAAAGTCCCATAAACCAATGTGCTAGATTTCTTCTTCTTTGACCTCCCAAAATTGAACATGCATAGAGGACACTAGGTCCATGGATTTAGTTAGGATATATCATTTCCATAAAATGGCATGAAATATCTACTTCCATAGAAGTGACAAATCCTTTCTTACATTATTCATTAATTTAGTATTACTCATGACGCACCCAACATATCACACCTCGCCGCGAATATCTGTCATCATGGATTTCGTTAATACATATAAGTGCATGATTCATAATACCCATTAATAATAATCTTAATGTCTAAGGACCAATACATACGTCTATAGATATGAACATCCAATGACACTTATGAATGTGGGCTTCCTACTGGCGGGTATTGTTCTCATAATATCCACCCATATATAACCAAGGGCACACACCATGAGAAGGTGCCTCAAAGTTTCATGAGTCCCCACACCCGATAGTATGTATCATTTGAGTCCATTAAAATGATAGAATCCTTCCATAGAACATATATTCAAGAATAGTGTCATAGCACTTCTGGGTTCTCATAAAACTAGGTATCCTCTATGATATTTTAGTGCGACATCTATTCTTAGGGCAATATCACATACTATGCCATGAAAAATAACAATCATGATGTGATAATAAGTTTATAAATATTCATCGAATGAATCCAAGTTTATCATAATGTACAAAGAAGTTGGTTTCTAGGGCACTGAATCCAACAAAACAAACTTTGAGGATTGACTTAAACATAATATGATGGCACATGTGAATGTTTTCTATCCAACCACAATCACTGAGATGATGAATCAAGAATTTAATTCTAGAGGAATTTGAGTGAGTCTCATGACTCAAGGAATAAAACACAAGTTGATAGTGGATTGTATGGTGGTAGGAATCACCATTTTGATTGTCCCCAACTAAGAAGTAGGGGTCAAAGAAGCCAAGGCGGTAGAATGATAAAATTTCTTCCATTCGGTAGGGTAGGTCAATACTATTGGCATTGTGATAGAATGACCATTGAGTTATGATCCTAATATAATATGGATCATATACAAAGGTTTTTCTGGATGTCGAGAGAATATAGTGATTGCACTTTCAGGACAGTTCAAAGCTTTAGGGATATATATTCCAATTTATGGTAGGCAGGTAGTTGGAGTTTTGATAATTCACACTTACTGAGGTGGTGTTAGGGGAGTATAGAGTCATAGTCAGTCAAGCCAGTAGGGTAGTACAATGCCAAGCAGTCAGGCCAGGATGAAGGGCTGACGTTCATGGAGGGTTCATACATTGTATATATCTACTACAGACCAGGATGCATAGAATTCTACCATGAGAGTTATGATTCTATTGGATTCAATTTTAGCTTATACACTTTTTAAAATAGTGTATTAACACTCTTTCATTTCCACTTAGTTCATATAATGTCTTGGATTTTCTGTCAACTATCAATATGGGGGGATATCTATTGACACCCCATTGGGAGTCCAATTTGAAGGAGTTCAGCATTGAAAGGAATGTGCTCTTGAGATCCGAGGTTACTAGTTTCAATTGGATCATTTCATGCTAGATACGACCAGGTTTAACCTAATTTTGGGAATGCATTATCTATTTCACATTCAATATTTCATAGACCACTACCATTAGTGGGTGTTAATTGTATCACCGAAAGGTAGTAGTTTTGTTCATAAGGGAGAGTAGTACTTGTAGGTTAGTTGAGTAGGTCCTAGTAAAAAAAATCATGATGGGGTTTCATCCCAAATTTTCAGGGTTATATTCAGTGATAAAGGAGAGTGATAAGTATTTTATCCTCTTGTGGTGGACCGTTGTTCATATATTTCCCTACTGAATTGTCCAAATTTCCACCCAAGAGGGAGGTGGAGTTCACTATCGAGCTCATGTTGACTGCCAAACCAATTTATATTTTTCCATATTAGATGGAAGTGATAAAGCATCTTGAGTTGAATAACTAGCTATTGGAATTAGAGGCTAAGAGTTTTTTTCCTCCCCAGCATGTCTCCTTAGGGATCTCCTATCCTCTTTTCAAAGAAGGCTACCTATATGTTATGACTGTTTGTGGATTATCGATGGTTGAATCCAGGGACTATTAAGAACCGACATACACTATAACATATCCATGATCTTTTTGATAATCTTAGGGGAGATCATATCTTCTACAAGATGAACATGAGTCCAGGATATGACTAGGTTATGGTGAGACCCTCTTATATAATACATATACCTTTCTTATGTAGGTATGACCTACATGAGTACATAGTGATTAATTTTAACCTAATGAATGAACCAATAGTGTTTATAGGTTTTAGTAATAGGTTTTTAAATCTTTACCTAAAATATTTCATGCTGATTTTGTGGATGATATCCTTCAGTATTATTAGATGATGGAGGATCATGCAGAAAACATGTAAATTTTTCCAAGAACCCTATGGGAGAATAGGTTGTATGCTAAGATCCTACAGTTTCATTTTCAGAATGAATAGGTTCAAATATTCTCTTATATCATATCATAAGTTGGTGTTTATTTTGACCCCTAGAGATTTATGGATTCTTAGGTGTATCCTAAGAATTATTTTTTTTGTTCAAATTTTCATAGTCTTAGTAGTCTGTCCCCAATATTTTATTTAGGAATTATCTTATTTGGAAGTTAATCTGACATGGTTAACCCAAAATGGGGTAAAGTTCATGTGTTTGGAATCCTTAAGGAATTACTTTGAGGAGTTGAAAGGGAGAATAACCTCCACATTGATCCTTATTTTTATAGATCTAGGTAAATTTATATTGTGTACTATTATGATTTAGGCATCATGCTATGTATAGTTTTAATGCATGGGAATAGAGTCATGTCATATGGGTCTTGGTAGTTGTGTCCTCACAAATAGAATTATCATGTACATGATCTTGAGTTAAGAAACATAGTGTATTCCTTGAGGTGCTGATGGAACTATCTCTTAGAATAAAGGATTGTGGTCTATATAGACCATAATAATTTTGGGTACATTTTTACTAAGAGGGACCTTAACATTCTACAATAAACACGGGTTGAGTGCCACTAGCTTTTAAAATTTAAGATGGACTATACACCATAAATGGTAAATGCGGTTTTCAATGCTCTGAGCTAGATGAAAAGGCTTATATTTTCCATGAATCATTCTGTGAGTTTCAGAAAAAGCTGATTTTTATAAAAATGCATATAGATATCTATGAGGAATATGATCAAATAGTTCTGGAATATTTATATATGGTCCCTTTGATTTTGTTTTGGATCAAGAGATGGAGAAATTCTTATCCAGAGTGTCTCACCCACAAGGACAACTTTGATGGATGGGAGTTACCACCACCTTGAAGTATAGATGGGGAAAATATCATCCTTTTTCATGGGTGAGTGTCGGTGATGACTAACATTAAAGTGGAGTTGACGAGGTAGTTTCATACTTCTAAGAATGTAGTAATCCCCAAATTGAGTTAGTTTTATTGTGATATCCATTTTTTGTATTGGTCACTGACCATGAAAAAGGAGACAGCAGGGTTCATTACATGGTTCTCCACCTATTGGGAAGTGAAGGCTGAGAATCAACAACCCATAGGTTTCCTAAATCCTCTTCCCATTCCAAATTATAAATGTGATGATGAAGCCATGTACTTTGCTATAATATTACCATGAATTGTTGAATGTAAATTTGATTTATGGGTGATTGTGGATCAAATTATGAAAATTTTCCATTTTCAATCGATTTGAGGGTATTTTATGGTGGATAAGATGGAAATGTTTTATGTACAAGAAATAGTGAAACTATATAAGGTACTTTGGAGCATTATTTTTTATTTATATTCTCAGTTATCATCTTGGTTCTGGTTGGGGTTGGAAAAAGAATTGGGAGCTCATGCGCCTTTAATTATTTCCCACCACCCTCCGAATGATGGGAAGTACTTGCAGACTATTCATGTTTTGGAGGATATGCTGAGGGTGTGTGTCTTTTATTTTTATAGTTAATGGGAGAACCATCTAGCATTAGTATAATTTACCTATAAGAATAGTTATCGGGTAACGATTCAGATGGAACCTTATGGGGAAATGTATGGGAGGCTGATGTGGCCTTTATTTCACATGTTTTTCCACATAATTTTTATTTTCAAATTGTGTTTTTAATGCTTGATTTTACATTAATTTGGTCAATTATCAATTTCAATATTTTTTTATTTTTAAAATATTTAATTATTTATTATTATTATTTTCTTGATTATTATTTAATTTTTTGATAAATGTATTAAATATCTGTCTCTCATTGTTTTTTGTGTTAATATATTAAATAATTTATTTAAGTTTAATATTAAATTCCATTTATTTAAAAAATATACTAATTAGTAACATTTTATTATAATTAATTGTCTTAAATTAGCATTTATTTTTTCATTATCTAGTTAATTAATTAGTTAATTATTTTTATAAGGTTATATCTAATTAATTTCCTTTTATTTTATTTAATAAAATTAAATGGGTGAATTTATTACTCAAAAAATAAAACTATGATATTAATTTAATTGTATTTTCTTTTAAAATTATCATGTTTTCGTTATTTTCCTTATTTAATTTTCCATTTCTTTTTTATCAACATTATACATAGCCATTTTTATCAGAACATATGTTAGGGATTGGTGTCTGGATCATGTACCCATTTCCGGCCAGACTCACATAGCTGATATCTTGCCCACTATGTGTCCATTACATTCGCTACATTGTTTATATATATGATTTCTCTATGATATCATGAGATACCAGCGGGGGTATAGTTGAACCCATTAGAAAAACTCAATCCAAGCATGCAGAGTTCCTCCAGGGGTAGACACCAAATCCAAATAATGAAGAGAGTGATTCAATGCAGTAATTCGATTGAAGATGGAGGATTCCATGGTGGATCAATTGATACTTGAAGTCACCATTACCTTATGGTATGCTGAATAAACTGGTTTGATGATGTTCATCATGGTCTATTCTTTTCTGAAAATTGAACTCACCATCGAAGGAGACAATTTTGATGCACCTTTGAACAAGTTTCTTCAAACCAAAGCTTAATCAGGTTTTGTAGTGAGTTAATGATGACATGAGCTCGGGTGTGTTGATTCTGAAGCATGAAGGTGATGTATCAAATCCAAGTCATAATGGGACTTATAAGGATTTTGTAACAGGTATAAAATTGATGAGCCCGGTTAGAAATTAACAAAACATGTGATGTTGTTAATAAGTATGATTAACCCCAGTATCCCTTGAATTTGATTTGAGGATGATGATATATTGTGCTTGTGTGATCTGAACTAAAACTGAATGAATCCAAAGTCATCCTTTATGTTTCTCAATGTTTTGAGTTTTATACCTAGACTATGATTCTAATGAGATATAGTATGAACTAAAGGATGAGACCAATTTTGAGTTGGTTTTAGGATGGATATTCTTTTGAGGCTGAAGATTCTATGTGTAGTTGATCCAAAGATTATTGTTCACAGTTTTTAGAGTTTTGTTTAAAGGTATTCAGATTGAAAAGGATAGGACCTTGAGAACTCCAACTATATGAATGAAAGGATGAATAACCTTTCACTAAATATGATCAATGGAATTCTTATCCTTCTATTTGATGATATGTGTGTTGAGAGCACTGGTTAGGGTTGAGTTCTTGGGTTTTCCATGCATTAGTTTGATCTGAGGGTCAGGTGAGGTTATTATGAAAGACAATTGTTTAATAATTTATATTCAGTAGTGTTTCTACTATTTCATAGATGAAAATGGATTTTGAATGGTGAAACTATAGAGAGATATATATTAGATTGAATATAGTGTGCAGTTGAGGTCAAGGAAGCACACTCGGTTGACCTATTGTCTAATTACCAAATGCTTTAATTATTTCAAAGCTGTAAAATTATTACTGAGAATTAAATTTGAAGTTTATTTTTTATCATATATGAACATTTTTGAGGTTACCACAATGGTTTCAGAAGGGAAAATAAGTTTATTTTTTCCTGTAAAGTTGTGTTTCTCAAAAGTGGAATTTTTTAGGATTGTTTTCTAGAACGACCGATGATGCAAATGAATTACTTGAAATTTTACTACACACTTATTAGCCACAAAATGAAACATAGAGTTGAATTATATGATTTTATGGGAGAAAAAAATAAATCTTTTTAGGAGGATAAAATTTACTGAATAGAATTTTCAAAATGGATATATGAGCGGATTACGGGGACCAGATTTTGGAGTAAGAGTCAGAGCAGAAACAATAACATTCTCTATGAAGGGATTTTATGAGCTTGGGATTTATTAAGATGGTGAATTTTATATGGAATGATATTTATCCCTCTACCTATTTTATTTCTATTTATAGTTGATATATCTTGAATATATTCTTGTTTTTTTTATTTTTGAACATGTGTACTGTAACAGCCCAAGATTTTATAAAAAAATATTCTTTTTAATTTTATTAATGTCTTGTGTTGTACGCTACACCAAAAGGAGCTTGCACAACACGCATCCTTGACTTGCCTTGCATTACACGCAATCGCGACCTTCCTCGATAGCGTGTGTAATACGCAATACCGAGTTTCACTAAACAACGATATGCTATTAAAATATTATTAAAAACTAGCCGGTATGAATAGTAATTACCACTTTTTAAAATTCTGTAAATCTTATTTTTCAAAATGAACTTCATTTTTGGATTCGTAGTATCGAATTTAGCCTAAGGTGAAATTTTGGTACTTTTCGGATAACTTTCATATTCTGATGAATAGTGAAAATTACTAAATTATAATTAAAAAACAACTTTTTTAATCGAAATAATTAATAATGATAAATTATTAATTGGAGTAGTTTTAAAGTATATTTAGAATATATTTTTACAATTTAATACAATGTTGGTCATTGGATGTAATTTCACATTTAAACCAGACATAATCAAGTGTCAATCTTTTGATAGATATTGTTTCTTAAAAACACGCTATTTGTTTTAACAGCGGGATTTAATTATAAAAATTAATTAATGCAACTTTTCTGTTATGAATTTGGTAAAATAGACTTCATTTTTGAATTCGGAATATGAAATATAGCTTAGGATGAAATTTTGGTATTTTTCTGAAAACTTTCAATTTTTGATGAATAGTGAAATCACTAAGTGGTAGGTTAAAAAACTGAATTTTGCATAAAACTTAATTTTACCGCTTCTGTGAATGGAATTTCGAAAATCCGAGAGACACGGTTAATATCAAGGACTAAAATGTGGTTCAATGAGATGAAAATAATTTTTTGGTGAATAGTAACTTTTTACTTTTTTTACCGCGGTTAATAGTAAATAGGGTAACTAAAGGTAAATATGATATTAATATTACCCTAACACATGTCATAATTCTATTGGACAAGTGTAATTCGACCAAAAACAAACTTAGGAATAAAATATGACCATTTAGGCCCACTTGGATTAGATTAGGACATTTATTATTAATTTATTTAAAGAAGGGTTAAAATAGTTAAAATCAAAGTTTAATAAGTAAATAATTTTTAATATGGGGTTATACATAAGATAAATTCGATTGTAAATATTCATTAGAAAGCTAAAAAGATTTCCTACATAATGGTATTTTATTTGTAATTTTTAAAAATCATATAATTTAATTTATTTATGACACAAAGATGATGCAGTAATTATCTTATTAATGAAATATTGACATAATTGATAATATAAATACCAAAATAAATGTAATTCAAGACTTTTTATGAATTCCAATAATTTTCTAGGTTACTATGATATATTAATGTTGATTTAATCAACTTGGTTCGAACATTTAATTCTGTTATGACTTTCACAAAAATCATATATCAAAGAGTTTCAAAATTGACACAAAATAGTTTTTAAATCAAATATTATATTATTAATTGTTATTTTATTCCTAAAAATCTAAGGTTCGGCCCAATGACTTAGATAAGGATATATTTATTAATAATATACAATTTTGGGTTCGTTTGGCATGTTATAGTAAGTGTATTAACCATATAGTGAAAGAAAACAAAAAGACACGGTAAAAGTTAAATTATTTATCTTAGAGTTAAATCTAATTGATAAGGTTAAAATAATATCCTAAACTTGTCTAAATTCTATTGGTTGATAGTATTTCGACCCATCCCCACTTTAGCTTCGAAATAAGACCCTTTGGAACCATTATAAACCGATTTTGACTTTAATATAAAATAATATTTTGAGATATTCCTAAGGTGCCCCTCTCCTCCCTTATAAAAGGACACCTCCTCCCCCTCCTCCTCACACCAATTTGAGCACTCAAGCTCGGCCAACCCCTGCCAAAATCTCTTCTCCACTTCCCTAGAAACATCCTAGAGGTTCTGGTCTTCCTCAAAGACCAATTCTAGTGCCCTAAGAGGAGGTCTCAAAGAGGCACTTCAAAGAAGAGGTAATTACCGTTACCAATTCTTTCATCTTTATTTCTTCTTCCACTTCTTCTTCTTAGGTTGTTTCATTATGAAGTAATAACATCAGTATCACTCATATAATGATATGTTATTATAAGTATGAAACAACCCTATTTCACCATCTATCCATCCTACGGAAAAAGAAATCACCGCGCGTGCGTACGTACGGAATACCGTCTCCACGCCGTGGTGTAATCTATTTTCCACCACCACCTTACATGGATGGGTATAATGGTGTAAAGAATAACTATACATAGTTATTAAAACATCATATTGATTCTGATATATTGTATAATTCACTCCAATTCAATTCAATACTTATAGAAATGATATCATCGCTCGTGCGTACGTACGGACTACCGTCTCCACGACGCGATGAGATTCATTCTCCATATTAACCATTTAAGAATGATTATAAAGTATATATAAGAAATAATAATGAAATATATGACATTATAAAGCTACTGGATTTATTTATATATATACATATTTATGTCATCTACTTACTTCCATTTCAAGACAATAAGGAAAGGAAAACAACGTTCATGCGTACGTACGGACTACCGTCTCCATGAACGGTGTTTTTAATTTTATTTATCTACCTATTATATATATATATACTGAATATATATGATATATAAATCATATTTTATATTCTGGAAGTAAGTAAATCATGATATAAGTAATAATGATGTCAAGAACAACAAGTCAAAACACCTACGATAAATGAAATGATTTTACCCAAAACGCTTCTTTAACATGGAATTTACAAAAGAACGGGTAATATAATGTCATAAGTGAACCATATATGATATCATAACAATGAATATGATTCTGTAATAAGTCAATGACATTATTTAAATCATTATACAGGAGGTTAGGACACATACGAAGCAAATCAGACCTAAGGTAAGGGAAATATCACAATCTCATTTTTATCAGAGATTGTTTATTAGTAAGTATTTACTGGGGTGTATTTTATCATCCACATCTATGTTTCATCAATATGTAATATTATTTCCATCCACATACAATTGTTTAAATCCATTTTTACCCTTCGGTGAGTTTTTAGTAATATGTATGAAAGGAATCTTTTGTCGTTTTTCGTCCGAGGTACTTTTTTACTTTTCCGACAAAAGTACGAAGAATGTTTTTTTAACTTATACGACATGAATGGATTTTTAAAACATTATTCCCAAGAAGCTTCCTTTACAAGTTTTCTAGTTTATTTTTAATCAACTTCTTTTAGTTTATAATTGTATGACATGTTAAGAAAAGAAAAGTGTTTTTGAAGTAGAAAGGATATTTTCCTCAAGAATGAAGTTCAAGTATTTTATCAAAATTATTTTCCATCTAAGATAATAAAAGGGTTCTGTTTTTATCCCTATTATTACATGGATTTGATTATGTTGTGATGGAAATATTTTTATGAATTCCTTTATCTTATATGAATTGTTTTATGATGTCATGTTGTTTAAGAATCCCATTTTTATTACATGGGTTATGAAATGATGTATGATTTATGATTATGTGGCACACATAAGAAAGGATTCATTATAAGATGGGTGGGATCTATATCTCCCTCCAATGCATTGGGTAAAGATTTTATATCTCATGAGATAGACATGGCTGAAATGGTAGGTTATACCGGTTCAGTGAAACAGGACTGAAACGAGGGTTACTCGATTCAGAAAGGGACTTTGTCCACTAAGATAGTCTTGGAAATGAGTCTTGACTAACAAGAAATGATTTTCTATGATTATGTGTGTATGCCACAAAGTTTCATGTTTTAAGTTATGATTATTGGGATTACATTTCACTTCTATGATTTATCCCATGTTATGATATTATGAGCTTTTTTGCAGGTTAAGATTTCCAAAAGCTATGTTCTTATATATATGATGTGATTGATATTTCTTTTGTTTACCCTTACTGAGCATTTGAGCTAACCCTTTTATGTTTTCTTTTCCCCAGGATATAAAGAAAGGTTTTAGGTAAAAAAAAGGGATGACCTTTATGGGAGATATTGAAGAACTTTCACCACTATTAGAAGATTACGTTCCGAGTTTCCAAAGACACTAAACTATTACGATCCTTTAGTGTGTGTTTTTGTTATGTACTAAGTATTCCGCAAATGTAATGTAATGTACATGTACGTCAAGCTTCGGGTCTCTACAGTTGGTATCAGAGGAAAGGTTTAGTCAACCTTTGGAAACTAGGATGCGAGAACTTTAGTGAGATCCCTAGAGATATTTCTAAGGTATGTCTAGGGATGTCCCTAAGGTTAAGTATACGTATAGGTTATAGTACTAGAATTACGCTAACGATCATAGAATTAAACCTAAGATGTTAGATATTGAAGGTACTTCCCCTTTATTATGTTGTTTTCCCTAGCATGATTTTTGCCTCTCACACTATTCTTTTTGGGTTTTAGAAAATGGCTGGAAACAGGATGATTCACGATAATGGAGGATATGATGGACAATGGAATGATATTCTTCATGAGAAACCAAATGAAATGGGATTTGGAAGTCCAAACATCATTATTATGCCAAATCAGCAATCTCATAATATGATCAATAAAGTAAAATTTGGTAAGTTTCCTGACTCGGCTAATAAGAGAAAGATGGAGTTTCATGATGATCATAGAGGAAAGACAGTTCAATTTACCCTATGTAAATCATGTGGGAAGAGGCATCAAGGAGAATGTTTCAAGGGAACTGGAAGATGCTTTGGGTGTGGAAAAGAAGGACACAAAGCAAGTAAGTGAAAAGGAAAAGGGTCGGTTAACACCATGGATGAGGATAATGGTATTGCTACGACATCAAAAATGGTTAAGTGTTTTAAATGTGGAATGTATGGGCATTATGCAAACAAATGCCCTAAGGGAAAGACTCATGAAGAGAATCAGTATGGTCATATGGGTAGTATTTATGTGGATGATGATGAAGAGACTACAAATGATATGTGAGATGAAAGAATTGTTGAAGCTCGGTCAATGGTTTAAGAAGGTAGTGGAATGATTACATGTTTATCAAGTGTAATGTTGTATAAAGAATCTCATGGTACTATGGAATAAAGAGACATCTAAGGATTGTTACATTGTTGTCTTTCCTTGAGTTTTGAAAGTGTGTGATTAATGTTACCAGTATCAATGAAAGGTTATACAGATATTTTTGGAATGTAGATGATATGCACATAATGAAGGGATAAGGAGAAAATTAAATGTTTGAAAGTATTCATGAGCTCATGATTGATATAAGGACTAAGTGATATCATGGTTTGAGTATATAGAATTTTGAGGATTTTGGTATGTGGAAGGTGTTAAATTTTAACTATATTCATGTTTTCACTAAGGTTCAATGGGTAATCAAGAGAGTACATGATTAAGGCCTTTGAATGTCTGTAATGTGACCAACAAGACATATCTTATGATATATGAGGATCAACAATGGTATTAAATCTCTGGTAATCGTTTTCACTATGTTATGAGAGTGGACTACAATATTATGGATAAGCCTAAAGATTGAAATGGATTATGTTGGAAATAAGTTAGTATTGTTTAAGGATAGAAGTTTTTTCGATATTATTGATGGGATGTTATAGTAATATAGTTTTAGAAAAAGGACAACCTGCAGGACGGGCGACAACCCATCGCTTCGGACAAGGCCGTGGGAATCGAACCCACAACCGAAATGTGACTGGCCTTTATTGCCTACCACTGTCCTACAGGAAGTCCCTGTTTAGTAGAAACTAGTTTTATTATATTAAGCAGTATGATATATGAAGTATAAGTCCATTTTAGGAACCATATATGATTAATCTCACTATAGATGGACTTATGTAATTTTTTATAACTTTTCTAACCTTTTGTTTGAGACAGATGGAATGACCCATCATTCTATCACATGATCTGCTAACACATCACGAATGACAAATTCAACTTCATTTCTTTAAGAGATGAAGTGGAAATTGTTAAAGGCACGAACAATAGTGAGATTGTACCAAAATAAAGTAAATATTTATTCTAATTCAAATTTTCAACTTTAGGGAAATGATCTTGAAAACCAAAAATGTTGTCCTAGTGATCTTATACCTGATGAATCAGATGGTACCTTATATCATCACAAATCTATGGATTTGTGATTACTGGATTTTCCATAGCCATGTTCTCTACCACTCTCCATCAGAACATGATGGTTAGATTTCACTTCCATATCCACATTTTCACCTATGTGGAAACCCAATGATTTGTTTATTTGGGTAACCGTTACGTTTCATACTTTTATTTTTAAAGATTGGTTTTGATATTCCTTTTTACGATGTGGGTTTCTATTAAAGAAACTTTCAAATAGTAAACCATTTATAACCCCGACGAATTTCGAGGGCGAAATTCATTTTAAGGGGGGTAGAATGTAACAGCCCAAGATTTTATAAAAAAAATATTCTTTTTAATTTTATTAATGTCTTGTGTTGTACGCTACACCAAAAGGAGCTTGCACAACACGCATCCTTGACTTGCCTTGCATTACACGCAATCGCGACCTTCCTCGATAGCGTGTGTAATACGCAATACCGAGTTTCACTAAACAACGATATGCTATTAAAATATTATTAAAAACTAGCCGGTATGAATAGTAATTACCACTTTTTAAAATTCTGTAAATCTTATTTTTCAAAATGAACTTCATTTTTGGATTCGTAGTATCGAATTTAGCCTAAGGTGAAATTTTGGTACTTTTTGGATAACTTTCATATTCTGATGAATAGTGAAAATTACTAAATTATAATTAAAAAACAACTTTTTTAATCGAAATAATTAATAGTGATAAATTATTAATTGGAGTAGTTTTAAAGTATATTTAGAATATATTTTTACAATTTAATACAATGTTGGTCATTGGATGTAATTTCACATTTAAACCAAACATAATCAAGTGTCAATCTTTTGATAGATATTGTTTCCTAAAAACACGCTATTTGTTTTAACAGCGGGATTTAATTATAAAAATTAATTAATGCAACTTTTATGTTATGAATTTGGTAAAATAGACTTCATTTTTGAATTCGGAATATGAAATATAGCTTAGGATGAAATTTTGGTATTTTTCTGAAAACTTTCAATTTTTGATGAATAGTGAAATCACTAAGTGGTAGGTTAAAAAACTGAATTTTGCATAAAACTTAATTTTACCGCTTCTGTGAATGGAATTTCGAAAATCCGAGAAACACGGTTAATATCAAGGACTAAAATGTGGTTCAATGAGATGAAAATAATTTTTTGGTGAATAGTAACTTTTTACTTTTTTTACCGCGTTTAATAGTAAATAGGGTAACTAAAGGTAAATATGATATTAATATTACCCTAACACATGTCCTAATTCTATTGGACAAGTGTAATTCGACCAAAAACAAACTTAGGAATAAAATATGACCATTTAGGCCCACTTGGATTAGATTAGGACATTTATTATTAATTTATTTAAAGAAGGGTTAAAATAGTTAAAATCAAAGTTTAATAAGTAAATCATTTTTAATATGGGGTTATACATAAGATAAATTCGATTTTAAATATTCATTAGAAAGCTAAAAAGATTTCCTACATAATGGTAGTTTATTTGTAATTTTTAAAAATCAAATAATTTAATTTATTTATGACACAAAGATGATGCAGTAATTATCTTATTAATGAAATATTGACATAATTGATAATATAAATACCAAAATAAATGTAATTCAAGAATTTTTATGAATTACACTAATTTTATAGGTTACTATGATATATTAATGTTGATTTAATCAACTTGGTTCGAACATTTAATTCTTTTATGACTTTCACAAAAATCATATATCAAATAGTGTCAAAATTGACACAAAATAGTTTTTAAATCAAATATTATATTATTAATTTTTATTTTATTCCTAAAAATCTAAGGTTCGGCCAAATGACTTAGATAAGGATATATTTATTAATAATATACAATTTTGGGTTCTTTTGGCATGTTATAGTAAGTGTATTAACCATATAGTGAAAGAAAACAAAAAGACATGGTAAAAGTTAAATTATTTATCTTAGAGTTAAATCTAATTGATAAGGTTAAAATAATATCCTAAACTTGTCTAAATTATATTGGTTGATAGGATTTCGACCCATCCCCACTTTAGCTTCGAAATAAGACCCTTTGGAACCATTATAAACCGATTTTGACTTTAATATAAAATAATATTTTGAGATATTCCTAAGGTGCCCCTCTCCTCCCTTATAAAAGGACACCTCCTCCCCCTCCTCCTCACACCAATTTGAGCACTCAAGCTCGGCCAACCCCTGACAAAATCTCTTCTCCACTTCCCTAGAAACATCCTAGAGGTTCTGGTCTTCCTCAAAGACCAATTCTAGTGCCCTAATAGGAGGTCTCAAAGAGGCACTTCAAAGAAGAGGTAATTACCGTTACCAATTCTTTCATCTTTATTTCTTCTTCCACTTCTTCTTCTTAGGTTGTTTCATTATGAAGTAATAACATCAGTATCACTCATATACTGATATGTTATTATAAGTATTAAACAACCCTATTTCACCATCTATCCATCCTACGGAAAAATAAATCACCGCGCGTGCGTACGTACGGAATACCGTCTCCACGCCGTGGTGTAATCTATTTTCCACCACCACCTTACATGGATGGGTATAATGGTGTAAAGTATAAATATACATAGTTATTACAACATCATATTGATTCTGATATATTGTATAATTCACTCCAATTCAATTCAATACTTATAGAAATGATATCATCGCTCGTGCGTACGTACGGACTACCGTCTCCACGACGCGATGAGATTCATTCTCCATATTAACCATTTAAGAATGATTATAAAGTATATATAAGAAATAATAATGAAATATATGACATTATAAAGATACTGGATTTATGTATATATATACATATTTATGTCATCTACTTACTTCCATTTCAAGACAATAAGGAAAGGAAAACAACGTTCATGCGTACGTACGGACTACCGTCTCCATGAACGGTGTTTTTAATTTTATTTATCTACCTATTATATATATATATATATATATACTGAATATATATGATATATAAATCATATTTTATATTCTGGAAGTAATTAAATCATGATATAAGTAATAATTATGTCAAGAACAACAAGTCAAAACACCTACGATAAATGAAATGATTTTACCCAAAACGCTTCTTTAACATGGAATTTACAAAAGAACGGGTAATATAATGTCATAAGTGAACCATATATGATATCATAACAATGAATATGATTCTGTAATAAGTCAATGACATTATTTAAATCATTATACAGGAGGTTCGGACACATACGAAGCAAATCGGACATAAGGTAAGGGAAATATCACAATCTCATTTTTATCGGAGATTGTTTATTAGTAAGTATTTACTGGGGTGTATTTTATCATCCACATCTATGTTTCATCAATATGTAATATTATTTCCATCCACCTACAATTGTTTAAATCCATTTTTACCCTTCGGTGAGTTTTTAGTAATATGTATGAAAGGAATCTTTTGTCGTTTTTCGTACGAGGTACTTTTTGACTTTTCCGACAAAAGTACGAAGAATGTTTTTTTAACTTATACGGCATGGATGGATTTTTAAAACATTATTCCCAAGAAGCTTCCTTTACAAGTTTTCAAGTTTATTTTTAATCAACTTCTTTTAGTTTATAATTGTATGACATGTTAAGAAAAGAAAAGTGTTTTTGAAGTAGAAAGGATATTTTCCTCAAGAATGAAGTTCAAGTATTTTATCAAAATTATTTTCCATCTAAGATAATAAAAGGGTTCTGTTTTTATCCCTATTATTACATAGATTTGATTATGTTGTGATGGAAATATTTTTATGAATTCCTTTATCTTATATGAATTGTTTTATGATGTCATGTTGTTTAAGAATCCCATTTTTATTACATGGGTTATGAAATGATGTATGATTTATGATTATGTGGCACACATAAGAAAGGATTAATTATAAGATGGGTGGGACCTATATCTCCCTCCAATGCATTGGGTAAAGATTTTATATCTCATGAGATAGACATGGCTGAAATGGTAGGTTATACCGGTTCAGTGAAACATTACTGAAACGAGGGTTACTCGATTCAGAAAGGGACTTTGTCCACTAAGACAGTCTTGGCAATGAGTCTTGACTAACAAGAAATGATTTTCTATGATTATGTGTGTATGCCACAAAGTTACATGTTTTAAGTTATGATTATTGGGATTACATTTCACTTCTATGATTTATCCCATGTTATGATATTATGAGCTTTTTTGCAGGTTAAGATTTCCAAAAGCTATGTTCTTATATATATGATGTGATTGATATTTCTTTTGTTTACCCTTACTGAGCATTTGAGCTCACCCTTTTATGTTTTCTTTTCCCCAGGATATAAAGAAAGGTTTTAGGTAAAAAAAGGGATGACCTTTATGGGAGATATTGAAGAACTTTCACCACGATTAGAAGATTACGTTCCGAGTTTCCAAAGACACTAAACTATTACGATCCTTTAGTGTGTGTTTTTGTTATGTACTAAGTATTCCGGAAATGTAATGTAATGTCCATGTACGTCAAGCTTCGGGTCTCTACATGTACCAAATTATCTTACCATTTTCGGATTGAAATGAGTTGATAATTTTATATCTTTTTATTCAGTTTCATAATTATGTTAGTGAAATTATCATCTATTCATTTTAATTTTAATTAGAAAATTTTTTCTACTATTATATGTACTAATGGGTGGTTATTGAGGATCCTTTCACTTTTTAGAATCATCTAAAGTACTAAAAATTTGAAAAAAGATGATGTATCTCTTTCTTATCAACGAATATATCTGTTCTTGAATTTTGGTTCACCAATAATTTTAAGAGAGATCACTATACTATGTAGAGAACTTTAATAAAAACTGGGTGTCTCGAAACACCTTCTTCATAGTCCCTGATGCAATTTTTTTATTGAAATTTAACATAGAAATTGTTTTTAATCAATACTAGACACTCGGATTTCCCTAAATTCTTCTACTTCCTTCTCACTATATCTCCATTCCAACCTATGATTTCTACTATTCCTCATCAATGAACATATCATCACTTCCATAATTCATTTTACTTTTTCTCTTCTATTTTTTATAGTTTTGGTTGCACAATTTATATTACCTTATCTATGGTATGATACTTTTACTTTCGAAATACTAGTTGTTTACAGATTTTAAAAAATAAAATTTGACACATTCTCAATGATAATGTGATTGAATTTTGGTTCCATTTTCAAAGAAGGAACACATTTCTAATAAAAAAGAATTCATTTTTTTGAGTATTTGAGCATTATAAAAAATAAAAAACATATAAGAAATTCTATTTTTTTTCAAAATATTATTCTTATGATTCATGGAAAAATAATTTTTAAAACTATTTCTTGAAATTTTTAGAAGGTAATATGGTGTTTTAATAGTGTCTTCATATTTCCTCAGTGACCACATGGTCTTAATTTCAAAACAATATCATAAAGTGGTTGAATGGAATGCTCAATGGATTAAATATGGGGATGCTGAGTTAGAAAAAAATATTTGAAAATAGTGACCTTTGGACCAATTTTCATTGAGACTCAACTTTATCCATTTCTCATTGAATAATTACAAAAATTTAATACATTAAAGAGTAATTAATGGAGTGTGGTCACTCTAATAAATTCCCTGAGTTTCCTCTTTAAATTTTTAAGGGTGAAGAAACACTCACACAAAAGTAGTTGAGAATGATGTTTGTGATTTTATATTTGTGGATTTTATTTTGATGGAGGTTGAGTTTCAAATCTTTGATCATATTTCAAACACCCTTTCTTAGCTGAACTCAAAATTGGGGTAGCTGATTATTTCATCATAGTTGAAATAAAAGTGGTAGAGAATTCTGAACTGATTTTAAATATTCAAGAATCACTCCCTACTAAAATCAATTACCATATTTTTGAGTATGTATGTCAAAACATAGCCATTTTCAACTATTTATGAACAATATATGGGATTTAAAGTATATAAAATTGATTAAATTCAAGAATATATATTTTATTTGGATTATAAAAAAATTTCTGTGTTTCATTAGAATGAATTTTTGTATACTGACATGTTTGATGGTTTTTCCACAACTAAAAAAGTCAAACTAGTTAAAGATACACTCTTCTTTTCCCTAGAAGATACCACTATTGAAGCTTTTCATTTCTCTGAGCATCTATAGTATATATATATAGTTACTCTAACCTCTGATATTTCCCTCAGATCACCATGTATCATTTAAGGGCATCTTCTTGTTTTTCATTGGGAGATAATTACTTTGTTCAGGAGTTTATTTTTTGATTTCAATGAGCCTTTTTTTTGAATGTGTATGTACCTATATATATTTTGATAAGTTATATGAACATAATTACTTCATAGTGAGTTTTAATGATTATTTTTTTCTAGCCACAATTATAGTGTCCGAAATTGATGAGGAAGTATTCCAAAATTCCTTGGAGGCACCTCATCTTTTTTCTCTCATCTATCATGAACTTAAAAACAATGAAACTAAATTCTAGGAGCAGGTGAAGAAATATTTTTTACAATAACTAATATTTTTATAAGGTAAAATAATTTCTTCCTAGTATTATGAACTTATTTTTAAATAAACACATTGAAAAAAAGCACATGTAGTGGTTTCTATGTAGGAAACCACATCCAAATTCTGATAGAGGGTTAACTAAAGGTTATCAATTTGTAGACATCTAAAAAATATCACCCCTTGGGGGGTTATACTAAGATTTTTTAATCTTTAATTTAGTAGTTTTTTTTTTAATTTTGATAATTGTTTGTAGTTTCTTTTTAAGATATAAGTGGTAGTGAATTTCACGATATGGTAACCAATATTAGTTACTTCTTACTCTAAAACTAATATTCAAAGTTTTATCCTTCCACCATAATATTTTTAATAGTTAAATTTATTGTTACATGTTGTAAATAATGTTTGGAGGAGGGGTACCTTCTAATTTTATTGCTACTATACTATTTAGAATTATTGGTGTTAGATCGTTCTGAATTAAATATTAAAAAATATGCATAGATTCTTTATCTTGAAAAATTTTTATACTATCAAAAAAGTTTTAATGCATATATACTATAAAGTCTATTTTTTAGTAAGATGAACTTTGTTTCCTATTGAAACAAAATTTCCATGATTTTTAATTTTCAAAAGGAGATACAAGTTGGAAAAACTTGACCTGGAATTTTATTACTCTGGTGACACACTCAAGTGTAAAAGGGGAAGGTGTCTGATGTGGAAATTCAAATGATAAATATTTTAACTAGGGGAGTAAAAATTCAAATTATACAACTATATTATACTCTTTTTCATGATAAAAAATACACTTCACTCTATTTATGTTATGATAAATTATGAAAAATGTATTTTAAAATGGGGGTTTTCATGTTGAAATATTCTAATTAAATATAATTTTCATTCAAAATTTATCACAAAATTTGTGTGCTGAAAATTTATCATGAATTCTTATTTTAAAACTTTACTTAAAATCATTCTTCATATTTAAAGTTTACCATTCACATACTTTGTAAAAATAGAAGTTTGAATGATGTCTTTAGTATAGTAAACAATGACTATCTTTTTCACATGTTTTGATCTTTGATCATGTGTGGAAAAATTAATTTTGAACTTTTTGTGATCTTGAACATAAAATTTATCTACTGAATTGAAACTATTGTTCATCATTCACCGTTTTGAGATTTCCTCTTACTTTTACATTTAGAAATGGTGACATTTTTTGGTTTTAAGTGTGGGGGAGGTATCTTTAAATGTATTAACTGTATTATAATGTGATACCATCAAAAGACTTCATTTTTCAAAATTGTGAGTTTTTTAGCATTGAATAAGAATTTTTACTAGTTGAACTGTTTTATTAATGTTGAGGGTTGTGATGAAACTATGAGCAGGTTAATCTTTAATACTTATGTAATTTAATTATGCAAATCATTTTTCGTTACCTCTTAGAAAAATGGATCTTGGTTAAAATTTGGGATAATGTTATACAATAATCGTTCACTTTGAGAGTTTTAATCAAAAATTAACTCATAAGATATGCATGGAGAATAATTATGTAATGAAAATCAGAATATAGGTTGTACTCATTCCTTTATTCTTTTTATTATTTATTCATCAGAATTTTGAATTGGTTATTTATTTCACTAATAATGTTTCACTCAGACTCATCTAATGATGTGTTAATTTATTAAGATCTCTTAAATT
This sequence comes from Viscum album, assembly GCA_963277665.1. Classification (NCBI taxonomy): domain Eukaryota; kingdom Viridiplantae; phylum Streptophyta; class Magnoliopsida; order Santalales; family Viscaceae; genus Viscum; species Viscum album. The sequence goes on from OY728140.1 coordinate 2,070,296,333, forward strand.
AAGTGAGTTTGTCCACTTGGAGGTAAAGAGTGGTTTGGAATCTAATTTTCATTCAAATTTACATCTGTTAAATTTTCATTAATGTTTTTAATTTAAATAATTTTTTATAAAACAAGAACTAAATTTTCACTGAAGTAATGTAAAGACATATAAATTTCAAGGAAAGTTTTTTCTTAATTTCTTTGGAGTTTTACGAGTGCACAGTTTCAGACGGCACCTGATTCCAAGGCCTGGTGTGCCCGAAATCAATTTCTGAAGTTTTGCTCGGGTACGTTCAGTAAACGAATGAGTGGGTTTTTCTATCTTTTGAACCAATGCTCAGAATTGAAATCTGAGGGCACCGATGAACTCATAATGCCGGTAATTGCTTAAGGGGTCCTTTACCACAATTGCATTTGTGCGGGATGAGAAGTTAAATTTTGTGGGTTAAATAAGAAATGAATAAAATTGTGGGAAAATTTTATCTTTTTATGTAAACTAGTTATATCCTACATGGGGGAGTTGGGATGAGACCCATAAGCTCTTAACTACCCATGTGAGGATAATTGTGAGGTGGGTCCCACACGAGCCCCAACATTTTCACATTCCATAACCCCTTAACCCCCTTTGAACTCTTCATTAATTTTGTTAATTCCTTTTAATTGTGTAACTCTTTATCTACACTTCCTCTCTCTCTTTAACTCATGCCAACACACTTAATTAATAGTTTTAACTCATTTAATTGATTAATTAAGTGTTTTAAATTTTGAATTTTGAAAGCTTGGCATGATTAATTAAAATAAGAGGAATTCTTATTTTAATGGGGTTAGCAATTGGTGTGTGGAGGATTGGAGAGCTCTAGAGTTTTGAAGAACTTCTTCCTCTGACAAATAACAGTTTATCTCCTTTTTCGAAGAACGACTATCCTTCTCGACGAAGAATGCTCCCTGGATTTCCATCAAGGGAGGAGACACAACCGCAGGGAATTCGCAAACGACAATGTCACCTTCCGACGTAATGACGCTACCTCTCCGTAGATCCGTCGAGTAATCACATCACGAGGTAGGGGTTGTTATGTACAAGTTTTAATATCATTTTTCATCGTTCTTCATTGCATAAGGAATTGGCTGCATGATATCGTCGTAACGGGAGGAGATTGGACCGCATGAACACGGCCGATTCTCCTCCCCTCTTCTTTGTTTATCTTCGTTGAAGTTGGAAGTAGAGGCGCACGGTGCCGTTGCACCGTGCAATGATTGGTAGGGAACCGCGACCATTCAAGGCCGCGGTGAAGGCGGCGCGGTGCCGTTTCACCGCGTGAGAACAAAGAAAATCGTGGCTAGAGCGGGCCGTGACAGTGGTTCGCGGTGCCATCGCACCGTGCCGGAGAGGCCGAGGAAGTCCGCGGCCGGAGCGGGCCGTGGCGGCGGTGCGCGGCGCCATCGCGCCGCGCCAGAGGGGTCGACGAAGGCCGCGACCGGAGTGGGGCATGGAGACAGCGCGTAGCACCGTCGCACCGCACCGGTGAGATGAGCCGCGACCTAAGGCCGTGGTGGACCAGCAGGGGTGGCCAGCCGAGCCGGCCGCCGACGACTCCATGAGGCGGGACCCCTTCTTGGTCCCACGACGGTTCAAAAATCGGACGGCCGTTACCCGGAAAACCATGGGTGGTGTAACCCCCCCGAACTTTTTCTAGGGCAGACCCCACTGGGTCCGCCATTTCCACAAATAGGGGGCGGCGCCCCCTTTGCGTCCTTCTTGGCCAGCGCCGAGCTGCGGTCGGCTTCCGAGCCGGGCTGCGCCAGCCGCATGCCGGGTCGTGCCAGCCGGGCCGGACCGCGCCCAGCCAGGTTGGGCCATGCCGGCCGCGCCCCACCGGGATGGACCAGGACCTTGGTTGGGTCGACCCGGTTCGGGCCGACCCAAGGGGTATTGGGGCGGGTCGGACCAGGCCCAGACCCCCTATTTTCGGACCAGGTTCGTTCAAACGCCCATATCTTGGGCTGCGGACCTCTGATCGACACACCGTCAGTTTTGTAGGGATCCTTGGATCTAGACGGTAGTTTAGATATATTACAATCAATCTTTCGGTGAAGTTTTTATATAGCCGTGTTGGTTCGAACTCATAACCAATCGGGCCCTCTGATCAGAAACGCTTTTAACTTGAGCTCCAGAAATCTGATTGATGTGCCGTCGACTATGTTGGATTCCTCTTATTAAGACGGTTCTTTTGGAATAATTCAACTGAGGTTTTGACACATTTGGAGTATAGTCGGGTTGGTTTAGCTTAGAAACCAACCGGGCCCCTCGAACGGAAAAGCCGATAACTTTTAGACCAGCCGTCTGTATGAGGAACCATCAGCGGAGTTGGTAATCTCATTGAGAAACAACCCCTTTGAGTATACCCTATGAGAGTTCGGGGTACAGTTGAGATACGGTCGGGTTGGTTCGTACACAAAACCAACCGGTCCCCCCGGGATGAAAAGGCTAATAACTCACAGACCGGGTGTCTGATTGCTGCGCCATCTGTTGCGTTGAGACCCATGAGATGAGGCGGTCCTTTGTGATAATTATTTGTGGGAATTTCTGATACATGGAGTACCAACCAGTAGCTCATGGTGCAGATCCTCCTGGAGACGAGTGTACGGTGTGCAGAGACCTAGTAGCTGTGGACTTGACGACTGCTTGACCGATTCGACTTGGATTCAGTCGACTAGACCAGTGGACGGAGTGCCCATTATTTGGCGGCAGACCCACGACGGATGGAGCGCCTGGTATTTGGCAGCAAAACAGCGATACTCGACAGGAGGAGTACCTCTGTAGTCTATTAGGGGAACCGCTACTGTGTTTGGGCTGCAGACCCCAGGCGGGGAGCACTATTGTGTTTGGGTGTGGACCCATGGTAATCGACAGGAGGAGTACCTCAGTAGTCTAAGGATAGAGAGTAGCACCTCGGAGTCGTGACATGACCACTGTACTCAATAAAGGAGGAGTTCTCCAACACTCGTAGTTTCGAAATCATGAACAAAATCCTGGTTTGAGCTAAGTTTTTGACCTTTGTGATATCCCCATGATTGTGATGGGTTACTTGATAACCCAGGTATATGTATGGGCATATACCTAAGTAGTGGTTATCCGTTGATTTCATATTTGTGTGATACCTCATGTTTGATATGGGTTACTTGATAACTTAGGTATAAGTATGGGCTTTTTCCTAAGTAAGGGCTATCATTTGGGAACCTTCCTTATGGTTATCCATGTTGGATTTAGTGAGACCTTGAGTGTCTCGGTGTCCCTAATGAGTATTGTCATACTCACCCTTGCATGGGCTATTCCCGCACCTCGTTGTTTTGGTTGTTGACGACGGACAGTGCTGATGGAGGCTGAGTGAATGAGGATTGGACAATACTCAGAGATGGACCTCACGATGAGTCGATACCCAGAGGTGGACCACACGATGAGTCGGTACCCAGAGGAGGTTGACAGATGAGGGCGTTGAGGAGGCTATCTGTACCTACCCTTCAGGTAGGATTTGAGGTGGACAATCTAGGAGTTGCACTATCTGTACCTACCCTTCAGGTAGGATCTGAGGTGGACGACCCAGGAGCTGCATCCATCTTCTATCTATTTGTCGTTTCTGTTGTACATTCATTAATTTGTAGGTGTACTTTTCAGTTGGGTTTGTATTCTGGCCCATTTACTTTTCGGCAATCACTTTTGTACTTAATGTATTACTTCTTCTTGTAATCTGTTTAGATGTGTTTATGATTTATAAAGGCAATGACTTCCCAGTTAACGGGATTTATGCCTTTGGTGCTAGTCGCTAGCCCCTAGCCTATGGAAGGCGGGCCTGGGGTAGTCATGGCACAGGCCCTGAGGACGGGTCGTGACAAGAAATTTAATTTGACTGGTAAATCATATTTACTACTTAAGAGGATCTATGAGGGAAAATCAGTATGAATAAATTCTTAGTCAAATTTTATCTTTTCCATTTTTTGATTTTTCCCTTTTATTAAATATTACTAAATATTTTTTGAGGAGAAGCAATTTATTAAGTGTGGGGTAATTTGATGTGAACTTTATTTCACATGTTTTCCCCTAATATTTCTTATTAAATTGTGTTTTAATGTTTTTTGGACATAAATTTGGTTAATTATCACATTTTGGTTAATTTATAGTGGAATTTTTAAATAAATGGGGTTTTAAATAATAGTGTTTGTTTTATTTTTTAAATTATCAACTATTCATAATATTAATTTTTATAATGTTCATTTCATTTTTCGATATTTTTATTGTTGTTTATTATCATTTTTTTGATTATGATTTAATTTTGCGATCTTTGTATTAAATATTTATCTCTTTATGTTATTATTAATAATATATTAATTATTTTTTTGATGTTTAAAACTTAATTACCTTTATTTAAATAATTTGATAATTAGTAATATAAAATTATAATTCATTTCATTAAGTTAGTTTTTATTTATTATTCATCTACTTAATTTATTAGTTAAATATTTTTAGTAGGTTATATTTAATTATTTGTATTTTATTTGATTTAACAAAGTAATGTGAGTGAATTTATTATTCAAAAAATGAGGTTTTGATTTTGATTTTATTTTGTTTTATTTTATAATTATCATCTTTTAGTTATTTACTTTAATTGTTTTACCATTTCATTTTGAATAGTATTATACCTGTCCATTTTTTTTCCAAATACACATAAGGGATTGGTGTCTAGCTCACATGCCCATTTCTAAGTAAAAACACTTAACTGATTTCCTAAACACCAGATATCCATTAAATCGGCTATGTGGTTCATGCTGCTGATTTATCCTTGAGAAACTAATCTATATGATGTGGTCTAGTCAAAATTGTGGGCCAAAATCGATCCAAGCATGTAGAGTTCCTCCAGTGATGAACATTGAATTTGAAGAATGAATATATCTATTCGATTCAATCACTTGATTTAATATGGAGGATTTCGTAGGGCATCGAATGAAAATTGAAGTAAATGTTTCCCTATAATGTACCGACTAAATCTGGTTTGAGGCTATTCATCTCGACTGGTGCTCATCTAAAAATTTAACTATCCATCAAAGTATATGATTCCATTCCACAACTAAACAAGTTTTTTTAAACCTAATATTAACCGAGATTCACAATGAGTTGATGATGACTTCTTCTTGGGTGTGTTGATTACAAAGAATGGAGTGAAAAATCAAATTGAATTCCTACCGAGACTTTGAAGGACAATGAAAAATGTCTGAAATTAATGATACATGTTATATATTAATGGTATCTAGGAAGCTATGAATGGGGAAGATGAACTATAGTAACCATTGAATTCGATATGAGGATGAAGATCTACTGTGCTCATGTGATCTAAACCAAAGTTGAGTGTTGATGAAGTCATTATTTTAATTTCTCAATGATGTAGGTTTTATACCGAGGTTGTGATTAAAAATAGATCCAGTATGAAATGAAGGGTGTCCCCGACTTCAAGTTAGTTTGAGGATGATGATTTTTTTGCAGCCTAATATTCAGTGAGTAGTTGAGCCAAATGTTGGTCATTGTTTTTAGTGCTTTATTTATCCTGTCCTCAGATTAAAGAGGATACCACCTAAATTGTTCCATATCTCTAACCACAATGATGAAGAAACTTTCAGTAATAATTTTTGATGGAATACCTTGTGATCCATTGGATGATATTTGTGCTAAGAGTGTCAGTATGGTTTGAGTACATGGGGTTTTTATGTGTTAGTTTGAGATGAGGATCAACCAAGGTTATTTTTAAGGATAATAGTTCGATAATGGATATTCAGTGTTGTTTTTACTATTTACTAGAAAATAATCTCTATTTAAGTGTGAAAATATAGAGATATATTTAGTTGATTTAGTACTCGGTGTAGGGGAGGGGCAGTTCCAAGTGTATTTGGGTGTTTGGGCCTTCAGGTTATATATTGGACCATATACCTATGGGCCTTTAGGTTATATATTGGGCCTTATACCTATGGGCCTACAGGTCATTTAATTTTTTTCCTTTCAACCTAGTTATAAAGGAGTATTGTCTAAATATAAATAAAAATATAAGGCCTTCGGGCCATTCCATTTAATATTGGGAGTAGTTGAGGTCGTGGAAGCATACTTGGTTGACATGTGTTGTAATTACAGAACAATTTAATTGTTTGATAGCAGTAAAATTATTATTCGGAATTCAATTTAAAAATAATTTTTTATGAGAACTGACCATGTGTAAGGTTATTTCTGTGGTGTCATAAGTGAAAAAGAATTGGAATTTATCCAATATTGTTAAGTTTCTCAGAAGTAGAATTTAATTTTTTAGGAATTTATGATAGAGTTAAAAATTATGTTAAAAAATTCTATGAAATTTGACTCCACATTTTTCATTCACCAAATTTAGAAAGGAAATGAAGTATGTTTTTAATGGAGAATAAAATAAATCTTTCATGTAGGATAGAAGTAAAAGAATATAATTCCTTGGATGGAGACGAGAATAGATTTCAGAGAGTGCATTCTGGAGTGATATCTAGAGAAGAAGTAAGAACACTCTCAACATAGGAATTTCATAAGACGAATCTCAAATATGAAGGATATTTTGATAGAGAAGACTATTTCTCCCTACACTTCTACTATATTTTTTTAGATATTAAATATCATTAATATATTCCTATTTTCATATTTTTGAAAATTCACACATGATTTTCTTATGGGTTTTAGTTTTAAATGAGTTGATAATTTTCTATCTATTTGATTCAGGTACATAGTCACATTAGTGAATTTGATATTTGTTAATGGTCATTTTTTTCTTTATGAGAATTACTTTTACAATATTATATGTATAGATGGGTGATGATAGAATATCCTTTCATTTATTAGGATCATCCAAAGTACAATAATTTGGAAAATGTTGATGTCTCTCTTTTCCATCAATGAATATATCTCCCCTTAAATTTTGGTTTACTGATCATTTCTAAGAGAGATCAATGTACTATATAATTTACTTTAATGAAAATTGTTTGTTTTTACACACCTTATTCACAATCAAGGGAATAATTTTTTTTTATTTAAATTAAATATATAAATATTTTTTTGGTCAATTATAGACAATTTGGTTCCCATAAATTCTTATACTACTAGTCTCTATCTCCCTCCTTATGTCATTTTTACTATTTCTCATCCACCAACGCATCATCACTTCCACTGTTCAGTATTATTATTATTATTATTATTTTTCTTAGTTTTGGTTGCATAATTTATATTTTCTTCTCTACGGTATGATAATCTTACATTCCACAATACTATTTTTTTGTAGGTTTTAAAATAATCAAATTAGAAACATTCTAAATGATGATGTGATCAGAGGCCATGATGTTTACCCTTACATTAGTTGGAGGAAAGTGAGGTTTTAATGGTTGGGTTGAGTCTCACTTTGGAAACATAAAATCATGTCTAGTTCATCAAAAATAGGATGGATATAATGTAGAGTAGTATCAAATCTCACATGAATCTACTTCTCAACCCTTGGAATTTGAGATAGGATATCGAGTGTTTTGTGTGTGTGTAAATTAGATTGGTACACCTTCATATATAGAGGTAGGAGAAATTGGATCCCATATATAAGGGAGAATTTTTTATTATGTAGAAGGTCATCCCATTGGCATACCAACAAGGTTTTCCTTAGAGATTCAATGCCTTTCCTGAAATCTTTCATATATCTCATATTCAATAGTCCCTCCCCACCCATCTCATACTTTTTATACTGATGATATGGACATGGAGGATGATGTGTACTTTAAGGAGCATTCGGTTTTTGTAATGGACAATAGTGTGAAGAAATTTCATAAAAAAGCTATTCCTCTGGTGCTTGTGTTGTTGTAGAAAAAATGTATTGAAGAGAAAACATGGGAGAGGTAATAAGACATGAAAGCCTAGTGGATGAAATTTTTTCTCGATGAGGTTGAGAAGAGTTCAATGTTATATCTCAAGGAAAATACATCCTAAGGTGGGGAGGTTGTAATACCCCTATCTTATTCCAGAGCATGGACCCTTTATTTTTTTTTTTCAAAACCACATTATTTTTCTTTTAAGAAGTGTCCACGGGGATCCGGGGTTAATGAAGATGTTCGAAAGGAATGCGAGGGGGTTAGTTCATGCCTCTTAAATTATTCGGTGCCACATGCTAGCTAGTGGGCTTCATATAGGCTGGGGGGGTCCGCTAGAAGTCCAACTAGCTAGCTAGTGGGATCTAGATTGTTTTTAAAGTTGAAAAGGGGTTTCCCCCTTCACACATTTTTCTAATTTAACTTTATTTCCCCTCATTTTGGAAGTAGAAATTGTGTATGAAGAATCTCTACCTCTTGGGTTCTTGATTGTATCTCCCTCACTCCACCATCAATTAAACTTGCATTCATCATGTTGGAAGTATCCTAGTAGTGCTACCGCTCTTTAAGATTCTAATATCACAATTATGTTCCATATATTTCTATTACATATTGTTTAATGTAAAAACATTATTTTTATGGATGTTTTAGAGTTTCTCAATTACTCTCATTTTTAATAAATAAAATTTAGATACTTGATAAGTATAATTGTTTTAATTTAAGGCAGGTGGTCTGATTGTTTTTCCTCAAAGTATCAACATTGTGTTGCATAATTGTCTTGTGAGTTCATGATGTCCCTTTAAATGCTTGACCTAAATGTAATCTAATTTGTTTTAATACATAGTTGATGTCATAGAAGACCCTTGGTTTGATAGTAGGGGTTATTTTTGGTTAATCCTTAACATAGTTATTATAGATGTGTATTATTCCTTATGTCATGTTATTGGGTGAACTAAAAGTGTATTTTAGGGATAACCTCAATGATATAGTGATTAAATATAGAGATTTTGGTTCCTAAGATGACCTCTGAAACCCCTTGGTGGTCATATCCATTGTAATGTGAATTTTACCAAATGGATGAACTTGAATAGTATTATATAATTGTTTATAATATGAGTCTTGGAATAATGACATGTTTAGAATTCATGGGAATGATTATTAGTGTAGAACGACTAGGTGGTCCACCTTTTATTAATTTCGATTTGTATTTCCATGATATTCCATAGAAGAGATGAGGATTATATTAGGGTACGTAAGTGAATTGAAGGGTGTGAGGACACCTTTAGATTCAATGAGGTCAAATTCTATGAAATTAATTGAGGAAGATAATGGGTTATACACATATTCATCACTACAAATGTCAGGGGGTGGATCCCCCTTGGATCGAGGTAATTTATAATCTTGTTAAATTCCACATATTAATAGTGTGGATTATGGAGGGATATCCTTGTTGAATTTAATAGGTTCGCCTCCTTGTATTTAGGTAAATTTACATTTGTATGAAATACCTCATGTGTGAGCCTTAGATTCTAATTGAGTTATGCCTATGAATATTAAGGGCAATCCCCTGAGTTCAGACCCAAATATTGGATTTTCTTAGGGACTATTGAAAATGAATTCTTATATGATCCTTGTGGATTATTTTGGGTTATATGATTATGGTTTCCTTGGTGATGTACTGTAACACACTAACGTGGAATCCATTAGAGTGGTGCCCCGATTCAGCACACCACATTTCCTCGGGTGTGCCTCCCTATATTCCCGAGGCTTACAACTAATACCTTAGGCATAAGGTGGTATATTAGGGAGACTATATCCATATATAAAAGTAAATCAATTTGTTAAAAAAAGGTAATCATATATAATGACTAGATAAATAAATAAAGGGATATAACCACATTCCAGAAAGGGTCTACAATAAACAACATAACCATGAGATATTGAATGAATTGTAAACTGAAACTAAAAAGTAGTCATACAATTGAAGAAAACCAAAATTACACCAACAAAATGAAACCAAAATATAAGACTGAAAGAATCCCTAAAAATGATCTTGAGTCCCAGATGAGTCCTAAAATATTAGCCTATATCCTTGTAGCCCAATCAAACACCAAGAATCATTCCTCTACCTATGTCTTGGCCTCCAGAGTGGTAACATCTACTTAGTTACCAAAGTGCCACAGTGCCTCGAGCAGGTTGTAGGTAAAAATCAATATTCCACCACCAAAAACATCCCAAAATATCTAGTTTGAATAATGAGTTCATGTGAGGTATAATATATAAAACAAGTTATAAAATAAATAAATAAATAAACATCACTAATTACAAAACTCAATGGTGATGATTAGGGTCAATACTAACTAATTTGGATTGTTTTAGGGTGTATTTTATCTTGTCACGATGACCACACCTCCACAATCAACTACATGAAATTTGAGTGCTCATCTTGGAATTCCATAATACCATAATGTATAACATGGAATTAGAGTGCTCATCCTAGTTTTCCCATGGAATCCAAAATCTTGTGTTGGTATTCCAAAATATCCAGTGTCATATAAAACCTAGGTACTCATACCAATAGTCTTAACATATTGTAACTTTTTTAATCCCTGAAGCTTATTCTAAGATTTCTTATCATGTATGCTACGAAATATTGGTGGTCATCCCGACATTCCCAATCAGCAAGTGTCACATAGAATCTAGGTGATGATCTCAACATTCCTGATCACATGTACAATGAACTCCCTCAGGTGTTTACATTTTACATAATAAAATTGTAAAAAGGGTTTATTAAAAATTATTAATTAAATAATTATTTAGGATTTCACATTTTAACATTCGGCATATTGATCCCATTTTTTCATTTACTTTAGTTAACTCACCTAAAAATTTAAAATCATTTCACAAACCATCAATTCATATAATAATAGTAATTTTCCATTTCACAAACATGGTTAAACCATTAATCATATTAATATTAAACATTAACTCACCTTCCGTTACATGTAAGGCCAGTTCTTTTATCCCATTACTCCATTACTAAACTAAGGCATTCCATTGGAATCACCCTCTACAATGGCTCATTAACACATAAGAAATATTAATGTCAAATTAGTTTTAGTTATTTATAAATTCAAATTATAATAAAGAGCCAAGTATATAAACTCATACCATTTCTAAATCATTTTATTTAATCACAACCATGTTGGTTTTACACTTTTACATAATCATTTTATTAGGTCTAAGTCTCAAATGAGGCCCCCATGGGTATCCTTGATTACCCACTAAAATATTATAATATTGATTTTTTATATCTTAATATTTATGTGTTTAAATGTCCATAAACACCAATTTTAGTCTAATTCATAAATTGAACTTCATTTCACATCATTATGCAATTCATGTTTAAAGTGTCAATTTGGTCCCAATTAATCATCTATATGTGGAATAAATTATATTAATTATTTTAATTTTATATTTTGAATATTATTGATAACTATTTTTGGAAAATTTTATCTTTTAGGATCCATGGATTAATCATAAGAGAAGATGGAGGTTTATGGAAATGAACGCAGAAATTTATTGACAAAGAATAATGGGCCTAAGGCCCATCAAACAAAATTAGAGTCCACAATCCATAACCAATGAAGCTAAAATTATAAAAATATAAAGATAAGATTATGGGGAGAATTTAATTATAATATGGTTGGATATAACTCGGAATTTCCCATGGTGATCTGAGAAGTCAATGATGAATATTAAATTTATGGTCAGATCTGAATGCCCATAAAGTCAGCCCACCATTTTGAGAATAACATCAAAAAGGAAAATACAATTGGACTGAAATTTTTACAGATAGTAGAGGAAAACTGTATGAAAATATTTATCCTCTATAACTATCCATGATTTGGTAGTATGGAGTTTCAAATTCAAACGTCAAAATGGGGGAGGAATCTGGATGATTTTCCTTGTCAACATTGAAACATCCAATTTCCTTTGATTTCTCACCCTCATTTTGTCTCTCCTAATTTATGGGCAAATAATTTATTAATGGGGGAAAAAAATAATCTCCTAATATGCCTATGTAAATAGATTTTATTTAAGGGATTAAGAATCCATGTTTTTTTCTTTCAATTGTAATTTCACCTTTTCATTTTTTAATCGCCTTGTCAATTTTTCCCATGTAAGTTTTTTCTCAGTCACATCAGTTTATTAATAAAATTTATTCTTCAAATTTTCTATCTCATTATTAATTTTTCTTTTCCTTTTATTAAAAAATTATACAGTTGATTCAAGTTGTGAATTTATTCACACCATCACTTCTGAATTCCTCACGTAATAGTGAATTATTCATTTTTCTTAATGTTTTTCTTCTTCAATACCACTTCATTAAATCAACTTCCCAATTCCATTGACATAATAACATCAAATGAGGGATAAAAGTTTATAGTTTTATCCTAGTGTGATTCACGGGGTGTATTGATTGTTATTTTATGATATCAAATTATTTAATAAGTGAATTATTTTAAGATTTCCTTTCTTTGACTTGTCTTCTTATTTGTCTCTACCAACTTTAACGACTACAAATATTGAGGGATAATATGATAAAATTACTTAGAGTGATCATGAAAGTGATCCTCTAATTTCATTGGATATTATACTTGGTATTGTGTATGGAAAAATCGAATAGTGATATTTGTGAGTTATCTCATTGATTTGATACCTACTTAATTATTGAATGGAAAATTCATATAAAAAAATTACATCCATTATTACCCTAAAAACAACCTTGTATCAACCCATATTATTTAATTTTTTCAATTCAAATAATTATTTGTTTAATTAATAGATTTAAAATAATTATTTTATGAACATATTTATTTTGGTTTCATAATTTAAAATCAACACCATAGTTGGAAACATCAAATCTAATCCAACATCAAATTTTAATGTCAATTGGTTTCTTCTTTGTCCCCTATAGATTAGATACATACTTTTAATTCAAATACCACTTATACTAGTAGTGTAAATTTGGGCATAACCAAATTTTGGTGCTGTTGTCGGGGACCCAAGTAAATATCTTTGACACTCACCCTATTTTCTCACCCAAAATTCTCATATATTTTCCCTTTTCTTCACTTGGAATCATAATTTCATTATACTCTAATGGAGTATCAACATTATTACCCCGTCATAAACCAAATATGGAATCAATTGGAAAATTAATATTGTGAATCTCCTCACACAGTAAATTCCATTGATCAAACATTGAATGATTACCACACACCTGATGACATGTAAAATCATTGGGATGATGAACATTTAAATGAAAAATTTACAGCCCTATCAATGATGATTTAATAGATCAATCATAGTAAAGTAGATTAGGATCAAGATCTTATCCATCTTAATTCCTAAAAACATCTTGAACAATTGTCTGATCAAATGGTTAAAATGAATTCAGAAGATTCATCATTGCGGGTAGAACTACAAATCTTTGAAATAGTTATGGAACCCAATAACACTAAAGTTTTCCCCACCTAAACATTGATAGAAGAATATCATCACCAATAACTTAACCATTGGGTAAAATCACAAATTTAGAGTCCATACCCATTCGTAAAACTAATCAGAATTTTTTTGGTTGAATCTTCTATTCAAAAGGATCCCATTCTATTAATAAATTTTGAAAATAATACTAGGTTTGATTCAATATCCAAACATATGATAGAATGTTTTATCCAACAAAATCTCAAAATCATCTTCCTTCCTTCCCCACTCAATAATCATTTCATTGGGTATAACCCAGACCTTTCACTTGGAATTAATTCTTCTCTTGATAACAATAAATTAGGAATGATCATTATTCTATTAGGAAAGACAAAAAATGCAACTGAGTCAAACATTTAAGATATTACCTAGATTTTCCCAATCATTGTAGAAAATAGGATTTTATATGTAATAACTTTTAATCAATGAATGAATTTCAATGAAGTTGAAGTGGAGAAATATGGTGTCCTGAAAATGTTGAAAGTTGGTATTGGATAATTTTAGGGGTCTAAGTCAAGATAAATACTTTAAACTATGTGCTTCCCAAGAGGCAACCCGACTTATATATTATTTTATGTTATTTAATTTTGGGTGTTCTTTTGGTTAAGGTAACCCCTTGGGGTTTCCAATGTGATATAATAGACATTGTCTATGAAATTTTGCATCTATGATATTTTAATGATTCCAAATAAATCCCTTTCTTTCTAATGTTCAAACCCATCCATCAATCATCCCTGAGGTGTCTACATGTGACATGAAGAGAAAAGTGATCAATTTATTATTGATAGGTCATTGAATTAAAACCAGGTGGTTTCATTCCGTGATTTCATTTCAAATCACATCTCCCCCTATTTCTTACAAATTCTAATCTCTCTCTTATCATATTTTTCATAACTGAGGGTAGTTTCATTAAAAGTTAATGGGAGTGAAAATCTAGTATTTTGAAGAATTTTGTTTTCATTTTATGAAAAAAACCAATTCAATGTAACAAAATTCAATTAATTATTCCTTTGTGCATTAATGTATATTGTGAAACATTAAAACATAAGGTAAAATGATTTTTAAATCCTTGATTATGATTTTAATGCATTTTTATGTTCATAAGTATTGTTTTTGAAAAGTGGAGTTATCTGATGTGATTTTTCAACACCAAAATTTTCATCCTCTAAATAAAAATTCCAAAATTCAAATCCATTGGATTTTTGGTTTAAGTTTGAGTTCATGGGTCCCATTAATCATAGAATAAGTTTTGGGGCCACTTTAATTTTAATTTGAGTATCATTTTTAAAAAAAAACCACATATATTAATGTTTTTTAAAATGTACGGCATCCAACACTTGTGGATCTTGACTTAATAGTTTTCTTTTCCAGAGTTAAGATTTAAATCTCTATTATCGACCATATAATTACAATATGTGTGGCGTTCGACTCATGGGGATCATGAATCCATAGTTGTCTTTCCCTGAGTTGGTCATTTAATATCTATTATGGTCAAAAAAATGTAAAAAATAAAACAAATAAAAAACTAAAACAAACACAATGAAAAAATAGATACACATATTAAAGTTTAATGTGATTCCCACCTAATTCTTCCATTTTCCCATTGAATATGAAAATGGTCCCCATGTATTTTATGATCCCAAAAACGTTATCATGCTTAATTAAAATAGGGTGAAATTTGATGATGAATTTTAACAAAGGAATGGTCTTAGGATGAGTATATTATTTTGAACCAATATTTTTTGAAATGATATTGAATGTTTTCATGATTTTTTGGATTGATTTTTTATGAGCAATAAATGCTAAAATGTTTTTGGAAAGGGCAATTCACTTTCATATTTTTGAGAAACTTTTTTCTTTGGGCTAGAGAAACTCAAGTTGGGAGTGAGATAATCCATTAAATGATTCTAATATTTATTTTTTATATCTTAATATTAATGTGTTTCAATGTCTATAAACACCAATTTTAGTCCTATTCGTAAACAAAACTTCATTTCACATTATTGTGTAATTCATGTTTCAAGTGTCAATTTGGGAACAATTAATCATCTTCTTGTGGAATACATTATATTAATTATTTTAATTTTATATTTTATAATATTATTCAACAATTTGTTAGGAACATTTTATGTTTTAATATTGATCGATGAATCCCAAATAAATATGTATATTTATGGAAATGAACGTAGATATTTCTGGAAAAAGCATAATGGGCCTAAGGCCTATCAAATAAAATTGGGGCCCACAATACATTCCAAATGAATGTAAAATTTCAAATATAGAAATATAAATTTATGGGGATAATTTCATTCAACTATTTTAAGAGCTAATTCAGAATTTTATATGGTTATCGAGGTGGTCAAATATGAAGATTAAATTTATTGCCAGTTCTAAATGCCCATAAAGTCAGCCCACCATTTTTAGAATAACTCCCAAATGGAAAATCCAATGGATCTGAAATGTTTAAATATATTATAGAAATCCATTATGAATATATTTATATTCTATGACTATCCATTATTCAGCCGTATGGAGTTTCAAATCCACACGTCAAAATGGGGCAGGAATCTGAACAATTTTCCAGGTCAACTTTGAAACATCCAATTTAATCTGATTTTTCACCCTCCTTTTGACTCTACTAATTTATGGGGAAGGAATTTATTGATTGGGGATAAAATATTGGCCCTTAATATCCCTATATAAGGAGATGGTGGTGAAGTAAATAAGAATCAATGTTTAATTCTTTCAATTATAATTTCTCTCTTTTATTTTGTAATCGCATTGTCAATTTTTCCCATGTAAGTTTTTTCTCAATCAAATTAGTTTCTTAATAAAATTTATTCTTAAATTTTTCTATTTTGTCATAGTTTTTTTCTTTTTCTTTTATTAAAGCATTTATACCATTGAATCAAGGTATTAATTTATTCCCACCATCACTTATGAATTCCTCACCCAATGGTGGAGTGTTCATTTTTCTTAATCTTTTTTCTTTTTCATTCGCACTTCTTTAAGTCTAATTACCTCTTACATTGATAGAATATTTTAGGTTCACTATATATAATACCAAGAGAGGGGGGGGGGTTGTGAATTAGGGTACGATAGATTAAAACTTTATTCTTTTTGGATCTTGTTTTGTTGTCAGACAAAACACAATTATCTCTTCCTCCCATGGAAATATACAGACTGATATGAAATCATGCACAAGACAAAACGTTTTTTACTTGGTTCACCCTCACTGGGCTATGTCCAAGGAGAATACATCGGCAATGTGCCGATGTACCAAATTCACTAAGGGTCATGGCCAATAATGAGTACAATGTTTAGGCTAGATCTTTTATGCCCAGGCGCACTACCTTTACAAGGTTTAGGGTATGATCACTACATTTCCAAGGGTAAATCCCTATGCATCTTTCTCTGGCTCACTGCCAGTGGAAAGGTTCACCCTCATCCTCTTTATTCACTCACTACTCTTGGAATGGAATCCACTCACTGTTTATCGACTTGTATTTCAAACACAGTTTATGGACATGTAGGTCCCTTCATTTTCATTAATTCCTACATCCTCAACTATTGGTAGATGTTCTGTTGATGTTCCTTTTTCACCTACAGATGAATTCCACCTTTCCACGTAATGTTATGTACCATAAAATACTTCCAAAAACTGAATTGAAGATTTTTAAAGCTTCCTTGTAGAAATCGTGAACCACCTAATTTTCTCATGTACCAAGTACTGGGTTTCGTATGTGGGACACCTTCTTCGTGCACCACTACTACTACCGTGAACCGCTCTTCATCAGTGAAATGTATTTTCCATCGGTATCACACACTATTATCACATATCGATTCTGTGAACCTCCTATTAGAATCACCCTCTATCCGCAAATTGTTCGTTGTTCGTGGGCTGCCTTTACTTCCGCGTACCAGAGCTCCCCCTCCACATACAATTCTTTGAAACCTCACTCTCGCATACTGGAGATTCCTCCTCCATGTACTGAGTAAACTCCCTCCACATACTGAACCTCCTCCTCCACGTACCAGACTTCCTTTGCGGGTTAAGAAACCCCACAAACACCTTCGGAGAAATTCCTTCTGCGTGAACCACTTCAGCCTTCGCGATCCTCCCTTCATGAACAACCTTTTGTCTTCACCAAATTCTTGGAGAAAAATATGCTTTCCACTGATGTTCAATCTCCACAGTAGTAGGTGGGGTTATCAATTATTATTTTGGAAATGATATCCACTTAATTCTCTAAATCAAGATTTAACAAATCTTGATTCCATACATCACCGCATACCGAATCTTCAGCCACTACGACTTACAAGCCATCTGCGAACCATTTTCTTATGTGATCCACATACTGCCTTTCCTCCTACACAGTTGAAGTCCTCCACCGATGCCAAGACATCCGCGTACCACTCTATTACTCAACCGTAAACCGTTGTTGGTTTCGCGAAACCACATCCGCGAACTGCTCCTGCCGCTCCCCATACCATTCTCATAACATGGTACGCAACCCATGTATTATGGTACTCGATTCTCACCCTAGGATGATTTTCTTCAACTTTATTCATACAATTAACTCCTATGAAGAAATCCTTCCTTTTACAACATCAAACTATTAATTTTGAGGCACTAAAAATTATCAAACACTGGAAAATTGCGCCACCTTAAAAATCCATCTTCAAAAAACACCATCTGTTCTCATTCATGATTATCTGGCTTTGTCAACAAACCCAATTACACAAAAAACATTCCTAGGGGACACCTTAAGGGATTTTCCCCAATAATATCCCCCTTTGGGTTTGTTGAAAACTCTTCTTAAGACAATTCTTTGTATTTTGATATCTCAATAAAGCATCTTCCATCTTCAACCATCATTAGCATCATGCAATTAAGACTGTGATCAAGGATTTTCTCAACACATACTCTAAGAACACATAAGCCATGATCTATATGAGAAACAATAGTAAATGAAAGGCTCATCAAATAATCACTTCATTTCTATTACCAAATGTTGATACCAAACTCATACCAATTAATGAGTGTTGGAAGTCTCCTGACACCATTCCAACACCACTCTTATGCTTTTATCATGATCCTCAGCTATCATGCTATATATTATTTGATCGATCACTTCTAGTATCATCAGATTTAATGATCCCCCTGTATTATAGCTCCTCTAACCAGCTTCAGATCAGCTTCAACTCCCCCTATCTCACTGCTCCACTTAATAGCTTCTCCCCTATCTTTTCTCCCCTGGAAGTCACACTTTCTCCACCTTTTCCAACAAACCCGAAGGGCACTTCAAAGTTCTCTGCAATAGGGTAAAGAACACATATCAACAAATTAGGAAATGACACATCATACCTCGGGGTGAGGGAGGCCCACATACACACTTTTTCAAGTGTGGGAAGTCGACTGGATTCCCAGAGCCAGTAGATGCCTTTCAAATTCTTCTTTGGGTAAGGCCTTTGTCAGAATATCTGAAACCTATTGTTCTCTAGGCACATACTTTAACTTCAGATGCCCTTGATCTACCTTCTCTATGATAAAATGATATTTGATTTCAATGTGTTTTTTTCTTGAGTGATGGACTGGATTGTTACTAAGATTTTATAGCACTTTAATTATCACAAAATATTCAGATCAAATATTTCACTTCAAATCCCATATCTTCAAGTTTCCGCTTCATCTACAATAGCTGCGTGCAAGCTTGAGTAGCCGCAATGTATTAAAATTCTACAGTTCTCAATGAAATGCAATCTTGTTTCTTGCTTAACCAAGAAATACACAACCCTTCATGATAAAAGGAACCTCTTGATGTTGATTTCTTATAATCTGCTGAACCAGCCCAATCCGCATCTATAAATTCCCATAATTCTGGATGAGATTTTTCATTATACATTAGACCAAAATCCACCATACCCTTGATATATCGAAGAATTATTTTAACCACAATTCTGTGTCTCTCTGAGGTATTCATTTGATACCTCGCTTCTTGGCATGTGCAAAATACAATATCAGGCCTTATCGCTATCAAGTACAACAAACTTCCAATGATTTTCCTGTATTTCGTGATATTAACTGCCTTGACTTCATCATCCCATGACTATTTCTGTCGAGTGTCAACTAGAGTCTTCATCTCTTTGGAATTATCCATTCCAAACCTTCTCAAAACCTCCTTGGAATATTTAGACTAAGAAATAAAAGTACCATTCCTTCCTTGAGTCACTTTCAAGCCAAGGAAAAATGTAGCTCACCAATCATCGACATCTCAAACTCACTTTTGGTGAATTCCGAAAATTGTCTGTATTTTGATTCATCTGACCCACCAAAGAATGTGTCACGGACATAAACTAGCACCATCATCCTTTGACTGTTTCCATTATTGAAATATAGATTGTAATCAGCTCCACCACACTGGAATGTGTAATTCTTTAGAAACTGATCAAGATTTGAATACCATGCTCTTGGTGCTTGCTTCAAGACACATAAAACCTTATTCAGTTGAAAAAATATGTTCTCATCTTCATTAATAAGAAAACCATCTGGTTGCTCAATGTATACTTCTTCTTCTAGTAATCCATTCAGAAATGCTGACCTGAAATCCATTTGGAAAACCTTAAACATTCTTTGCACTACTATGGCCAAGAATAATCTGATTGTCTCCAGCCTTGCAACAGGTGAAAATGTCTCATCAACATCAATACCCTCTATCTGAGAGTACCCTTTGCACACCATTTGTGATTTGTTTAGAATCACAATACCATTTTCATTCATTTTGTTACGAAAGACCCATTTTGTCGCAATGAAATTCTTGTCTGCTGGTCTCAAAACAATTTTCCATGTCTGATACTTCTAAATTTGATCAAGATATTCATTCATTTCTTGAGCACAATTATCATCTCCAGCTTATTCATCAAAATATTTATGTTCCACCTATGATAAGTATGATACTTTTTGTAAATTATTTATCCTCCTTGTCTTTATTGCTTCTGTCTGATCACCAATAATATTTTTCCTATCAATTTCATCTCTTCTTACTAGTCTTGATAACTACACTGATTTATTCTCATCATCTGATTATTCTTCTGAATCAATTTCTAAAGCTATAACATCTCTTGATCTTCTTATATATTTCTTTCTATTCTCTTGAGTATGATCATATATTTTCTGAATATTATGTTCATTTTCTACTATAGTCACATCATGACTTTCAACAATCTTTCCCAGCCACTTTTTGAATCATTTATATGATTTTTTTTCTTTTAGAAGCCAAGAAATATGCCTTCATCCCCACAGGATTCAAACTTCTTATGTTTCTACTTATTGTGAATGAATCATTTACTTCTTAATATTCTAATGTACTTTAATGACGGCTTATTTCGATACCACAACTAATATGGAGTCTTATCCTCTTTTGGAAAAAGTAAATCTCTATCTGAGGCATATACTACTATCATCACTTCTTCTTTCCAAAATTTCTCTAAAATGTCTTTCTCCATGAGCATTGTTCTGGTAATGTTGTTAAAAATATTATTTCTTCTCTCAACTATCCATTCTTTTGTGGAGTTCTTACTACTAAAACTTGATTCCTTGCCCCATGTCTTTTGTGATAATCCTGCACTTGGCTATTTTTGAACTCTATTCCGTTATCTGTTCGAATTGTCCTGATTTTCAGACCAAGCATCTTTTCACATTCTCGTCGATACCTTGTGATGAAACAGAACACATCATATTTGTGGGTGATTATTGAAACCCATGCCATTTTTCTATAATCATCAATGAAGAGGACATAGTATCTCATCCCATCAATAGACCTTGGTGAAATTGGCACACACACATCAATATTCACCAACTCAAGTAGTCTCATTGACATTTTTTCTTTCCACTTATATGTCTTTCAAATGATAATCCCCTATTAACATGCATCACACGCACGAGTAAAATCACATGATAATCTAGGAAGATTTTGAGCTACATCATATTTCACCAGATCTTCCAAGGAACCTTGGCTTATGTGACCAAGATTCTTATGACACAACTTGTTTTCATCATCCTTAGACAGAAATCACATATCTTCTTCCCCACTCATGAGGTAGAGATTCCCTTTCATATGCTTTCCTTGCAATACAACATCACCATACTTTGCCTTGATGATACATAATTTCTTAAAAAAACTTACGGCATGTCCTGAGTCACACAATTGACTAACACTAAGAAAGTTGTGACTAAGTCACTCAAAAACCAAGACATCTACTCGTCTCATGTATTTTCCTCCAAACTGGGAATTTTCTGGACCAATAATTTTCAGGCCCTCATCATTACCAAATCTTAAAATAAATTCTTTTTCATACATGATTCCAGTCACTAGATTCTTATTCCCTATCATATGAGAAGTAAATCCACTATCAACTATTCATATCCCCGTGCAATCTGCTGCCTTGAATGCAATTTCTGCAACCACTGCCTTCTCGACCCTTTTCTTTTTGACCCAGGCCTCTGAATTCATACCCAACATAGAATGATAATCCTGATCTTCCTCAGTATATGATGGGTCCGGTTTAGTTGTAGAGCTACAAATCAATTTTGAATTTTCATCTCACTTGAAGATACTTTTAGAAGCTTCTTAGGAACAAATTTAGTTTGACTTAACACATTCCTCTACATTATTCATGTGGGATATATTTTCATATGTCCAAGTCCTTTACACCTGAAACAATGACCATCAAATGATGACCTATAATTTTGAGCTCTTCAGGATCACCTCTATTTTTCTTGTTTTCTTTGGTACCTCTTTACAATGGAACATTCATTTTGAGAGTGTCATATATTACCACAATAATAGAATCTTATGTGAGGTATATTCCTATATGGAAATGATGCACCACTAGGCGTGCCTTGAGTTCTCTAAATATTCTGATTCTGATTCGTACCCAAATCAGTATTCTTTCTTGGAGTGGGATCTTGTGGTCTGACTTGAACCATAACTGATTTTTGTTATAGATCAAGCCCCATATGAGCCTTATTATTCAGAGAGGATTTGGTATTTTGTTTGGATGGACTACTCTATTTAAATATCATCTTCTCGGTTTCCTGTATGATCTTCTTTTCTAGCAGTTTATCCCGATCATTACTTTTTTGTTGCAAATTGAGAACTTCATCTCGTTGCTCAATACGTTTGATTTATTCTTTTCCAATTTTTGTTAAACTGTCAATTTCAATTTTCTGTTCTTCATTTTTGATTTTGTACTCAACCACCTTTTCAGAACATTCTGGCATTGAAGACCTCAAGTTTTCAATTTCTTCATCCAACTTAGAATTCTCTTCTTCTTGCTGTTTCATAAAGATTTTGGCTTCATGTTAAAATTTGTTATATTTTTTTCATGGCTCTCAAAATATCTATCTCGTCAAGGGAAGCTTCTAATTTAGCATGAAGATCAAATATTACTTTAATTTCTCTTTCTTCAATGTCACTTTATTCTATTGTTAATGAATTTCTAGAAACTTCCGCCAAACCATTTACATTATGAGTCGTGTAGTCCTCCAACTCTTCTACCTCATATTTTTTTGAAGTTTCATCCTCTCTTGAAAGTAGATTCTTATTTTTAAAGAACTTTCTCGTAGTGCCTCTCCTCACTTTCTCATTTTATGAATACTTCTTTTGGGAAATTTCATCATTTTATCCATTTTCATCATCAAATTTATTAGGAAAATTTGATGAAAAATTCCCAATCTTTCTGCATTGAAAGCATGAAACTAGAAGTTTATCTTTGAACTTTCCTTTTCCTCTTTGTAGATTAGAGGATAGAAATGACATGACATCACCCATATTGTCTTCCTCCAGACTATCTTCAATGGAGAGATTCTTCATTGCCTTGAACGCCACTTCCATTGACTTCCCCTTCTCCACTGCATTATTTTAATTATTTCTCATTTCATATGATATAAGTGTACTATGTAGGTTATCTAGTGTCATATCTTCTGGGTCTTTGTCTTCCAACATTGAAACATTTGGATTGAACCACAGTGGATGTTTCCTCAATATTTGTTTCACAATCTTTATATCTTCAATAACTTCACCAAGACCCCACATGTCTTCCACGATAATATTTATCATATCAAATAATGCATCAAAAGTATCATTATGATTCATTATGATATCCTCATACTTCTTCCATAGAACCTCCAGCTTTAATTCTCAGACTTTTGTGTCACCCTTATAAATGTTTAACAATTTTTTTCACATAGAATGTGTTGTTTTACAGGACATCACCTTCATATAAATTTCATTTTATAAGGCTCCCCCTAAGTCATCGATATATTTAGCATCAACATCCAATTCTCTTCTTTCATCTTCCAATAAGGAACCACTATAAATGTCAACTAATATTCCATGCATAGATGTTGTGAAGACATCCATCCAAACTGATCAGAAGTAGTGGTGCATTCGATTATTCCACAGTTGAAAATTATTTCCATCTAAGATCAGAATTCTTTTATGATTGACCAACTCCATGTATTATCTTGAGAGAGAACCAATATCATTAAAACATTCCCTCTGATACAAATTGTTAGGTCCACTAGGTCTAATCCCCTGAGGGGGGGGGGGGGGGTGAATCAGGGTAGGTAGATTAAAACTGCCTCCCTTTTGGATCTTGTTTCGTTGTTAGAAAAAACTCAATTCACTCTTCCTCCCATGGAAATATACATACTGATATGAAATCATGCACACGACACATCGATTTTTACTTGGTTAACCCTCACTGGGCTACATCTAAGGAGCATACACTGACAATGTGCCGATGTACCAAATTCACTAAGGCTCACATCCAAGAATGAGTACAATCTTCAGGCTAGATCTTCTATGCCAAGGAAAACTTCCTTTATAGGGTGTATGGTATGCTTATGGGATTCCCAAGGGTCACTTACTATTCCTCTTTCTCTGGATCACTGCCGGTGGAAAGGGTCACCGTCTTCCTCTTCCTTTTCCCATTGCTCTTGGAATAGAATCTACTCACAGTTCATCAAATTTTAGGTCAAACACAGTTTATGGACATGTAGGTCCCTTCATTTTCTTGAATTACTGAATCCTCATCTATAGGTTGATGCTCTATTGATGTTCCTTTTTCACTTGCAGATTAATTTCACCTTCCCACGTATTGTTTGGTACCCAAAAATACTTTTGAAAACTTAATTGAAGCTTTTGTAAGCTTCCTTGTGAAAATTGCGAACCACCTGAGCCTCCCGCATACTAAGTACTGGTTTTTGTACGTGGGACAACTTCTTCACGTACCAGTGCTACTGCTGCGAACCGCCCTTCATCCACAAACTGTCTTCACCTTCATGATCACATAACGCTACTACGTATTGATTCTATGAACCTCATCTGTGAATCACCCTCTGTCCGTGAACTGTTCGTTTTTCACGGACTACCTTCGATTCCACATACCAGAGATCCCCCTCCACGTAGCTCTTGAGGAAACATCACTCTTGCATACCAAAGATTCCACCTCTGTGTACTGAGTAAAATACTTTTGCATACTGGACCTCCTCCTCCATGTACCAGACTTCCTTTGTGGGTTAAGAAACCCCCCAAACACATTCAGCGGAATTCCTTCTGTGCGAACCACATCATCCTTCACGATCCTCCCTTCAAAAACAACCTTCAGCCTTCACCAAATTCCCAGAGAAAAATATGTTTTCCAATGATGTTCAATCTCCACATTAATCAGTGGGGTTAGCGATTATTATATAGGAAAAGATATCCTCTTAATCAGCTAAATTTTGATTTTCCAAATCTTGATTCGATATAGCCCCCACGGTGAACTGCAAGCCATCTGCGAACCATTTTCCTATGCACTATGCATACTGCCTTTGCCCCTACGTGGCCTAACTTCTCCACCGACGTCAAGCCATCCGCGTACCACTCTGCCGCTTATCCATGAACCATTGTTGGTTTCGTGAACCGCATCCACAAACCACTCCTGCCGCACCGCGTAACTTTCCCGGAACATGGTATGCGGCCCATGTATTATGGTAAATGATTCTCTCCCTTTGCCAATTTTCTTCATCATTATTCATAAAATTCACTTCTATGAAGAAATACTTCATTTTCCAACATCAAACTTCTGATTTTGAGGCCCTAAATATTGTAAAACACTAGGAAACTGCGCCACCTTAAAAATATGTCTTCGACAAACACTATCCATTCTTATTCGTGATTATCTGGCTTTATCAACAAACACAATTACACCCAAAACATTTAGAGGGGACACCTTGAGGGATTTCTCCCAACATAATAGCATCAACGGAGGGAAATAATTTTTTTATTTGATCCTAGGGATTTGAATGGGATGTATCTAATGTTATTTATTGATCTCAAATACTTTAATCCATTTATTATTTTAGTATTTCCTTTCATTGATTATCTTATTATTTGTATCCACTGACATTAATGTATACATATTCTATGTGATAGTATAATCCAATTCCTTAGAGTGATCATGGAAGTGATCCTTTAAGTGAATTCGTGATTATCCTGGATATTTTGCAGGAATTAAATTAGAGAATATTATTGGGGAGTTATCTAATTGATTTGATACCTCTTGAATTATTTAATGGAAAATCCAATGAAAAAAATTACAACCATTCTACTCATAACAACAACCTTGGTTAAATAAATATTATTTAATTATTTCAATTCAAATAATTAGTTATTTCATTAATATATTTTAAATAATTATTTTTCAAACATTAGTATTTTAGTTTCACAATTTAAAATCAACACCATAGTTGGTAACTTCATAGCTAATCGTCTAACAAATCATAATGTTTGTTGGTGTCTTCTATAAAACCTGTAAATTCAATAAATACTTGTACTTCAATGACCGTTTATACTAGTAGGGTAATTTTGGGAACAAACAATCACCTTTAAATTAAGCATTTAACATTATTTCTATGGGAACATGAGAAGGCATTTTCATATTTAAGGGTATTAATTTTTATTCTAGTGTCAATATATAGTACTTCACTGTGACTGATAACTCATTCCCTAGAAATTTTAAAAAGGATACAAGATAAAAATAGGGACAACCTAACTTATCCTTAAATACATCCGCCGACCTGATACCATGATTTGGTTCCACTTAAAAAGGGATAGATTGAAGTGGGAGACAAAAAACATAGAAGTATGGAATATAAGTTATAAAAAGAGAGAGAGAGTTCAAATAAAAATGAAGTACAAATAGATATTATACATCAGGACTCATATCATTTCCTAAATATTTATAATTCCATATATTAAAGTGAAATTAGAAAATAATTAAGGGAGGTTCACTATAGTTGAGAGAGAGGAGTAGGAGGGTGAGTAGAAGGTAGATTCATCGAGATTGTGAGTAGAAAGGGGAGGGTTCGAGTTCATAAATCTCAAGGTAAAAATGGAAAATATCACTTTTAAGGGTTTCATGGTTTTTCCACATGGTTTTATAAAATTTACATCAAATTTATGGTCATAACAACCTCAAGACATCCAACCTTGCACAGTTAGGAAAACAAATTGGAAATCCATGAGCCAACCTTGCAAAATGTATTTTAAGTTTATCATAGAATTCCATATGGTTAGAAATCTACCTTAAAATGTTTTAACAAAACATTATCCTTCCTTGACCATCTCATATGGTTATGTTTTATGGTTAGTACAAATAATGTGCTAACTGTGCACCTCATTTTTCTTCCACAAAATTAAAACAATTCCAAACCTGATGCTCCCAAGAAATACTTGGGTACCCAAGGAACCTCCAAAGCCTCAATCCATATCCAAAAATATCCCTGTTAAGAATTCCAAACATCTAAAATTCTATTCCAAACCCCACATTAAAATATCTCCCGCACACTGGATAAAAAATAAAATTGATCTGAATGTCAATATCCCATTCAGAACATGAGGTATTGCTATTTCCCCACCTATAACAGCTTATCCCAGAGTTGTAACTCAAAGTATCATTAATCTCTACCACTGAAACTTCATCGCTCAACCATTATGGTGTTGATTACTTTAAAGACTCTACCATGATACCACAGTCTAGGTAGTATTTATGAGTTCTCAAAATTGAAAAAATCATACTTCATTGGTTGATTCCATTTGTTTTCACTAGTCTGAACTCCCCCAATCCATTATTTGGTATTCAACATCTCACTCATGAGACCCTTTATGAAAGGTGATCCTACCTCAGCATTCAAATCAATATACCAAACCCAATTTCAATGATCATAAATGCCACTGAAAACTCAGACAACACTCACCTATTCCCATCTACCTAGATATTATCCCATGGTAGATGTTTTTGCACCAATTTTATTCCCACCACTCAAATTACCTAACAAACTCATCTCCCAGACTCTATAAGAGTTATTATCATGACGTCCATCTCACCACACCAATCCATTCATGAAACATCAGTCAAACTCTTGGCTAACCCCTCATTCATAATTTATGTAACACCCCGAGCTTCCACGGTACGTTTCACTTCGAATAATGCAATAGCGTGTGTTGTACGCAACCTCGAGCTCTAACACACACCACAACGAATTAAACTAGCCGTTGTGAATAGTAATACCTACTCTTTGAAATTTTATAAATTTTATTTATCAAAATGGACTTCATTTTTGGATTCGGAATATCGAAATTAGCCTAGGTTGAATTTTTGGTATTTTTCTGAGAACTTCTATTTTTTATCAATAGTGAAAAATACTTAAAAACAAATTTTTTAATCAAAATAATTTATATTGATAAATTATACTATTTAGTGGTTTTAAAGTATAATTAGAATATATTTTTACCATTTTATCCAAAGGTGGTCATTAGAATTAATTTAACATTGAAATTGGACATAAACAATTGCCAATCTTTTGATATAAATTGTTTCTTAAAAACACGCTATTTGTTGTAACAGCGGGAAATAATTATAAAATTAATTAATGCAACTTATATGTTTGGAATTTTGTAAAATAGAAATCATTTTTGAATTCGGAATATCAATTATATCTTAGGGTGAAATTTTGGCATTGTTCTGAAAAACTTCAATTTTTGATGAATAGTGAAACCACTAAGTGGTAGTTAAATAACTGATTTTTCGTTTGAATGAAATATTACCACTTCTGTGATCTGATTTTCAAAAATCCGACATACATGGTTATCATTAAAGAGTAAAATGTGGTTCAATGAGATCAAAATAATTTTTTGGTGAATAGTAACTTTTAAGTTCTTAATCGCGATTAGAGGTAATTAGTGTAGTTTAAGGTAAAAATAATGTTTTAATAATATGAGATGAGCTTGACACTTGTCCTACTCCTATTGGATGAGTCATGGCCGACCAAGAAAACCCATGGGTCAACTTGGGGACCCCATGGAGCCACTTTAGTTGGAAAATGACATAAATACCTTTTATTTAATGTTAATGTAAAAAAATGACACAAACATGAAATGTTTTACTAAAACAATTTTTACATGGGGTTATACAAGTCATATTTTTGACAATAAATAGTCATTGGAAAGCTAAAAAGATTTCCTACATCATAGTATTTGTTTTATAATTTTTAGACATTAAATATATTAAATTATTTATGACATAATTATGATGCAATGATGACCTCATTATTTAACGATTTTAATAAAATGAAAAGATAATGTACAATAAAAGTCTTACACTTGTCCAAAGGCTATTGGATGGGTAGATTTCGAACCCTTATCACCTTATCCACGAATTATATAAGTGTGGGCCCTTTAGAATCCTAAAATCATTGTATAATAATGTAAAATTTTCTTACTTTCCAAGAGTGCCCCTCCTCTCCTCTTATAAAAGGCCCCCACCTCTCCCACCTCATTTACACTTTCAAGCCATTTGGCTCGGCCAACCTCTGCCCAAATACTCTCCCAACTTCCCCCTATTACTCCTAGAAGACTCACTTTGGTCAGAACTCTTCCCAAGGAAGCCTTTGGCTCAAATCAAAAAGAGTTATCCGATTTTGAGGTAATGTCTTCTCTAATGTTGTTTTGTTTTATTTTTCTTCTCCAACCCCCTAAACTCTTTTTATTCATTTCTTTTGTAACAACACCAGTATCCTAAATATACTAGGATGTTGTTATAAGAAGGATTCTAGCTACACATACAGACACCTACGTCTAATGGTTAAAGAACATACTGTTTCTGTGGGTGGTGAAATACTGCCTCACGAAATGATGATTGTTCAAATTCTTTTAACACCTATAATGGTGGCAATTTTGATGACAATATTTTCATATATGATATATATATTATGTTTATGTTTTCCTTATGCTTCTTTATTTCTCATTTATGGCATACTTTATGATTTCCATTATGGGTAAACGCGATAATTTCATTTCAGGAAGTGCGGACTACCGCCCCCTCAAAGTGATGTGAATCGTTAATGCCATATGTGGGATGTATAAAGGATAGAGTAAATGATATTATATATGATATTATACTGGAACTATATTATACCTTTATATCATTATGATTTCATTCCATTAAATATGAAATAGAAATGAAAGTAGCGTTCATGCGTACGTACGGCTTACCGTCTCCATTAACGGTGCATTTCATTTCTTACCTCTAAATGTTACGTAATATTATAAATGAATGTATATACTGGATATATATGATATATATGACATCTAAATCATGAATATAATTCTGGAGATAATGGATATTCTACCACATGAACAACTTGTAATTATAAGAAGTTTATTGTTGACTCAAGTACCAAAGATCGACAAAACGACCGTTATTAACTTAAATAATTACATAATGTTCATATCATTGTAATAAGTGATATAAAAAGGATAATGAAATTGAAAATGGTTCTTAAAAAGGTATATATTAACTCTATTTTATTATTCAGGAGTTTAAAGAACGGTTGAGTCAAGTCAGACACGAGGTAAGGGTTTACTTCACAACCTCTTCATTATCCAAGGTTGTTTATACATAATTATCTACTGGGACCTCGTTATCATCCACATCCATGTTTCTTAAAAATGTCTTTCAAAAAATTTTTACTATTAAATGGAAAATGTGTTAAAGTCATTTACACCCTTATACATTTTTGAAAGGAATCTTACCGTCATTTTCCAAACAATGTACTTTTTGACCTCTTTGACAAATTTAAGGTAAGAATGTTTTTTTTAACTTATACGGCGGGTGCGGCTATTTTCCGCCATTATAACTTCGTCGAAGCTTACCTAACAAGCTTATAAGAATATCTTCAAAGCAAATGTATTATTTTATAATTATGGGACTTTTAAATGATTTCAAAAAGGAGAGATATCACTCTCCAATAGCTTTGATTTCATCCATGTCAACATCCTTTGATGGGTTTTATGTTTAATTGAAATTGATTTATGATACAAAACTTCCATTGAACATTTTGTGAAATATTTGACTATGGATGTGTTATTTTTATACCATCCATAGCTTATGGAGAAATTGTTGACATTTCGTATGCTAGTTTTAATACGAATATTTATGCTATGTTTAAACCTATTCATATGAGGAATGTATTGGACTTAATATGTGACGGGTGGAGCCCGCTATAGCTACTCGATGCATTGGTAGGTCTCATGAGACAACTAGACGTGGAATTGGCCGAGGCCCTTTCCCAATTTGATTCATGGTTTTGGCCGAGGCCTTAATCATTTTAGACGTCTTGGCCGAGGCCTTGACAAAGTGTTTCAGAATGTCTGGCATTATACATTCCCTCATTATGAAATTGGTTATTGATATTTCATGTGATTATTCGACCAGTAGAATATCCATGTGAAGAAGTGAATGGCATTATCTCATTTTACTTTTGCCATATTATGTTGATGTTCAAGTTTAAAAGGCTTTTGTTTTAGTTATACATTGCCTTAAATTTTTATGTTTATTTATGAAAGCTTCCGCAATATTGTTATCCTTACTGAGCATCTGAGCTCACCCCTTTCAATGTTTTAATATTTTTTTTCCAGGATGTGAAGAAGTATTTTATGAATGACCTGCAGGGATAGTCAGAAGAGGATATGAGTGTGGACTATGAAGACTTTGTTATTGTAGTTTTTCACTTTATGATGTAATGTAACGTTTACGAATGTATCTAGTGTTTCCAAGGCTACTAAACTAATCGGTCTTTCGAGACTTGATCTTTTGTGATCATGCCAATGTTATGAAGTAATGCACCGACTCTGGGTAGCTGGGGTCGGGGTGTTACAGTTGGTATCAGAGGCAGTTTAGTACTAACCTTGGAAGCTAGATTTAGATAAACTCTGATTAGAGCACATAGCCCGAAGATAGACTTTGAGTATTAGTATAGAAAAACTTCCTAGAATTTTGGTATTGTAGAGATGTTTTGAGTTTTCCGAGCAATACATCCCTGTCTGGATACGAGCAGGTAGAGGCGGCTCTAGCACAGATGTACCTAGGGGTAAAACCCGAAAACACCGCTTTGATCTAGACTCGAACGGGAGCTGGTGCACGACAACGGGCCTTGCTGCACTCTTGATTACGACACTCCCGGGGGATATGCTTAAGATAATTCTCATTTTCTTTACAAACCACTATGTAGGGTTTATGAGTATATACTTCCTTAAAGAAAACATTCTTATGATTATGGATTATATCCATAAACCGTTCAATTTACTTTATGTATTTTAAAAGTTTGGAATTATTCATTGTAATTCATAAACTAACCTAGTTTATGCCATTGTATAGAAATGGCGCCCAGTAGAAGGAATGTGAACTCCAACAGTACGTATGATCCAAAGAGTAAGAAGGATCGTATCTTTCACGGTATTAAGCCAACATTTCGAAGGGAAATAGTCTCCCATATGTTCTCAACATATGAAGAAATAATATCATGTGTTAATAAGATAAGTAAAGAATTCTCTGAGTCCTATGGCTTTGAAGCGAAGCAAGAGACGAAAGGGATGGAAGAGAGAATGATGGATAAAGGGATGAGGGGAAAGAAGAATTTTCCAATATGTGGTAACTGTGGGAAGAAACAGCATGGAACTTGCCTAAAGGGAATGGGAGTTTGTTATAAGTGTAGAGAAAAAGGACACAAAGTGCGTGACTGCAAGGGTAAGAAAATGGTTTCAAATATACAATGCTTCTTCTGTAAGGATTGGGGACACTACGCAAACCAATGTCCAAATCATCAGAGTATGCCCCAAATGATGTTATTGGATAATAATCAAGTTATGATACTACCACAGATAAGGAGTAATGATTAGAGTTCCTATGTTGTTATTAAATAATTTTGTAATTTGAGTGTTGTATCAATGATGTACTGGTTATAATAATTATGGAGTATATAAGGATTGTACTGCAGTACTATTTCATCAAGGACTTGAGATTGTGTGGAACCAAGAAAAGTGACTCCATAGTAGGATTAAATTTTTGGAAAATATATGGTTGAGAGAAAGATAGAACATAATATGGTTCTGATACTGAGATTGTGATTTTGGGAATAAGACGTGATTGATTTGGATAAATTATATTGGATATACTTAACTTCCTTGAAACTGATTGATGTTTTGTATACATTTTTGGATAGAAGGATTATATCTAGTATTCTATAAGGAATAAGGGATCATGGTAATTCAGTATGTTTAAAAAGAATACATGATGAAGGTATTCACATGTTGTTACGTGGGAAAAAGGATCTTCATTATGTTTAACTTCCTTATAAAATTTGGACTGTGAGTTGGACAGAAGTATTTTGGATAACTATAAAGGTTGGAATGGATTAAGTTGATCTTTCGATAGTATTGTTTAAGGTTAAAGCATTTTTGAATATTATTTTTGGAATATTATAATACTATAGTTTTAGGAAAAGGACAACCTGTAGGGTGGGGCATAACCCATCGCGTCGGACAAAGCTGCAGGAATCGAACCCACAATCCTAGTGCGACAGGCCTTTATTTCCTACCACTAGCCTACAGGAAGTCCTTGGTTATTACAAAATAATTTTACTAATCTAAATAGTATGTGTAAACATTTGGAACCTTATACAATTAGGATAAGTATAATATTTTTGAGTTCTATTATCTTTTTGAGTGAAAGATGAGTTGATGGTTGAAACTCTAATTGTCAAGCATAAATATATATATACCTATCTATTATTCAATGAATAAATTAATTCTTAAACTTTAGTAAAGGGATATTAAAAAAAATGTGTTATCCTAATACCTTATGTTTTGTTGAACTGATGATATTTTAAATCAACATAGATTGAAGGCTTTGAGGCCCTCAATTTGACAGTTGATTGTGATTGATGACCTCAATCACTCCCTAAAAATATTTATGTTTTTCCTCCAATTATATGTCTCTAATTGCCACCAATGTTCTCCTAATCGAGATCGTAATTGGGTGGTGACTTTTTCATTTCCCTTTCCCTCTTATTAAGGCTAAATTTTATTAATCTTATTTTCGATGTGGGTTTTCCTCAAAGGTAATTTCTCTTTTCAACCTTTTATTTTCAAAGAAAATTTTCAAATTGTGAGGATGCAATTTATTGAAGGAGGGGAGAATGTAACACCCCGAGCTTCCACGGTATTTTTCACTTCGAATAATGCAATAGCGTGTGTTGTACGCAACCTCGAGCTCTAACACACACCACAACGAATTAAACTAGCCGTTGTGAATAGTAATACCTACTTTTTTAAATTTTATAAATTTTATTTATCAAAATGGACTTCATTTTTGGATTCGGAATATCGAAATTAGCCTATGTTGAATTTTTGGTATTTTTCTGAGAACTTCTATTTTTTATGAATAGTGAAAAATACTTAAAAACAACTTTTTTAATCAAAATAATTTATACTGATAAATTATACTATTTAGTGGTTTTAAATTATAATTAGAATATATATTTACCATTTTATCTAAAGGTGGTCATTAGAATTAATTTAACATTGAAATTGGACTTAAACAATTGCCAATCTTTTGATATAAATTGTTTCTTAAAAACACGCTATTTGTTGTAACAGCGGGAAATAATTATAAAATTAATTAATGCAACTTATATGTTTGGAATTTTGTAAAATAGAAATCATTTTTTAATTCAGAATATCAATTATAGCTTAGGGTGAAATTTTGGCATTGTTCTGAAAAACTTCAATTTTTGATGAATAGTGAAACCACTAAGTGGTAGTTAAATAACTGATTTTTCGTTTGAATGAAATATTACCACTTCTGTGATTTGATTTTCAAAAATCCGACATACATGGTTGTCATTAAAAAGTAAAATGTGGTTCAATGAGATCAAAATAATTTTTTGGTGAATAGTAACTTTTAAGTTCTTAATCGCGATTAGAGGTAATTAGTGTAGTTTAAGGTAAAAATAATGTTTTAATAATATGAGATGAGATTGAAACTTGTACTACTCCTATTGGATGAGTCATGGCCGACCAAGAAAACCCATGGGTCAACTTGGGGACCCCATGGAGCCACTTTAGTTGGAAAATGACATAAATACCTTTTTATTTAATGTTAATGTAAAAAAATGACACAAACATGAAATGTTTTACTAAAACAATTTTTACATGGGGTTATACAAGTCATATTTTTGACTATAAATAGTAATTGGAAAGATAAAAAGATTTCCTACATCATAGTATTTGTTTTATAATTTTTAGACATTAAATATATTAAATTATTTATGACATCATTATGATGCTGCGATGACCTCATTATTTAACGATTTTAATAAAATGAAAAGATAATGTTCAACACAAGTCTTACACTTGTCCAAAGACTATTAGATGGGTATATTTCGAACCCTTATCACCTTATCCACGAATTATATAAGTGTGGGACCTTTATAATCCGAAAAGCATTGTATAATAATGTAAAATTTCCTTACTTTCCAAGAGTGCCCCTCCTCTCCTCTTATAAAAGGCCCCCACCTCTCCCACCTCATTTACACTTTCAATCCATTTGGCTCGGACACCCTCTGCCCAAATACTCTCCCAACTTCCCCCTCTTACTCCTAGAAGACTCACTTTGGGCAGAACTCTTCCCAAGGAAGCCTTTGGCTCAAATCAAAAAGAGTTACCCGATTTTGAGGTAATGTCTTCTCTAATGTTGTTTTGTTTTATTTTTCTTCTCCAACCCCCTAAAATCTTTTTATTAATTTCTTTTGTAACAACACCAGTATCATAAATATACTAGGATGTTGTTATAAGAAGGAATCGAGCTACACTTACACACACCTACGTCTAATGGTTAAAGAACATACTGTTTCTGTGGGTGGTGAAATACTGCCTCACGAAATGATGATTGTTCAAATTCTTTTAACACCTATAATGGTGACCATTTTGATGACACTATTTTCATATATGATATATATATTATGTTTATGTTTTCCTTATGCTTCTGTATTTCTCATTTATGGCATACTTTATGATTTCCATTATGGGTAAACGCGATAATTTCATTTTAGGAAGTGCGGACTACCGCCCCCTCAAAGTGATGTGAATCGTTAATGCCATATGTGGGATGTATAAAGGATAGAGTAAATGATATTATATATGATATTATACTGGAACTATATTATACCTTTATATCATTATGATTTCATTCCATTAAATATGAAATAGAAATGAAAGTAGCGTTCATGCGTACGTACGGCTTACCGTCTCCATGAACGGTGCATTTCATTTCTTACCTCTAAATGTTACGTAATATTATAAATGAATGTATATACTGGATATATATGATATATATGACATCTAAATCATGAATATAATTCTGGAGATAATTGATATTCTACCACATGAACAACTTGTAATTATAAGAAGTTTATTGTTGACTCAAGTACCAAAGATCGACAAAACGACCGTTATTAACTTAAATAATTATATAATGTTCATATCATTGTAATAAGTGATATAAAAAGGATAATGAAATTGAAAATGGTTCTTAAAAAGGTATATATTAACTCTAGTTTATTATTCAGGAGGTTAAAGAACGGTTGAGTCAAGTCAGACACGAGGTAATGGTTTACTTCACAACCTCTTCATTATCCAAGGTTGTTTATACATAATTATCTACTGGGACCTCATTATCATCCACATCCATGTTTCTTAAAAATGTCTTTCAAAACATTTTTACTATTAAATGGAAAATTTGTTAAAGTCATTTACACCCTTATACATTTTTGAAAGGAATCTTATCGTCGTTTTCCAAACAATGTACTTTTTGACCTCTTTGACAAATTTAAGGTAAGAATGTTTTTTTTAACTTATACGGCGGGTGCGGCTATTTTCTGCCATTATAACTTCGTCGAAGCTTCCCTAACAAGCTTATAAGAATATCTTCAAAGTAAATGTATTATTTTATAATTATGGGACTTTTAAATGATTTCAAAAAGGAGAGATATTACTCTAAAATAGCTTTGATTTCATCGATGTCAACATCCTTTGATGGGTTTTAAGATTAATTGAAATTGATTTATGATACAAAACTTCCATTGAACATTTTGTGAAATATTTGACTGTGGATGTGTTATTTTTATACCATCCATAGCTTATGGAGAAATTGTTGACATTTCGTATGCTAGTTTTAATACGAATATTTATGCTATGTTTAAACCTATTCATATGAGGAATGTATTGGACTTAATATGTGACGGGTGGAGCCCGCTATAGCTCCTCGATGCATCGGTAGGTCTCATGAGACAACTAGACGTGGAATTGGCCGAGGCCCTTTCCCAATTTGATTTATGGTTTTGGTCGAGGCCTTAATCATTTTAGACGTCTTGGCCGAGGCCTTGACAATGTGTTTCAGAATGTCTGGCATTATACATTCCCTCATTATGAAATTGGTTATTGATATTTCATGTGATTATTCGACCAGTAGAATATCCATGTGAAGAAGTGAATGGCATTATCTCATTTTACTTTTGCCATATTATGTTGATGTTCATGTTTAAAAGGCTTTTGTTTTAGTTATACATTGCCTTAAATTTTTATGTTTATTTATGAAAGCTTCCGCAATATTGTTATCCTTACTGAGCATCTGAGCTCACCCCTTTCAATGTTTTAATATTTTTTTCCAGGATGTGAAGAAGTATTTTATGAATGACCTGCAGGGATAGTCAGAAGAGGATATGAGTGTGGACTATGAAGACTTTGTTATTGTAGTTTTTCACTTTATGATGTAATGTAACGTTTACGAATGTATCTAGTGTTTCCAAGGCTACTAAACTAATCGGTCTTTCGAGACTTGATCTTTTGTGATCATGCCAATGTTACGAAGTAATGCACCGACTCTGGGTAGCTGGGGTCGGGGCGTTACAATTTATGTCCTAAAACAATAATCCTTATGCGTCTAGTAAATCCTTTAAAACATGTTGATACAATTTACCTATTGATTAAAAGATCACATTACCGACATGGTTATAAACTCACTACATCCAACTTAACCTAAGAATAGAAGTCTAACATCCTGTATTCATCCTTCCTCAAAAACTCTTGACCACCCCTACTGAAATTTCATTAACACTACTAGAAACACTACCTTAAATCCCAAAGCAACCCCATAATCAACCCACTAAATCCACCAAAGTCTCAAACAGACTTCCAATGAAACCCCCATGGTTGAATCCCAAAATGAAAATGTCTACCACCATTCCATACATCAATCTCCAACACCCCACCTAACTGAAGCACTTACTATGTCTCCAAAAACAAATTGATGCTAAAATAAAGGATCAAGCACTATTTAAATCCATATATGAAACCATAAAATGAATTCACTATGAAGGAAACCCCTCTAATCACCTTAGGATGTAAAGACCCGTAAAATTCAAGGGAAATTTTTTCTTAATTTTCTTTGGAATTTTACAAGAGCGTGGTTTCTGACGGCACTTGATTCTGAGGCCTGGAGTGCCCGAAATCAATTTCCGAAGTTTGGCTCGGGTACGTTCAGTGAACGAACGAGCGGGAATTCCTAAATTTTGATCCGGTGCTCGGAATTGAAATCCGAGGGCACCGATGAACTCGCAGCGCCAATATTCGCTTAAGGAGACCTTTTCAGAAGTTGCGTTTGTTACGGTTTGAAAGTTAGTTTTTGGGTTTTTAGATTAAGTTAAATAAAATTTGTGAAATACAAAATTTTATTTTAACTTGATGTTGTTTTTTATAAATCCTTCCAAAGGGAGTTGGGAGTGGCACCCACATCCACTTCACCTCCCTTGGGAGGATTAAGTGTGGTGGGGCCCACACGAAACCCAACCTTCCATCTCCCTTTAACTCTCCTTTTAATTAATGTTTGACAAATTTAAGTATTAATTGAGGTGAGTTGTTCAAATTCAAACCTTTGAAATTCATGTGGTAAAGTTGTGTAATAATATAAGCTTAAAGCTTATTTTATTCTGAGAGAATTCTTTTACCACCTTGAGAGGAATTTTGGAGCTTCTCCTTATTCTTCTTCTTCTTCAACTCTGACGAAGAACACGAAGAACCTTCGAACTTCGACGAAGAACTCCACGTTCTCGGGAACCGTCTTCCGTGACGACAAAACCGCGACATCGACGTTCTTCTTCCGTGACGCCGACCACCGCGACGCTCGACTTCCGCGAATCGTTATCGATCATCGAACATTGTTCCAGAACCAATGTAGGGGTTTGTCCTTTTCAAATTACGTGTTTTCATTCCCTTGAGCATGAAAGAATAAACCGTTGGGCATAGTTCCAAATTTTATTAAAAATTTTTGAAACGTTCATTGTTGTGTTTATACGATTCGCCAACTGTTATAGTTATAACGGGAGGAGACAGGACCGCACGAACACGGCCGATTCTCCTCCCCCTTCTAATCTTTCGTGTTGATTTAGCGGAGACAGCACGGTGTCGTCGCACCACGCAGGAACAGAAGAATTTATGGCCGGAGCAAGCAGCGATAAAGAAATGTGGTGCCGACACACCGAGTCGTTGTTTACGAAAGAGACCGCGGCCGGAGACGGGCTGCGGTGGAATGAGGAGGCGACCGACGGCCAGCCGGGCCGCCGGCGCCGGAGATCGAGAAGGGCCGCGACCCTACAACCGCGACGGAGTAGCTAGGGGCGGCCGGCCGCCGGAGTTCGGAAGAGCCGCGACGATGGCCGCGACTGAGAAGAAGAAGGCGGCCGGCCGTTCCGGCGACCGGTTTGGTTAGGAGGCGGGACCCGCGGGTCCCGCGTGAGAAAAGAAACGGCCGGCCTTAGGCCGGCCGAGATCCGAAAAAGGGGGGGTTTTACCCCCCGCGTGCGGCGCATGCGCGACACCTTGGCCGCGCCGCCGCTGGCCGGGCCGGTTCCAGCGGGCCGGGTGGGGTCGACCCGGAACGGGTCGACCCGGTTCGGGTCCGACCATCGGGGGGAATCGGGCCGGGTCGGCCCGGACCTGGACCCCCGTTTTCGAGACAATTCAGCCTTTTGGCCATAACATGAGCCACGGACCTCCGAATGACGAACCGTCTGCGGAAACGCGATCCTTGGATCGAGACGGTCGTTTCGGTATATCGCACTCAAGGTTTCAGAACACTTTGAGTTCGGCTGGGTTGGTTCGTTCACAAAACCAAACGGGCCTTCCGAGAGTCGAGCGTGACGACAGCCCACCGAGCGACGAGGCCTCGGTGCAGGGCCCTTTTCCAGCAGTGGCACCGGCGGTAGCTCTACCCGCCGAGCCCCCGATACTTCCAGCACCAGCCGCTGACGATGCACGTTGCCTCAGCGCACTGTATGAGTTTAAGCGCCAGCGACCGCTCAGGTTTCGCGGGGAGACGGATCCCCAGGCAGCCGAGGACTGGCTGGAGGTAGTGGTTCGTGTGTTTAGGCTAGTGAGGACACCAGCAGACCTCATGGTGATCCTCGCTGCGAGCCTACTACACGCAGCTGCAGGACGATGGTGGAGCTTGATGCTCCAGGTGCACGATGAGGCATCTCTACTATGGACGGACTTTGAGAGCCTCTTCCGCTCGGAGTTCGTCCCAGCCACCCTTCGTGCAGTGTGCATCTAGGAGCTTCTTCAGCTGCGGCAGGGCAGCATGACGGTCGCTCAGTACTCGGCGAGATTTACCGATCTCTCGCGCTACTCGACCGATATGGTACGGGTCCCATTCTTCCGGGCCCGAAACTTCGAGCAGGGTTTGAGACACGAGATCAGGGCATCACTGATCTCCCTCAGCATACCGACTCAGACAGGAGTACTGGAGCGGGCCCTTATGATCGAGAGCTTCCTTGTTGAGTCTACACCAGCACATCGACCCACCGCAGGGCGGCATGTGGCAGAGTCATCTGCAGCAGGCAGTCGACGGATGACTCAGGGGTCCGGGCAGACCAGACCTTCGGGCAGACGACCTCAGGACACTAGCTCAGCAGCGCGGAGCACACAGCGCGGAGCCAGTCTTTCGAGAGGCAGACAGTGCTACTCGTGCGGCGGGTAGGGCCACATGGCTCATGACTGCCCGACCCGCCGTGCCGAGGAGCAACAGTCGGTTGAGGGACCACCGAGGCAGAGGCATAGGGTCGACCATGGAGGTCCACAGGGAGCTGGCGGGCAGAGACAGGCACAGCTCCAGGCAGCAGAGGCCTACGACCACGGCGCACCCGAGATGATTCGAGGTACTATCTGTGTCTATTCCACCCTTGCTGCAGTTCTTATAGACACAGGAGCGAGTCACTCTTTCATAGCCGCTACCCTTGTTCGGAGCTCGGAGATTCCGATAGAGCCGTTGGCTCGATCCTTATGGCTAGAGACTCCTACGGGAGCAGACTCGACGATTAAGCACTGGTGCCGGTAGTGTGAGCTTACTCTAGGAGGCGAGAGCTTCGGCTGGGATCTTCTTGTAGCAGCGTCGAGGCCTTACGACGTCATCTTGGGCATGGATTGGCTATCTATGGTCCATGCGCAGATTTACTGTTTTAGGCGCAAGGTGCAATGTGTACGCACCAATGGGAGCAGGTTCACCTTCACCGGCGAGAAGGGAGCCTTAGCAGCACAGGATGGACTTCCACAGAGGAGAGGACAGCCCATCACTCATCAGTTGTCTAGCCTCATCCTTGGAGCAGTTGACGTGCAGAGTCCTGGTTTTCCTGCAGTGGTGGATCAGTTTGCGGACGTTTTTCCCGACGACGTTCCAGGGCTACCTCCTCGTAGAGAGGTTGACTTTTATATTGACTTGTACCCCGGGACAGCCCCGATATCCACTCCAGCATATCAGATGGCCCCCGCCGAGCTTCGAGAGCTACGGGTACAGTTGGAGGACTTGCAGGGCAAGGGGTTCATCCGACCCAGTGTTTCACCCTGGGCTTCCCCGATATTGTTCGCCAAGAAGGCGGACGGGAGCCTGCGACTTGGTGTTGACTATCGTCGCCTGAACCAGGTGACAGTGAGGAACAAGTATCCGCTACCGAGGATTGATGACCTCTTTGATCAGCTCAAGGGAGCATGGTGGTTCTCGAAGATAGACCTCAGGTCAGGCTATCATCATCTCAGAGTCAGAGACGAGGATGTGCAGAAGGCAACCTTCAGATGTCGGTATGGCCACTATGAGTTCTTGGTTATGCCTTTCGGCGTAACCAATGCTCCAGCAGTGTTCATGGCTCTCATGAACAGGATCTTTCAGCCATACCTCGATCGGTTTGTCATGGTCTTCATCGACGACATTCTGATTTACTCTACAACTAAGGAGGAGCATGCCTATCACTTGCGAGTTATACTAGACACACTCTAAGAGCACCATCTTTATGGTAATCTCTCGAAGTGCCAGTTTTGGATACGTGAGGTCCACTTCTTGGGACACGTTATCTCTGAGGCGGGAGTTGCAGTGGATCCCGCGAAGATTGAGGC
Organism: Viscum album; assembly: GCA_963277665.1. Taxonomy (NCBI): domain Eukaryota; kingdom Viridiplantae; phylum Streptophyta; class Magnoliopsida; order Santalales; family Viscaceae; genus Viscum; species Viscum album. The sequence goes on from OY728140.1 coordinate 2,070,338,652, forward strand.
TGTGTTAGCATGGGAGCCACCCAGGAGCGTGACTGAGGTTCAGAGTTTCTTGGGACTAGCTGGATACTATCGGAGATTCGTGCCAGACTTCTCTGGAGTTGCGGCACCACTCACAGCTTTGAAGAAGAAGGGGAAACCCTTCGTGTGGTCAGACAGATGTCAGCAAAGCTTCCAGGAGCTGAGACAGAGATTGACTAGCGCACCTATCATGAGGTTGCCCGAGGAGGGAGTAGGGTACGTAGTTTACTGCGATGCATCAGGGACCGGACTCGGATGTGTTCTGATGCAGGAGCGGGCAATGATCGCCTATGGATCACGTCAGTTGAGGCCGCATGAGCAGAACTACGCTACCCATGACCTGGAGTTAGCAGCAGTGGTCTTCGCTCTGAAGACATGGCGACACTACCTGATGGGAGAGCGCTTTGCAGTATTTTCCGATCATCAGAGTCTCAGGTATATCTTCTCGCAGAAGGACCTGAACCTGAGACAGCGGCGATGGCTCGAGTTCCTCCAGGACTATGACTTTGAGATAGTCTATACTCCTGGGAAGGGGAACGTAGTAGCCGATGCCCTCAGCAGGAGGACGGGCATTCAGCTACTTGAGGAGGCGACGGAGCAACTAGCCTCTTCACAGATATCCTTCGTGGATAGAGATGGAGCAGCCTTCCTCCAGTCTCTCATAGTCACCCCTCCACTACTGCAGTGGTTCAGAGAGGCACAGCGTGAGGACGCTGACTGTGAGACACGGCGTGCACAGATATCCTCGGGACAGGCACCTGATGGTTTCTCCCTTGGAGTAGAGCACGACATCCTTTTCAGAGGACGTACCATGGTACCAGTCGCTTTGCGAGAGGAAGTGCTGAGAGAGTTTCACACTTCTCCTTTGGCGGTACATCCTGGAGTGGCGAAGATGTACCAGGACCTCAGACGACAGCACTGGTGGCCAGGCATGAAGAAGGCAGTAGCAGAGTTCGTTTCTCGATGCCTCACCTGCCAGCAGGTGAAGGCAGAGCATCAGGTACCAGCAGGCTTGGTACAGCCCTTGGAGGTTCCGAAGTGGAAGTGGGACGGCATATCTATGGACTTCGTGACTGGACTTCCACGCACTTCCAGAGGTCACGACTCCATCTGGGTGATTGTTGACCGACTCACCAAGTCGGCACACTTCTTACAATTAGAGAGCAGGGCTTAGTGGAGAGTTTGGGACGTATCTACGTTCAGGAGATTGTGAGGCTCCACAGTGTTCCATAATCTATCGTCTCTGATCGAGATGCTCGCTTTACTTCCCGGCTTTGGAAGGGGTTATAGGAGGCGTTCGGGACGCAGCTCTGACTGAGCACAGCCTTTCACCCTCAAACGGATGGTCAGACGGAGAGGACCATTCAGACTCTCAGGACATGCTCCGCGCATGTGTCCTCGACTTTGGTCGTAGCTGGGAGGACCACCTACCCTTGGTGGAGTTCGCGTACAACAACAGCTACCACTCCACCATCGGGATGGCACCGTACGAGGCATTGTACGTCCGACCTTGTAGATCTCCTTTGTGCTGGACAGACCCTGGGGAGTCAGCACTAGTGGGACCGGAGATGGTCCAGGCCATGACAGAGAAGGTCCAGGTCATCCAGGAGCGGATGAGGACAGCTCAGAGCCGGCAGAAGTCATATGCATACAGGAGGCGGAGGCCACTAGAGTTCGAGGATAGCGACCACGTCTTCTTGCGGGTCTCAGCTCGACGTGGTATTCGGAGATTTGGCCGAGGCGGAAAGTTATCTCCGCGCTTCATCGAACCCTTCCAGGTTCTCAGCAGGATTGGCGAGGTGGCTTATCGCCTGGATCTACCCCCTCAGTTGCACCGGGTGCACGACGTCTTCCACGTGTCTCAGCTGAGGAGATACGTGCATGGCCCGACACACATCATTGACCATGGTGAGCTTGACGTTGACGATGGGGCGACTTTTATGGAGGTCCCGGTGGAGATAGAGGATCGACAGGAGCGGGTCCTGCGTGGGCGATCGATTCCTCTTGTGCACATCAGATGGCAGCACGGGAATCTCCAGGAGAGCACATGGGAGCGGGAGGCTCAGATGCGTGCTCAGTACCCTCATTTGTTTCCCTAGTTTTTGATGTATCTTTACGGGTCATAAAGCCCTGAGGTGGGAGTAATGAAAAGACCCATAAAATTCAAGGGAAATTGTTTCTTAATTTTCTTTGGAATTTTACAAGAGCGCGGTTTCTGACGGCACCTGATTCCGAGGCCCGGAGTGCCCGGAATAATTTTCCGAAGTTTGGCTCGGGTACGTTCAGTGAACGAACGAGCGGGAATTCCTAACTTTGGATCTGGTGCTCGGAATTGAAATCCGAGGTCACCGATGAACTCGCAGCGCCGATATTCTCTTAAGGAGACCTTTTCGGAAGTTGCGTTTGTTACGGGTTGAAAGTTAGTTTTTGGGTTTTTAGATTAAGTTAAATAAAATTTGTGAAATACAAAATTTTATTTTAACTTGATGTTGTTTTTTATAAATCCTTCCAAAGGGAGTTGGGAGTGGGACCCACATCCACTTCACCTCCCTTGGGAGGATTAAGTGTGGTGGGGCCCACACGAAACCCAACCTTCCATCTCCCTTTAAATCTCTTTTTAATTAATGTTTGACAGCTTTAAGTATTAATTGAGGTGAGTTGTTCAAATTCAATCCTTTGAAATTCATGTGGTAAAGTTGTGTAATAATATAAGCTTAAAGCTTATTTTATTCTGGGAGAATTCTTTTACCACTTTGAGAGGAATTTTGGAGCTTCTCCTTATTCTTCTTCTTCTTCAACTCTGACGAAGAACACGAAGAACCTTCGAACTTCGACGAAGAACTCCACGTTCTCGGGAACCGTCTTCCGTGACGACATAACCGCGACATCAACGTTCTTCTTCCGTGACGCCGACCACCGCGACGCTCGACTTCCGCAAATCATTATCGATCATCGAACTTCATTCCAGAACCAAGGTAGGGGTTTGTCCTTTTCAAATTACGTGTTTTCATTCCCTCGAGCATGAAAGAATAAACCGTTGGGCATAGTTCCAAATTTTATTAAAAATTTGTGAAACGTTCATTGTTGTGTTTATACGATTGGCCAACTGTTATAGTTATAACGGGAGGAGACCGGACCGCACGAACACAGCCGATTCTCATCCCCCTTCTAATCTTTCGTGTTGATTTAGCGGAGACAGCGCGGTGTCGTCGCACCGCGCAGGAACAAAAGAATTTAGGGCCGGAGCAAGCAGCGATAAAGAAATGCAGTGCCGACGCACCGCGTCATTGTTTACGAAAGAGACCGCGGCCAGAGACGGGCCGCGGCGGAACGAGGAGGCGACCGGCGGCCAGCCGGGCCGCCGGCGCCGGAGATCGAGAAGGGTCGCGGCCCTACGGCCGCGTCGTAGCAGCCAGGGGCGGCCGACCTCGCCGGCCGCCGGAGTTCGGAAGAGCTGCGACGATGGCCGCGGCGGAGAAGAAGAAGGCGGCCGGCCGCGCTGGCCGCCAGTATGGTTAGGAGGCGGGACCCGCGGGTCCCGCGTGAGAAAAGAAACGGCCGGCCTTAGGCCGGCCGAGATCCGAAAAAAGGGGGGGTTTTACCCCCCGCGTGCGGCACATGCGCGGAACCTTGGCCGCGCCGCCGCGCCACCACCGGCCGGGCCGGTTCCAGCAGACCGGGTCGGTCCGACCCGGTTAGGGTCAGACCAGGGGGGGGGGGGGGGGAATCGGGCCGGGTCGGCCCGGACCCGGACCCCCGTTTTCGAGACAATTCAGTATTTTGGCCATAACCTGAGCCACGGACCTCCGAATGACGAACCGTCTGCGGCAAAGCGATCCTTGGATCGAGACGGTCATTTCGATATATCACACTCAAGGTTTCGGAATACTTGGGTTCGACCGGGTTGGTTCGTTCACGAAACCAACCAGGCCTTCAGAGCGGAAACGCTCATATCTTGAGCTACGGACGTCCGATTGCCGTGCCGTCAGCTTTGTTGTGTTCCTCTTAGTGAGACAGATCTTTTGACATACTCCGCCCGAGGTTTGGACGCAGGTGGAGTACGGTCGGGTTGGTTTTGCCTTAAAAACGAACCGGGCCCCGGGGACGAAAATGCCAATATCTCTCAGACCGGGCGTCCGATCGACGCGTCGTCTGTTGCGTTGAGTTCCTGTTGACGATACGGAACTTTTGGATACATCAACTCTGGACTTTGTGAAAGTTGATGTATCAGCCTCTCGGCTCGTGGAGCGGACCCTCCGAACGAGCTTGCTGTGTGCGGGAACCCTAGTGCTGGCTGCGACTGTTACTGCGACTGCTACTACTACTGTGACTGCGACGACGACAGTACAGAGATCCTGTGTGGATTCGACGACGACGACTTCAGCACTCAGCGATCCTACGTGGATCAGTGCTACAGGTCCTGTGTGGGCCCGATCCTGTGTGGGTCCGATCCTGTGTGGGTCCTTGCGCTCAGCGGTCCTATGTGAACCAGCGCCTACAGGTCCTACGTGGGCCCGATCCTGTGTGGGTCTTTTGCGGGGTTTAGTTACCTATCGATCCTTCGTGGGTCCGATGACTTAGATGGATCAGAGATCATCTTTATCGTCTTTAGAAGAAGTATACCTGTGTGAGCTGAATCCTGTTGCTTTCCTGTGTGGATTGTGTTGTGCTATCCTGCGTGGATTACGTTTTGCTTTCCTGTGTGGAATACGTTTACTTTCCTGTGTGGACTGAGTTGTACTTGGGCTCGGATGTTGGAGCGTATTTGAAATTGATGACTTAGGTATATGTATGGGCATATACCTAAGCAGTGTCGGTTGTTACTTCGTGATTGTACCTTTCTTCGTGGTTTATCCTTTGTGGATTTTGAGAGACCTTCAGGGGTCTCGGGGTCCCTACTGAGTAGCTTATACTCACCCCTGCACGGGCTTTGCCCGCACTACGTTGTATTGGTTGCAGATGACGGACAGCGTTGATCTTAGCTGAGGCTTGCAGAGCAGGACGATACCTGGAGGTGGACCACTGGGCGGGACGTGCTCGGATCGGACGGCGGGACCCGTGGAGTAGTGGAGCTATCTGTACCCACCCTTCAGGTGGGATTTCCGGTGGACAGCTCGGTGTAGTGGCTTTTACTTTTCAGTTGCTGTTTTCCCTTTCGAGTTGTACTTTACTTTCAGTTTGGGTTTGTATACTGGCCCATTTACTTTTCCGCACTTTCAGTTGTACTCTGTTTTTTCTTAGTGTTTACTTTCCGCTTGCTTACTCTGTGGTGTTTGTTTACTTTACAAAGGCAATGTCTTCCCTTTTTACCGGGATTTACGCCTTGGTGCTAGTCGCCAGCCCCTGGCCTATGGAAGGCAGGCTTGGGGTAGTCACGGCACGGACCCCGAGGGCGGGTCGTGACATAGGAGAAAATTTGTCATTATATCAAAGAACCATTCCAGATCACCATACCCAATCCTCCACCCATCCACACACATTATGGTCAGATGGGGATATGATTTCTCACACTTGAGTGTCACTATAAAAAAACCAATCACCCATTCCTAGATCATGGAAATATTACAAAATTATTTTTCTAGAAAACCCACTTTAAATTAATGATACAACTGAAATGAATTATGGAATATCCTATACCATATGATTCATCCCTTAATACTACTAGAACATGAAATCAAATTGGTATCATTAAACCACAAATGTGACTCGATTCTTGAGCCATTATACCACATACATCACACCAAGAATGTGAATCCCCCACACATTCTTGACTCCTATATTATAATGAGGATCAACAATTTCATGCCCTTGTAAAACTCAAACATGAGAACCTAACTCAACTCTAGTGATTCATGTCTCATTAAAAAATGGATTATACATATATGTCACTGTCTATGCCTCTTCCACTTTCCCGCATCACTAAATTTTGATAATCCATGATTCTTTTCAGGAATAAAGAAATCACACTATGAAAAAATAATAATTCATATAACCCCTCACAACATAGTGTAATTATGAATTTCCATTGAGGTTCATTAGCCCTAACACCATGCTTCTGGAGTTGCATCCCAAGTGGATATGGCCAGAAACCTAACAGGTCCAACCCTTGAAAACCTTATGTGTTATTGAAGCACTAAAACCCAAGGTGCTTTACATTTCTATAGTTCCATACATTTACACTTGTATCCTGACTATATCTTTTTGAGGGTGTTCATATTCACAGACATTTCATGCTTGATCCATCACACATCCACTAGTTATACCCCTCTTGTACTGATGTTCCCTAGACTTGGAACCCAAATAAACTTGTCCTCCCAAAACTAATAAAAAATATCGAAATAACCCTCAGTTGTGTTCATATCCTCCAAACCCAAGGTTGTCCAAAACCTATTCTAGGTAGCTTCTAACATGTAGTAATTTCATACTTTGATACATCCACCTATGCCTCATACACCTAAAGGAACTAATAGACTTGATAGAAACCTCTCATTAGTCACCCTTGGAGGCCACAAACACCAACTCCCTAAATTAGAGTCACACGCAAATATGGCCATTGGAATCTCCCTCCAAGCCCACACATAAAGCCTCACACAAGGTATGAATATCAGAACAAAACATACCCTGTCTTAAGGATTCATGATAACCTCCAATACAAATACCTACCACAATGTCTCATTCATAGGCTCAAGTTTAAGAAAATCACGAGTTAGGCATAGAACAGTAGGGTCTCAAGTTGTCACAACCATCAATTAATCCCAACCTAAGAAGTCATAGATCAAGGATATCTCAAAAATCGAGTGATATCATGGAACCAACCAACCATATATGGGTTTTAAGACCAAACACTCACCGATTCCATGACATTTACATACATAATTATGGGGTTTATAAATTTACACCTATCTATTTTTATTAACCCAAAATTTCCAAAAAAGGCCCATTTAAATGAAATGTCAAGTACAAGTTATGGACAATGAAAATTTATAAGTTTTACTTAGAATTTATTAGCTGACACTATGTAGAAACTAAAACAAATAATCACATGATTTTCTTTTAATAGTTTAATTTAACTGACAGTTGTCATAGCTAAGGCATAGTTTAATAAGATAAAAATTTCAAGTGATAGAGGAAAAAATTAATAAATCTGTAATTAGAATTGTATTTAGCAGTGAACTCATATTCATCATGATAAAATAACCACATAACAGGTTTTTATTATCCTACATGTCAACTCAATAAAATTCCACCATACACTTATACATAAAATATTTAAATGGATGCATCCCCTTTAAATAAACTTCCAAGGCCATGGTCCAAGTAATCAATCACAAACAATCACACATATAAACACTAAACTCATGATACTATGTATGAAAAAATTCACACCCGCTTTCCATATTCGGATAGTATGTAAAATACCATAAATCTATAACCTCATAAATTAAATTCATAACTCGAGGTGAAATTAGATAAACTATAAAAAATAATAAAATAAACAATAATCCTATCACTAGAAACATGGAATTTCCTCATACATGGGGTGTCCAGTTCTAGGAACAAGCTCTATACCATATCCCAACACATTCTCACTTTCTTATCTACATTTACTAAATTGTAATACAAAATAAAATGGTATCTTATACCAATTTGAAATGGTCCAACCCAGAATCTAATGGACCGGTGCTCTAGTCCAGTGAACCACAAGACCTCAGACACACCATCTCATAAGTTAGAGGTTTTCGACTAGTAAAAAAAGGTCTAATATGGTACAATGGGGAGAATATACATTAATATTAGAGAAAATAAACAATGAAAATAAATAATATAATATAAAATGATTTGATAAAGAAATAATGTAATGAAACAATATTTAGGAAATAACAGATAATAAACAACATAAATATGTCATAATTAGTGAATTATAAACTAAAAATTTCAGGAAGTCATATAAAGATAATAAACCAAATGTAGAACCACCCAAAATGATACCAAAATAAAACAATGGAAGAAACCGTGAAAAGATCTCGAGTCTTATCCTTGTCCCAAAATCCCATGCTCTATCCTAACAGCCCAATCAAACACTGACCATCAAGACTCTAACTTGGTCTATACCTAGAAAGAGGTAGTATCTTCTCACATATTGATATTCCATTAATGGCCTGATTAGAGGGTGAGTAAAACTTAGTTGGAAACCACCAATGGTATCCCAAAATATCCATTATGACTAATATGTTCATGTGAGTTATATTAAATAAAAAAAGTGATAAAAATAAATAAATAAATATCACAAATTCTTGGGATCCATGGTGATTCCCAAGGTCGATCTTACCAACTTTGTCCATTGCCATGGTGTCACTATACACATCATGATAACTATTCCATGAAAGGTAACTACACAGGATCTAGGAACTGATCCTAAAACTCACTATTACTATAATGTATTACATATAATCTAATCTCTCATCTTGGATTTACTACAAAATAAAAACTATCATGTTGGTATATCCAAATACCTGATATCATGAAAAACCAAGGTACTCATCATGAAATTCATAAGCATTTGGTATCAAATGGAATTTATAAAGCTCATCATGGAATTCATAATAATAAACTATACAAAATCTAGGCTCTCATCTTGAAATTACCAATCATCAAGAATAACATGGAATCTAAGTGCTAATTCTGACATTCCTAACCCCATGTTTAATGTCCACCCACATGAATTTGCATTTTCTATTATGAACATTTTAAGAGGACATTTACAAAAAAAATTAAATATGAATTTACTATTTCACAATTTAAAATTCACCAAATTGAGCCTATTTTAACATTTACATTATCCAAATCACATTAAAATTTCATGTTGTTTTATAAGATGACAATTAATATTGTAATCATGATTTCCCATTTCAAAAACATACTTCACCCATTTATCATATTAATATAAACCATCAACTAAAATTCCAATACATGTAATGCCATTTCATTTAATGTATTACTATTATCCATTTAAAGTTCCATTATTGAACCAATAAATTATTTTGGAATCACCCTTTACCTTGGTTCATTAACACACAAGGCCTTTTAATCCCAAATCAATTTTAATTATTTATGAATTAATATTATGATCAATGTACAAGTCAAAAAACTTATAAAATTTCTAAATACTTTACTTTATTCATAATCATATCAGTCTTCCACTTTTACATAGCCATATTATTTGTTTTAAGTATCAAATGAGGCACACCATGGGGATCACCTCCCAAGAATCCATTTATAATTATATATTAGGGAACACCGTAAGAAAATTTAATATTAAGGGTCCAATTTTTTATTTTAATTCCATCATGAAATAAATTGAAACAACTGATAAACCCTGAAATTAAAAATTTATAAATACTATTAGATAAACATAGGGACTAGCTAACATAGCCATAAATATGTCCACTAGTCCCATACTAAGATTTGGTTCCACCTAAAAAGGGATAAAAAGATGAAGTAGACCGATGCCTTGTAAATATGTTGTATTAGTGATAAATGGAGAGAAGTCAGTTGATAATGAAGGAAAAAAAGATAAGATGAAGGTGGAGTCATATGATTAACTAAAGATTTACAATGTTGTAGACAGAAGTGAAATTGTATAATAAATCAGGGAGATTCACCCGAGAGGAGAGGGAGGAGAAGGCGGGTGCACAAGAGGTTTATAGGTTGAGAATGAGTGGAGAAAGAGGAGGGTTTGAGTTAAAAAATCATAATGGAAAAAAATGGTAAAATCATATATTTCAAATGGAACATTGTTTGACTATATGGTTTTTGAAACCATGTTTCAAACATGTGATCAATAATGCTTCAGGACATCCCACCTTGCACAGTTTGGAAAGAGATGTGGTACCCATTTGAAATGGTTTTGTATTTTACTATATACTTTTACATGGTTATAAAACCACATTCACAATATTTAAAAACCCCACTTCTTACTTGATCACGCAACATTTTTGGGGTGCATGACTAAAAAATATCATGTGCTAACCTTTCACCCCATTCCACTTCCCTAAAATTACAAAAACTACCAACCCTGAATCTCACAAGACTCATCTGAGAACCCAACGAACTTACAAAGACCAAAATAATATAAAAAACCCCTTTAATAAGTCTAAAAAACCAAAATTACATTCTTCAAATCAATTAAAAATCTCTCCCATCCACTAGATAAAAATTTAAACTTACTCTAAATTTCAAACACCGATATGGATCATGAGGTATTACATAAACCTTTCAAATTAGTACATGAAATATCCTTAATGATTATATAATGGTGTAGGCCAAATTATGTATGGTCTTTCTAGGTTTTATCCTTCATAACTAAGGCAAGAAGTGGTTCCTTTTAGTTCCACATATCTTTATTATTATTACTCCTTAAAAAATACACATATTTCATACCTTTATGCTTTACAAGTTACTCTAGATTTTAATTAGACACCATTGGTGTTGGACTAATATGTTTCACCACACCCTATTTGGGCATCCATTTGGTACCTGGATAGGCTTCATGGATATAGGTTGGGATAAGGGAAAACATCATATAGCTAATGTTTGATGTTATGGATAGGATTGGAGTAGGGATATGGGCGATGACTAAGGATCATCAATTTTGTATTTTATTTGAATTTTTAGGGATTTTTTTTAACTTCTAGGGACTGATGTACTAGACGTAACTTATACGAATCATTTTCTATTCTTATGTGACATCAGTATGATGTAGTATGGGTTTTTATATGGGATCTGTCACTTATTCATTTTATCTGGAAGTAACATGTATGATATTTACTTTAATTCCATTATGTTGAACTCTAACCGAGGATTATAGTCTCCCAACCATACCACCTATGGAACCTCATTAATTTTAAATAGATTTTTCCATATGAGAAAGGGTTCTTAAGGCCATGTGTCTCAGAAACTCAAGGAATTAGTTTAGTGGATTCTATGATGAAAAATTAAAACATGATTTTATAAAACTGATCCCATATTCAACAAGTAAATTAATAAAAACACACACAAAAATTTCAATATGAGGAGAAGGGATATTAAAAAGTATTAACCCATTATAAAAACATGAAAACTGATATAAAATAATGTTTAGAGAAAAACACCAATTTTTCTTAATAATACGCACATCATGAGGTCATCCATAACACGATCATAAAAATAAAAGGACATAAAAATAACTAAAAATAGGGTTGAATTCTTCTTCAACTCAGTATGAATCATCAATATTGAGATTAATATTTAAAATGAGATTTAAATTTGGATACATCATTGGATTAAGCCTCCTTATATAGGTCTAAACTATATAGAAATCCAAAAGAAGAAAAATTACATGAAAAAATCTCTTGAAACCTCTAAGGGAGCTAGACAAGCAATATTATCCACAATAACTAAACTGTTATAACGAGAACATCAAAAAAATCACATCAATTAATCCATCCCATCATAGAATTGATAATAATATTAATAATGAATATGATGATGATTATGATGACTTGAATCTTAATTTCCATTACTTAATAAATGAATAGACAATATTTATCTAATAGAGTTTTTTAGGAAATTAAAACCAGTTTAATATGATAAATAAGAGGTGTAACCACACATTATTTGTGTTTATAAGTGTAATAAATCTTATTTCATTGATGTTTATTATTTATTAAATGAAAAATTATTAATAATTCCATAAATAAATAATATTATTAATGGTGGATTCCTTATTTCTCATGAATTATGATTATCATGGGTTATATTCCCTCCATCTAAAAATTGTTAACCCTGATATCATAAGATATGATTAAAAAATTTTAATTAGTTTATACATCTAAGTGTTATTATGTGAAAGTGTATTAATATAGTAATATAGTACAATTTTTGTCTATATATATATTTTTGTAGATATTTTATCTTTATTTTTCATTAATATTATAATTATATTTCTTCTTTCTATTGATAATTAATTTGTTTTGACTAATATTTCCCTTAATATACAATTGATGTTTCAAACCTGATTTTAAAATTTTTTCTTGTTTAAATTGTTATTATGATCTCGATCTTTCAACTCATTATTAACATGAACTTTACTCATATAATGAGGGTTAGTTTATCATGTAATTTTTATTTTACATGGAAAAAACTTCTAACCTTATTTCCTTCATTTTGATATTATTGTAGGAATCCACATATTGTTTATTCTAAACGTTGAAATATATATGGATGAAAAATGATTAAAGCGATACAATATAAATAAACAATAATGATTCCTCACCAGATTGTTTCAACGATCGTATATTAATCTATCATTATCTCTACAAGAATTAATAATAATAATACATAAAATGAATGTAAATGGCCACACCAGAAGTGGTCAAATAGAATACAACTAATTTTAATGTACTAAAAACATTTGGAAATTGAATGTGTCCTATAGGATGTAAATATGAACTGATTTTTAAACCATCGTATGCCGAAAAACCTTGTTTACAAGGACCCTACTATAATAGTACCCCTAATTGGTCATTCGTAATGGAAAGTGTGAAACCTGAAGATTTACTATAATAGGATAGGATCTAGATACTTTCCATGTGGGTATATAGAATACAATATTAGAAGTATTTCTCATTTTAATACTAGTAAAAATAATACAATAGTCAACACGCTATACAACAAATAAAATGAACCCAAAATATAAATTATATAAATACACATGTAATGAAATACATCCAAAATAACTATAAATTCAATGTCAAATGAAAAAAACTCCTAAGTAAACAACGACTGATCCAATATTCACCAATATCCCATTTCACGAGAAATAATGGTTCATCATGTTCTCCAAAACCATCATACAAATCTATAAAAATAATATATAGAAGTTAGTCTGAGAATACATGTATGCTAAATAAGTTCCTACCTAGAAAAATATTGTATTAATATTGTCAAATCATATTAAAGCTTCAATGAATAAACAGTGAAATCAACATATAGTTCCAACTCAGGACAATCTATTTATCCATATTACCTTATTTCAACTCTCCAAATTCCCAGACAATATAAGTTTATGTAAATAATGAAAATATAGTAATAGAGGTGTCCCACACCAAATTTCCTAGTAATATATTGGTCTTCGCATCCAATTAGAATATGTTTTGGGGCTCTAATGGCTTATTATATCTATAATGCTCTAGGTTTTGGGTATCTTATTATTATTTTTATTACTATTATTTATGTATATAATTTAAAAGATCTATTCTATATTATTTAAAAACAATTGAAACAAGATTATAAAAGATTCCTCATAGAATAAAGACAAAAATATAGAGAATTTTTGTATTCCTAAGTGGGACATTACAACAAATCACCTAAAACTATGTTCTGTAAACTGTGGATTATTACTCACCATGGATGAAGAACATCTATTAACTGTGTATAAAATAATAGGGGACGATACATAGAAAATAATAAAACCTTCATTACTATGAAATATCAAGGATAATCATCAACCTTAAGGATCACCAATATCCAAAAAAACCTATAATGTAGAATATCACCATGAAAAGAGAAAAAATTATGTAAAATCTATAATATGAACTATGAATTATGTCATGAAAAGTGATAGTGGAACAAAAAAATGATTTAAAAAGTATATATATAATAATAAGTTATGGATATCATAAATATGGCCATTGAAAATATAGCTATTGAAAATATGGCAATATAAACTATGTTTGATAGTTTTATATCAAATAAGTATAGTAAATTCAAGTATTTTTAAAATAATAAAACTTATAATGAAATAAAAATATGATATTAGAATATTATAAATATATATAGATATATATATATATATATATTTATGAATCACATATAAATCTTAAAATCAGTATTATTATTATAATATGATAGGATATATATATATATGAAATTCAATTAAATATCTTAATATCAATGTAGTAGTAAAATTAAATATTAGAATATATATAAATAATGGTATTTGTTAGAATAAATTTAGCATAAAATTAATATTTCATTTTTAAAAGAAAATTTTTGTTAAGTATTTTATATTTTATCCTAATAAAGTACATTAACCAGCTTTAAAATATTATTATATAATTTCCCAATTTTTAAATTAATAATTTTTATGAAATAATATCAATAACACTTAATTTTTGAAAACATATTTTTTGTCAATAAAAGAATTTTTTCATTATATTGTGTATTTTCATTTAAAAATAATAAATTTATAAATTTTAGAATCTAAATTATGTAAAAATAACTTCTTTTTTGGAGTTACAATGTAAAAAGTTACTTAGATTGAATTTTTTAGATTTTGCGAAAAAATTGATTTTTAGGTGGATAGTGAAATATACCAATACAACAATTTTTATAGAATTTTTAGTTTATGAGTACGAATTAGATATTTAGGAAACCATTGAATTAAAAAACTAATTATTTTATAATTGAAATTGTCTTGATTATGGTTTACAAAGGCTATACTTTATATTTTAAAACTCAAGTAATATTTTATCAAAAAATTATTTTAATAAAGAACACATTTATTATATTAAAATTAATATTAAAAACATTTAAAAATTTAATCCAAAGAAATTGATTTTAAAAATAGACTCATTCCGTCCAAATTATATAATAAATAAAATTTTATTTTTGGGTATAAAGTATTAATTACCAAGGTAAAAATTTGTTATCATGGTGAAATATAAAATGGAAAAAATGTGTAAGCAAATTGGTAAGGGGAAAATATGTTAGAAAGTGTTTTTAATTGAGTGTATAATGTATTTTTTGACCATATATCTTATTTTATATATTATTTATATATTTTGCAGTGACTTTCCTTGAGAGTGACTATCCATTATTGAAAATATTTGGGTATTTACAAAAATACAATCCCTTCACACTTATAAAAATGGCACTCATCTCCTAACTTATAATAACCCCAAAACACATTAATTTCTGAAAAAATTCATCCAAATCCTCTTATATACACTTCTATATAACTTACTGTTTTTTTGGTCTTCATTAAAGGCCATACGTCAAAGGTTCAACCCCCTTCACTGAGAATATAATCCATGAAGATAGGTATAAGTTTATAATATGTATTTCTCATTCCCATTTATTTTTGTGAATTTCAAATTCCTCAAATTTAATTAAAACATCTCTATTTTTGTTTTAACTAAATGTCACTAACATCCCCTTTTAATTAAATGGAATCATTACATATATTTATAACTAATAAATTATAGTACCTTTAATGGATATAAATGATGATATTTTAGTGAAAAATGAACATCAACACCAATTTAACGAAATTATTTCAAAAAAGTCATCATTATTAACACCCCATCCTGAAAAGAGATTACAACAACCTAATACATGAAGAGAATTTATATTAATAAGGAGTATAAATTGAAATTTATATGAATAAGGTTATAAAATAGTTAATTAATATTTTTTATTTTTATGATACAAGTTTTTAAATAACTTGTGTGGTAATCATGGGTAAAGTTATGGGTTTTGTTAACTCAAACTTCTTACTTAGATTCATACATTTTATAATTAATTTTATTTCCAATATGTTCCCCACATTTTCCATTTTAAAGGATGTTCTACATTATATCATATGGTAAAATATTTTTTAATTTAAATACGCTTCCATGGATTTATTTATTTTCAATTGTTTTTGAAGGAAAACAAATAATCATTTTTGAAACGAGAGTCGAAACTATGGATTTTACAATGATGAACACAACATGTTCTGAAAAATATCTATTTCATGATTTTTTAGTATCTCGAAATAATACATATAAAATCTAGTTATGTTTATTATTTTACACTATATTTTATTTTATTATGTGATTATTTTGGGAAATCATATTTTAAATAAATAAAAATTTATTCCTGATATTGTTTGGATGTTTTATGAAACACATTCTATTTCTATGAGTTATTTTAAAAAATTTAATGATTTACATTCAGAAGTTTATGAATCCCATTATTTTTCTATTGTTTAGTTAATATATGATCATGATTGATTTTAATTGTCACACATATGTTTGGATGATGATGGATGTAGTCTTATATTCCTCTCTAATGAATTAATTTAAATTTATATCTCGTGATATAGTCATGAGTGGACATAATTAATTTGTTTATATAGGTGTGGGAATGATGTTTTTCTCACATTTTTAGGTATGGACATAATGATCTTGTTCTCATAGTAATGTTCATAGTGGGTTTTCTCACAAAGGTTTTCCCATTCTTATGGTTGTTCCACATTCAAGTGTAGTTTATCAAGTTACAGATAATTTTCAAGAAGCACTTAACTTCCATTAAATTCCATGTTTTCATGATTACATCATAATTTATAATTTATTTTTAACTTTTATGTCATTTTCACTTGTTATATAGTTATTTTGATGTGTTTTTAGAGATTTCACATCTTTTATGATTCTTTAATGTTCTCTTTATGATCTTATTTTTCTATAACATGTTTTATGATAATCATCTAAGGATTTTCAATATTTTTTAAATATATTTATGTATTAGTCATATTCCAATTCAGGTTTATGTTTAATAATTTTTGATATGTATTCCCTTATTGAGTGTCTAAGGTCACCTCTTTCGTTTATTTTCATTCCCTATGTTTTGAAGATCATTATATCATATGATATGTATAGAAAGGGTCTAGAGTAGTACGATTATGGAAACATGCTTACTAGTTTTGGAAAGTGAGATTTATACGTAAATAATCAGAGATTCAATAAACCTTTTGGTCATTGGATTGTGAAATTGTTTGCGATATGTATTAATTTAACCGTGATATTATTGTATTATTTAATTACATCTAGACCGGGTCATGTTAGTCAGTATCATATCAAAATTTATTTATTTTTGGGTATTATTTTGGTTATTTTGGGGAATAGGGTGAGATAACCTTAGTGAAAACATTAGAGATTAGTATATTTATAAGATTATATACTGGAATATTAGTAATGTTTTAAGTATGTTGTTTTCCTAAAAAATGTCATTGTATGGATACTAAAAATTGGATGTAGTATTTGACATAGTTTTTCTGAGGGTAAATAACCTTAACTAGAGAATGTTGGATATTAACTCAACCATGTCCTAGTGGAAAAAAAATATATCTTACTACACACCAAGATAGGCACTCCCAAGAGATATTCTTTGGTTGTACACATTATATTTATGAACCATTATGAAGGATATATTTAGTAATTACATTAAGTGATTAAGTTTAGAAGTATGAGAAAAAAAAGTAAAGTAACCTAAGTATAACTAGGATAGTTATAAGATAACCAATTATGAAATAGTTAAACTGAAACATCATAAGCTAAAATGAAGGTTTCATTGTGGAAAACTTCTTAGGATTGAATTTCATATTTATATACTTTTATTCCTTTTGATATTATCATGACCATTTTGTTTTTTATATTTGGTTGAAATAGAATCAGGAAGATGAAATTGAGAATGATATATATCCAAAATCCACTATGTTTTATAACGTAATAAGGGAGCATACTAAAATGGTTGAAAATATTTTTATATTATTATTATGATAGAAAAAGAGAGTTCCCTAGTCGTACCTAATGTGTTGAGGTTAAAACCATGATGGAAATTATTTTTGATAATCATAGAAATTTTTAATAGGGAGTGATATTTATCGATTTTATTGTAGTATATTCTAAATGTTATGAGGGTAATGTGAAAAATCTAAGAATTTTTCATCATTAGTTTTACTTTAAATTTTTTGAAACATATATTAAATGGAATCAATAACATTGAAAAGGGATTTTATGACAATGATATATTTTTCCTGATAACTATTGAAGAACGAATGATTAATGTATAGATAAATCTTAGGATTAATAATAGTTTGATGTTTAGTTAATAAAGGGTTAATTGATTCTCAGAAAAATGATCTTTATACAATTAGAATTGATAAATAACTTAAATAAAAATAAATGCATGATTTTTTTTGATGTTTTATAATTTTTGGAATTATGATATATATTTACTAGTTTATGTCCTTGTTAAAGAGTGATTAATTCATTTTAGTGTTAAAAATAGAGTTAATTTTATGAGGAATATATAATCTCATAATAGATAAATTCATTGAAGATTAAAATGGGGTTTCAAGAGGTATGTTATAGTGAATTTTTGATTATGTTATATAAAATCTGGGGTACATGATTGTATGATTATGTTAATTTTTAGGAAAGATAAGAAACTTGGTATATCATAATAAATTAAGTTAAATATGATATTAGAATTTATATACTGAATGATTGAAATATTAATAATACCTTCACCTACTTGAAATTTTTATGAGAAATTAGACTTTTTAGGGTGAAATTTATTTAGAGTGGGTGGGGTGGGGGATAATGTAATTTCACAATTTTTAGGGAAATTATTATTGTTATTATTATTATTATTATTATTTAGGTCAACAATTATAAAGGAAATTTCTCTACTCTTTCAAAAGGATTGTAGCATGATAAGAAAATGTTCCCTATAAGAGACAAAACAAACTAAAGATAATTTATTCAATCATAAGTGGGAAATTACAACAAAATAATATAAAACTATGTAGCAAACAACATTGATTTTTTCACACAATGGATAAAGTACATCCATTAAATTTTTTTAAAAAAATAGGGGATAATAGATACTAAATAATAAAATCCTATCAGCTTGGGAAGATCTTAGATCATCTTCAAACTTGAGGATCACCAATATCCATACAAAAACTACAATGAGGAAGAACACCATGATATGATAAATAATTATCAAAATATATAATATGAAATAATAACGATGACTTATGAATTGAGAATGAAATGAATTAATGATTTACAAAGACTATATATAGGGATGACACCTAGCTGTTGTAAATATAGTTTTTGCAACTATGGTTGTTGCAAGTATGATCGTTGAAAATATGATCATTGTTCATACATACAATTGGTATACAAAAGTCATGTATTGCTATAATAATATAAC
This sequence comes from Viscum album, assembly GCA_963277665.1. NCBI lineage: Eukaryota > Viridiplantae > Streptophyta > Magnoliopsida > Santalales > Viscaceae > Viscum > Viscum album. The sequence goes on from OY728140.1 coordinate 2,070,357,753, forward strand.
TCACAATGAAATAATAATATGATACTAATATATTATAAATATATATATTTATGTGTTAAGTAAAAATATAAATATTTTAATTATTATTAAAATATGATATGTTTCAAATACATAAAATAAAAATATAAATTTTAATATAAATGGAATAGTAAAATTAGATTTTTGTATATTAATAATTAATGGTATTTGTTAAAATGCATTTAGAATAAAATTAATTTTTTTTTCAAAGGACCATTTTCTAAATTATTGAAAAGTTTATCCTAATAAATTATGTTAAACAATTTTATAATATTAATATATATATATATATATATTTTGAAAAATTTAAATTTAAAATTGATATTAAATAATATCAATCACACTTAATGTTTAAAAACATTATTTTTTGTCAATAAAATAAGTTTTTATTTATATATTTGATTATCATTAAAAGAAATATATTTATAATTTTTCGTATCTGAGTTAGAAAAGACTAAAATAATTTTTTTTCTTTAGAATATAAAACTTAACTTTTTATGAATTTTTATGAATTTTATAAAAAAATTGATTTTTTGGTGAATAATGTAGTATACTCATACATTGACTTTTATATCATTATTATTATAAAATAATGACTTAGACTTTTATGGATTTTTTAATTTTTTTTAATTTTATCATTTAAATTATTTTTATTATAATTTACAAAAACAATATTTTTTATTTTAAAAATCATGTAATATTTTTCTCAAAAATTATTTTAATTAATTATACATTTATTATAATAAACAAATTTTTTAGCACTTTTAGAAAATTGAATCAGAAGAGATGGATTTAAAATATAAAAGAATTAGGTAAAATTTTTAAAATATGTACCACTTTATTTTTGAGAATAAAGGATAAATTACCCAAGTAAAAACTAATTTCTATGGTGAAAACCCAAATTGTCATAATGAGTAAGCTAAGCGGCAAAGGAAAAACATGTTAAAACATATTTTTAATATATTTTTTGAGATATATATCATCCTTATATCTTTCCCTATCTATTATTTCTCAATTTTGGAGGCAATTTCCTTGAGAGTGACTTCCCATTATTAAAAAGGTCTTGGTATTTACAAAAATGAAATCCATTTTCACTTATAAAGGGGGAACTCCTCTCCTCACTTACCCTCACACCAAAACCAATTAATTCCAGAAACAAATATACCCACCACTATACCACAAACTTATATACACCTTATTGATGTATTTATATTCTTAAAATTACATCCTTAAAATTTTTAATCCTCTTCAGAAAAAAGATAATCCAAGAAGAGGGGTATAAGTTCTTAACCACTCTTTCTCCTTTTATATTTCTATAAATGATTTTAATCTTCCTAAAATTTAATTTCACCATATTAAAATGATAAAATTATGTACATTATTATATTGGTATGTTATTATAATGAGGGTATAATCATTAACCTCTCTCCCCTTTTCCATTAATAAAAAAGAATACGTGAATCACACATAGTGCAAACTACTGCCTCCATGAATAAACATGTTTTGTGTTCATTCAATTACAAACATGGATGGTTTGAGTTTATATTTAAAGAGTATATTTGATATATATAATTAATATATAAAATTAATATGTTTTTTTTGGATAACATAAATGGTAAAAATCCTTATAACGTAATCCATCAATATAATTAAATAACCTAAAAGTAGTTCATCTCTATTTTCACCTTCATGAGATGTGACTAAAACTCACATGTAATGGAATTATTGAATTGTAGTTATTTATAAAACATAATTTTTTCTAGATCTAATGGTTTTATAATTATTATAATTTAGAGAAAAAGGAACATCAACTTAAATTTTATGAACTTAGTTAAAAATGGTCATGATTATTAACACCTGATGTTGAAAAGATATTTGAAAATTCTTGTAAATGAAGATAATTTTTATTAATCAAGAGTATAAATTGAATTGTATATGAATAAGGTTATTAAATAAGAAATTATTTTTTGTACCTTTATGATACGAGAGGTTAAATGAAATCAATTAATATCATGTATAAAGGTAATTATTTTTGTAACTCAAACTTATTATTTTGAGTTATAAATCTTTTTATAGATGTTAGTTTCCTTATGCTCACTACCTTTTCAATTTAAAATGATTTTATCTCTTTTATAATTGGAAAAAAAATATTTTTTTAATTCAAATATTTTTCCATGAAGTGTTTTCTTTTGACTTGTTTTTAATTGAATGAAAAGGAGTATTTTTAAAATACTACTTGTAACTATTACTTTTATAATGATGAATAAAATATTATTTCAAAAATATATTTTCGTGATTCAGATATCATTATCTTCAAATGATTTATCTCAAATGGAGTTATATTTTATGTTTAAACCCATATTTTATTTTATTATGGGACTATTTTTGGGGATCAAGTTTTTAGTGCGAAACATTTTAATTCATGATGTTGTTTAGATGTTTTATGAAACCCATTTTTTATGGGTTATTTATGAAAAGTAAATGATTTAAATTTTGAGGTTTAAAAAACCAATTATCTTTCCATGTGATATTTAAGATACGATTATGATTTATTTTATGTGGAATTCATATGTATAGATGATAATGGATGGTTTTTATATTTCCTTCAAATGTATTGGTTTACATTTATATCTCAAGAGATTGTCAGGATTGGAAATAATGAGTCCGATCATACAGCTGTGGTGATGACGGTCTTGATCACATTTTCAAGTGTGGGAATAAGGATTTTGTTCACATAATTGAAGGAATAATAGGTTTTCTCACAAAATTTTTCCAATGGTTATTACTGTACAATATTTACTCATTTTTTATAAATTTTTTCCAAATTTTCAAGATTCATTTAATTTCTTTGAAATTCCATGTATTCCTAATTGTGATTTTTTTGAAGTATTACATTCTTTTATGTGATGATCACACGATTTATGATTTTTGAAATGTGTTTTAATCCATGTGATATATTTTATAATTCCTTAATGCACTATTTATGTTATGATGTTACTGTGATATGATTTATGATTATCATCTAGTGTTTTTCAATATTTTATTATGATATTTATGTCTTCCTCATGTTCTATTTAATGTTTATGATATAATACATTATGATAAGTTTTCCCATACCAAGTGTCTGATATCACAAATTTATTATATTTCCATTCCGTAGTTTATGAATACAATTATATTATTTGATAAGTATATAAAGGGTATAGAGGAGGAAGATTTTGGGGAAATGTTTTTAAGTGTTCTAAAATAAGATGTCTATGTAACTAATATATGGGATACAAAAAAATTTGGTCCTTAGTCTGTGATATTGTTTGTGAGACGTATTTATTAAATCTTGAGATTATTATACTATTTATGTTGTGTTTAGCTGAAATCACTTTAATATCATCATACCACAACCTTATACCACAATCAGATTCCACAAACACATAATAGAGTTTCACACAACAACACCGTACCACATCCAAGTATTCCACATAACATATCCACTACCATTACCATGAAAAAAAGAAATATTGGAAGAGGGGAAAAATTGAACCATCTATTCACAATACTTCCTTGATTTTGTGGCTTCACTTGGAACTTTAAAACCTAAATATGTGTCTGTTAGGTTACTCAACTCAATTTTCGGTGTATAAAAAATAATAAAACATATAGTAATATATTAATAGATCACAATTACTATCCTATGTTCTACATAAATTGAATCCACGTTTATAAGCATCCCATATCCCACATAACCGCTATCACACAACTACTATAACCACCTATAACCACACATAAAATCAACCATAAACCACACAATAAAATTAAAAATTACTTAACACACTAATTTTTTAAATTAATATTCATTTTACAATTACCATATTTAATAATTAACATATTAAACAATTATTTTGGTACATAATTTATTTTTTTAAATTCAGTTACTAACACATTTTTACCATGCTATTTCCTCTCATAAATTTATTTATTTATATTTTCCATATCCATATCTAGGGAATAATGATACTGACCTACCTTACTATATCGACCTCACCATATAACCACCCTCTAACACCCCCAGATTTCACAGCACGTTATCTCTTCCAAGTAATTCAATAACTTACGCAACATGAAACACCGAGTTTGAGCACACCACAACTTACCAAACTAGCCGTTCAAAAAGTGGTTATGAACATTTTTAACTGAATTTTGAATTTTATATACTCTATAAATTTTTTGAATCCATATTATGTGTTTCTTATACATAATATTAGAACAAATTCATTTTTTTTCAGATAAAAGAAATATTTTAAAAAAATACAATTTTACTGCCTTTTAATGGAGAACCCTTTTTTAACTAAAGTATTTTTCACTTTTATATATCCAATTTTACAAAATAAACTTCTTCTTTATAATCGGGATATAAAAATTTAGTTTCGATAAATTTTTGGTGTTTTTCTGATAACTTTCATATTTGGGTGAACAGTGAAAAATACTAAATTTTAGTTGAACATAACTTTTTTAATCAAAATAATTTATAGTGTAAAATTATATATTTGAATAGTTTTTAAGTATAATTATATTATTTTTTACCATTTAATACAATGTTGATCATTATAAGTAATTTCACTTTTAAATTTGACATAAACACATGTCAATCTTTTGGTTGTGTTTACTTTTTAAAAAACCCACTTTTTGGTTTTGAGAACGGGAATTAATTTCAATTTAATAAATGAAACTTCTATGTTTTGAATTTAGTAAAATAGAATTCATTTTTTAATTTGGAATATCAAAATCTTCTTAGGGTGAATTTTTGGTATTTTTCTGAAAACTTTCATTTTTTGATGAATAGTGAAAAACACTGCATTATTGTTAAAACCGACATTTTATTTTAGTAATTAGTTATTTTATTTTATTTTATTTTTGGTAAAAATAGATACATAATACCTATATATGTTCAATTTAATTCATTACATTCATTTTATAAAAATTTTAGATATATAAAATTTTATTGAACTTTTTACCGTCTTTTACCCACCTTCTAGGAGTATTTGAAATTTTGCATAAAGCATAATTTTACCTCTTCTGTGAGTTGAATATAAAAAATCTGAGAGACACGGTGAACCTCATTAAGCAAAATGTCTTTCAATAAGATGAAAATAATTTTTGGTTAATAGTAACTTTTGACTTTTATTTATCACGGTTAAAAGTAAATAGGGTAATTAAGGGTAAAAATGATATTATAATTACCCTAACACATGTCCTAATTCTATTGTATAAGTGTAATTCGACCCAAAAAAACCTTAGGAATAAAATATGATCCTTTAGGTCCACTTGGATTAGATTAGGACATTTATTATTATTTAATTTAATGAAGAGTTAAAAGTGTTAAATTCAAGTTTTCATAACTAATATTTTTTAAATATAGGGTTATACATAAGATAAATTCGACTATTAATATTCATTAGAAAGATAAAATATTTCATAAATAATTTTACTTTTTTTATTATTTCTAGACATTAAATAATTAAATTTAGGTATGAGATAATGATGATGCAGTAATTACCTTATTAATAAAATATTAAAATAATTGATATTATAAATATCAAAAAAAATATAATTTGAGACTTTTGATAAATTCCACTAATTTTATAGGTTAATATGACATGTTAGGGTTGATTCAATCAATTTCTTTTGAATAATCATGATTTTATGATTTTAACAAAAAACAAATACCAAATAGTGTCAAAATTGACATAAAATAGTTTTTAAAACAAATACTATATTATTGGTTGATATAGTATTCCTAAAAATATAAGGTTTGGAAAATGCTCTTAAATAATACTATATATGTCATTAATTAACCACTTAAGGTTCTCTTGGATGTTTAGAGTATGTTTATTAAGCATATAGTGTAAGAATACAAGAAGACACGGTAAAAGTTAAATTATTTAACTAAGTGTTAAATCTAAAAGATAAGGTTTAAATGGTAACCTAAACTTCTCTAAAACCTATTGGTTGAGAGGATTTGAAAAATTATTTAGTATAAGAGTATTGGTATACTGGTAATGGTAGCCTTCACAATGGTAATCTTCAATAATAGGAGTGCATCAGTAACCGTCAATAGTAACCTTCAGCAGTAACCTCCATTGGTGACCTTCAGCGGTGACCTTCATCAGTGAAATTCATTAGTAACCTTTATATAGGTGACCTTTCCATCGGTGAAAATTGAATCAGTGAATTTTTCATCGTTGAACTTTGCATCGGTGACTGTTGCATCAGTGACCTTTGAATCAGTGACCTTTGCATCGATGACCTTTGCATCGACGACCTTTTTATTTAGATAAATTTTGCACCCTAAACATAAATAAGAGAGAAGTTATATTAAAGGTATATGGTTATTGCTTTATGAACACTAGGAATATTAATGAATCATGATTATCATAGAATAGAAACACGATTATCATATAAGTGAAACTTGATTTGGGATTATCAAAATAGGTGAGTCCAACAATCTCTCCTTTTTAAATAATAAAAAATTATGTTAGTATTTTCTGAATCAGGGTTAAAAACATTTGTTAAATATCTTAAGAGGTGTGTATTCATAAAATTGACCCATGTTATGGTGAGAAAAAAATATATAGTATAATTTTTTTTCTCCTTTTAGGAAACTTCAAAATTAAAAACTCATAACTTGTCTCCTGCTTTGTGATTAACAAAAATACAGGAAGAAAAAAAGAAAAGAAAGAGGATTTTATTATTAATGAAGCAATAATACAGGATAAAAAATGTTTACAAATATCCCTACCAACTAAGAAATTTCACATTCAATCCACATTAGATATTTCTAGGGGAGCATTGTCTATTGAAGCTGAGGATTCAGGTTCTGAAGATGGAGGGATAGACAGATGGATAGCAGTCAGCATGGTAGGTGGAGCTGCAAAACAACCCTCAATAGACCTATAGTGAGTAGATCTCTGAGGAATCATAGGGGTCCAACTTTTGATTGCATGTGCATGATTCATCATTGGTGAAACACTAGTAGATCCTAAATCAACCGAGGAAGAAGGTAATTATTTAAGAAATAATGATAGGAGTGCAGTCCACATGGAGGAAAGGTAAAATATTATTTCTGAAATCCATTAGAATACTTCCTCCTCTCTCTATAGCTAAGATAAAATCATCCTTATTATCCATGAATTTCTCTATGGTAGGAGTCAACTATCTGAACCCACTAACCTGATCCTTAAAGGCTTTATTTACAGGTGGAATCCTCATGTTTTCCAATAGTATCTTAAAGTGACCATCTTTTTGATGCTTAGTATACGCCATTTTGTAGTAGAAATAAAATTTCTCTTTGATGGCCTTCTAATCTTGAGCATATTCCCTTAAATAATTCCCCACAAGGGTATGAATTTATTAGGTAGTGGAAATAACCTGATCCATAGACTGAGGGTCTGAGGTACTTCCACCAGAAAACTTCTCCACTTATTCTCTAATAATCGATCTGAAGGCTTCTAGATCGAAAGGAAGAGTAGATGAAGATGATGAAGATGCACACCGAGGTTCCATAGTGAAATCCATGGTCTCCTTAAAGGATTTGGTCGGCCCACTGATTATCCTCTTTATATCATTATCCTATCAACTCACATGTGTCTCCATAGACTTCTTAAAGTCCTCAAACACAGTGACCATTTTCTGAACCACACTTTTAACATATCAAAGATATTTGTCCACCTAAGCCCTTGAAGCCATATATGATTCTAAACATGAAATAGACTACTTCATAGATTCCATATAATCTTCCAAGGTTCTAATCTGATTCTGGCAGTCCTTCACTTCTTGTAGCAAGATGGAGTGAGAGGCAGAAACTAGCATTTACACTGTAGAAATTATAACTTCTTGATTCTGAGTCATAGCTATCTCAAAACCAAAAAATCTTCCATCAAAGTGTATCTTCTGATCTGATTTTATTGATTCTAAATCATCCTTATTCACATAGTCTCGAGGAAAAAGAACCACCGGATACAAAATAGTTGTCTCTATAACTGAAGGGATAAGACGACTTATGATAGGTTGTTCATAATTAGAGTCTCCATAATCTAATCCTAAGACCACAAATCCATGGTCTTTTGAGCAATCCTATATTCCATGATCTACTTAAACTGAACATGTGGCAATAGGTTCCTCCCCCACACTTGGAGAATTTCACTGTTCAACCATATTCATTTCTGCCATACCTTCTTGAGCAACTGCATCAACCGAAGAGTCCACTGCCACGTCCTCCACAAAATCTTCAACTACTGCCAATGAAATTCCACCTTCAAACGAATCAACAACATATTAATACACATTCTATACCATTTCTATATGTCCTATCAGGGGAATGATACTTAGACATTCTTCTTTACTTTCATCAACAGTTGTCTCCAAGTCATTATGACTAGATTCAGTGTCCTCATCCTCATCTGAGGTCTCTCTAATGTCTCTTAAGACATTTTTTGCCCCTTCTTCTTCACTAGTCTCTTCATCATCACTATCCCATAGGACTTTTTCACTTTTAGTAAACCTCTTAGGTGGACTAGGTTCACCAAAGGATACATTATTAGCAAGAGGATTTGAGGGAAGGTCAGGATCACTCCTGTTATCTATAGTATAATCCTATCTTTCTTACACAACACAAGCTTCTTCTTCTTCATCTGAATATAATAGTTCCACTTCTTCAGGATTTATACTAGGTTCTATCTTATCCTTAGGCCTAGTAGGATGAGTAACATTATTGAATTCCTCATATATATTAGCCTCATAATGCACCCATCTTCTTTTCCAAGGGTTCATATTTATCTTCATCAACTTGAAAATCAAATTTGTAATGCAGAAATTGTCCCTTACTACAACTGTTTCCTCCTTATTTATAGACACTCCTTTCACCTTGAACATCAAGGATATTAATATCTCATGAAACAAGGCATTAGACTTGGAATTAGGCTTTGTCATATCTTCTAATTGAATCATCTACCGCCTACAAAAATTTATCTTCTGTCCATGCTTCAACAGATACAAAAGAAATATGTCCTGATATTTCAAGGTAGAAAATTCCCCTATCCTGGGACTCAAGACATGCTGAAAAAACCTAAAAAACAACTTATCTTATCCTTCCATCTCAGCAGCAATGAATTTCCTAGTAATCCCATTCCTTGTCAGTTCAGCTAAGGTTTCTTCATAATAGAAGAACTCATTAGTGGGAGGAACCACTCTTAATTAGTAATCCATTCATGTGGTAATCTCAGACACTCAGCCCATTCAATAGAGGAAAAGATCATACTCACTCCATTTACCCTTGAACACATTCTGTTCTCATCCTCAGTCTGCTCGAACTTTAGAGACTCATAGAACTCTTTCACTAGTTTCGGGTAATAAGGTCTATTGTTGTTTTCAAAGAATTCGAACCAACCTTGAACATTAAGTTCCTTCAGCACTAAAGACCCTCTTGACATCAACCATTCATAACTAAGCTCTTTCTCAGCCATGATTTCCCTCTTCAACAGATGAGGGTTGATTAGATTTTCCACTACCTGACTTCCACCACTTCAGCTCTAGGTTTCTTTGGATTTGGTGAATCTCTTTCATCACTGACCAACAGTCTCTTAAATCATTCCATGCGATCTCGAGAGGTTTGAGGGTTTTGTAAGAGGGTTTGGTTCTGAGGTTATGGAAAAAGAGATTTAGGAGAGAGTAGAAGTGTATAAAAATGTGATTTTTACTTTAATTTTATCACTTAGAGATCTATAAAAAAATCAGATAAAAAAAATAAGATGTACAGAAAACATTTCAAATTATGATAGAGAAAATTCTAAGTCCCAAAAACATCATCTATCGGTATGGTAACAACAGTGAGGTTTACCAGTGAGGTGCTAATGGTGAGTTCCCTAATAACGAGGTTTATCGGTGAGGTCTAAAGGTGAGGTTCCAATGGTGAGGTTCCAATGGTGAGGTTTCTAACGGTGAGGTTCCAATGGCGAGGTTCCTAAAGGTGAGGTTCCAACGGTGAGGTTCCAACGATGAGGTTCCAATAGTGAGGCCTATCAGTGAGGTCAAACGGAGAAGTTCCAATGGTTAGGTCTATCAGTGAGGTATAACGGTGAGTTTCCAATGGTGAGGTTCCAACGATGAGGTTCCAATGGTGGGGTTCCAACGGTTAGGTTCCAACAGTGAGGTTCCTAAGAGTGAGGTTCCTAATGGTGAGGTTCCAAAAATTTAACTGTTTATCATACCTAACACATGTTTGATGTAATTTAACCTCCCACAAATCAATGTCTATGGGAATATATCAGCCAATTTGTGTTCAGTGCCAATGAATTCAAGAGTGATACCACCTGTTGGATAATGATCTCTCAAGAAGTGATGTCTTACATCAATGTTCTTTGTCCTAGAATGAGATACTGGATTTTTAGAGATGTTAATAGCACTTGTATTATCACACTTTATAGAGACATGTTTGAATTGATATCCATAGTCTTTTAAAGTGTGTTTCATCCACAAAATTTGAGCACAACAACTACCAGCAGCTATATATTCAGCTTCAGCAGTAGATAATGCAACAAAATTCTTTTTCTTACTACACCATGATACTATTGACTTGCCTAAAATGTGACATGTTCTAGAGGTTCTCTTTCTATCTAACTTGCAACCAGAAAAGTCAGCATCCGAATAACTTATTAAATAAAATGATTGTCCTCTTGGATAAAATAATCCTATGTTTGTAGAATACTTGAGATATTTGAAAAACCTTTTAACAATAGTTAAATGAGACTCTTTCGGATTTTCTTGAAAACAAGCACACATGCATACAATGAACATAATATTTGCTCTGATGGTAGTAAGATAGAGCAGACTCCCAGTCATAGCTCTATAATTGGTTTGATCCACTAGTTTACCAGTTTAATCAACATCCAACTTATTTGTGGTACTCATAGGGGTATCACTACCTTTATTTTAGTCTAAAACAAAACTTTTAAAAATATCCTTAGTATATTTAATTTGATTTAAAATAATACCATCTTTACTTTGAAAAATTTTAAATCCAAGGAAAAATTTACGTTCCCCCATTAAACTCATTTAAAATTCATCTTGCATCATTTTTGAGAAATTAGTACATAAATAATTTTTAGAGGATCGAAAAATAATGTTATCTACATAAATCTGTATTATTAAAACATCTTTGGAAATCCTTTTAAAAAAACCAGTAGGATCTGTTGTTCCTTTAGTAAATCCGTTTGAAATAAAAAAATAACCAAGTCTATCATACCATGCTCTTGGTGCTTGTCTCAGACCATATAAATCTTTTTACAGTTTAAAAACATGATTGGAAAAATGGGGATTTGTAAAACTAGGAGGTTGTTCAAAAAATAAATCCTTAACTTTGAACCCATTTAAAAATAAAATTTTGACATCTATTTGATAAAGTTTAAAATTTAGATGAGCTGAATAAGAAAGTAATATCCTAATGGTTTCTAGTCTAGCTAAAGGTGAAAACATTTCCTTATAGTCTATTCCTTCTTCTTGACTATATCCTTGTGCAAATAGTCTAGCCTTTTTTGTAACTATGTTTCCAAATTCATCAACTTTATTTCTAAACACCCATTTAGTGCCTATGGTCAAAGTGTCTTTAGGTCTTTCTACAAAATCCCAGACTATGTTTCATTTAAAATGATTTAATTATACTTGCATAGCTATTACTCAAAATTTATCATTGATTAAATCATCAATATTTTTAGGTTCAAGATGTCAAAGAAAGGCTTGATGTTCAACGTGGTTTCTCAGAGAAGCTCTAGTTTGTGTTCGTCTATTTAGATCACCTACTACAACATCTAAAGGATGATTCATGAGAGTACTAATACATCTAGAAATAGTCGAACTAGACTCCTCGTTATTATCTGTAGGTTCATATTCACCATGCACAGATTCTAGAAAATTTCTAGAACTAGTTGTTTTCACTAAGGGTTCACTGTCTTTATCATTAAGGTCCATAATTGACATATCTTACTCAATGTGCTCAATAGTGGTTTTGGGTTGATGTGGAAAAATCTCATAAAATTTGACGTGAACTCATTCTTCCACACATTTGGTTCTCTTATTGATTACTCTATAAGCTTTACTAAAGATTGAGTAACCTAGGAAAATTCCTTCATCACTTATGGAAGAGAAATTGTAATGATTGTCCTTAGTGTTAAGGATGAAGACTTTGTAACCAAAAACACTAAAGTAATTAACTTAGGATTTATATTATTCCAAATCTCATAAGGGGTATTCCTAAGAATAGGTCTAATTAAAACTCTATTTATTATGTAATAGGCTGTATTAATAGCTTTAGCCAAAAAATAGATAGGTAGATTATACTCATTTATCATAGTCTGAGAAATCTCTTAAAGTTTTCTATTTCTTATTTCTACAAATCCATTTTTTTAGGTGTTCTAGGAGAAGATAAATTGTGAGTATATCCATTTTGAGAGAAAAAATATTCAGATTCCTGATTTTCAAAATCATGACCATGACCACTACTTAAGGTCTTAATTCTAAGTCCACTATGATTTTCTACAGACTAGGAATATTTAATGAAGTAAGAACAAGATTCTCTTTTGTGAGCTAGAAATAATACCCAATTATATATAGAAAAATCATCTACAAGAACATAAACATAGTGCTTCCCATTTAAACTTGAAACTCTAGATGGTCCAAACATATCCATGTGAAAAAATTCAAGTCGTTGAGAAGTCAAAAATTCTTTCTTTGTTTTGAAAGAAACATTGTGTTCTTTTCCCTTATGATAAGGATTACACACTTTATTAAGAGGGAGTTACAATTTAGGTAAGTCTCTAACTAAAACTTTCTTATTTAGTTTCATAAGTGAGTTCACATTGCAGTATCCTAATCTTTTGTGCCATAACTAGGATTCCTTATGAAAAACATTTAAACATGAAACATTTTTCTTAGATAAATATTTTAAATCAACAACATATACATTTTCATTTATAAAAGTATTGAATATTAGATCATTTTTTGAATTAAAAAAATTTCATGCATAATTTTCCAATTTAACATTGAATCCATCATCACGCAATTGAGAGATACTCAGTAATTTTTATTTTAACCGATCAACAAAAATTACTTCTAAAATTAATATTGTGTTAGGGTTACCAATTTTTCGTTAGCCATCGATTTTACCTTTTTCATTATCACCGATCATGAAATGTCCACCATCAACATTAATTAGGCTCTTAAATCAATAATAGTCTCCTATCATATGTCTTGAACATCCATTATCCAAGTACCATTGAGTTTTATAGGTTCTCTTGAGAGAAATTTCCTGCAAAACAGATTATGTGTAGGGTAACTTTGGTACCCTTATTTTCTTGGGTCCAGCGAGTTTATCAAGTAATGATTTGGGAACCCATACTTGTCTTACATGTTTCGTATAATCAACAGATATGTTTTGAGACGTGAATAATTTTTTGGGTCCTTTAGAGAGTTTTTTTTCAAAAGATGGTCCAGAACTTGAACTAGCAGTGAATTGTCCAGATTTTGGAACAAATTTAGTTTTAATAATCCTTCTCTGTCCTTGTTGAAATCATGTACCAGTTGTATATTTTGGATTAATTTGTTTCCTTATAAACTAGTTCAGGGTATCTTTACCAGCAGTAAACTTTTCTAGATCCCTTTTGAATTGTTCATTTGATAATTTAAGTTTAGTATTTTCTTTTAATAGATGAGAACATTTTTCTTTCTCAATATCCATATCAGACTTATAATTAGCTTTTAAAGCATGTTTCCTTTTAAACAATTTATATTTATCCTTGATTTCATTAAATGTATCCTAAAGAATTCCATAATATTCAAATAGTTTATCCATAGTCATATTCTCATCATTATTTGATTCACTTCCATTACCAGAATAATAAGCATTATAGGGATGTGAATTGAGTGTCACCTCAGATGTTTTTTTCATGAAACATAGGTTTTCATGTTTTTTATTTTCAATATCAGAAGTTTCAGATACACTTCAGTTATCTTCTGAAGCACTCCAAGTAGCTTTCATATCCTTTTTATAACCTTTGTCCTTGTCTTCAAATTTGTTCTTAAATTTCAGTTTGGGGCGACCAGCTTTCACATGACCTTTTCATCTACACTCATAATAGACTATCTCATTTGTGTTATCATTCCACTTTATGTCCTTTTTTCATTCTCCTTTTCTATCACACCTTCCTTTATAATTTGAATTTTTAAAGAAATTCTTCTTGAATCACCTAGCAAGATGATCCATCTCAACATCACTATCAGAATTTGAGTCTTCACTGGTGGAAGTGTCTATAAGAGATTGAACTTTTTCTCTATCTTTTCGCTTTGAGGTATCATTCATGAATGCAACATATTTATTTCATGGTTCTTCATCTGCTTCTTGATTTACCTTATGCTCTTCTTTGTAAATAACACGTTTTCCAATTAGTTATTTCACTAGCAGCTTGCCTATGTCAGAGGATTCTAAAATACAAACAGAAGTTCCTCTTTATCTGTCAGGTAGGAATCGAAGAAATCTCATAATCTGATCCTTGTTGTCCACTGGATTCCCCAGAAGACTCATGGTATTCACTATTTCATTGAACCTTAGATACATTTCAGATGTAATCTCATTAGGATTAATTATAAAAATATCATATTTAATAGTATAGGTATTTAATATCATTTCTTTAACATTGTTTGTTCACTCATGAGAAATAGCTAACATATCCCAAATTTCATATGCAGTTTTACAAGCAGATATTCTATTGAATTATTCATCACCTAGAAAATAGTACAATGCATTCACTATTTTATAATTATTGTTATATGTAGATTTAGTCATCTAAGACCATGTGTCCCTAGCAGTAGAGGGAAATTCATGTTGTTCTTTAATTGTGTCCCAGATTTCAGGACCCATGCTCTCTACATACATTTTAATTTTTAATTTCCACTGAGCATAGTTATTACCATTAAATAAAGGTGTCATGTTAGTACCAACACCCTCAACTATGTTATCTATAGTTAATTAAAATTTAAAAGAACTGAAAATTTTGATAAGACAAAAAATTTAATATCGTTAGGATATAACAAAAATCATAGTTGAAAATAATTTGAAAATTAGAAAAAATAGTTCAGATAGTAACTACAAAAATATAATCATTTGATACCAAATTTTGGTTGGAGTGGAATCTCAAGATGGGGGTTAATTGAGTTCCTACTTTGATTTTTTGTTAAAAACTTTATAATAATGATCCCCAAATTTTAAAACAACCTAGTTAATTAAGGAAGTAGAGATATAAATGTCTATTTGGCCAACAGGTTTCTCAAAGGGTGACTATTACTCATCTGAATTAATGTAAAATACATATTCAACTTTTGAAACAATTTTATTGAATTACACATATACACACACTTACCAAAAATAACTATCAAAGTGAATGCAAAAAAGTTTTATGTTCTAGAAATTATACGCAGCGGAAAAAAGATAAAATAGAGTATAACAAAAATATAGAGCATAGTGAAGTAAAACAAGAGGTCCATTCTCTATTCGAGACTTAATCCTCTCCACCTGGTGATCACTTTCCACCAAGCAGTTTAAATTAACAATAAACTTGAGACACAACCTGTATCAGGCTTTAAAATAGTTTTCAAAAACTGTCCAGGGTTCACACCCTCTTCCATAGTTCTTCATGGGATAACAATCAATATAGACCACACACAGTCTCTTCCACAATTATAGGTGGGAAAAAATGTTGGTGAAGTGTGATGTGAGGATATTCAGTATCCTCCAGTTTAACAGCATGATACAGTGTGTGTAATAGACATACACCAACTTCTCATAAAAGTTAAATGAATGAACACAATGGTGATAATATAATAATATTGAGTTAAGAAATCTCTATGTGTTGCAGTTCAGCTCTTGAATCCTTGGAGTGAAGAATTTGTTGTCCTAGACTTTTTCTGGAAGTTTTCCTCAAAACAGAGTGTCACAACTCTAGGTTCTAGATTTCATGAATTGAGTGTTCTGCTTCTTGTGTTTACATAGAGTTGATGAAGAATAGAAGGCAGAAGTGAGTCTGTCCCAAATGATCTTTGTGATTATTTTGGTTCATAGTGTAAGTGCTGGATGGTTCTTCTATGATCTAGAAAGTAATCTAGTTCACATGCATAGATGCACTTTTCATGCCACACCGATTTTCTTCCTCGTGATTCTCTTTAATATTTGAGGTCCGACAATAGGAATAAGTAAATCACATGCTATCTTTCATGTATCTCATACTGTCCACCGATACGGTCTCTTGATATGTCTACTATCAGCATTACTTAATTTCAGAAGCATTAAATTTACAAAATATGACCGTTAGAATAATCTAAAGAAATTGACCAAGTATAGAGTACAAGTGTATCAGTAGACTGGTAACGACAGCCTTCTCAATGGTAAGCTTCAATAGTAGGAGGGCATCAGTAGCTTTCAATGGTATCCTTCATCAGTAACCTTCATCGTTGACCTTCATAGGTGACCTTCATCAGTGACCTTCATCGATGACCTTTACATCGATGACCTTTGCATCAACGACCTTTGCATTAGTGATCTTTGCATCGGTGACCATTGAATCAGTGACCATTGCATCAGTTAACTTTGC
Organism: Viscum album; assembly: GCA_963277665.1. Classification (NCBI taxonomy): domain Eukaryota; kingdom Viridiplantae; phylum Streptophyta; class Magnoliopsida; order Santalales; family Viscaceae; genus Viscum; species Viscum album. The sequence continues at coordinate 2,070,374,456 of OY728140.1, forward strand.
ATCGATGAACTTTGGATCGATGACCTTTTCATTGATGTCCTTTGCATCAGGGACCATTTTACATAGATTAATTTGGCACTGTAAACTTAAATAGGAGAGCAGTGAGATTAAAAGTATACAGTTATTCCTTGATAAACACTAGGAATATTAATGAAACATGATTATCATAGAATAGAAAATTGATTATCACATAAGTGAAACATGATTTGGGATTATCAAAATAGGTGAGTTCAATAGAAATTAATATTAATAAGAAAATACACAAGTTAGATAGACCTCATTTAATTCATAGGGTTCAATTCGCTTCATATATTCAATATAATCTCATCAACATACTCATGGTATCTAAATAGTTGTAATTACCCAATAATAATAGTAAAAGAAGTATTTTTCCAATATATAATAGAATAAATTTTCATTATGTGATTTATTTTGGTTGTTTATTGATTTTTGGTGTGTTGGAGAGGATGTGTAAGTAGAGGAGTTGAGGTTGGGGGGTGTCTGAGATAAAAATGAAAACATAATGAGCCAGATTATTTGATTATTTTTTTCATCCATTGATGTTTTATTGTTTATTGTTTATTTAAAATGAAGGTACCAATCTTGTCTATCATGACCATTTTATTTAATTAACATATTGGACTAAGTTCAAAGATGATTTCCTGTGTGGAGGATTATATTATCTCTACTGGTCATTTGCGGGATTCGGGGTGGGGGGATAAGACTTATCCGAATTCAATAAAAATATATTTATCCCAAACAAAAAACCATACGATCTTCCATATGTTAACAATATAATGAAGATAGAATAATTCACCTATAATGAATCAAAATTTCAACATATTGTTTTTGGACATTTCATGGATTATTTTCGACACTATGTGCTAAGATATATTTTGATCCACATGCCTAGTGTTCCAAGAATTTGTTTTGAAATATATTAAATTTATTAAATTACAAGTTCACATAGTTTTTTTGAAAAAGTGGAATAACATCTAAATGGGGGATTAGATCATAAATATTATGGAAAATTTATTTTCAAAATGTGGGTTTTACAATAGGTAAAACATAACCATTGTCAGTGTGGGGTGTTTTTGGAAATGTATTTCCAAGATTTAAAAGAATAAAAGAATAAAAGAAATTATTTTATTTTTATTTCAATGACGTAACAACTGAAATTTCATTACTTATAATATTATGATGGAATTAAAGGGTTATTGACATAACCATAGAACAGTTTAATAACCCTTGGAGAGAGCGTTGGGGGATCTCTCTCAGGCGAACATGAGCAGAATCGAAGATCGAGAATTAGTGTGCAATGGGAATTGGAGATCTCACCAATATGGATGAATCTAGAATTTTATTTATCAGTGATCAATCTATATCAATATTGGATGTTTTTTGATTTGATTTATTTCCCTGTGTTCTATTTCTATGGTGAAAAAAGATCAATCAACAAACAGATTGATCTGAAGATTGGTTATTTGTGGGATGAGTTTTATTATAGTGAATTTTACCAGGATAACTTCTTTGTGACTATTTATTATTCATTATCATTATAATGGTGATGGATAAATTCCAACATGATCATTGGTCATGGTTCATTCATCCCATTTGTGGTTGTTCATTTATCCCCCATTTTCATGTTAATTGTGGACATTCTTTATTGGCCCGCGGTTTGACGTATTCTAGAAATTGAAACACTGTGCACCTGATTCTTGATGAAACAGTTCAAAATCATAGATTCAAACATGGTATGATGTAAATAGGGTGCAAAGGTGGTAGAAATTAATGGATCAAATTGGTTTGGAACCCCTGATTCGAATCGGGGACTGAAAGTAACGACATGATAAACATTATCCATTTTATGAAATTATTTGAAGGTCGAATCCTAGTGAATATCCATGAAAAGACTCATCTAGAATAGATAATATATTTCCAGTGTGTTTGGGGATGGATTTTGTGGAAGTGGTGTTCTGGGCATGTGTAGATGGATGAACTGGGTTTTTTTGAAAAAACCGATCCACAGGACGTGTAATCCTGGTTTACAAATCACATGGGGCCATCCTTGTAGTGGATAGGGTTTTTGGGAGGGAGATAAGTATTAGATGATGTGTGACCTTTTCCTATGGTGTTTGTTCCCCCTTGGTGAGCTTAACATGTAACTCAGAGGGGACCTGGACACAGGCATAGAGTACACATGAAGGAGCATGTCTTGTATTCCTACACAGACATGGCTTGGGAAGGTGTATTTGGGTATACCCATGTACGGACACATAGGATGAAGTAAATGGGATGACGCTTGCTATGTACTATTACACGTACATGGAAATAGACAAGGTTCATTTATATGGGTAGGATCCAAGGTCAAAGGGGCACAATGTGTACCCCTAAAACATGTCATGTACTCCCTGGATGTTTTCTTAGATCCCTTATACTCTGTATCTTGGAAAAATTTTATTAGGGTATGTTCCCCATGTACATTCCCTAAGGGTTGGTATATAATATCCTTCTACACATTAGAAAATGATCCCTTCAGCAACACTTCTTGTATAGGAGTTGTTGGAATCCTTCTGTGTGGCCCCTAGTGAAATCCTATGTTCATATTCATACCCCATGTGGAGTTATTTGTGTCATCATGGACCAAAACTAAAAGGGCACCAATCCTCTAGTTAGCAGGTTAATTCATATTGATTTTTTTGTATAACCCATGGACTTGGGAGTAGTTCTCATCTATGCATCGTGTCTCTTCAGACCTTCAACGTGTACTTCGTATGGTGAGACCTAATGAGAACCACCTCTCAGATGAACAACAATTGTGATATTAGACTCATGTGGCATGTTCTCCTAGATGAGTGCTATGTAAAATATTTGAGATGGAATAATGGCTGTGTCTTATCTTTAGAATGTCTATCTTTGTTGATTATATTTGGATATTCATGTTATATTATTTTTAGACATGTACCTATGAAGATCTAACTACTATTCTTTTATTTTAGGCTTTGTGGTTTCAGGGTGTCCTATTGGTTATTGTTATACTCACCCCTGCACCGTCTTTTCACACATGTTTCATGTATTTTGTAAATGATTGACCTTTTGACAGATTCCTAGATAGACATGGACCAGATAGTTCTTAGCGAGATCAGATAGAATGATGTGTGTTCCTAAAATATCTTAATAGTAGTCCACAATGTACTTTTAGGTTGGACTTGTTTTCAGAATATATGCGGTGGGCTTGTATTTGGCGCTATTTATTTTCCTTTACTTCTTATTGTACTATAGTTGTGGGATTTAGATATATCCATGCATGTTTGTTCAATTGATATTATATTTCAGAATTTTAAGGGCTTAGATATATGTGTGTTTACAAGTAAATTGGTTAAGGCCTCCAATGTTAGTGATATGCCTACTCAACACTAGTCAGTATCCCTTGGCCTATTTGAGGTTGTCTTGGGGAGTCATGACACGGGATCCTTTGGGACGGGTCATGGAAGAGAGGTATCAGAGAAATCACTTCTACATTAATACAAGAGTTTGTGAGATTGGTTTGTGGAAATATTGTTGTGTGTTTCGAGTTCATATTTTTGGACAGGGACCCCAATGTTAGTGTAGCGACTAATGTATCCATACATTAGGACTCTGATCACCTAGCTTTTTAATCAGTACATGAGAACATTAGTTATGGGGAATACAATGGCACCTGTATATTATAAGAATTGTTTGTTGTTTCCATATCATTCTTGAGTCTGATCTCTATATATACTCATTTAACATGGTGTATCTTGTTTATATTAAAGATTCCTTCAAGATATATTCCAGCTAGGATTCAGCATCAAGATCATGGGGTTGATCCCATTAGTTTTGAGACATCGATACAGTGACCAGTTCCAGATATATTACCTCCAGATGGTCCACAGTTATACCACCACCTATAGAGAAGATGATGGTACCTGAATTACCCGTGGAAGAGGTGTACATGATGAGTACAATTCACGAGTTGTAGAGAAATATACCCCTTAGTTTTAAAGGAGATCCCGACCTACAGGTGACTGCGGACTTTTTGAGGTGGTGAAATGAGTTTTCTATTTGGTCAGGACGCTATAAGATCAAATAGTGGTCTTGGTGGAGAGCCTTATTTATGGATTAACAAAACAATTATGGGGATGGGTGACCCGATGTTATGATTAGGTGACTCTAGCATGGTCAGAGTTTGAGCACCTTTTTAGAGAAGATTTCTATCCAAATACCCTAAGGGAAGTACATATCTGGGATATTTTTCATCTCTAGAAGGGAAACATGATAGTAGATAAGTATTTATAATGGTTTTCCAACCTCTCCATGAACTCAATGGATATGCTTCAAGATTAGTTATTTCGATCAAGGACCATAGATCGAGGACTGAACAGAGACATTTGAGCCAGTGTTATGCCTCTTTACATTCCTACATATAATAAGGTTTCTTGAGATAGATTTTATATTTTAGAGTTTCTTGGATGATTAGACACAACCAGTGGTTGATGGTAGTGGGAAAGCAGGATTAGAGACCTCCACAATAAGGAGTTAATGTCAGTCTTAGGGACCTGGATATGAAATAAATTTTAGAAGGAGGTCCCAATATAGAGGTTCTATGGTTCGTAGATCATAGGATAAGTCAAGTTACCCTAGGTAGAGTCAGTTATACTCATGTGGTGGAAGGGGACATCTTTCTGGAGATTGTCCATCCCGCTGTACATATGGTAGGGATACCATGGATGGGCTCCCAAGGATGATGTAGTAGTAGGAAAATATAGGTATGCATGGTAAAATACATGGAATAGAATATAAGATATCAGCTAGAGGTGGTAAACACTTTGACTTTTTACCACCACCACTCCTAGGTGGTCTATTCCAGGCTAAGGTTGATAGAGGAAAGGGGTGAGGAAAGCTATAGGAGGTCTAGGATTATGAACCCAATTCTCTTAGAATCATCCAAGGTATGATAGGTGTCTTTTATACCTTATCTGTATTACTGATAGACACATGTTCTAGTCATTCTAACTTTCCACCTGTATGGTTTAAGGCGTAGAGATTCTGTATGAGCCCTTGGATTAAATCTTTCCCTTGGGGACTCCTACTGAAGACAAGTCTGTGATCACACACTGGTACCAATAGTGTGACCCAATTCTTATAGGGTAGTGTTTTGATTGAGATCTGTTAGTGAAAACTATAATGCCTTATAAAGTTATATTAGTTTTGGATTGGTTATCTATAATTCATGATCATATTGACCATTTCAGGTGGATCATGTTGTGTGTTCGCATCGATGAAACTAGGTTTTCCTTTTTTTCGTGAAATGGAAACCTAGAAATTATAAGATGGTCTCATGCATTGTTTGGTACATCCAATTACTCATCAGTTGGATAGCGTGGCCCTTGGTGAAATGAATGTAATGATTTTTTAGTTCCTTACAGTGGTGGGGGAGTATGAGGATGTATTCCCCAAGTATGTTACATGCCTAACTCCCCAACATGAGATTGAATTATACCTTTATATACACCTTGGGATGACACCAATATCAATGCCAACATATCAGATGACTACCACAGAGATTTGTGAAATTAGGGTATATTTTGAGGACTTTTAATGAAATGGATTTGTTATACCCAATGTTTCACCCAAGGTAGCCCCCGTTTTTTCACCAAGAAGATAGAAGAGATCTTTATGATATGCATGGAATACCAATTCTTGAACCAGGTGACCTTGAAGAACGGGTATCCACAACTAAGGATTGATGGCCTTTTCAATCATTTGGGAGAGGCATGGTGGTTCTCAAAGGTTAACATCAAGTTTGGCTATAACAAGTGTGAGCAGAGGACAATGATATACTGAAGATGGAATTCAGATGCCACTATGGTCATTATAAGTAGTAGGTGATTACCTTGGCATGACGAACACCCATACAGTTGTGATGGTACCTATGAACTTGATATTTCATCCCCTCTTAGACCAATTCATGGGGGTCTTCATCAACGATATCCTTGTGTACTCGATATCTGAGGAGGGGCACCATAGACACTTGAGGTTGGTTTTGGACATACTCTAAGAGAACCAAATTTACATAAATCTCTCAATGTATCAGTTCATGATATAAGAGGTCCACTTCTTGGGACATGTTATCGTAGTGGATGGTGTTGTAGGGGATTCAACCATGGTTGAGGCAGTGATAGCTTGGGAGACACCCCAAAGCACAATAGAGGTGAGAAGATTCCTTGAGTTGCTATTCTATTACTAGATATTCATTCTTGTTTTCTACAACATGTCAACACCCATAACAAATTTTACCCGAAATGTGTATCATTTTCTGTGGAAAGAGAGGTACCAACAATATTTTTAGGAGTTGATATAGATATTGATGAGAGTTCGTATATTGATATTATTGGAGGATTTTTTGAGTATGTAGTGTATTGAGATGCATCAGGAACCATTCTTGGTTGTGTTCTAAAGCAGAAAATAGAGTTGATTTCTTGTGGTTTACATCAGTTAAGACCATATGAGAAAAAATATGCAACTGATGATATTGACTTAGTAGAGGTACTCTTCAAACTTAATATGCAGAAACATTACCTAATGGGGGAGAAATTTATCAACTATTCTGGTCTTAAGTGTCTCAAGTATATATTTTATTAGATGGAACTTTACTTGATATTGAGACGATGGCTAGAGATCCACGTATATTATGATTTCTAGATTGTCTATACTCTTGGGAAGGGGAACGTGGTAGAAAATTCTCTCAGTAGGAGATCATGTTTTCATTTGTGGAATGAGGTATTAGAGAAGTTTTCCTCAATGAAGTTATCCATTGTGGATGGGGATAGATCATCTTACCTCCAGTCTATGGTTGTTACCCCGATACTTTTTCAATGAGTCAGGGAGGAACAACTTGGGCATACTGATTGTGAGAACAAAAATACTCATATATCCACCATACATGCTCCAGATGGATTTTTAAAGGTTGAGAGAATTTAATTATTTTATGTGGATGTACGATGGTACCAGTGATGTTACAGGATAATGTTCTGATAGAGAGGGATAGTATCTGGCTGATCATAGACCGAATCGCCCAATTGGACCACTTCATAGCTATCAGAATTAAGAGTTTAGTAGAGAGCTTGGGATGCCCCTGCATGCAGGAGATATGCTGACTCCATGGAGTTCCATCAATTATCATTTATTAACATGATGATTGCTTCAAATATTAGTTATGGAATTGATTACAAGATTTTTTTAGGACCCAATTATTTTTGATCACAACATTTCAACCCCAGACTGATGTCCAGACTGAGAAAACCATTATGGTTCAGGAGGAAATGTTATGAGCATGCATGTTATAATTAGGATGTAGTTGGGAGGATCACCTACCATTGCTGGAGTCTTCAAAAAAACATATCTAATATTCCACCAATGGCATAAAACCATACAAGGATTTGTACAAGAAAACCTATAGGTCATCAAATTGTAGGACATACCCAAGAGAACCGACAGTCATGGGCCCAAAGTTAGAGCGAGAAATTACTGAGAAGGTGAAAATCATCCATGAGTGGATGAGGAATTCACGGTGCTGTTAGAAGTCTTATAGAGATTGACAAAAAAGGGGCTTTTTATTTCTAGGAGTAAGACTATGTGTTCATATGGGTTTCAGCTCGATATGGATTATAAATATTTTGTTGAGTTCCAATGTTATATCTAAGATTTATTGGACATTTCTACATACTAAAAATAGTTGGTGTAGTGGTGTAATTCTTATTTATACCTCTATAGTTATACCATTTACACGATTTATTCAACATGTTGTAGTTGAGGAGGTACGTGTGTGACCCATCACTCATTATCGACTCGAGTGAGCTAGAAATCCGGGATGAAGATACCTTTTTTGAGTACATAATGGAGAACAAGTATCAACATGAGAGGATCCTTTGTGGGTGAAAAATTTCATTAGTGTGTTTGGTGGAAATAGAGTAATTTTTAGTCGAGCACCAGAGATAGGGAGGCATAGATACATGTTGAGTATTAAAATATCTTTGTGTAACCAATTATTTCAGATTTTCAAGGGCGTAAAGCCCCATGGTGGGGAGAATTTAATAAATCAACTATTCCATGTAATATTTTTGGATATTTTATGGATTATTTTCGATACCATACACTGATATGACATATGATTTCGAGGCCTGGTGTGACCGGAATTAATTTTTTTAATATATTAAATATATTAAATAGCACACACACACACACACACAGTTTTTATGAAAAAATATAATAACTTTGAAATAGTGTCCCAAATTAGAATTATGAGGGAACTATTGAGTTAATAACATGATTTTTACCCTAGGTTGGACAAAACCTTTTTTAGTGTGGAGTTTTTGTGGAAAATTCATCAAGGGCGTTGAAAGAATAAAAGAATAAAATAAATTATTTTATTTTTATTGTGTTGATTCAATGACTGATGTGTCTTTAAATAGAATTTTGTGATGTAATTCTAGGCTTGGACATATCATCATAGAATATTTAGATAATCCTTGGAAAGTGCATTGGTGGATCTCTCTAAGGAGAACATCAACTGAATCAAACATCAGTGATCAATATGCAACAAGATTGAAATATCTTACCAATGATGATGAAATCATCTCTTTATTTTTTAGTGATGGATCCATATCATTGTAGGGAATTATTTGATTTTACTTCTTTCTCCATTTTCTATTTCTATTATGAACATGGAAAATAAACCAAAATATTGATCCATGGACTGATCATTTACAAGATGAGTTTTATTGCAAGGATTTTTATCAAGAGAATTTATTTGATATTATTAATTCTTTTTTATCATTTTAACTATGATGTATCGAGCACGACATGAAAATTTTCCTTGGTCAATTCTTTATTTTTGTGTTTGTGAATTTATCCCCCATTTTCTTCATTCATAGAAGTTGTTCTTCATTAGACCATGGTTTAATGTATATGATGAAATCAAACTTTGACCACCTGATTCTTGGAACAATAGTCAGAAATCATAGATCTGGACTAGAAACTATGCGAAATAGGTGATATGAAAATAGAGATAATTGGATTATACCAGTTTGGAAACCATTAATTCAAATTGGGACATTCAAGTGTTGATGAGATTAACGAAATTCTTTTTTTGAATGGATTCGAGGGCCGAATCCCAGAGAACAATTATAGAAAGACTTGTACGGAATAGATCCTAGATTTCCTATGAGTTTGGGTATAGATTTATATGTGAAATTGTTATAGATGCATATGGAAGGAAAAACCATGTTTTCTTGTAAAATGTGTTCCACATATAGTGTAATCCAGGATTACACAACATGTGGGGTTTCTAATAGTGTCTAGGGTTTTGGGACAGATATAAGTATTATATGGTGTTTGACCATGTCATATAGTATGTGGTCCCCCTTGATGATATCAGTGTGTTCCTCAAAGGGTACATGAACATGGGATATGAATACATAGCCATGAGAATGTTGTGTAATATTACAAGGACATGGATTGGATAAGTGTACCAGGGGATACCCATGTACTGTTAAATAAGATGAATTATAAGGGAATCTGTATTATTTTTTCTGTTACATGGATACAAACATGAACATGGGCTATTTACATGGTAAGGGCTTGGGGTTAATGGGGCACAATGTGTACCCCAACTACACACCATGTAATCCCTAGATGTTTTCTTTGAGACCTTGTCCTCATTATCTTGGAAAACATTTATTAGGAAATTTTTCCCTTGTCCATTCCCGGGGGGTTGGTATGGAAACACCTCTTACACATAGGACAATGATCCCTTCAGCATGAGTTCTCTGATATTGTTGTTTGAATCCTTCCATGATACATGAAGTGAGATCCTATATTCAGCTTCATTAACAAGGTGGAGTTCTTGGTATCTCCATGGCCAACACTACATGGGCTCCAATACTCTACTTAGTAAAATAATCCATATTGAGTTTTTGGTATACCACCTGGCCTTGGGAGCATTTCTTATATGAGTATTGTTTCTCTTTAAACGTTTAACATTTAATTCCCTTGGTGAGACCCGACGAGCACTACCTCTTGGATGGATGTCAACCATGCTATCAGAATTATAGGGTGTGTTCTTCTAGAGAAGTTCGATATGGAATATTCAAGCTGGAATCCTAGGCTGGCATTAGGGTTGTACCTTACCTTTAGACTATATGAATTTTTTGTGTATATCTGGATATTATTGTTTTATTTTTTGTAGAAATATATTTATGTAGATCTAAATATTATTCCATTATGATTTGCCTTGTGGTTTGGGAGGGGGTCCTATTGGGTATTTTTATACTCACCCCTTTATGGGCATTGCCCTCACATGTCATGTATTGTGAAGATGATGGTCCTTTTGATAGAGTCCTAGATAGACTAGAACCAGATGGTGCTTAGTGAGATGAAAAAGATTGAGGTGTGTGACTACTGTATCTTGATAATAGTACCCAGTTTACTTTTAGGCAGGACTTATTTTTAGAATATTTTTGGAGCTGTTGTGTTTGGCCATATGTATTTTCCTTTACTTCATGTCATTATCTTGTCGTGGGATTTATATTCATGAATACATGATTGTTAAATTGTTTTTTACATTTCATGATTGTGTGGGCTTATAGATGTGTTCCTGTGTACATTTAATTAGGATAAGTCCTCCCATATTAGTGATATGCCCATGTGATGCTAGTCCCTAACCCTTGTCCTATTGAAGGTGGTCTTGGGGAGTCGTGACACATGACCCTTTTTGATGGGTCGTGACTACACCATTATTTTACAGTCCATATCATCTACTTGAGTTTTATGTAGATATATAGGAAGAAGCGGAATGACTCATTCTTCCTAGGGTATACATGGGATCAATGAATATTTTGACACATGGGGAAGGGTCACATTCTATACATTGATTGATATAACCTTGATATTAAAATGTAAATGAGGCGGGGGGATATAAATATATATTTAGTTGGAGTAGAATTCATATATAGAGTAAAACATAATGAAATAAACCCCATGTATAAATATCAAAAAAAAAAATATTTCTCTAAGAACTCAAAACGTAAATCTAAAATTAATTAATATATTTCCTAAATGTTCTATATCTTTAAATCCAATGAAATATTTTGAAAAATAATATATCCTTTAATTTAATGATTAAAATATTATTTAATACAATCAAAATCTTTATAATTATCATTAAATAATTAACAATCGATCATGATAACATTTGGAGATGAAAAAACTAATTATCAGAAGTTAATATTAAATTTTATTGGACATGTATGATCCAGCATGACATAATGTCTCACACTATGGAATGGTGCACATAAAGTTAGGTCACCAAATTATAGTGATCATCCTTATGCCATGGTTCCTTTACTACACAATTCAAATAATCACCCACATACACTAAATCCTCATTAACATATCACACCATCACCTTATGTCATATCATATGGAAAAAATAATCATCTCATATACAAACCACAATTTCAATATCTTTTAAAACTATTTATGGATAATCTATCACACAATTTCACCATATGTAACATTATATGTATCAATTTTTGAAAATATATCTTAAACTTCTCTTGCATATCCTATAAAACAGTTTTAGGGGATTCTGTGAATGTTTTGTAAACATGAATGTAGTTTTCATAACCAAAAATTGTAACCCCATAGGTTTTTATAGTTTTAAAAACAATTCTTAATTACATATTATAAAAATGTATTCCTAAAGAAGCATCTTACAAAGAACCAATGCTACTCAAGATAAAAATGATTTTGGCATGATCTCAATCAAACACATGTATCTCTGTACCTTTTTCCACCAACTATATCACATATAAGAATTCATAATCATACAATCCCTTTACCCAAGACATTAGTTGACAATGGGACATGGTGTATTTATATCCAATATAACCAATCATATGTTCTAAATTATTTGAGTATAGAATACTGGTGACAATAAATATGTGACATGTCATTCATATAAGTTTATGAGCACATCACATTCCTCTCATCCAATTAGATAAACACATATCTTGTATGTTATATTAGTATGTACATAAAAATCTTTAGTCTATCTCAATCAAGGACCCAGATAAAATACTCACTATACAATAGGATAAATCATATCTTGGTTAATCATTAACCGATGACATGATTAGTGTCACACCCAACCACCCCTTCTTAGCTCATCCTCAAGGACAGTATAAAAAAAGGATTTAAATTATAAATATTTTCATTCAATGTACCTTTAAAACCTTAATTATAGGAATTCAATATGAAACATGCATCCATAACAAAAAAAAAATAGTGTATGACACTATATGCGGTCTCTTTGGTGGGCCACCTAGCATAAAAAACTCATTTTGTGCCTCATGAGAAGATTCTTCATCTCTATTTGAAATCTTTTCTATGATAACTTTAATATATAATCAAAACCTATACTACTATTGTAAAAAACATGAGTTAGGGATAAATCAAAGTTATACATTTAGTGGTAAATCATCATTTCACATTATGAAATATATACTTCCAAATATAAAGAATATTAAATAAAATAATACCATTTATATCAGAAAATACTATCTATATTCTTACACTCATTTAAGAATACCTTATAAAACCATTCATAAGTTCCAATATAATTATATTTCATAAGATAAATTTCTAGAGAGGCCACATTCTTGATAAACAATTATGGTTTTTTTAAACTCATTATGTATCTATATAGTTCATTCTATATCTTTGTATGACCATATGATAAAACCCTCACATTAAAATTTTTAATGGGTAGCATCTATGTAAAATTATTATTTGAATAATATTTTTATTGGGGAATCATATTCCTATTGTTTAACTCTTTGAATATCATATTAAAACTCCATGAGTTCATAATATCAAATGTTATGATGTTAAGAACTTTTTTTTCTGTACTTCATTCTCTTTATAAGTATATCTTCATTATCTGGGAACTTCTCCATCAAAATTTTCTTTCGATATAATTTTATAACAAAATTAAATATATTACAATAAAATCATTCTTTACCAACACATCTGAAACTATTTTAGTATATAAAGTGACATTTATTTCATTTTAGAAACTAAATGTAACTATTTTTTTAATTATAGGCATACCCTAAATACTTATAGGATATTAAGAGACATTTACTTTTAATTTTACTAGAATATTGTTTTATTTGTTGTGATTTAACTTCTCTATATCTAAAATACACTTCCATTAGCTATTTAGAAATCATATCCTATCCTGAAAATATTTATATGATAATAAAATCCATTATGTTTAGAAAATAATACATATTTACTTTAGTAGTGGTAATATTTAAAAAATTAATTTTTTCTTAAACATATTTTATATGGTAATCTATGTGTTTGAAGAAAATTTATAAATGAAGACTTTATTCTCTAAAATATGAAGTAGTTGGGTCCTTTATATTTTAATAAATATCTCAGATAAACCCATTTATTATTGATAAAACATATTTTATCCTTATGTTATTTTTGAAACATATAATAAAATATGATTAATAATTAATTATGCATATCAAACAATAAAATCATCTATTTTTTTAAACAAATAATGTCTATAAGTAGATTTTATTAGATGATAAATAATAAATTATTTTTCAAGAACACAAATTTTATTCAGATATAGATTAGTTAAAAATAATTCTTCATATTCAAAATATTCATAATTGCAACCTTTCATACTATATTTGAATAGAAACGACAATATCTATCAATTCATACCTTGTTCTTGAACACTTGTATATTTATAACTATTGTGAAGTATACATTTGGAATCAAATAACCTTTATGAAATTATAATTTGATTATATAATACTAATACCAAAAATAGAATCTCAATGAATCTTCACTAACCCCTTTAGGTATTCCAGAAAATTCTATCTCATACAGAAACATTTATCCTTCTTTCTGGAACCACACTTAGGATTCAATTACATATACTAAAAATTGGATAATCCAATGTTTTATTTCTAGATTAAACATTTATCCATACATACTTTCATCATAATTAATGAGCCTATACATCCCATTTATTGCTCTATAATCCCTTAAACCTTGAGAAAATTGGAAAAAAAATTATTTAACTGATTCACATTATCGGAAAATTTACATTGATGATTATAGAATGAATTATACATCTAGAAAAAGCCTTAAAGAAAAAATTTGGTCTCTCTAATCAATTAACATAGCCAATCTTATTTATGTGTAACACTATAAAAATATCATAGCTCATATTACTAGCCCCAATTAAAATATAACTTATATTTACACATATCAAAACTCATCCTATGAATAATGTATATGAAACCCTTCCATATAAATTCCTAGAACAATAGAAATGAATAATATCCACCAGAGTAAGCATTGAGAAATAGGTAGCCACCCCCCACTTTTCAATAAAATTCATATGACTTCAAGCCATTGAGAAGTCCTACACAAAATTACTCTATTTATATATATTTTATCAATAGAGACATTAATACCATCATAATTTTAACACCTAATAAATATAAACTATAAATAATTTCTTATTTCAAGCTCATAACCTTATACATGACAATGTTAAGGTAGAATAAAACTAAATCATTTATTATACCAAGTATATAACTCCTTAAATTAATTTTTGATCATTTAAAGAACAAGTTGAAACACTTTATATTAAAGAATACATCAAAATTAATAATTTAAAATTTATATTGATGAATAATAAAGAATAAAACATTACAAAATAAATAAAAAACCAATAACTTTATACATGATAAAAACATTTATGAATAATTCAAAAAATAAATACGCAAATTATAATTTATGATTTATTTTATTGATATCCTATTGAAAAACTAAAAATGTTCAATTTACATTTATAAACACTTTAATGTTTTTTTACAATTTAAATCCATTTTAATCCTAGTGATGAATCTAATTTATAGGAATATTTTCCTCATTATTTATAAGGATTCAAAATCCAAACGTGCTTATTGTTATTATTTTAATTTTTTTTATGGAATGAAGGTAAATTTAATGAATTTTTTTGGTGTTTTATTGTCTTTTAGAGGAAAAGGAGTTGAATATGAAATAAATAATATTTATGGATGTCTATATTTTATATTCTTAAGAAATAAGGAAATAGTTCAGTTATAGAAAGAACCTCAGAAGATTAGGCCAACATAGTCTGGCCAATATTTGACCAAAGTTCTAACCACATGTGACATCATGGGGCTTATCAAGAGAACTGGGGCTTAGCATGGGTTAAAAACCTTTATAAATCTTTGTGTGAGGTAAAGGAAGGCCCAACACGGGATGGTTATAGACAAGTGTATTGGAATAGGGAAGGGCTGATGATGCTCATTTATACACCTATATCCATTTCCAGGGTAATGAATGAGGCCCATCCGTAGTGAAACACTAATACGGGATGGCCTCCAATCAGGGTACTATTCATATCAATTAATACATTCATATGCTAGCCTTAAATAACACCACATTAGTTCTACTCATCATCCTCCTACTATGCTGGGGACATCTCAATACTATTCCTTGGCCAACCATGTTACACCACAAAAATTTCATAACCAACATTAAAGGAACTTGAGTTGAGATGTTGTAAAGGGTCACTACATCGCAGTCAATGATACTACAATGTGGATGTGTGCATTCCTAAACCTCGATAAAATAACTATACAAACTAGTTTATTCTAACAATTTTATCTAATATATGTGAGGTGATTAGAGCTTGCATGATGATGATATTTTATTTGAGGATTTTATCATGTTTTGGATACCTATAGATTAAGATGAAGATACATAGAAGGTCAATGGAACATTAATAAAGGTCATAAAGGTTATATAAATATTGGGAAGTCTACATAAAGGTCTTGGTAAGCTGTATCAAAGTCGATGGAAGAGTATGTAAAGGTAACACTTGGTTGTGTAAAGATCAACAATCAGTTTTTTCTGTATGTAAATGTAATTTTTAAGAAATTGAGCTTTAAATTTTCTAATAGATCCTTATATTATGTGTATGTTTTATGTTTCTATACCATTTTATAGTTTTAATTTATGTGAATATGTCTCAGAATGAACAAGTAAGTTACATCGTAGAGTTAAGAATATTCCATGGATGTCTCAAAAATTGTACCAAATCAAAATTTTCTGGGGATAATCTATGCACAAAAATGATATACCTAAATTGTATATTGGTGTTTTTTGGAAGAAGAAAATATATTCCATGATCAAGATCAATAATATATTGGGATATTTCAAAAGATTTTTTTTTTTAGAATTTTCAAAATTTTTACTGTCAAGTAGTTAAACTATAGAAGTTCCCCTAACACCATATAGGTGCTTAAGGAAGTTGCATTGAGAGGGTATTTTTACAAGAGAAATATAATTCTATGTAATTGTTCTTTGGGAAACGTCATAAGAAATTGACAGGCTGACAGTTACTAAAACACAAAGTTCCCATATTTTTTGTTATTGTACAAGTTATTTGATTTGGGGACATGAAATAGTTTTATAATATATTTCATAGATGAATTTACCCCTAGGTAATACAAGAATAATAAAAGGGAGAACAAATATCAATTATAGGATGAGAAACTGAGATGTTGGAGAAACTATACTATATCGACCAATATAGAAGTTGTATAGATTGGTTTGCAATGTATTCTTTATGCTTTTAACCACATAACATTGAAATTCATATGTTGGTTGAAAATAAAATTTCAATTAAGATTACAAATTTATTTTATAATTATATTTTAGATAATTATTTTATTCTCGTTCATATGATTTTTATTCATTCATGATTTATTAACTATTAATCATGAGTGGCGAGAATTATAGAGGAGGGTGGTTTTGATTTAAAGGGATACATGCCCTATGATTTATATCATACTTTTATTATGAGTTATTAAATTTCATTGTGTTTTATTGGGATTAGTTTAAATAAAATTTCCTAGTCTCTTAGAATGATAAATGATAATTAGTAGAAGATACCCAATGTAATTGAGGGTAATAGAGAGTGTGATACGGCATAACTCAGGCCTTTTATTTGGATATAAAATAAAAAACACATATGTTTGTTATATTTCCATGACCAAAGGGATCAGTGAGATTTTTTAGTATTAGTTGTGTATGAAAATGGAAAAATAGTAAATTTAAGATGTTTTGGGACTATTTATTAGAGTATATTCATGAGTGAAGTTGAATCATTCCAAAATTTGAAAACCCATCATAAGAAATTTATTCCACTCTTTTGCTACTTCCTGAAAATTTTTATGTTTAGTTAATTTTAGTTTATATTCATTTGATTTAGTTTACTTTAATAATTAGGGGAATAATTAAGAAGAACTAACAAATAGATTCAAGGTTATTTCTAGGAATCCTTTATCAACATGATATTGACCCATGCATCCACAACAACACAATCTTAAAATTAGGTGCATTTTTAGAAAATTTAAATAGTAATCTTTGTTAACCGTGGGAAATTAACAATAGATTGAGGCTTATCAAGTTTATATTTGTTGTTTTTAGAGAATAAGAGAAACTAGTCGATTTTGAAAAAATTCTTAGGTCAAGACTTTTCCCGCCTCATTAGTGTTTCCTAATTTTATTCTTGGATTTGTATTTTTTTCTGTTTTCATTTGTTTTCCATTTTACACACTTGTTTGTTTATGGTGGTGTGTATGATGGATTACTTGACAAATAAATATTATTCTACATCACCATTATAGTACCCTAAATACTAAGGGGTATCTTCTGAAGGGATCAATTTTTTTATTAGTGGATATAATAAGGAGAAGGCTGAAAACTTTCTAACCTGTATGGGTATGATGACATTAAAAATCAATATTGTAATGACACCTACTACCAACCATGTATAGGTTCTTCCAACTTTTAGGACAATCAAGGTGAACATAATGATGATAAAATATACAGAATTTAAGGGTTTCAATAGAATAATTCACCTTCTGGGGGGGATGAAAACACTTTTGAAATACTCTATGATCAATGATGTGAGACCAAATTGGATGAAACACAAGTCAAGTAACAGAAATAGATAGCTAATAATAAATTAGAATAGTTAAATAATATAGTGTTAATTTCTTGAAAACATATTTTTTAGTTATTGATAAAAGAAATTAATTTATAGAAGAAAAATGGAAGATGGGGGAAGTGGATGATGTTAAAAAGGAATATGAAAATTCATCACTCCTATGCCTGAAAGATAAATAAGAACAAAACATGATGGATGTTATTGAATTTTTCTGAGAGATTGAAGTTTTCTAGAGTGAATGAAAACACTAAATTTAAAGAGGTCTAAAATTGTGAAGTGTAGGATGAGACTGAATTTATTGAATTAGCTGATTTTTTTAGTATAGTAATAACATCTAGTTCTTGATAACTGGGTTGATGAAACAACTAAAATTCACAGATCCCTAAAAATATTATATAATTAGGGACAATAAAAAAATATGAAAAAAGACTTAGATAATATATAAATTTTCAATAAGTAGTCACTTAAAACACGAACAGAAGAAAAGCCAACGACTTCATTTAAAGAGGAGTCATAAGATTCCGAGTAATAATATAGATCTTGATGAATAAAATGAGGAAATAGTGGTGGAATTAAGTTAATTGGATTACCATGGTTAAATATTTAGATAAGAAACACTACCATCCATGGAATAACCTAAATAAGCTTCTACAATTCAAATATTTTTTATGGATTTATTAAAAAATAAGTTTAAAATAAGTAAATTTTCTTCAAAATCCCTGAAATTATCCAATATGAAGAATAATGGGTCTACCTATTATACTTACAAAAAGATATGGAGAAGACCATGATGTATCTCATTGATAAAATGATGGGAAGGAGTAAGACATAGTATGACACCGATGGTGAAACAATCTTTAAATATGTTTCAAGAGAAGAATTGGAGGAGGAGTTTGATATTAATAAACATACTAAATGGTTTGAAGAGGAAGAACCTCTAACAATAGAATAAGAGTTTAAGGAGAAAGAAATTTTTAGACCACTCATAGCATGTGGAAAAAGAAAGGGAGTTAAACCATTAGATGAATAGTTTGTTAAGATTATTGAAATTCTCATGTATGGTCAAACTAGAACACCGAGAAAAGTAGAGAGTGTTCCTAAAATTCAGGTAATCATATAGTAATTCAAAGATAAGATATATGAAAATGAATTAGTGGAGGATGAATTCCTACAAATGAATAAAAAAATTTATAAAGAATAACCTTGATCACTTGGTGAAGGGGGAGACTTCTGTAATCCTTCTTTTATTATAGAAGTGTAAGAGTCACTACTAGAACATTAAAGGTATGAGAAAGTTTCTAAACATCAATAAAAAATCAAATAATTTAAAAGTGATAATAAAGACATAGTGTTATAGTAATACTATAAAATCTCAACAAATTTGTATTTTTGAGTCCCGTCCTTGAATATTTCCATGAAATGGTATCTACCAATAACCGATTTCAATAAGAAATAATAGAGGGGGAATAATATATTTAACATAAATGAGGATAATTATGAAATAGTTTTATAACCAAACTAGGTATTATTTTTTCAAATGCTAATTATGTGACATAATGGGTTTGGCATTTCTTAATTTCCTTAAACAAATTAATTTTAGGAGGGAACACATGTTTTTATAGCTTTCTTTGGAACTACTTTCATTTTATATTTTATTTTGAGTTTTTCTTTATGGTGGATTTTTTCCATTACCCTCTCATTTTCTTGATATTTAATTAATAGAAACCTACACCTCCACTTGTTTAATCTATTTTTTATGTATAATGATGAACTATTCCTGAGGAAAATGAGATCCAATAAAGAAGGATTAAAGAGAAAAGAAAAGAATTTTAATACCAATAAAACCATGATAGATATCCAAAAAACAAATCTAATTTTAACTAGGGATACATTTTTTTATTTCTTATCATTATTTTTAATGAAATGTTTTAACATTTTCATTAACCCCCTCACCATGGTTTAACATTGGGTATAATACTTAGTTTAAGTATAAGTATGAATCAATGTATACCTTGATTAGGGATTTTTACCCCTCATTGGATGAACTAATATACATCATAACATAGAAGATATGATTTTTATTACTAGAAAGTTTTTTATTCTTCCTACACATAAATGAAAAGCTATAAGTGGACATTTATGAATGTAAAATTGTTTATTCTAATTTTGAGTTGTGTAAAAGTTATCTATGATTCCATTTTAATTATTAAATTTTATTTTTAAAATATTTAACTAACTATACCAATTATTTATGTTCCAAATATGAAGTAATCATATAATATATTTTAATTACAATTTTTAAAAGGGTTTTGAGCCATTTTGAAATTTTTTTTCCCATACAAAATTTATTGAGGGAACTCAACTGGTATGACACCACTAGAACTTTTGGGTTTTTCATAAGAAATGAAGATGTTTTTGAATTACATTAAAATTATTGAGGCCATATATTGATACATTATTGATCTGATTTTACCATCAGACATACCCAACATATTATATTTGGTGAACCCTATAGAAACCATGGAATTAATTGATATGAATCCATATTAGAAGTCAATATATCCTCTTTATCCTTTTTATTTGTGTATAATTTCATGATACTTAATTTGATCTTAAAATGAGGAGTTCTTTTTTTAATTTCATATTGTTTCTAAAATTAATATTATAAAATTAAAAGTGGGGAGTTTTCTCTTGATTAGTTTGAAACATGATTCAAAAATTCTAGGTGAGTAATCTTAATTTTTTTTAAATAGATTTAAAAATAATTAAAATAGAAAAAAGGAAAGGGAAAAAAGTTAGCATACCTAGGATTGACTTATAGATAGAAACACATCCCCTTTCTTGTTATTTATTTTTAAATTAGTTTTGATATGGTATTGATGGTGGGTATTGAAGTGCCATTTTTCATTACATCCAAGGCCATGTGACCTTTTCGATTTACCTATTTCACTAAAAAATAAAAGAGAGGAAAAATTATTAGAGTAATATTAACTTTTTATCACGAATTTTCATTTTTAAATTTGGAACTTACCTGAGAAGAGGAGAAAGACGTATAAGATGAGGTCTTTTGAAGGGGAGTTTAAGTGGGTAATTTTTCATTGATATTTTGTCGAAAATTATTTATTGTTTTTTAATATTTACCTCATTTTTCAATTATATAATTTTAATTTTTTACATAATATTTCATCAACCTTTTTTCTCAAAGATGTTATAATATTAATGAAAATATCTTCATTGTTGAGTGAAAGTGTTGATTAGATGATTTTGTGAAATATTTTTGGAATATATTATTGTTTATATTATAATTTGTGTTGGATTTTTATCAATATATAAATCGTATTCAAACTCACATTTTTTGTGAGTTGATGGTTCTTGGATACTAATTCAGAAGATTCTTAACATGGATCAAAGTGTTTTAAAGTCATGGAAGGAGTCCATGAATCAAGAAAATTGAATGAGAAGAAGGAGTTACACATATAAAATAATGGTATTTCATGATACAAGTGGATTGAAATATATGTTTTGTGCCACAACTGATGTCCATGACATACCTAGTAAAAAAGGATGGGCTATGTTGTAGTAGAGGTTTTCATTCTGTCAAGATGTTGAAGTTGGGAGTGGGATGGAAAATGGTCTCCAAGATCTCATATTTTAGTGTAAGTGTATATGATATAGAGGAGACGAGTTTAGGTTTCTCCACACCATGATAAAGGACCATTCCATGGAGGATGTTGGGTTATTTTTTAGTGGATCTGGAAAATCAAGGACCTCTATGCCATAATAATGGACCATGCCACAATTAATACAAGGTGGAATTATGTGGAACGAGAGAATTTGGGACCTCCATGAAGAAAAACATATTCCATGCTGTAGTCAGGGGAAAATATGGAAGGCCACACTGCAGTATATGGATCATGTAGTAGAGGAGGCTAGATTAGAATTTTATGTTTCTGGAGAATTCAAGGTTTCTATGATATAGTAAGTTTACTACACCAAAATGATTTCGAGTAGTTTAAAAATAAATGGTTTAAAGAACCACCTCACACTATAATGGCTGTGGATTCACCATATAAGTGGTTTTCAAGGAAAATTTTGACAGTTCAATGATGATTCCTTACTAGGATTCATATTCAAAATTTAGTGGTTATTAAAACCTATTAAAACTAGAAATAGAAATTTAATGTTCAATATTACAATGAGAGATGATATAAGGATTGTGATTCAAGAATGGGATTTTAATTTTAAATTAAAATTCAAATCTATTATCAGTTTAATATGGGAAAATGTGAAGATTTTAAAACTTTTTGAAAATTAATAATCGAAGAAGATAAAATGGAGGAATTAGAAGAAATTATAGATATGTTCTATAAAATAAAGTTAATTTGGTAATAAAAATAAGAAAAATGGATCTAAAATAAGAATATTTAAATGGTTGTGTGCATATGAAATGCATAACAACTAAAGAGGAAACATTTTTCCTTTACAAGTTAAAAAAATAATTTCTACTTGTTCATTTTTTTACAAGTAGGTTATAAGTTGAATATTTTAACACATTTAATAACTAATTTGATGTTTAGTTTTTTGAAAATTATTTTTCTATTTCCCAATAATTTTCCATTGAAAAGTGTTGGAATAACTAATATACAAGAAGTACCTAATCATAGTCTATATATGTGAAAATGTGAGTTAGAAGGTTATACTTTACTCATTGGATCTTTTGAAGTTGGTCAACATATAAAATGTTTGAGTCATAATTTAATATTTTGAGTCCATTCTTTTCCATTTAATTTAAAATTTATTATGGTTATATAAAGTGGTGAAAACATATTCTATGATTTTTTGGAAAAATTTAAGAGTTGATCTCTATGTAGCAGAAGATTGGAAGAAGAAGATCCAAAAGCTCAAATGTTTCTAAAGAAGTAGTATAAGGTATAATGTTTTAGAAGATTGAGTTTCAACCGTAAGCTAATATATTTCCTATATAAAGAATGAGTGTAATATATTTATTAAATATATAGGATATTGAGGTTCAAGTGATCCTTTGTAGGTTGATATTTTAAAGTGATACTTTTTTAAACTAGAGGAACGAGTATAAAACACTATTCAAGTTAAGTGTTATTACCTCCTACCATTATTTTCATTAAGGGTGATTCCATCCTTACCCATATTTTTATATATGAAAGATATTAGTATAAAATCTATGTCTGAGGTTATTCTAAACATAGAAAGGATTAGGTTCCCACATTAGGACCGATCGTTGAAATTTTTTTGCGACTTTCATTTTATCTTTCATATATTTGAATATAGGTGTGGATGATATAAAAAGGTGAGTAAGTTGAAATTATAATAGAATATAATGGTCTATTTCCATGTGATGTAAATTTTAAAAATTTTACCACTAATTTAACTCCCATTTCTCAATGGTGCTACATTCCTAATAAGTTCAATTGGTATAAGAAAAAATTATACCTCCGTAGATCTATTTTTTTAATCCCGGAGAATTTAAGTTTACTTAATAGTAGAGTTGTTCCTAATTTTTATGGAAATAATTATTATTCTTAGAATAATATGAAGATAACCTACCTTCTTTCACTTTTACTAGAAGTGGTTTATGCACAACTATTGGATTTCCACATGAGGAAAAGGATACAATAATGAATCTTTCATCAAATAGGTGTTTTAAATATGATGATAATGATTTAAATTGTATCATTATATATCTTCTAAAAATATTTTTCACCAAGGTGATGAGATTTAAAATGGAAAATGATATTTGGGATAAAATGGAAATCATTTTTGAAGGTGATATTAATGTGAAAGAAGAAAAAATTTAAATCTAGAAAAGTTAATTCGAATATAGTAAAATAGTAGAGGAAGAGACCATTGAAGAGTATTTTACTAGGGTAAATGAAAAAGTTTTTAAAATTTGAGGTTTTAAGAAAAGGTATTAGATTCAACTATTTTGAAAAATTTAAATAGGAAGTTTCCTGATATATTTTATCCAAAAATAAATTCTATTGTAGATAAAGAGTATTTCACTCGATGTGGTTCAAAAAAATTCCAATTACTTTTGAAATAAGTAAATCCATAATATTGAAAAAGAATGTGAGAGATGAAATATGTTTTAATGCGATGAATAAGCTTAAAACATCAGAAGAAGAAGAGATATAAAACATATCAATATATAAATCTATAAAAAATAAATAGTATTCATTCCTAATAAATTTACCTCAATTAAACTTGAAAAAATAACTGTATATTTAATGGAAAAATTCCCGTAATTTTTTTGTTCAATTATGGACAAATCATTCTCATGTTTGATTACCAAATATATAAAAGTTGTGAGTTGAAAGAAGATGATCAAGTGAATATCCATCACAAGAATAAGTGGGGTGAAATTTCTAAAGAGGTAAAACAATATAGAGAGAGAAATGATATATTCTAGAAGGAAAATTTGGACAATGATTTTAAAATAATAGGATAGCTAAATAACTAAAATTAATTCATTAGAAAAATATATTCTAGAAAAAATAGCTAACTTCATTTATAATATAGTGTGTAAAAATCTTCCAGTAAAGAATAATATGGTGACGAAACATATAAAAAAATGGTTTCATATCCTAACTTATAGTGTATCTGAAGAAAAAATCCAAAATAAATAAGGAATCCTAACTTTCTGGAATGAAAGATGAAATAGAATAAGTTTTTAAAGTAGAATAATAATATCTTCAAGGAATAATTTACATTAATGTAAAAGTATAAAAAATAATAAAATATATTAAAAGAGAATGATATGAATCATTCGATAAAGGAATAAAAATTAGAAAAAACTCAATAAAGATTTATAGAAGATGAAAAATCCATAAAGATGATTAATTGGTATTTTTGTAATGTAAATAATGTTCAATAATAATCTTCATAAAATTTTAGAGAAAGCATTTGTATCAAAAAAGTTCCAAATCAACTTGATAATTCAAATTTTTCTATGATTTTTCAACTAACTATATTGGTTTAACAAAACAAGGAAGGAAATGTGTGGATAAAAAAGAATATTAAAAAAATTTCTTCATTCTGAAATCAATCAAACATATAAATTCACTCCCAGATGACTAATATTCCATAGGAAAGGAAGATGGAAGTTACAATATTTGATTAATCGTAATGATAGTATGTCAACCAACATTTATCTTATCATTGAAGATTATGATTCAATTGTTATTATCAGTGTTATAGAGTATTCGTGAATATGTCTTATAGCTATTGGTACAACATGTCACCTCCTTTGATAAGGCATTATTTAAGGGGAACAAGTACCAGAAGGATGAGAAGTTTTGAAGATAGTATTAATAATGTCCGGAAGTTGAAGAAAAATGTTTAGAAGAAATGTATAAGTGTTAAAAGGTTTGAAATATATAATAGGTATTAATGTTTTGATGATATATGAGAAAGGTGAGATCAATCTGGTAATTATTCAGAATAATATTTTACTACTCTACCCAAAAAAGTCATATTCATCAAGTAAGAGAAGGAATATAGTGGCCCAAGCTTAGAATACTAAGATATTACATCATTTTGGACAAGTATTCTACACATTACAAAATTACACACCTCAGGACCATGACTGTTCAGAGTATTTGGAATCTTGGAACACTATCTTCTAACATGGTGAATGATATTCAATATTTCCCACAAAGATATTCCCATTTTGTACTCTTATATAAAATCTTTCTTCAGAACCTGAGGAAAGGAAACATAAGAAAGGGTGGGATCAGAGGCCCAGTAAGTGTAAATAAGAGATATTCATAAGCACAACTTGAGAATAAGGGTATGGGAACATGATAATAATATTATAAGATCATACACTACAAATAAAATATCACATACATGAGTCATGTCGTAAATATTAACAGTTCATACGACATGTATCACAAGGTAATTAAGAGAATAATCAATGAAAGAATAACATACGAATAAGACATTGAATTTTGGTAGACACATAGGCATATTAAAAAATTTCTATAGTAGTCAATGATTAATTCTATGTCAATATTAGTGGAATGGGTTTACTTCCCAAACCATCTTAGTAGTCATGGTTCACTCCCAAGACCATCTTAGTGGACCCAGTCCTTTACTGAACCGAGTTTACTCCCCTTTCCATCCATGTGTTTATAATGAGATATAAATTATTACCCAATTCATTGGAGGTATATATAGGTTCTACCCATATAAAAATTAAATTATACATACGTGTTCCACAATATCATAAAGAATCATATCATAACCCATGAAATGAAATATGTATCATAAACATGTCATCATATCATAACATGTGGAGAATAAATAGGTTTCATAATAATTTAATCAAATAATAACCCATAAAAATAAGTGGGTTTCAAAATAATACGACCCATGAATGATAAAATGGCTACATAAACATATAACTCATGAAATAGAAATGAGTTTCTTAAACATATAACATGTGCAAGAGAAACCAGTTTCATAAATATCATTTAATAAAAACATAAACCATTTAGAGAAGGAATATGAATGGAACCCTTTGATCATATCCTCTGAAAGGAATGAATAACACAAAAAAATTTCATATTTTGTGGAAAATAATTTTGTTAAATCTTTTGAAAACATCTATTGTGGAAAATATCCTTTATTATTTGAATAATGAGTTTTAAACCATTAAACATTTTGAAAATAATTTTATTTTAAAGTAACTTTGAAAACATATAAAATAATATTTGAAAACCATAAACCATTTTTAGAATCATTTTTATTTAAATTTATCTTAAAATATCATGTAAATACATTTTTAAAACATTTTTAGAAAACATTGTTTTGAAATAATGAAAATTCCCGACTAAAGAGAGAAATACGGTTAGATTTTATTAATTTTTTTATTAATTATATTAAGTAAAAAAGTGTGAAAAAATTGTAACAATACATGATGATATATTTAATAACCATAATAGAATAATATTCATGATATTTATTGATAGATGGATCATAATATCTTATCAATGCAAGCCTAGTCGTATACAATCCTAATAATGATGAGAATGTAGCAACAATCTCTTACCATTTTGGTAACCTTGAATCCTAATCCCCATTAGAGAATGACATGAATATAAAAATAAAATATCATGAAAATAATTATATTCATGACAAAACGTTTCAAAGGTAAGGATATACACCATGAAAAATAATATAGGTGTATAAAATAACTTTTGCAATGAAGAAGGAAAATTGAGAGAAAATTACCTTACCAATTTGGTAAAATTTGAACCATAAAACAACATGATATGGAGATAATAAAATGGGTTTGTAAATACCAATAAATCTACGTATAATAATAATATAATACATTCATGGGTAGTATATACCGCACAAAAAAGAAACGAGTGGTTAATAAGACATATGTCTCATAGAAATAAAAGTGAGACTAAAAATCCATTACTATTTGAGTAAAATTTGAATCATGATTTTCATGAAATAATACAATAAATTTAAACTTTTAATATAATTAAATAAAGTTAATAATTTATATAACATGTCATAGAGAAGTATATACACCACAAAACATGAATATGTGGTGAATATAGCATAATCTTACAGAAATAAAAGTTAGAAGAGAAAACCCTTACCTTAAGTATTGAATTTCTATGTACAGATTCAAAAATAATAAATGTAAGTTTATTATAAATATACCAATGAAACATATTATTATATATAATACAATAATTTATTTTATTATAACATTATATTACCCATTTATTTACAATTCCCTGTTAATGTTATTTTTAGGTAATAATCACCTTGTTTTCAAATAAGTTTTGAATTTTTATTCTTGATCACCTTACATAGAGAAATATTTAATTATTTAAATAATTTAAGAGATGAATATAAATATAATATATATTCAGTATACAATTAGTTAAAATAATGTATAAAATAAAGAATTATGAAATTTAATACCCTGTTCATAGAGATGGTAGGCCGTACATATGCATGAATGTTGTTTCTGTTTTCATGTCACATTGAAAGAAAGAAAGTAAATAAAATATATATATATTATCAAGACTGTATAATTTTTATGTCATAATTATTATAAAATTTACTAAACCCATCGTTAATACATTCCATCGAAAGTGTGAATTAATCACATCACTTTTAGGAGGCAATAGTGCACACTTCCAGAAATAAAGTTATTATGTACCCAAAAAAGAAAAACATGATGTTTTGTGTTATATAATAATTCCAAAATCATATAGAAATCATAAATATCATATATAACACATAAAAAAATAGTTCCATCATTATTACCAATCTTGAATTGTGTTAATGGAAGAAGGAATGACATCGGTTCACATGGCGGTAGCTCGCTGTACACACGAATGATGATTGCGTATCTCATTTGATGGAAGTGTGTGTAGGTGTAGATAAAAACATTAATATAATATAATATTAATATATTTATGATAATTAAGTTATTATATATGTATGTAAAATAATAATTTATTGTTGGGGGGGATAATTAAATAAAACAAAAGTTCTTATGGAAGGGTGTTACCTCTATTTTGGGTAATTACTTTTACTCTTCACTAATGGACTAACTTAGTTTTTTCCAAAATTGAGGATTATACGATGAGAGGATGGAATTTAAAATCTTATTTGGGTTGGGTATTTCCAAGACAAATGGATTTAGATGTTTTAATAAGTGAAGGGGTTGAGTGCACTTTTATAGTAGATGAGAAGTGTCATTGTTATAAATATAATGAGGTAAACACTATTGAGTAGTCTAAATTACATAATTTCACTATAGGAAAATGAAAATTTTGCCGCTGTTTTTTTGGATATAGCGGCGGTTTAAACCTCCGCCATATTCTTCTATGACAGTTTCAAAAAACTGCTACTCAATTGTGTGTCGGCATACGATACTAAAAAGTTTCCTCGATATAGCAACGGTTTATGGTAACCATCGAAGTGGACGTATTTACCGGTGGTTTTTTATAGTTTTAGTGGCGGTTTTCCCATTGAAAATGATATTTCTTTAGGGGCGGTTAAAACTGCCACTAAAAAAACAATTTTTTCCTGGAAAAACACCGATAGAACTAAGATAACCATGACAAAAATAATAATGGAATATAAAAATTGTGTAGCAGTAGTTAAAACAACCACTAAATTATTTTCCGTAGCGGTGGTTTTAACTGTCACAGATAGAAAAATACAAAAATTATAGAGGAGGTCAAACCCACCCCTAAATATAATACATTTATTTCTCGGTGGTTAAAACCGCCACTAAATCCAAATTTACAAAAAAATAACTAATTCTACAACCCTAGTATGAGTTCCCTAAAAAAACCATTCAAATTTCACTTTCAAATAAATCCCACACCCAAAATAATTCCCTAAGACATACATTTTCAAAACAATCACATGATAGATAATTGAATAATAGGTTCAGTATGATTATGGTATATGAAATTTATTCTATGTACATGAAGTGTCACTTTTCGATATAGTGGTTTCACAATCATGGATACTAGTTGATCTTGAGTATATTGATGTATTTTTCTATCTGTCAGAACCAAGGAATGTAATCGATACTTGTTGTTTTATTGTATTGTATAGGAATTAAAGGAGAATCATTTTGGAGATCACCCACTTAGAATATCCAATGACCATAGTTACCCAGAATGTATTCATGTTTGACTGTACATACTAGTGTGTGGAAGTTTCCAATGTTTTGAAGAAGTGGTTATTGTCAGCTCTGATCCTAAGCATTCCTGAGCCAAATGTTGGATATGTAGTGAAATGTGATAGATCTGGTTCCATCTTAGGATATGTTTTGATGTAGAGTGATAAATTAGTCACATTGGGTTTCATCATCTTTTAACCCACAGAATGAAATACTATAATCTGTTATTTTAGTTTTTTGTTGTGGTCTATGCATTGAAATGATCATAAACAACCTATTGGGAGAGATATTTGTTGGGTACTTTGGCACCTAGAGTGCATATAATATTTTATCACTACATCGAAATAATATTTATCAGATTAATTTCATAAAGTACTTTTATATGTTTGACATCGATAAAAATTATTCAACTATAAATGGAAATGTAATGGTAAATAGATTGGTCTAGAAAATGTAAAAGATGGGAGAAAAGATTTCAGTAGCTAAATAGAAGATCTTTTCTTCACTGTAAGACTAGTTGGTGGGTGTAGTTCAAGGTTTTGGGGAAGGAATGTGGGTATCCTTAGAGATAATGTCTTCATTGGCTGAACAGGAAAAGATATGTTATAATATTTTTTTGAATGTATCATGATGTGTGATAGGTTGGATAAAATTTGAAACTATTTCATGATGGAATTTTGATATACATGGAATATTTATAATTTGTAGCATGGTAATAGTCACATATTCTATGAGAGATGAGTTTATGAAATCCTATAATTCTTTGAAGTGGGATGTTAACCCAGGGCCGACCATGATTTATAATAATTAAAAGTGGATTTTATGGTGGCCCTCCATAGTAAGATACATTTAAGGATTTGTTTCCCATTGATTGGCTTGTCCAAAAATTATCACCGAGTGTCAGAGTTGATAGTTGAAGTGGGATATTCACCTAGGGATGACCTATTTTACCTCATAGTTTTGGTAATGATAATATAAGTCAATGAGTTTGTAGTTGAAGTTGTGTATAAAATTTTATCCTTAGATCGATAAGCTATCAGGAAGGAGGATCCAAACCATATGATACATGCTTCATGATTTTATTATAGATTTTACTCACCATATGAATCTTTTTGAGAGATACAAATTCTGGTAGTGTAAGACACTCATGTGTTCAATAGATATTTTTAAATTATACTATTAATGAAGTGGAAAGTCCCTTTACCATAACAAGATCATGATTCTAAAGTGTTCAGTAGAAATTCGTAAATTCTTATCAAAACTATTTAGAATAAGTGGAAAGCATAAGTGGGAATGATCACATTCCAACTATAAAACATGAGAAGAGAATACTATTAAATTTTAAGAAAGAAGGGTTGTCCACTAAAAAAAAAGTTGAAGGGAGTTACAAAACTGGATATTCCCAAGAAAATCAATAGGAAGGTTGATCAGTAATCCTTGGGTAACACACCTAATAAATTTAGGAAAAATGATTCCTAAAGAATGATTCATGAAAATACTGAATCGACATATATTGTGCATACCAAATTCATGAAATAAACACATAAAAAGAAACATTAGAAATTTATAAAATACATAAAAGGAAACATTCGAAATCAAGAAAATGTTAGGTCATGAAAATGAATGGTGGAAACTATGTGCCACACACGATACATATACAAACCGAATGTTACAATATTTTTCCAACATATAAACAATACAACTAATCATGGTATGATGATGGACATAGCTCATCACCCTCTCCACCTATGTCTCTACTTCCTACTACCACCTATAAGAACATTGAATTGAAAATTAACTACTGTTGTATATTTATATTTAAACGTAACACTAATAAATTTTTGCAAACTAAATGATTTTTAATTTTTGTGATTTACCTGCTCGCCACCAGTCGATGCGATACCACTGAGGGCAGATCCAGTCATATTCTGATATAAATCAATCAATGCTTTCTGTAAAGCAGATATACAAGCCCCCTGGTCTTGAACTATGTTTTGTAGAGAAACAATCTCTCTCTGAGTATCTCAGGGTATGGACTGACTATAACTAGAATTAGATGCATCTAAAATTCCAAGTGGCCTGCCAAAGACCACAGATAGTATGGGTTCTAAACCCATCATGCACACTCTACCCAGATGCTCCTTCCCAAGGACTTGAGAAACTGGGTCATCATAAGAGACTCTGTAGGACTGAGCATGATTGGCATCCGACAGCTCTTTAATTTTTACCTATAAATAAAATATCAGACATATTAGAATAAATATATATTAACATAGTAACAACTGATAATAAGTTATTATAATGAAAAATGAGTTCGTACCCCTACTTTTTTGTCAGACTCATTAAAAAAACTTCCATCTGATTTTTGGTGGACATTCAACAACACTTCTGTTCGGGATACTTCATACCCTAAACTATGTGATTGCATTAAACTAAAATAAATAAAAAATTTAATATATTAAATAGATAATATTTTCTTATAAATATTTAAACTAATGAAAATATTACCAGAGCAGATTGGCTTCTAGAAAAACTCGTTGACCCCACAGTGTGAGGGATGACCTGCTTAGCCCGGATTGATGCATTATTTCTTGAACGATATTGAAATAAATAAAATAAAATTTAATAGTAATGTATTAAATGTCATATTCTCTTCATATAAATGTATAAATGTAAAATTATATTAATATAGTAATATATATTTAAATACCATATGCTTCTCATCACAATGCCTATCAATAAAAAATTTCCACTGCTCTTTGGGTAGCCCATCGGGTAGCTTGTCATACATATGTTGGGTGGTCAATGAAGTATCATTGACATTGCCCCATAGTCTCCATTTAAAGTCTTTCCATTTTCTGCCATGATTTTTCAATGTCTACTTTTGTGCTATCACATCAACAACTGTAAAGTGGAAACAAATATGTACACATAAATTCATTTTGAAAATATTAATCACAGGACATTAAATTACCCCATAATGTATTAAAATTGCCATTTTTTTGAATAAAAAACTTCATTTTTCCAACTTTTCAGGAATATGCCTCCAATCATCATACGAAATAGGAAGGGAAATGGGCTCTATGGCCATCTGGCCTAAAATCTAGCCAAAAAATCTTGTGGTGTCAGCCGTAGGGACCCCATATGAATCAAATGGGGAAAGTATCTTCTCTCTAGTAAGATTCCATACATCTGATCATTTTATATTTTCTACACTCTTTCATTATTTCCATCTTTAAGGAAAAAATAGTTAGTATAAAAAAGTGAAATAAATTTATTCATATCAAAATTTGTACTTATAACAGTCGCCCTCATTTATGCCTACGAAGAACCTGAAGTGGCGTGATGCTCCCACACTACTGAGGCTCATGAAATGGGAGGCGATGACTGAGCTACTGAAGGGATGCTCACAGAGGGTGTAAAATATTGTGTAAGGGGATATGGTGTAGGGGGGAAAGTTGATGGTGGCTTAGATGTTTTAGGGAGGGAGACATATGGATTATCAACTGTCGCAGTAGTTGATGAAACAATATATTTATTCCTCCTTGGAATTCCTAACATTTGATCAAATAAAATTATGTGTAGAACATATATTTCAAAAAATGTATAATGAAAAAAATTAAAAATGATAAGATATGCACCGTACTAACAAACAAAATATACATAACAATGACAATGAATGAGTGCACAAATGAAATAAGTTGTTGCTAAATGAATGCATTACTGTACACACAATCATTTTCTCCTTAATCATGTCAGTTTCCTACTCCATTACTTCATCCACATCATTCATCCTTGCTACACTAATATTTTCAATATCATGATTGACAAAAAATTCCAATTCTTATTGTTGATTTGATTCAATGTCAGAGGTTAAATATTATACTTCACTACCCATATCATACAAATATCTTTGTTTTACATGTGAAAATAAACTTCACCCTTAATCCACAACATCATTCACATATTATACCATTTTTTCTTATGATGATAAAATATATGGATCATGCAGTTCTTGATCACGAACATCCATCAAACGAGAGAAGTTCACAGAAGTAAATTGCAAGGAATCTCTTTCAACACCTCTGATAATATCAACCCAATTACCTTTGTATAAAACTGTAATGTCCAGGACCTCTCTAATCCATTACATTGTGAAAATGTGGTTCTAGAGTTGTTCTGTGTGGTCAGGGTGACTTGTGGGTGCATTTGGGTGGACTTTTAAGGAAAACTAAAGGGTGATAGCTTTCGCACGGGAGGCACACAGTTTGTCTAAACCACGTGGGAAAACCATGAGAGGCTGGTGTTGGAGGCAGTGGCTAACGTATGGTTAGTGCACAATTTCTCTAACCATGCAGACTAACCGTGTGAGGAGTGTTTGATAAGGCTGAAGCTAACGCACAATTAGTGCGTGGTTTGGCAAACCATGTGAACTAACCGTGAGGGTACTTAAATCTAGAACCTAAAATTATGGATCTAACTCGTTTTCCCCTAAATGGTACGTTTAAGCCTCTAAGTAGCCATAACTCGAGATTACCCTCCCTTGAAGATAGGAGAACCTCTCCCAAGTGTTTTGGAGCTGATCCGAAGGCTTCCCTTTGCGAATCGAAGCCGATTTCTTGAGGTATGTGATCTTTCTTGGTTGGTTTCTTAGATCTAAATAGATCTACTTCTCTTATTCTCTCGGTTTCTTAGATCTACACACGTTATGGGTAGATCTAAGTATTTGGATGAAAAATATGATGAGATTTGGTCTTGGTTGTGTTAGGAGAAGATATCTAAGTAGGATTCTTAGTGGATCAGCCCATCTTTCTTGTGCATTCTTCGTTTGTAGGGTTTTTCGTCAAAAATATTTGAGGTAGAGATTTTTCCTTCGTATCTCCTTTGTGTGTATCATGCGGGGTGGGTACGCTACTATTTATGTGTTAATGGATGAAACCAAACCTTAACAAAGATAATAAACAAACTATTAAAGAATGAAGGGGTGCATCTGAAATTTTTTTTGTACTCTTACAATTGCTATATGTTGTGAACTGTATGGGCTTATGCCCCTTGAAAATCCTGGCTGTTGGTGGTTTTTCCTTGTGCACTAATGAACACTTTTCTTCTGTGATGTTTGAATGACTCCAACATGAGAATTTGGTTAATCACGTAAACTATTCTGATTAAATGATTTTCTAGTGAACAAAAATCCTTTTGTGATCACCCCAGTTAACCAACAGAAAGAAGAACCTAATGAATGATGTGATTGAACCTGGAAGTTTTCATACTCTGTTTTGGTAGTAGGTGTGTTGTTCTGTTTGATACTTATGGGGTGACGTTGATGGGGATGGGATCCTCTGTTGTGGCACGGTTGTTGGTTGTGGATTTGAATATGTGTGGGGATGTATCTCGAGGTTTGGTTTGGTTCCAGTACTTTGAGGGATCTCACGTACCCCTTTGTTGTTGTGACTTTACAAGAGAACTGGGTGTGAATGCTTATATTGATGTTCAGCTGTTTCTCTTCTCTGGCTTGTGGTAGTGCCTGTTAGTTTCCCAATAGTGTAGAATTCATCTAAATGGGATCACTTGAACATGAAAACAAGAATGGTTTAAATATGGAATTGATTTTGGGAATGAGTTGTGACTTGGCCGTGAGTGTCGAGCCTTTCTTTTATGACTAAATAGTAACAAGGGTGTTTTTTCTTAGGTTAGATTTGGAGACCCTAGATTGGGATGAGTTCCTGTTACTTATACATATAATTGTAGTTCTTATGTTTCTTATTCGCTCCCCACCCACATTGATCACTTTGTGCCGAACACCCCCATTCCACGGGGGAGGATGTTTTTCCCAACACTCCTATGAGTGGCTGGTTATTAGCTCTTTTTCTGATCCATTTCCAAAATATCCCAAGACTCTTCAGGCAGGCTGTGATGACCTGAGGTTCATTATAGCCCAAGATTCTTCGGTCATGGTAGTTGTGGTGGTTAACCCAGGTGTGTGCGGGCAGGTTGTTTCCTAAGAGTCATTGGGATGAGGCACTGGTGTCTTTGGGCGTGGAATTAGTTGTTCTAGACTAGGTGTTTGCGGGTGTGGTTATGCGTGGTGGTTGTGGTCCAGGTGTTTGTAGGCGGGATAATGGTTGTGGCCCAGGTGTTTTCGGGCGGGATAGTGGTTTTGGCCCAGTTGTTTGCGGGCGGGATGTGTGGTTGTGGCCCAGGTGTGTGCAAGCAGGGTGTGGCAGTGGGACCATGGTGAGAATGGCAGGATTGGTTCGATACATAGGATGTCTCCAATAACCAGTGGGAAAGTGGCGTGGGGTACTTAAATATCTATGTGCTATTACTATACATTACTTGCGTTATTTGGGGAGTGTGCCTTGGTGAGGCTTGGGTGGTTAGTTTTCCTTGCTAGCTGCTTTGGTTATCTCTTTTCTCATAAGGCATTAAAATGCCTCCCCACTTGTGCACGAGAGTCTTGGTTTTAACTACTGAGTATACTTGTATGATCACCCTACGTATATAAAACGGATTTCATGTTTCTAGGAGGACATCAGGAATCGTGCAGGGCTGTACTAGCTCGGACGTTGGGACAGTTTCAGTTGCTGTTTTCTTTCCTTTTGTACATTACCTTTGTAGTCTCCTAGTACTTTGTGGTATTTAATTTTGTTACATGCATATGGGAATGGTTTTCATTTGTATTTGCTTTTACCCCCGGTTTTGGTGTTGTTGGAATTTACTATCTTATCTCCCGATCCTAATAAAGAAAAAGGGTAATGCCTTATATCTTGTGTGTGATTCTATACCCTTGGTGCTAGTCACCACTCTGAGGCTTATTGGAGGCGGTCTCGGGGGTCATTATCTCTCCCTCAACATGAAAAAGGAAGGGTCTGGAAATCTGTTGTCCCTTCCCTCATCTTGGTGAAGGGAGGTCATGAAAAAAACATCTAAAAAATGACCTTGGTATTTTAATTCAATAATATTGTTCATCTTTCCATATTGTCCAATTTTATCAAATGTAAATATACCACTATTCTATGTTTTTAAACCCTCTTCTCAATCGACTGTACATAATCTAAATCCATTCACGTTGTAACCGTCGAACTTTCTAACTTGTTTTAGTGGATCTCAAGTAAGAAACTTCAAATATTGTGACAACACTTCTCGAGTATCAGTATTCATGATCTAAAAAAATAAATATACTTTATTATAATTACAAAATATATGGTTGAACCTAATATTCATATTTATTGGAATATTTATGAACTTACACATCGTGCAAACCATTCTACATGCTCTTTATTAACAGCTTTCGTTATATATTTCTCATTTTGTGTTCATCCTCTCATTCGTCTCTTTCTTTTTTTCCTCAACTCTTTAATAAATGGATCATCAATTTCACTATTTCGAGTCACATATCTATGGGCCTGTAATAATTCTATTACACTATTCTATCACATATCTATGTCCTCTCAACTAATCGGCTAAAAAAATAAAATATTTTTGATTTTATATGTATTTGAGAATGAGTCGATGTGTCATCAACACGTTCAACTCGATTAAATATTGTCTCAATATCATCCAAGTATCTAGAACAAAAGGAAAGACACTCCTCTGCCAAATAGCCTTCAGCAATAGAGCCTTCTAGTTGAGCTTTATTTGTCATGTATGATGTCAAATGCCCAAGATATCAGTGAAATAAAATAAAAAAACATAATTATGCATTTAATTAAGTTCCAAAATTTCTTACTTAACTGAAAAACAAATAAATAAAGTACATCTCAATTGGATGCATCCATCGATAATGAACTGGGCCACCTAATTTAGCTTCCTAAACCAAATGCATAGTTAAATGCATCATGGTAGTAAAAAAAAATCAAAGTAAAGTTCATATCCATTTCACAAAGTGTCAATACAAACCTCTCCTGAAGGTTTTCATGCTCAAAATGGATGTAGATATTTCTTAAATAGTTGTCTGAAAAATGTGCAGAATTAGAGTACAACAGTAGTAACTTTATTTGGTAATAATATATGTAATGCGAGTGTTAGTAACTGATGTAACAAAATATGTGAATCATGACTTTTCAATCAATGTAACGTAATATTATTTAAGTCAACAGACCTCGACATGTTACATGAATACCCATCAGATACTTTTATATGCTTCAAAATTTGATGGAATCTATCTTTATCCATATTTTTCATTGTAATTTTTTTGGAGAATACTTTTTATTCTCATCTGGCTAGAGATCATGTTTTATGTTCATTACTTGTAAGTATTTCTAAGCATTGAGATGATCCATTAACTTTACATGCTCATTAAGAAATGTAAAGATCAATTTTTAATAGAAATTATTCCCAATATGCATCACATCAAGATTATACCGCAACCAATTAAATTCCCAATACATGAGTTTGAAGAATATAATTTTTTCTTACATTGTTTGTTCCAATTTCACTTGACGATGCACTTCGAACCCATTTCCAACTATCATTAAAATGATGAACCTTTCCAAATTCTATTTCAATGTTTTTAATTTGTTTCCATATTTTAGAACCAGTTAAAAACTTTGGACGTTTTCTACGATCAATGAAACCGTTAAAATTTGATCTGTTCATCTGAAATATTTGAGATGCATCGAGAAATATTTTATTGGACAAGAAGTACCATTTTCTACAATGAGGTATCCGTTCGGGATCAAAATTAAATTTACAAATAGGATAAGACAAACCTATGTATGTTTTCCAACCAGATAAATTTTCAAGCCCAGGGAAGTCACTAATAGTCCACATTAAAGAAGCATGCATTTTGAACATTTTCTTAGAAGAAGCATCAAATGTCTCAACACCTTTGATCAATAAATCTTGAAATTATTCAACTAAAGGATGAAAGTATACAAAAATATCATTTCTTGGAATTTTCTTCCAATAATATTCATCAAAATGATAAAAGACATTTGTTGCATACACATCCATAGAAGCAATTGTAAGGGATCAAAACAACTGGACAAATTCTATAACTGGTACTCAAAGTCCCAAATGGGTTGAATCCATCGGTAATCAATCCTAATCAAACATTCCTAGGATCATCTTATAAATATTGATGCAATGAATCTAATTTTTTCCACGATTATGAATCTCTTGGATGTCACATTAACCCATCATTTTTATTATCTATAGAATTCCACTTCATGTGTTCAATGGTTTTTGATGGCATGAATAATCTTTTCAATCGAGGCTTTAAAGGAATGTAACACAAAACCTTTACAGGTGTGTTCCTTTTATTATTCATCATGGTAGTATGTTTATTCAGAATTCCAACATCACACATTTACATCCATATAGAAGAAGAATATTTTTTTTCATCTTCTCTACTTGAATAGTCTCACCAATAAATCATAAAATCATTGGGACATACATGTATTTTTGTATAATTCCAACCAAGCCTGTTAACAACTTTTTTCATATCATAAAAAAATCGGGTATGTTTGCTTCATGAAATGCATCACACAAAAATTCCAATATCATGTACATTAGTTTATTTGTAATTCCACAAAGACATTTGATATGGTACAACTTTATCAGAAAAGAATGTTTTGAATTTTTCAAACATCCACTATACAACTCTTGATTTCCATCATCAACTAAATCATGAAACATATTTTCCTCAGTGATGTTTTATCTTACATTAGTCTCCACATAATAAATAGTAGGATCTACTGTTATATTACAATCTTGATCTTTTTGTCCTAAAGTCTCAGAAACATCACTTTTGACGTTGCTATTTGTAGCACCCTCATCCTGTTGTTCTGATTTTTTTTGACGATGATGGTGGTGTCTTGGAGTGTCGAATGCATCATTTATGTGGTTTTTCATTTTATTTTCCATTGTCAAAAAAGTTGGGAGCTCATTCTGTGGATTGAAATCAATGATTTACCTTTCCGTAACGTTTTCTTTTCCCTGCCAAATCCAACATAAATATTGATTAGGGAATTGATTCAATAATAAATGTTTATAGAATTCATATCTCTTCAACCATCTTCTAAATTTACATTTAGGACATGGACATCTTATTCACCCTTCAACAGACTGATTGGAAATTCCAAAATATAAAATCTCTTCCAAACCCTTAATATACCGAGGTGTGTTCCTCAATAATGTGATCTATATTTTACCCATGTATATCACAATCTGGCTACACAACATTAAAAAAATTAAAAGACATCACTATTAATAAATAGGGAAAGAGATTCGTATATACTAGTTGAAAAAATATATAAATATGTTAATTAATGTTTTCTTATATAAATACATATCGTAAATAATGAACCCACCCACTAGAAAACTAAAGCATGCAAATTAAATAGATCTACAAAAGAAGAGGAGAATAATGATCCCATCTCTAATGTTTTTTTGTATATCATGCTACACCAAAATAGATAGACA
The DNA here is from genome assembly GCA_963277665.1 of Viscum album. Taxonomy (NCBI): domain Eukaryota; kingdom Viridiplantae; phylum Streptophyta; class Magnoliopsida; order Santalales; family Viscaceae; genus Viscum; species Viscum album. Next base: position 2,070,414,751 of record OY728140.1, read on the forward strand.
AACAGATGATGTCATAACTTTGATATAACTAAAGAAAGGGCTTGAGAAATTCTATAATAATGGAATATAAGTTAGGAATATTAAATGGAAACAAACAATTACATCAAAATAAGTATTTTTGATTCTTTTAAGAGAGAGATATAAGTTTGGGTTGGAAAGATCAGAAGTGAAATTATTTATAAATAATATTTTGATAATTTGGAAAAGATTTTTTCTAATAAGTTTGAGTCTATAAAATCAATTACCTGTAAATATAGAGTTTCTAATATCAGTATAATGGGTTTTGTAGATTTCCCATGATTAATTCCGTTATTTCTATAAGATATTTCTACAATGAGAAAAAAATTTAGAGCTTATATTGTGATAATGTACCCTTGAAACTTTGATTAAAAATCAGAATGTTTTGTTTGAGAAGTTAAACTCTGTAGAGCCTAGTGTTTAATTTTTGTTTGAATAGAAGAATTATACGTTGTGAAAACATTTTTAGGATTCTAATACTATTCATAATTTTTCTAAAATTAAATTTGGTTGAGGCATTGGAGATGTTCCATGATTCATGGTTTTATATGAAGGAATAGTATGGGATAATGAATTATAATTTTTAACTATTGATGATGGAGTTAAAGGTAGTGCATCAGACTATTCACTATTCCCTAACCACAAAATCTTTTTTTTATAACAAGCCTAATTAATATTCTCATATTACCCCATAACCTATTATCACTTGTTCCAAAATTCATTTGTAATATGAGATTATTAATAAAATATAATTATTTTATTTATATTTTATTATTTGATATCTTTATTATCTATTTACTTTTTACTATAGTTTTATGTTTAAAATCATATTTATTTTTCAGGATACATTTATTTTTGGTTAACATAACATTCAATAATGAATAAGAATTTTTAACTATATTTTTAGGTTCTTTTCTTGTTTATTATTCCTCTTTTTAATATGGTTGAAGACAATAGAAATGTATCAGTTTACAAATCACAAATGTGGGTTAATTTTTTAATTTATCCAAGTGTTTTTTGAAATTCCATGAATCCCAAAAAAGGATAGGGAACCTAAAAAATAAAACCATAATATTTTTATATATCAAATTATGTATATAGAGTGTGAGAAAAAATAATCCTAGTATGATCTCAACAAGGATTTTGTGAAATTATTTTCAAAACACATCTCATTTATGATAATTTTAAATATAGTTAAGAAATATATTTTTATTGAGAATCAAATGAAAAACCAAATATCATTATAACGTCCATTTTATAAAATTCTATTGTTTCTTATTTAAATGAAAATAATCATTTTAAAAATATTCTTTAAAACCATTACATTCTTTAAAACCACCCATTACAGTTTCAATTTTAAAAATTCTTTAGAAGAACCCTTTTGAAAACACTTCAAAAACAATTTAATGAATCAAACCCATTATCGTAAACTGTACAAATAATACACAATGTCACCACATCACAAACGAGATATGAGTAAACAAGGAGAAAAATTCATGGTTCCCACCACATTAATCAAAATAGGGGACACAAGGAATGAGTGTCCCCAAATAGAATCCATAAAGTATTATAGGAAACAAAAAAGGTTATAAATTTAGATAATCCTAGACCTTACCAATACAAGATACTTACCATTAACCTATGTTTCATCCAAAAAAACAAGTCACTTGACTATCCTGCTCCTAGAATCATAAGGGGAACTTCCCACTATCTATGGTATAAAACAAAACTAGGGGACGCTAATAGTGCGTGACTATCTAGTGTAACCTAAAATTATACCTCTCTCTCAGTACCTAGTGTATCCATGATAGAAATAATAGGAGACAAGTAATCAAACAAGTTACATGACTAATGCAATAACATAATATAAATCTAACCTCAACTCCAACACCCTTGCAATAAACAACACCAAAAATATCATCCATGTAATAAAAATACATTTAAATAGAAGGGGTAATCATTGAGGGTATTACCTATATTATAAGTAGTTAATTATGAAAGTTACAAATGAGACTTAATAAAATAATCAGAATTCTATGTCACTTTAATGCTATTTGAAATCCCATTTCAAATAATTAATTAAAACTAACCATTTAAAATCCCATTAAAAATATTCTTAAACATTAAACCATTTCATTTAAAACCATTAAAGCACCCAAAACTTCCTTTCCGTTAAAAAATTTCTATAAAAAACTTTAACCAATTCAAGACCCAAGTAGGTTTAATTCCCTTTAAAACACAAAATTCATTTAAAAATGACCTTAACACATTTTTATAAACAATTAAAACATGAAATTATTTCTGGAAAAAACCTTGACACACCCTTTATTCCAAGTGTGGAATAACATTAAAATATTTATAAATTCAATTACAACAATAACGTATAGATTCAAGTATAACAATCACATATAACTAGAGGATGGAATAAGTAGAAGAAGGATGATACTGAGGGATAGTAAGAACTGTTGACCAGTGGTACAGGTCAAGAACTTCTATAGGGAGGTGAGTTAGGGCTTCGTGGGGGTCGACAAATATGGGAAGCGATCCCCACTAAGTTGCTGCTAGGAGCGCTAAGGGGAGGTGAGCTAGGGCTTCGGGGGTCACTGGGGGGGGGGGGTCACGTGGGGGTCTGGGGGGAGAAGGGGAGTTCTCGTGGGGTGTGGGGGGAGAAGGGGGGGGGTCTCACGTGGGTTAGGGGGAGAAGTGTTGGGATTGAAAAAAAGAAGTTTAGTAGCTATTTTTAACTAACCGTTGCTAAATCATTTATAAAAAAATTAGTGGCGATTTAGTAAACCACCGCTAAAAAACTACCGCAAAAGGCTATTTATGTTATAGTGTGTGCCTCATATAATGTTCATTTTTTTGATAAAAGGTAATAAAATGTCTAAATATGGATATCCAATAGATTTTTGATTCATGTATATGTCATTTTACCATTAATTTTAATGTTTAACTGCTAAGTAAACTCATTTTTACCTCAATTATTATAATTAATTTTAATTACTTTGACTAATATTTTTGGGTAGAAACTATGTTGACTTTAATAGATATTATAAATTTTTTTAATTCCAAATATGGAATCCATTTTTTGAATTCTAAATTCACAATGGGTATAAATTAATTTAAAATTAATACTGAAGATGGGATGAAATAATTGGTTATTAAAGCGAAAACGTTCAATAGTTTGAATTGTTTTTATATCCAATTTAAATGTGAATTTTATTAACATATATTAAATTGATTAAATAAATTTATAATAAATTTATATATATTTTAAAACGAATTTAAAAAGAAAAGTTAACTATATAAATAAATTATAATAAAATGTTGTTTTCAATTAAAACATATTGTTTTTAACTATTCATTAAAAAATTAAACTTATCAAAAAAATACAAAAAATTTAACCAAAGTAAAATCTGAAATTCATATTTTAAGAAATTAAGTTTCTTTTGTGAAATAAAATTTATAAAATTTCGAAAACTAGATTTAAAATAGGCGCGTCATTAAAAAGAGGTAAAATCACCTTTTATAAGAATTATATATCTTTATGCATAAAATTGGATTTATTCATATCTGTTGTATAGGAAACACATAAGATGAACATTAAATAGTTGAATGAATATAATATATATATGTTTAATTAAAATATTTTAACTAAATTGTTTCAATTAATTTATTGAGGTAAAACATGTTTAAAATCATAAATATTGTTTTCGAGTAAAATATTTCATATATTTTCAAATGGTATTTATATTAATTTCTAGTTAATTAGTCATAAATTAATTTATATAATATACATGTGAAAACCATATTTTAAAAATATAATTAATCTTATTCATAACCTTCATTATAATAGCTTGATGAAAAAGAGAATGATAATTTAATAATAATATTATTGGTATATTTTAGTTTGGTAAAATTAGGCTTTTGTGTAACACAAGATATCAAAAAACCCCGACATTGTGTGAAACATAAGAAAATGATAGTGTTGTGTGTACTGAACGATAATATAAGGGTTTAATGTAGTGTATGATTAACATGAGATTTTTTTTAAATGAAATCCAAACATAGTGCTTTCATATAACACAAGTTATATTCAGTGTTGTATGAAATGAAAAATATTGAAAAGCTCAAATTAATTCCAAACAATTTCACAAAATCATGATGTGTTGGATTATACCACCCTAAAAATGAATTTATCCCTAAAAATTAATTTGGTTTATCAAAGTTTAAATACTTTTTGGTTCCTTTTATAGAAACAAACATGGTAAAAATTAATAATAAAACTTCCTTAAAAAGGGAAAGAAGGAACCATAATGGTTACCCATGTAACTCATAACTATGTTTCCACGTAGGGGAGTACAGTTTAATACATGGAAAAGGAAGAAAATTATATAAAATTACAAAGAGTGATTAAGACCACTGATCAAAATAAAGTAGTAGATCCAGAAAAAGTTAGCAATCATAAAACCAAAAACCAATAGGTGTGAAAGTGGTCATTGATATCGTAAAAAATAACGATAGTAGGACACCATTTTATTTCAGTATCCTATTACTAAAATTGAATAATTTTTATAACATAATGTACTTAATTGATTTTATTCCAACTAATAAGCATAATCTCTCCATTGGGTTTTTCCTGGATCAATTTTCACTTCATCGCTTATTCTAATAAATAAAGGTGAATTGTCCATTCTTGAAGCTTTAGTAGATAATGAGACCCACAAATAGAATGATAAGCCATTACCTCTATATTTAGTTAACATAAAAAGAAGGTTAGCATAGGTTATCCAATATTCATAAATCCTTATATGGAGAGATAATACTATAATCTCTAAAACCACATCTGATGTCTAACTTAAACCATTCAATAAATGGTAAACCTCGTAACCCTTTTGAAAGATGAAAATACAAAATATTATAAACATGGTCACTAAAATTCTCAAAATTAGATTAACATTGATCAGAAGTATATCATAAATTATCTCCTAGTTATCACATTCCAAACATATGAATAACTTCATCATATATTCTTTTGAAACATGAGAATAACCTGAATTATCATAAATAATTATTGAAAACATTCATGATTTCTTATTCCAATGATTACTAGATATATTCCTTAAATATAGAAAAGGCTATAAAATTCATCCAGGAGAACACACACCACTTTCTCAAAAAATAAATAATCATTTCCATGGTAATTAGTACTACCCAATTTACTTTATCCATATCAATCGTCTATTTACCCATGATAAACATAATTTTCTCAATGTTAGGAACACATTAAGTGTTACATTCCCTTAATCAAAATATAACATTTCCATTAAATATATTTTCAATGTCATCATTACCGTTCAAAATATCCTTTTAAATCCTTAATGAAAAACATACTCAAAAAATACTTATATATTTTATGATTCATATAACATAAACTTTTAATTCCAAAACATATACACATTAATCATCCAACATTATTATTAAACCATTACCCAGGCTTAATCATCTTATTACTGAATACCCATTTACTAGAATATGATATATGAATCATGTATTAAGGTTACTCAACCTCAATATAAGAATTCTTATTATGTTGAATGTGAAAAACATTATTAGAACATCACATAACTTTCACATTTCATTTTTGGTCTCTTTATCTATAGTAATATAACAAATAGTCTTACCACCTTCCTGATTATGTTTATGAGAATTAAACGTAAGACATAGATTTATTTAATGACCATAAATTCCACATGTGAATCATTAAATAAAAACATAATTTATTTTAGTTCCCTATATTTACTAAGACGATAATCCATAGTGTGATCAACAATTATCATTCAAGAAAACCACATAATCATGAAAAACTACTTATAGGATGCTTGAATCCTGACACATACATTTAAATCTATTACATGTTACGATTATACTTAGACAATTCCCTAGAAATATCCTTATAAATATCCCTTGGGATCTCAATAAGGTTCTATTATCCTAGTTTCCAAAGGTTGAATAAACCTTTCATTAAATAACAACTATAGCGAACCTTGCTAAACATACATAGATATTACACCATTTTAGATGATTATTTTTAACATTAAAAAATTACGTTAATTAGGGCCATAATAGTTCAATGTCTTTATAAATATGGAATATGATAATCTAACATGGTGAAATATCTTCAATGTTTCCCAGTAATGTCATTCCATTTAGTACTCCTACCTAAAACCTTTCTTTATGACATGGGGAAAGGAAACATAAGAAAGGGTGATCTCAGATGATCAGTAAGGGTAAATAAAGGAAATAATAATCATAATATAATAATAATGGCATGATTACATGAAAATAATGTTATAATATCATACCTTATATATCAAATATCATATACATGAGTCATGGAATAAATATTGAAAGATCACAAGGCATGAATCATATGGGAATCAATAGCATAATCCATTAAAGAGTAACATATGAATATGATATGGAATTTTGGTTAAAACATAAAAATATAAAATTATTTCCATATTAATCAATTATTACATCCAAGAATGTATTAGTGTAATGAGTTCAATCCCAATACCATCTTAGTAGTAAAGGTTCATTCCCATGATCACCTTAGTGGAAAAAGCCCTTTACTGAACTAAGTTCACTCACCATTGCAGCCATGTCAATATAATGGGATATATATATTTTCCCAATTAATTGGGGTGAGATATAGGTACCACCCATATCATAATTAAATCATACCAACGTGTTGCACAATATTATAAACAACCATGTCATAAAATGTGAAATAAATGGGTATCATAAACATGTAATCATATCACACCCTATGGAAAAGTTATAGGTGTTAAAATATTTTCATCCAAGTATAAACAATAAAAATAAATAGGTTTTATAAGAATATAAACCATGAAATATAAATAGGTTTCATAAATATATAACTTGTGAAAAAGAAATTTGTTTCATAAAAATATAACTCGTGGAAGAGAATGGAGTTTTGTAAATATCATGACATAAAAATTTAAACCATTAAGAGAAAGAATAAAAATTGAACCATTGAATAATATCCAAAATAATGCATGAGTAAAACCAATTTATTTCATATTAAACGTAACATAAATATGATAAGTATTTTAAAAACATTTCTCAAGGAAAATATTCTTTCTTCTTTGAAAAATGCCTTTTAAAACATAAAAATTTTAAAAATAATTTTATTTGAAAATTAATTTGAAAATTAAAAAAAAAGATTTGAAAAACAGAAAAAAATAAATTCCTTTTCCTTGAAAATTATCTTATAATATCATTAAAATAATTAAAAACATTTTTTGAAATCATTATCTTGAAAGAACACTGATTCCTGACCAAAGATAGAAATATGGTCAGATTTTATTAAAAACATTTTCCTAATTATCTTAAGTACCAAAGACGAGAAAAATGTTTCCACTAAAATAATATATCTTTAATAACCATTGTATATTACAATTAATGACACTTCTTGAGATATTTATTATAATATTTTAACATAAGAAGTATAATCATATACAATTCGGATAAGGATGAGATTATAGAAATAAACTCTTTCCACATCAATAACTTCAAATATTAAAAATAATGAGAGAATTTAATTAAAATAATATTAAAATAACATTAAAATATTTATATTGATGATAAAACTTGTAAAATTAAATTATATACACCATTTAAAATAATATAGATGCATAACATAACATGTGTCTCAAAGAAGAAAAATTTAGACAAAATTACCGTACAGATTTGGTAAAATTTGAACCGTAATACCCCATAAAATAGATATCACAAATTGAATATGTAAACAATAATAAATTTTAGGAAAATAGTAATATAATTCATTCATTTTTGTTATATAAACCACATAAAATAAATTGGTGGTTAATATGGCATACGTCTTTTATAAATAAAAGTGATATTAGAAATCTCAATACTACATGAGTTACTTTTAAATAATTAGATACATGTAATAATATCATAAATCGAAACATTTAATATAATTAAATTAAGTAAATTTATGATATAACATATCATATTTTTGTATATACACAACAAAACAAAAATTAGTGGGGAATATATCATATATATCACTGAAACAAAAGTTAGACCGAAAAACCCTTACCTTAAGTATTGAATTTCTTCATACATGTTAAAAACACATTTATAAAAAATATAAGTTTATTATAAATATAAATATTAAACATATTATTATATATCATCCCATATATTATTTTATTATGACTTTTTATTATCTATTTATTAACAATTCCATCATAATATTATGTTTCAGTTAATAATTGATTTGTTTTTTGTATATGTTTTGACTTGTTATTATTGAACCTAATACTTAAATCATGATTTAATTATTTAAAGAATGTAATTTTTTTTTGAAAATATTATATATATTTACTAAAAAAGTATTTTTAATAATATATAAATGATATATAAATGAAATGAAATACCCCATTTATGGATATGGTAGGTCGTATGTACGCATGAACGCAGTTTCCTTTTTCTTATAGTATTGAAAGACAGAAAGTAAATGAAATATATATATATATATAATATCATTAAAATTTAATTAGTATGTCATACATATCATATACATTTACTAAAACCATTTTAATACATTCCATGTAAAGTGTGAATGAATCACATCTCTTTGAGGAGGTGATGGTCCACACGTCTACAAACAAAGTTATCATATTCCCCAAAAATTGAAAACAAGAATTTATGTTTTATATAATAAATAAATATGTATAAATACATATTAAATATCATATATATCATATAAAAATATTAATTCCGTCACTATTCCCAACCATTATAAGAGGTAATGAAAGAATGAACAACATTGGTTCGCAAGGTGGTAGTCAGCCATACACACAAATGTTGATTGTGTATCCCATTTGATGAAATCTTGTATAGATGAAGGTATAACCATTAAAATAATAACATATAAGTATATTTAGTATACTTAGGTTATTATATAATCATGGAATAATAATTAATGAGTGGTGGATAAATAAATAAAAGAAAAGTTCTTATTGAAGGATTTTACCTCTTCATTGGGTAATTCCTTTTGGTTTTCAGCAAAGGACTATCTTGGTTTTATTTATGTCCAATGTGAGGCTTCTAGTATGAGAGTATGTAATTTGGGATATTATTTGGGTAGGTTTTTTGGAGCCAAAGGGATTGATATGTGTGAATATGCGAGTTAGTTGAGTTCCCACTTATAGTGGATGAGGAGTGTCATTCTTGTAAATATAAAAAATTAAACAATGTTGAGTGGTATCCATTATATCATTTTCCTTATATAATGGTATTTAAAAAAATAGAAGATATCGTCAAAATATGGCCAACTAATGTCTTTTTAATATCTTTCTATGTTATTTGGTCCCTTTAACTAATGTTTAACAATTAAGTATACTCACCATTCAAAAGCGTTTTATCTTCATTTGTAGTTAATTAGTCACCAAATATTTATTCTTATATACAGGTGTAAACCATATTTTGATTATTTATTTAACATTTTTAATAACATCCATTCTAATGGATAAGTGACAACTATAATAATATTTTAAAAATAATATTAATATTACATTAGAGTTTGGTAAAATTAGGTCTTCTATGTAACATGAGATATTAAAGTAACTCGACATTGTGTGTAACATAATCATAATAGCTTCTCTATGTTGTGCATGATTAGATTATATTTTTGTGTAATTAAAACCAAAATTAGTTATTTCATATGAAACAATATATATTATTGTTGTGTGAAATGAAAAATATCACAAAGTTTAAATTAATCCAAAATAAAACTCACAAAATCATGGGGTGTTACAAGGAAACTAGTAAAAGTAATATTGATGTAAAAACAATTCTAGATCTGATTTCTCTAAAATCTAGCAAAAGGGGGAAGCATTAGATTCTACATAGTGGATAGCCTTCCCATATGATGGGAGATATAAAAAAAATACTAAAATACATCTAAGAACATTATGGATGTGTTGTTATGTCTGGAAGTGACTATTTTATTAAAATAAATGGGACTAAAATAACTAAAATCTGAAAAATATATTTGATATCCAAATATTTTCTATTTGTTGATGGACATAAAAATATTTTACTAAGAATCAATAAACATTGTGATGATAAGAATGAAGTTATAATAAAAAAATATTCATTCGTTATAAAATATTCAAATGGAGGAAATATTATTACCAAGGGAGATAGAACTAGTGAAAATTTGGTGCAAATTAGAGATCCAAGTAAAAGTTTTTATTTTAGTGGTAAAGATGAAAATTAATTATGGAATAGGATACTTGGCCATATTGGTAAAGAAAATTTTAGAAAATCTGTCAGAAAAAATCTATAAGAGATCTTCCTCAACCTAATAAGAAAAGAGATATTATTTTTGAAACATGTAAAAAAGAACTGATAAACACAAGTCACCTAATGGTTGAGATTCAGTCTACTCAACCTCTTAAACTTGTTCACTTTGGTCTTTATGAAGTAATGAGATACCAATAAACCAAAGGTGATATAAACTTAATAAAAATTCTTGGATTAATTTACAATGATGAATCAAGTAATGTTAATGAAACAAAAATATGAGGTTTTGAAAATGTTTAAAGTTTTCTAGAAGGAGGTTGAGAAATAACCTTGTGTTTATATAAAATAATTATGAATAAACAGTGGAAAAGAGTATACATGTAACTCATTTGAATTTTAGCTATCGAGGTAAGGGTTTGGACATCAATAAAATAATCCTTACACTAAAAATAAATGGAGTAATAGAGTGGTAGAACCAAATTCTAGTTGAAATGAGATGATCTATGATTTTTGAGTATAAACTCTCAAAATAATTCTAGCATTAAAAGTTTTTTATTGCTATAGATATTATAAGAACATGTACTATAAGAAAAAAAGATGAATAAAATCCCAGTAAAATATTTTACAAAATTATCCCAATATTAAATACATCAAGGAATTTGGAAGTCCATGATTGATGAAAATTAAAAATAAATATTGAGGTAAATATGTCGAATGGTTTGTGGAAGAAATTTTTATTGGGTATAAAACCAATAAAAGATGTCAAAAATGATATAGTAAACAATGACCAAAAATAGTAGAATTATGTAATGTTAATGTTATTATAAAGAAGCACAATTAAAAAGTTAATGGAAATTATTTAATTTAATTGGTAATCAAATAAATCATACATCCTTTATAATTTATTAAAGATAAAAAAAGAAATTTAATGGTGTTACAAAATTCACATTCGAAAGTTTCTAGTGATCAGGCATAAACTGAGCAAAAAATAAAAAATTCTGAAAGATAGAAAATAGGTTGTACCAACCAACATTATAGAGATATGTGAATCTATATTTCAGATGAAAGGAAACTAATCAAAATAACTCCTTAAATACAACCATGATCACTATCAGGCGCTTTTGAACATAATGAATAGTTAAAGGCAATGAAAAAAATAATTATATAAAATTAAGAAGAATGAAACTTGCAAACTTGTTTTAAGATTAGAAGATAAAAATTTCATAAGAACTAAATTGATTTTTTCAGAAAAATCTGGATGAAAAGGGAGAAGTTTCAAGAAATAAACCTGGGATCTTTAAAAAAGGGTATGCATAGGTTTAACGTACTGATTTTCAAGAAACATTCACCTATATTGCAAGACTCAAAACTATCAGAATGATGTTGGAAATTTCTATTCATCGAAGATAAAAAGTCAATAATATCGATATTATGTCAGCATTAATATACATGGAAGTTCATTAATAATTTTATATTGAACAAAAATTAAGATCCATCCTTAAAAAAATAATGAATTTTTTTTCAAGATGAAGAAATAATTCAATGGGATAAATCATGATCCTCATTCTTTGTTTTCAAAACATAATAAATTCCTCAAAACCTTAATTTTTTTCTTGAGAAAATATTGATCATAATATTTATATGAATCCCATAGGTACCATAACAGTAATTTTTATTTATTATATTGATGAAATAATACTTAAAAGTGATAAAAATGATATTAGTGAAGAGTTATCAGAATACATGAAGTGGTCCTTTGAGATATATGTGGTTAAGAAAATGGATTTCTATTTTATGAAACAGTTAATGAAAACTAAAAGCTATATATATATTTCAAAAGAAAAATATCCTAGATAATTATCAATGAATGTCTTCCTAAAATATATATGGAATCTTTTACACCTATCTCTTTTTGTATAAATATGGGTAATGATGAAGCCATAAAAAGATGGAATCAAAAGAACTTTCGAAAATTGTCTGGAAGTTTACTCTATATTACTACAACTCAACTAGAAAGTATTTATTATATAACATTATTTTCTCGAAATCAAAGTGATACTGAAGAATATTATATGATAGCTTCAAAGATAATTTTGATGTATATGAAATGAACATTTCGTCATGGTTAGCTAGCCCCGAGGTTCTGGGTTCGAGTCCTCATAAGGAAAAGCACACTATATTCCATTATAACCTCTCATGGGCCCCTCTACCCCTAGGGGAACTATCATGAAAGCCCATGGTGCCTTTAAAATTGGGCCTGCAGCTAGGGAAGTACATAACCACTCTTAGTGGTGGGTGACGACTCACCTATATGTTGTAACCCCCTTTCACCTAAAAACTAAATGTAATTTATATTCCATTATAACCTCTCACGGGGATCTCCACCCCATGCATAATTGGATTAAAATCCCATGGTTCCGTTACACTTGGACCTACGGGTGGGGAAGTACATAAATGTGCATGGTGGTGGGTGATGACCCAACTATACCTTGTAACCCCCTTCAGTCTAAAAACCCAGTGTACTTTTTTTGACTACTATAGTGAAAGCAGTTTGTAATGGTGTGATTCTTCTGGCATGGTCGATTACTACATGTTGGATGGATTTTCACCATTTGATCCATGACATCAACCATATTAACACTCATATCTATCATGAAGAAATTATTGTTTCAGCTGGCCTAGCCCAGAGAGGAGTAAGTCAGGATATTACATGGTTGGATGATCTTCCTAGCGATTTTCTCCCCCTTTATAAGGATTATTGTAATATTGTCCCATCATTTAGACTCATGTTATCTATTTTTGTATTATAAATTGTTTTGTGGTCTTTTATCCAAGGGACCAATTTCTTGAAAAATGGATGCTAATTGGGATGGTGTCTTTTTTGAAAAAAAAATCAACATTTAGTGGAATATATTTCCTGGGAAATTTTTGTGTTGTTGGAATAGTAATAAAAATTTTTTAGTATCATTGATTATAAGAGAATAAAAAAATTTCTCTACTACTCATTCATGTACTCAAATTATTTGGATGAAATTAAATATTGAATATTTGATGATGAATGTTAAAAAAACATTGAGGATTATTTGTGATAAACAAAGTTCCCTTAGTCTCCCTAAATATCCTATCCCGCATTCCTGATCAATGAATGTTGATATAATTCATCATGTAATTAATGGAAATGTTGTTTTTTGAGATATAAAGATGGAGTATGTCTCCAAAAAAGAATAAATTTTATATATTTTTAATTAAGCATTACATAGTGAACTGTTTGAGGAATTATGGATGAAACTACTTTCCACCCCCCACTACTAACTTAAGAAAAGATCATTGGTGACCCCATGTTACTTTGGATTATATTGTCAAAGGGATAGTAGAATTACAGAAATTTCCTCTACCAATTTTGTATTCGAATCAGGTGTTATCATAGAAAGGGGTTGTAAGGTTTTTGAATGTTTCAATTATAGATGTTTTTAATATGAGGGGGAGTTAATTAATGTCATGTTTATAAATTTTCATATCATAAAGGGAAAGAATTATCTCAAAAACAATTCCATATATGGGTGTGTGGATTCAATATATTTCACTTTGAGAAAGAATATGGTTTGATGGAGAGTTTTAAAATGAGTTTTTTTAATGTTGACAAAAAATCCAAAGGTAGATATTGAGGTAACTACCATTTTGTTAAAGGTGTTGTATTTATATGAAATATAGAAGTGATTGAGGCCACCATTCTTTTAAGGCTTGGATTTTAATTTAGATGAAGTTTTTATATTAATTTTTTTTAATATTATGATTTATAAATGGATATCATGATTCTATATGAGTTTTCAAAATAATAAATTTTGTAAAAAGTTTGATATGTGGGATTACATAGTTTAAGCTATGACGTGGTGAAGTTGTATCTAATGATCAAATGATGAATTATGATAGGTACCAAAAATAATCCACCATATGGAGAATTGTGAGGTCGTCTGAACGAGTCCTTCAAACATAGGTCATTGGAATGATTCCATATTACTGAAGTTATCGTAATGAGTCTATTAGATAGAGAAGATATGCAAAGGTATTCTTGATAGAGAAATACGTTTCCATCAGGTATACATTTCCAGAAATCATCATATGAAGATTTTTACATAGTTCATTTAAAATAATTTTGGAAAGATCATTAAATTTTGAATTTTCAAAATTCCATTAGATAGACCTCTATAAAGATCATCAAATGAATAATTTTACAATGTCCACTGGAAAGACCTTTATAATGATCATTAGATGGAGAAATGAATAATGTCTATCTGAAGTAAAATTATAATGATCATTGGATGGATAATTTTACAAAATTTCTTGAACGACGAAATTTAAAAATATATTTAGATGAATAAATACTAAGGATACTAAATTTTAATGTTTTATCAGATCAAAGAAAGTAAAAAGGTGTAATGTATAGACTTTTACAAAGGTTACCAAGAGGATTTTCCCTTTTGTTTTTACTCACTATACTTTATAATGATATTGAGGTGTTATTTAAATATTCAACGTTCATAAAAGGGGATTCATTATTCTAGATAATATTTTAGGAATATAGTTGAGGCTAAAATTTTATTATGTTTCAATGAAGTTTGTTAACCTTGATTACTTCAAAGGTTTTGAAGGTGGTCAAAAGATACAATTCTTAAGTGAGAATTTCATATTTTTATTCTGCCTTTTCCCCTGAATTATTGTGGAGTTATTGATATATAAAGTGGAAATATTATTCTGAGATATAATTGATAAATTTAAATATTTTGTGTTGTTGAGACTAATATTGGAAGAGGATGTTCTATAAGATAATAATTTTCTAAAGAATAAGTATCAAGAGAATTGTTCTGCAAGAATAATTTTGGAGCTGAAGTTGTAATCATTCTAATATAATATCTTAGAGGAAAGAATTTATTATAGTTAAATAATATATAGGTTAAAGAGATATTTCATAGGTTAACAGTTTTATGTGAGATTGTGGTAAAATAGAGGAACTAGTAAAAAACATTATTAGGGTAAAGAGTGATTCATTCCTACCATTATTTCTGTTAATGTTAATCCATTCCCTATTTTTTTTTAATTTTTGATGGATCTTAGTGTAAAATCTTTGTCTCGGGTTATTCTAAAAATTAAAATGAGTTGGTACCCACATTAGGACAAAAAAATTATAAAACATTGTTCCTTTAATTTTATCTTTCTTATCTTTTCATACGTGTTAGATTGAGATATAATGTTGAGTGGATCAAAACTATAAAAAGTTATAGAGGTGTATTTATAAGTAAAGGAAATTGTAAAATTATAATCATAGATTAAACTCCCCTTATTAGTCGTGTCATGTTATTCTTCACTTTAACTCTACCAAAAATCTATGAAACACCTATCAAATTATGTATCAATGCCTAAAAATATAAAATGTTTTTGGATTTTATCTTTTTCCCCAATCAATAATAAAAAAACTAAATTGTTTTTTTTGTGAAATTGTAATTACAAAGCTCACTAATAATCCATTAAACTTTTCAATATATTTTAGAAGTTATTAATCTCTATTAATATGAGAGAAACATCCACTATTCAAGATCTATGTACTTTCCACTTTGGAATCTTTGAGTGAAACTACCACAAGTAAATATTTCTCCCCTTTGATCTGATTTTTACAAGGATTTTGAGTGACAATGGTCTTATTATTATATGATGGTAAAACATTCAGAAATTTATTGTAACGATGAACCGGCTGGTCACACCTTTCAAAAACATCTTAAAGTAAAATGATCCTTTTCATAGATTTATGTTCATAATTCTTAGTCTATTTTTTAACTTCCTTCCTTTGGGATTACTAACTCAAAATCAAACCCTAATTCTCAAAAAATCATGGCATGTTATGATTTTTTAGTTAAAACAAAAATATTTTAATTAATACCCAAAACCTCCACAATAACATTTGAAACCATATAAGCATGATTTTGTCTGTATAGAACATGATTTCTGGAATATGGTATTTGAATTTCTTATAACCTTATGTCACAAATATTGGATCATTTTTAGGAACCAATTTTTTTTTTAACTCTATAAACCATATAATTAATATTAATATTATTCTCAACCTTTAATTAGTAACCAATTTTTGTAGTGTTTGACGTTTTTTCGGTGTTCCTGAAATTTCCACACATGTGAGTGTCACCATATTTTTCAACAAATTTTAATATTTTAATATGATTATTCATATACAACACTTCACTAAAATATACATTCTTATTTCCTTCATTTGAGGATGTTTTTTCATATTATTAAAGAATTTATTTATTTATTGAACATTCTATAGATTCTAAAATATAATTCATAAAGTTGTATAAGGAATTTCTTAGTTCTCATTATACTTTAAACAATTAAATTAAAATGGTAAAACTCCTCTTTTTACAGCTTTTATTTTTCAATATTGATTTTAAGAGCATTATTATCATAGTTTAACTTGTTTATATCATTAATATCCATAAGAAATTTATATTTTTCTTTTGTGAGGATAGGTTCTTTTCTATCATAGGAATAATAATATTTTTAAAATTTATGAAATCAATCTTCATTTTAGTGATCATTGATATAAATTATTTCAATGAACTCTTAAACAAGAACTCTATATTATTTTATTCCTCTCCACTTCACAAAACGTGTAATATTTTACATCCAATTTCATAATGAGCTGTTCTATCTTATCTTTATCAGTGGACGACCCAAATCCTTCTTCATATTAAAATATTTCACTTTCTATAAAACATAAACTTCCAATTTTAAAATTTAATAAATTATTACCCTTATGTTTTGAATAAATATTTGAATTGTTGGAATTATAAATAAAAAAATTATAGTATTTTAATCTTCATCACTATCCTATTCATGTTTTTATCTTAGAAAATTTTCTATGAAGTGACCAATAACTCTACAATATAAAAAATTTAAAGGAAGTTATACCTTATATTTTACTTTCACTCTCCTCATTTTTATTAATATAAAGATACATAACATTATCAATCTTCCCATTTAAATATTCATCAAAATTTGAACTTATTGTATCTTTTATTGAATGAAATTACTCTCAGACCTCTCAAGTAATAAGGCTTTAAAAGAAATCTAATTTTCTTATATTCCCCTATTTTTACAACATTATCTTCTATTATATAATGATATATCAAAATACTATATAAGTAATTAATATGGATCCATCATTATCTTTTTATTCTAATTAAGATAATTTTACATCAAAATTGTCATGTAAGATATACAAGATCTTATCTACAACAACAGAATCTTCCATCTTCCCTCCATAGCCCCAACTCATGATAAAAAATTCATTAACCCCTGTAATGAAGTTTTGAATTGTCTCATTATCCAAAATTTATATATTTTAATAATTTAATATGAAAATATATATATTTTTATTCTTTTCTCTATTATTTAATTCAGAAACATTCTCAAGTTTTTCCCAAATATCTTTTTCAATTTTGAATCCTTTGACTTTAATAAATTCATTCTCTTAAAGTGAAGAAAAAGTACATTTTTATAATGATCAATTTTTTTTTCATATATAGTTGATGCGATAAAACCTTTAGGACATGGTGGGAATACATTAATTGGAGAAACTAATACATTATAACTAATAGATAAAATAAATGAAAATATTATATCCTTCCACACATGATAACCATTAACATTAAATGTGGGAATCCACTTGATGTCACCAATGTTTAAATTATCCACTAAAGACAATTAGAATTAATGAGGACATAATTTAAATGATATGATTAAAATATAAACTTCCAAATATCAAATCAAAAATGATGTAACTTGTTGCTATGATACCACTTTCAGAACCACTTATAGGATCTATCTGATATAAATGAAGAGGGGTTAAATTAAGGATCTTAATTCGTTTTATGTATCTTTCTAAAAAAAATTCATCACTAATTTGGATCATTGATGTTGGTTTTCCATAAGTACATTCAAACACACACCAATAGAAGGAACACAAATATTTACAAGGTCCAACTCTCAATCGGAAAAAGCAGTCCATAGTGGGATATGGATTCCTCTTATGTGACAGTTGTGACTCCCCAAACCCATAATCCCAAAATCTAGTGTAAATAAACACTTTCATTACATACCGAATTTGAATTGAACTGAATTAAACCAATTTTAACAACCAAAAATTAAAATATAAATAAAAAAAATTTGGTCACATACCATTAAAGGACCTTTTATGTTTATATTTTTATAGTGTTTGAAAAAAATATAATTAATAAATCCCATATAGAACATATTAAATGTAAATTTTTTCCAATATATAAGAATCTAAATAATCAATAATATGTCTTAAACATCCTCCAAATAATTTTATACAAAAGTTAATATATTCATTAAACAAAAGTGAGAACCGTGTATCTTATTATAGAATGAACAAAAGATAACCCTAGTTAGAGAGAAAGGGATTTTACAATTGTCTTTTTACTGAATGGGAAACAGATCAAAAGGGTGTGTATCAGTGTGAGTGCATGAATATTTGGAAACTCATTTTTTCATATTGGAGTCACCAAGAAAATTACTTTTAAGAAATTCATGAGTAATGACGTAGTTAATTTTAGAGAACTTGGAAAGGCAGTCAGACCATCTTAAAGTGAGGTTCCATGACAAATGGATGTTGCCAAGTCTCACCACTTGCATGATAGTAGTAGAGTTACATTCAAACCAAACATCATTCCAGTTTCACTACATAACTATGTGGATAGTAGTAATAAGTGAAATCATTTCAGATTCATTGGGTATAAATCTTCCACAATGCCCATATTTATAGTCAATGATGTATCCATTGTAGTCCCTTGTGATAGCCCAAGTGCCCGCTGGACCTGGATTCCCTTTGGACGCTCCATCAGTGTTTCACTTAATCCAACCAACAAATGGCGGTATCCAAAATAATTGAAGTTCACCATGAGGGGAGGGGTGGGGGTAATTACCTAGAACATTGAGGAATCTCAAAACAATAAAGCCTCATAAAAAGTTATAGTATAATCATTTTTGACGATTTCCATTTCTTATACCTGCCTTTATTTTTGAAAAGTAATATGAAAATATGAATGGATAATGTTCAAGGATGATTTTATTTCTCCTAGTCTATATAACATGCATGATATCAACACATGGAATGGCGAATAAATTATTAATATTTATGGACATTTGGATATGAAAAACCTGTTGAAGCAGACTGTCAACTCTGTACCTGAGCAGTGGATGGAGATCGAATAAATCCGATAGATCTTTCTACAAATATGAGTCTGTTTTATAGAATAGGAAAATGTTGTCCACATCTTACCAATGTTGGTGGCTGAAGGCACACCTGGAGCAGAGAATGATGCCTCTATGTTGAAACAAAGCATCGACTGAAACTCTGTAGAAGGTTACTCTCCAAACCAGTGATAACCTAGATGGATGCTTCCATCTATTTTTGAACTCCCCTATCCAATTAAAAGTTCTTTTCATCTCATGATTGTAATATTCCAAGGATTCTATAAAGTCGTTTGGCATCAGTTCCCAATCCAAAAATTCCTCTTGTGCAATAAGAACATGATTTGAAAGAGAATCATGATAATCACTCCAGAGTGACTCCATAATTCTCTGTTGGTCTCTTATAGAGATACTAGGATCATTGGGTTGATCCGTAGTAGTGTTCATGTTCTGAAAAGGATTCCCCATCTATTTTTATTTCTAAAATTTAGGATAAGAGGTGGTATAAATCAACTAGTGATAAGGCCTATACACCTTAGAAAACACTGTTTTCAAAACAAGACATAGTGAGGATTCCATGTAATATAGTTTTCCAGACATTAAGCGTTCCAAAAATCTAGTTCTAAAACGATCTAGGAACTTTGAATTGTTATCAGCAATCCCCCATATAAATTGAGCTTGGAGGTCTTTATTAAACTTTTCTTAGTTTTTGATTTCTATTACTACAAGGCTGTAAGGTTTACAACATGGTTTCCAATTAACTGTGAAACTGTTTCTCTCAAAAATTATCCCTATGAAAATGAAGTTACTCAAATATGTATTGATGTTTTTGATATATGACCCTGACCATAAGTACAACATAAATGAGTAAACCAATTTATAAATCACTAGGTTCGTGACCAGGCTGATTCTCATTACCATAGGAAGATATTTTCCTTTTCATGAGTATAAGTTTCTTCTAATATGGCTCAAAATATTGTTGAAATAATATGATTTAGGCCTTCCCCAAAAAAGAGGAACACCGAAGTAATTGAAAGGAAGATAAACCTACCTTATACCCTTGGTAGTAAGAATTTTACTTCTTCTGGTTGCATTAATGATTTTTCCAAAGTAGATGAATGATTTTCCCCAAATTAATTCTTTTCCTTATTTTCCATGATAATATAATAGACCATTCTTGACATTCATATGGTTTTTTATACCTCATTGAATAAAAACAATGATATAGTCATAAAAAATTGTGAGAGGGTGTAAAGGTACCTCAATTCGCTTTGATATTATGAAATTTACCTTTTTCATCCAGGTGAATAAGAATTCTACTAAAATAAACTTTAATAGTGGAAAAAATAATCACATATAAGGGGTTTCGTTTCATATTTCCCCTTGAGAAGGTAAAGTACCCTTATGGTGAACATTTTATACGAATAGATATATGAGAACAACTAAGAAATGATTTGATCAAGAGTTTGAGTTTTATATCAAATCCAAAGAAAGATAAAACATTACCAATGAAGCACTAATACATTATGTCAAATGATTTTCTCATTTTCAACTTGAGTGAAAAATTTCCTCCCCTATTTGGATTCTTGATAAGGTTAACACATTCCAAGGATATGAATAAGTAATGTTGGATATTTTTTCCCTTTATAAAACTGAATTTATTCCATGAGACTATTTTTTTTGATATTTTAGAAATCCTGCTAGATTCAACAATTGGTAACCACTTAATGTATTGTGTTAATCTGAGCCACTAGCCTAAATAGACTGATGTTACTGTCATTACTGTATTTTTGAATTATTGATATAAACTGATCATTGATTCCATTAGAAATAAATAAACTTTTGAAGAAATACTTGACTAGATTTAAGACATTCCTCTGAATAATATCTCAATATAATTGAATAAAGTGGTTGGGAAAGCCATCCACACCAGGGGAACTCCCTTTGTTACAACCAACCACAATATATTTCATTTCTAGTTCCATTTTTGATGCTTTGGGGGTGATGTTTTCTTCTTTAGTAATGAGTTTAGGAATAATAAATTCACTTGGAGATGTAGTTTTGTGTGGTGCATTAAATTGAATCTTGTATAAAGTAACAATATTTCTGGAGAGATATTGACTTTACTCAAGAATTTGGTCCCCATATTTGACAAGGGTAGGTGGCCAGTTATCCTTTCTGGTTATTAGGAGAGAATTGAAAAATATGGTATTTATATCACCTTAATTAAGGAATTTGACTTTAAATATGTCTCTTTGAATGAAATATTTATGCCCGATAATATTTTGATTCTTGAAGGATAATTTAGTTTCTTGAGTCAGGTTCCTATAGAATCTATTTTTGGTGATGGATACTAGAAGAGAATGAAGATAACATTCAGGGATTCAATTTCTTCATCCAGAATGATAAATTCATTCTTAATCCAATACTTCAATCTTGTTTAAATCATTTTTAGGTTGATGATAGAAGCCCTTGAATTGTTATTACTATAAAAAAAATACCATGGTTAATGAAAAATCTTACTACATGCTTGTGGATAAGTACATACATTATATTACCTGAAGGGAAGGAAAGTGTTGATTCTTTATCTAGGTAGTTCACAAGAATTGGATAATGATTAGATTTTTGTTGATAAAGAGTGACACATGATAATGATCTCAAATTTACAAGAGAGGCATCATTGATAAAATATATGTCAATTCTTATATCCTTATTTCCATTGAGGTGTCTACTATACCAAGTAATATTCTACCCACCAAGGCATATCAAGGTAAAATTTGATTCCCCAATTAATTCCCTGAAGTATTTGATGGATATAGTGTGTGACATTGAACCCAATTTCTCATCCATTTTGAAGTCGCCAATTATAATCCATGTGTTTATGGTTGTATTTGAAAGAGGTTTCCTGTGTGACTAGAGCAGTCTCTTATCAACATAATTGTTGAAGGATTAAAACACTTGGAAAAAGACATTCTTATCAACATTGGAGAAGTAGTAGGTAATGGGATTCTCATCAGCATTGTCCATCAAAGGATAAATCACATCCCTATGAACTAAGAGCCATATTTTTTCAATGTTGCTATTGGATTGATTTTTTCCATGTAATATATAACCTTGTCCGGCAAGAAAAGTTTCATTACCAGGGTGGTTTTTCTTGAGCTCAGAGAGTCCAATTATTTTAGGCATTTTATTTATTAAAATGATCTTAGGGGAACTAATTATGTCAGGGTTGGATATTCCCTAACAATTCTAAAATAATATCCTCCTTTTAATCCAGTTTTGGGGATGTAACCCCCTTTCTTTACTTTTATTCACATTGCCTTTAACATTTTCTAGGTTGATTAACATTCTTAGATTTGAAAACTTGTTTTATGTCTTTTATTACAGTAGGAGAGATTCCCTATCAGGATGAATCATTCTTATCCTTAGTTTTTATACTAGGTGTAGTGACTACAATTGTTCCCTTTCATCTTGAATCTGAATTATATGGAGATTCTGACTTGGGATTGACGTTTGTTTAGTCCCATGTTGTCTACTGATTTGGACTTGTTGATATAGTTGTAGAAGAATATCTATATCATGAGATATCAAGTTAAGCATGAAATTTTCCGCTTGAATCAAGTTTGAGAAATCATAGATTTTTGAAGAAAGATCCAACAAAAAATATCATCATACGTCTTTGTAGTATCGAGTTTATTTTTCATACACGTTTCCTCAATATTACTAGATGATGAGTAAGAGATATCATTCTATATATTCTATTCTACAAGATCTTCCCATTTGGGATGAGTGATACCCACACCATTGGTTTGACATGGCACCATGCCAATCTGATCTGTTGCTTTTTTCTTTTTTCCCCTTTTGAACCTCTTTCCACGTCATTGACCTCTGACATGGTTTAGGCTATTTATGAACTATTATTAAATTTTTTATTAACTCTGTAGAGACTTGAATCTTGACTTACATTGACATTACATTACTTTTCCGGAATACTTAGTACATAACAAAAACACACACACAAGGACCGTAATAGTTTAGTGTCTTTAGAAACTCAGAATATAATCTTCTAATCATGGTGAAATATCTTCTACGTCTCCCATAAAGATCTTCTTTTTTTATACCTAAAACCTTTCTTTAAATCTTGGGGAAAAGAAAACATAAAAGGGTGAGCCCAAATGCTCAGTAAGGGTAATCAAAAGAAATATCAATCACATCATATTCATAAGAACATAACATTTTGGAAATCTAAACATGAAAAAGAGATCATAATATCATAACATGGGATAAATCATAGTAGTGAAATGTAATCCCAATAATCATAACATAAAACATGAAACTTTGAGGCATACACACATAATTATAGAGAATCATTTCTTAATAGTCAAGACTCATTGCCAAGACTATCTTAGTGGACAAAGTCCATTTATGAACCGAGTTCACTCCTCGTTTCAGTCCTGTTTCACTAAACCGGTTTAACCTGCAGTTCCAGCCATGTGCATCTCCTGAGATATAAAATCTTTACCCAATGCATTGGAGGGAGATATAGGTCCCACCCATCTCATAATGATACCTTTCTTATGTGTGCCACAAAATCATAAATCATACATCATTGCATAACCCATGTAATAAAAATGGGATTCTTAAACAATATGAAATCATAAAATAATTCATATAAGATAAAGGAATTCATAAAAATAATTCCATCACAACATAATCAAATCAATGTAATAATAGGTATAGAAACACAACCCTATATTATCTTAGATGGAAAATAATTTTGATAAAACACTTAAACTCCATTATTGAGGAAAATATCCTTTCTACTTCAAAAACATTTTCCTTTCTTAACATGTCAAAAAATTTAAACTAAAATAAGTTGATTAAAAATAAACCTGAAAACTTGTAAAGGAAGATTCTTGGAAATAATGTTTTAAAAATCCATTCATGCCGTATAAGTTAAAAAAACATTCTTCGTACTTTTGTCGGAAAAGTCAAAAAGTACCTCGTACGAAAAACGACAAAAGATTCCTTTCATATCTTTTACTAAAAACTCACCGAAGGGAAACATTGGATTTAAAAAATTGTAGGTGGATGGAAATAATATTACATATTGAGGAAACATGGATGTGGATGATAAAATACACCCCATTAAATACCAAAGTATAAACAATATCGGATAAAAATGAGATTATTATATTTCCCTTAACTTAGGTCCGATTTTCTTTGTAAGTGTCCGAACCTCCTGTATAATGATTTAAATAATGTCATTGACTTATTCCAGAATCATAATAATTGTTATGATATCATATATGGTTCACTTATGACTTTTTATTACCCGTTCTTTTGTAAATTCTATGTTAAAGAGTGTTTTGGTTAAAATCGTTTCATTTTTCGTCCGTGTTTTGACTTGTAATTATTCATATGATTACTTAGATCATGATCAATTAATTCTAGACTATAAAACATGATTTATATATAATATATTTTCAGAATATACATATATATAATAGATCAGTAAATGGAAACAAATACACCGTTCAGGGAGACGGTAGGCTGTACGTACGCATGAACGCTGTTTTTGTTTCCTTATTGAGTTGAATGGAATTAAGTAGATGACATACATATATATAACCATAAATCCAGTATCATTATTATGTCATATATTTCATGATTACTTATTATATATACTTTATAATCATTCATGAATGGTTAACGTGGAGAATGAATCTCATCGCGTCGTGGAGACGGTAGTTCGTACGTATGCACGAGCGATGATATCGTTCTCATGATCGTGGAATTGTATTGGAGTGTATGTATACTATTTCAGAATCAATATCACTTTAAAATTATAATATATAGTTATTACGTGCCCCATTATACCCATCCAAGTAAGGTGGTGGTGGAAAATAAATTACACCACCGCGTGGAGACGGTATTCCGTACGTACGCACGCCCGGTGATTTTGTTTTCCATTGGATGGATAGATGGTGAAATAGGGTTGTTTCATACTTATAATAACATATCAGTATATGAGTGATACTTATGGTATTACTTCATAATGAAACAACCTAATAAGAATAAGTGGAAGAAGAAATAAAGTTGAAAGAATTGGTAACAGACATTACCTCTTCTTTGAAGCGCCTCTTTGAGATCTCCTTTTAGGACACTAAAATTGGTCTTTGAGGAATACCAGAACCTCTAGGAAGTTTCTAGGGAAGTTTATAAGAGAATTTGGCAGGGTTTATCCGAGCTTGAAGGCTCAAAGTGGTGTGAGGAAGAGAGGGAGGAGGTGCCCTTTTATAAGGGAGGAGAGAGGCACCTTTGGAAAAACTAAAAATATTATTTTATTATAAAGTCATGTTCAGTTTTAAATAGCTCCAAATTGATTTATTTCGAAGCTAAGGTGGGGATGGGTCGAAATACTCTCATCAAATATAATTTATACAAGTTTTGGTTCCTATTTTAACCTTATCATTTTGATTTGACATTTAGTTAAATAATTTTACTTTTACCGTGTCTTCTTGTGTTCTTATACTATAAGGTTAATAAACATACTATAACAAGCCAAACGAACCCGAAGTTGTATAGTATTAAT
This sequence comes from Viscum album, assembly GCA_963277665.1. NCBI lineage: Eukaryota > Viridiplantae > Streptophyta > Magnoliopsida > Santalales > Viscaceae > Viscum > Viscum album. Next base: position 2,070,441,011 of record OY728140.1, read on the forward strand.
ATATATAATCTTATCTAAGTCATTTGACCGAACTGTAGATTATTAGGAACAAAATAACAATTAATAATATAATATTTGTTTTAAAAACTATTTTATGTCAATTTTGACACTATTGAGTAATTGATTTTTGTGAAAATCATAACAGAGTGATTAGTTCGAAAAAATTTAATTAAATAAATACTGACATGTCATATTAACCTAGAAATTTATTTTAATTCCTAAAAAGTCTCAAATTACATTTATTTGGGAATTTATAACATTAATTATGTCAATATTTCATTAATAAGATAATTACTGCATCATATTTGTGTCATAAATAAATTAAATTTTTTAATGTCTAAAAATTAAAAATAAACTACCATAATGTAGGAAATCCTTTTATCTTTATAATGAATATTTATAGTCGAATTTATCTTATGTATAAACCTATATTAAAAATTATTTAGTTATTAAACTTTGATTTTAACTATTTAACCCTTCTTTAAATAAATTAATAATAAATGTCCTAATCTAATCCAAGTGGGCCTAAATGGTCATATTTTATTCCTAAAGTTGTTTTTGGTCGAATTACACTTATCCAATAGAATTAGGACATGTGTTAGGGTAATAATAATAACATTTTTACCCTTAATTACCCTATTTACTTTTAACCGTGGTAAAAAAGTAAAAAGTTACTATTCACCAAAAATTATTTTCATCTCATTGAACCTCATTTTACTTACTGACATCAACCGTGTCTCTTGGATTTTTGAAATTCCATTCACAGAAGCGGTAAAATTAAGTTTTATGAAAAATTCATTTTTTTAACTACCACTTAGTGGTTTCACTGTTCATCAAAAAATGAAAGTTTCCAGAAAAATACCAAAAATTAGGCCTAAGCGATATTTGATATTATGAACTCAAAAATAATGTCTATTTTACCAAATTCAAAACATATCAGTTGCATTAATTAATTTAAAAATTAATTCCCGTCGTCAAAACAAATAGGGTGTTCTTAAGAGATAATAACTATCAAAAGATTGACCCTTGTTTATGTCTGGTTTAAATGTGAAATTACATCCAATGACCAATATTGTATTAAATTGTAAAAATATATTCTAAATATAAATTAAAAACACTCAAATTAATAATTTATCACTATTAATTATTTCGATTAAAAAGGTTGTTTTTAATTAAAATTTAGTAATTTTCACTATTCATCAGAAAATGAAAGTTATCCGAAAAGTACCAAAATTTCACCCTAAGATAATTTCGATATTTTAAATCCAAAAATGAAGTCAATTTTGAAAAATAAAATTTAAAAAATTTCAAAAAGTGGTTATTACTATTAATAATGGCTAGTTTTAATAATATTTTAATAACATATTGTTGTTTAGTGAAACTCGTTATTACGTACTACACACGCTATCGAGGAAGGTCGCGATTGCGTGTAATGAAAGAAATGTCAAGGATTCATGTTGTGCAAGATCCTTTTGGTGTAGCGTACAACACAAGACATTAATGAAATTAAAAAGAATATTTTTCATAAAATTTCAGGGTGTTACATTCTACCCCCCTTAAAATGAATTTCGCCCTCGAAATTCATCGAGGTTATAAATGGTTTACTACTAAAAAGTTTCTTTAATAGAAACCCACATCGTAAAAAGGAATAACAACACCAATCTTTAAAAACAAAAGTATGAAACGTAACGGTTACCCAAATAAACTAATCATTGGGTTTCCACATAGGTGAAAATATGGATATGGAATAGAAATCGAACTATCATGTTCTGACGGAGAGTGGTAGAGAACATGGATATGGAAAAGCCAAAACTCACAAAGCCATAAATTTGGGACTATCTAAGGTACCATCTGATTCATTAGATATAAGAGCACTAGGACAACATTTTTGGTTTTCAAGATCATTTCCCTAAAGTTGATGAAATTGGAATTAGAATAAATACTTTCATGATTTTGGTATAGTCTCACCTTTGGTCATTCTTTAGACAATTTCCACTTCATCTCTTAAAGAAATGAAGTTGAATTTGTCATTTGTGATGTGTTAGTAGATCATTTGATAGAATGAGGGGCCATTCCATCTGTCTCAAACAAAAGGTTTGAAAAGTTATCAAAAAATACGTAAGTCCATCTATAGTGAGTTTAATCATATATAGTTCCTAAAATGGACTTATACTTCTTATATTATACTTATTAATATAATAAAACTAGTTTCTACTAAACAGGGACTTCCTGTAGGCCAGTTGTAGGTGATAAAGGCCAGTCGCACTTCGGTTGTGGGTTCGATTCCCACAGCCTTGTCCAACGCGATGGGCTGTCGCCCATCCTGCAGGTTGTCATTTTTCTAAAGCTATATTACTATAACATCCCATCAACAATATCGAAAAAAGTTCTATCATTAAACAATAATAACTTATGTCCAACATAATCCATTCCAACCTTTTGGATTATCTAAAATACTTCGGTCCAAGATCATAGTATAAAGAAAAAGATTACTTGAAATGTCATCAACCAAGCATGTGAATACCATCATTTATCCTCCATATATCTTGTTGGTCACATTCCAATCATGTGAATACCTTAATCTTGTATTCTCTTGAAAAATGAATACCCATTAAACATTAGTGAAAACATGAATGCTGTCAAAAGTTAACTCTTTCCACATACCAAAATCCAAAGTTTCTATATAGTCAAACCATGATATAGCTTTCTCCTTATATCAGTCATGAGCTCATGAATACTATCAAAAATTTAATTTTCTCCTTATCCCTTCATTATGCGCATATCATCTACATTCCAAAAATGTATCAATCACTTTCCATGGTTACCAGTACCATAAAATTATTCAAAACCACAATAGACCAGTACATAAATATTTCAATATTCCACGATACTATATACATCATTATTTTGGAATCCCATTACATAAACACTTAATCATTCCACCACATCGTTTTCATATTCAACATCACCAATAGTGATCACATGTGACTTCCCTTTGTCCTTTTCCTTAAGTGGTTGCTCATGTCGATCATCACTATCCCTTGGATTAGGGCATTTATTAGCATAATGCCCCATTTCCTTGCACTTGAAGCATTGAAGTGTTGGTGGTGAGTTCTCTGTAGTCTTTTCTTTATTCACATCATTAGAAACCCTTTTTCCATTACTTTGACACTCAGCTGCTCGATGACCTTCTTTTCCACACTTAAAACATTTTCTAGTCCCTTTAAGACAATATCCACCATGCTTCTTTCCACACATTGAGAATAAGGAAACATTCATCTTCTTTTCACCATTATTCTAAGATTTCTCCTTGAACTCTATCTTTTGTTTCTTGTCAAAACTATGAGATGGATAAGTAACACCAACTTCCATTTCTACCTTGATAGCACAATGCACAATTTCTTCATAGCTACTGAAGTCTCTTATAGCTAATTCCCTTCGAAAATTTGGTTTTAAGCCACTGAAGAATCGATCAACTTTACTTTCAGGTTGGATGATAAATCCAGATGCATACCTCACGAGCCTTGTAAAATTCGCTTCGTATATACCAACAGATTCATCATCCTTTTTCTTTAGTTCAAGAAACTCTTTCTCCATCTTTGTTCGAAGAATATGAGGGAAGTACTTATTGAAAAATAAGTTCTTGAACTTGTCGCATTCCATGGACTCAATTTCATCTCTTGTCCTCGTATTCTTGATAAGATTCCAATATTGATCAGCTTCACATTCCAAACGATATACTGCTAAGATGACTTTATCATGTTCAGAACATTGAAGAACTGAAAATATCTTCTCAGTGGTAATGATCCATTGTTCAGCAACAAGAGGATCATAAGACCCACTGAAAGAAGGTGGACGTTGCCTCATGAAGGACTCAATAGAATATTGTTCCCTTCTCTGTTCATTTGGAAGTCCAGAAAGATTCATAGCTTGTGTAAGTATAGCAATAAGATTTTGCACTCCATCTCCCATAACATTTGTTTGTTCCGGAGGACAATCATTACATTGTCCATTACATTGATCAACACGGTTCCTTCGGGTTCCAGCCATCGTCTAAAACCCAAAAAGAATAGTGTGAGAGGAAAAAATCATCCTAGGGAAAACAACATAATAAAGGGGGAGTACAAACAATATCTAACATCTTGGGTTACCGTAATTCTAGTACTATAACCTATACTTAACCTTAGGGATATCCCTAGACATACCTTAGAAATATCTCTAGGGATCTTACTAAATTTCTTGCATCCTAGTTTCCAAAGGTTGACTAAACCTTTCCTCCGATACCAAATGTAGAGACCCGAATCCTGATGTACATTGACATTACATTACTTTTTCGGAATACATAGTACATAACAAAAACACACACACAAGGACCATAATAGTTTAGTGTCTTTGGAAACTCGGAATATAATCTTCTAATCATGGGGAAATATCTTTTACATCCCCCAAAAAGATCTTCCTTTTTTTATACCTAAAACCTTTCTTTATATACTGGGGAAAAGAAAACATAAAAGGTTGAGCTCAAATACTCAGTAAGGGTAAACAAAAGAAATATCAATCACATCATATTCATAAGAACATAACATTTTGGAAATCTTAACCTGCAAAAGAGGTCATAATATCATAACATGGGATAAATCATAGTAGTGAAATGTAATCCTAATAATCATAACTTAAAACATGAAACTTTTTGTAATACACACATAATCATAGAGAATCATTTCTTAATAGTCAAGACTCATTGACAAGACTATCTTAGTGGACAAAGTCCATTTTTGAACCGAGTTCACTTCTCATTTCAGTCCTGTTTCACTGAACCGGTTTAACCTACCGTTCCAGCCATGTCTATCTCATGAGATATAAAATCTTTACCCAATTCATTAGAGGGAGATATAGGTCCCACCCAGCTCATAATGATACCATTCTTATTTGTGCCACAAAATCATAAATCATACATCATTTGATAACCCATGTAATAAAAATGGGATTCTTAAACAATATGAAATCATAAAATAATTCATATAAGATAAAGGAATTCATAAAAATAACTCCATCACAACATAATCAAATCAATGTAATAATAGGGATAGAAACAAAACCCTATATTATCTTAGATGGAAAATAATTTTGATAAAACACTTGAACTCCATTCTTGAGGAAAATATCCTTTCTACTGCAAAAACATTTTCCTTTCCTAAAATGTCATAAAATTTTAAACTAAAAGAAGTTGATTAAAAATAAACTTGAAAACTTGTAAAGGAAGCTTCTTGGAAATAATGTTTTAAAAATCCATTCATGCCGTATAAGTTAAAAAAACATTCTTTGTACTTTTGTCGGAAAAGTCAAAAAGTACCTCGTACAAAAAACGTCAAAAGATTCCTTTCATATCTTTTACTAAAAACTCACTGAAGGGTAAAATTGGATTTAAACAATTATAGGTGGATGGAAATAATATTACATATTGAGGAAACATGGATGTGGATGATAAAATACACCCCATTAAATACCAAAGTATAAACAATCTCAGATAAAAATGAGATTGTGATATTTCCCTTACCTTAGGTCCGATTTTCTTCGTAAGTATCCGAACCTCCTGTATAATGATTTAAATAATGTCATTGACTTATTACAGAATCATACTCATTGTTATGATATCATATATGGTTCACTTATGACTTTATATTACCCGTTCTTTTGTAAATTCCATGTTAAAGAGTGTTTTGGGTAAAATCGTTTCATTTTTCGTCTGTGTTTTGACTTGTAATTATTCATATGATTACTTAGATCAAGATTACTTAATTCCTGAATATAAAAAATTATTTATATATAATATATTTTCAGAATATACATATATATAATAGATCAGTAAATGGAAAGAAATACACCGTTCATGGAGACGGTAGGCCGTACGTACGAATGAATGCTGTTTTCATTTCCTTATTGAGTTGAATGGAATTAAGTAGATGACATACATATATATACACACAAATCAGGTTTCATTATAATGTCATATATTTCATGATTACTTATTATATATACTTTATAATCATTCATGAATGGTTAACGTGGAGAATGAATCTCATCGTGTCGTGGAGACGGTAGTCCGTACGTACGCACGAGCGATGATATCGTTCTCATGATCGTGGAATTGTATTGGAGTGTATGTATACTATTTCAGAATCAATATCACTTTACAATAATCATATATAGTTATTATGTACACCATCATACCCATCCAAGTAAGGTGGTGGTGGAAAATAGATTACACCACGGAGTGGAGACGGTATTCTGTACGTACGCACGCGCGGTGATTTCGTTTTCCATAGGATGGATAGATGGTGAAATAGGGTTGTTTCATACATATAATAACATATCAGTATATAAGTGATACTGATGATATTACTTAATAATGAAACAACCTAAGAAGAATAAGTGGAAGAAGAAATAAAGTTGAAAGAATCGGTAACAGACATTACCTCTTCTTTGAAGCGCCTCTTTGAGATCTCCTTTTAGGCCACTAAAATTGGTCTTTGAAGAATACCAGAACCTATAGGATGTTTCTAGGGAAGTGGAGAAGATATTTTGGCAGGGGTTCACCGAGCCTGAAGGCTCAAAGTGGTGTGAGGAAGATAGGGAGGAGGTTCCCTTTTATAAGGGAGGAGAGGGGTACCTTTGGAAAAACTAAAAATATTATTTTATTATAAAGTGAAGTTCGGTTTTAAATAGCTCCAAATTGATTTATTTCGAAGATAAGGTGGGGAGGGGTCAAAATAATCTCATCCAATAGAATTTATACAAGTTTTGGTTCCTATTTTAACATTATCATTTAGATTTGACATTAAGTTAAATAATTTTACTTTTACAGTGTCTTCTTGTGTTCTTATACTATAAGGTTAATAAATTTACTATAACAAGCCAAACGAACCCCAAGTTGTATATAATTAATATATATAATCATATCTAAGTCATTTTCCCTAACCTTTGATTTTTAATAATAAAATAACAATTAATAATATAATATTTGTTTTAAAAACTATTTTATGTCAATTTTGACACTATTTAGTAATTGATTTTTGTGAAAATTATAACAGAGTGATTAGTTCAAAAAAAAGTTAATTAAATAAATACTAACATGTCATATTAACCGAGAAAATTATTTGAATTCATAAAAAGTCTCAAATTACATTTATTTGGATATTTATAACATCAATTATGTCAACATTTCATTAATAAGATAATTACTGCATCATTTTTGTGTCATAAATAAATTAAATTATTTAATGTCTAAAAATTACAAATAAAATACCATTATGTAGGAAATATTTTTAGATTTATAATTAATATTTATAGTCGAATTTATCTTATTTGTAAACCTATATTAAAAATTATTTAGTTATTAAACATTGATTTTAACTATTTTAACCCTTCTTTAAATAAATTAATAATAAATGTCCTAATCTAATCCAAGTGGGCCAAAATGGTCATATTTTATTCCTAAGGTTGTTTTTGGTCGAATTACAGTTATCCAATAGAATTAGGACATATGTTAAGGTAATAATAATAGCATTTTTACCCTTAATTACCCTATTTACTTTTAACCGTGGTAAAAAAAAGTAAAAAGTTACTATTCATCAAAAATTATTTTCATCTCATTGAACCACATTTTACTTACTGAAATCAACTGTGTCTCTAGGATTTTTTAAATTCCATTCACAGAAGTGGTAAAATTATGTTTTATGAAAAACTCATTTTTTTTAACTACCACTTAGTGTTTCACTATTCATCAAAAAATGATAGTTTCCAGGAAAATACCAAAAATTACGCCTAAGCTATATTTGATATTATAAACTCAAAAAATGATTTCTATTTTACCAAATTAAAAACATATCAGTTGCATTAATTAATTTAAAAATTAATTTTCATTGTCAAAACAAATAGCGTGTTCTTAAGAGATAATAACTATCAAAAGATTGACACTTGTTTATGTCTGGTTTAAATGTGAAATTACATCCAATGACCAGAATTGTATTAAATTGTAAAAATATATTCTAAATATACTTTAAAACCACTCAAATTAATAATTTATCACTATTAATTATTTCGATTAAAAAGGTTGTTTTTAATTGAAATTTAGTAATTTTCACTATTCATCAGAAAATGAAATTTATCCAAAAAGTACCAAAATTTCACCCTAAGCTAATTTCGATATTTCTAATCCAAAAATGAATTCAATTTTGAAAAATAAAATTTACAAAATTTCAAAATGTGGTTATTACTATTCATAACGGCTAGTTTTAATAATATTTTAATAGCATATTGTTGTTTCGTGAAACTCATTATTGCGCACTACACACGCTATCGAGGAAGGTCGTGATTGCGTGTAATGAAAGGCAAGTCAAGGATGTGTGTTGTGGAAGCTCCTTTTGGTGTAGCATACAACACAAGACATTAATGAAATTAAAAAGAATATTTTTCATAAAATCTCGGGGTGTTACAAACTGTCCTACCATTTTACAATAAAAAGTTTAGGTAAGAAAATTCTATCATTATATCTTGATATCAAACTCATGATATTTTTTTATAAGAGATATATGATATGGAGTTGGGGACTCTTTGTTGATATCTATTACAATTCTTTGAAAGAGGTTGGGGTCTCTATTGAGAGTGAACTAATCAATTTTCAATGGAATACCAATACTAGATACTAAATCATTAATAATATTTGGGTTCCAATAAACCCATGGAAGTCCATACATTCTAACCCATACCTGAGAATTTTATTTCCTATGGTTGAAGGGATTAAATTGTTTATCCCATTCTGAAACTTGCAAGAATCCTTGTTTAAGGATTATATTTATGAATCTCCAGGGCACATTGTAGTCTTCCCATCTTTCAAATGCGATGAGAAAATATCCTTTTCCTTTCAGTATCAATATCCACTTAACAATATTACAATAATGAGAGATTCTCATATTAAGGTCTGCATATGACTAGGGTTTATCACATTTCATGTAGGAAACATGACTAAGAATTGAAAATTTTCAAATAGAAAGCCTTTGATTATGTGAATACAGATTATAAACCACCAAGAGAGTTCCACCTTTAATAATTTTTATGATTGAATGTCAATTAGGATCCTTCGATGTAGGTACCGAACAGGAAATAACTTCTTTGAAAGAAATACATTTGTGGGGAAAATTTTCTGAGATGACATACTTCCACTGACCTAGGTTGAAGTTTATTTCCTTAGTACCTTGTGAGGATAATGAAGAAGGCCTGATATCATTCATATTTTGTTTTTATGAGTAAATATTCAAGGAACACAAGTGATTTAGGTATAAAGGATCACCGGGTTTCTACAAGAAAGAGTTTTCCCTTTCAATCCCAACTTACAAGTTAATATATTAGAGATATCATGTGTAATAAATTTATTCAGAACAAAGGGAAATAAAAACATATAAAGTGGTGAGATCAAACTATCAAAAAATGTGATAATAATGAAAGATAATTAGTGATCATATGATGAGTGTAAATAATATAATAGGAATAGATAATAAAAAAACACCATAATCAAAATAGAATATGAGAATAAAATATCCATGGATAATATATCAATAAATAAATGATAGGTAACAATAAAAGGATCATTAGTGATGAAATGAATAAATCTTGAAAACTTATTCCATTCCCTAAGACAAGAATTCATGATCTTACCATAAATAATCTATGTTTAGAAAATATTTTTTTCTCGATAGGTGTACACAAAAATACCCAATCTATTTCATCTCATGAGTCATATTGATGTATCATGGGCCTATTGGGGGGCCTGACCATCACTAATTAATTCTAATGAATTCATATTATAAAGGATTGAAAAATTTATATAATATAATAAATTTATATCTATATTGTAATGATAAGTATAATTTTTTCAATATTTCCCCAATAAATAAATGGAATATATTTCAATATAAGCATCCCTCTAGCTAAAGCCACATAGAGAATGGGGTATATAGTTAATTAAATAATTTCACCAATCAATTTATGTGTTGAATCTAGTTTAACACCCCTTAATAATTGATTGTAAATATATATTTTACATAAAGGAAATGAATTGTAAGAAAAATTATGCCTATAAAAGAGGATTATTTGGAAAGACAATGGCTATGATGAATTCCTATGAGTTTAATATTGCAAAATAAAATATTAAAATTGGATTTAGATGGTTATTCATGAAAAATAGATAAACCAAAAATAGAAAAAAGTGGTTAATATGAATTATATATCAATATAACAAAATTGAGAAAAAATGGGAGAATCATGTCTCAAGGAATTAAAATTTGAGAGAACTAACACTTAAAAGTAACATAAACATTGAGGTAAGAATAATTTGATATTGATGTGTTAAATAATAATTATAGAACCTTGAAAAATAAAGAGGAAATAAAATTACATGTATAAATTACGAATAATAAATCAATCTTGTGTCAATATAGTTTCAATAATTAAGTTTTTAAATCCCTGAATAATAATTAAGTTAACACAAAACCTTAACATCATTACTGCTTAGTCAAAATTTATTATAACCACATATATTAAAAATAAATATCTTAATAAACCATTATATAATTTTTTTCATATCTATAAATTTTTGTACACTTTATTTATAACTATTATATACATATATATATTTGTTGTTATATAGTTGTGATATCTGGTGTGAGTAATCTTGATTGTTTTGAACAAGTTTCATAATAAAAATGTGTTTCATTATTGTTATCCCAAAGATAATTGTTCCCAAATCATACAAGGTACTATAATTTATGTTTTATAATTATTGATAATGTTATAATTTCATTATATGGGTGTTTTAGTTTTGATCTGTAATGATGAAATCAATGACAAGTATGTTTCAGTGATTTTTCACGAACAAACATTTTTTTCTTAACTGTTGAGTTTAATGTTAATTTTACCAGTATAGATCTTAAATAAAATCATTATTTACTTATTTATATAAACTATTACCAAAAATTAAATCATATAAGTAATCAATGATATAAAGGTACAACATTGTTCATATAGGTGCGCAAACCGACCCACATAAGAATATACCAAAAGTAATGGCTGATTATGATGTGATTTAGCTGTAATATATTTATAAAAAATAAAAAATTAAATTATGTGACTATTATTACTATATATCATAATTTCAAATAATTATAAGAATAATTTCACCTATATGATTTCATTCCATTGTACGAAGAATTTATTTATTTCTCTTAGAATGCTCTTTAGGATGGTTGAATTTATCACAATTGATTATTTCTATTATTGTTAGTAGGTTATGCAATTTTTCATAAAAACAGAATAATTTCATAAAAATAAAATTCATCCATTATCCCATTATCATGACCATACATTAAATGTAGTGATGTAAAGACAGAAAAGAAATCAATCGTTCTATGGAGGCGGTAGTCCTCAAGTACAAACAATTGATGTTTTTTCATAGTATAGAAGAAATGTATAATATGATTTATCATTTAAGAATATAAAATTTGTTATAAATATTGTAATTATTCACTAAATTCATAGTTATGACCATTTTTATATGGTGGTTAAGGAAAATAAAACATGGCGCTTCATGAAGGCAGTAGTCTGCACACATTCACAAATGTCATTTTTATTTTCCTCATGTGAAAAGGTACAAGGTGGTTAATAGTAATTACCTTATAATAATATAACTCATTACCAAAAAACAATTATTTATTTTTATATTAATAATATAAATAAATTTGAAAAATTAAAAGAGAAAAGTAAAGAAATTAGTATAAAATAGTACTCATGTGGAGGACTTGGTTTTTATTAGAGGACTATTAACAAAATGAGGGATTTAACTAATATATTTTGAAAAAAAATTAATAGGTTAAAATAATATTATATTGGAATGAATAAGGATAATGTTTCATAAGGAATATTATTTTTTCAGTGGTATTGAAGGGGTATGGAGATTCCCATTTTATAAGTGCTTAGAATGACCATTTTGGGAATATTTCAACAGAATATAATGATAGAATATGTTTCACATTTAAAGAGGCTCCAAAAAAAGGAAAATAATTAAATGGGGGATAAGATAAGGTTGAAAATCCATAAAAAATACAATTCAACAGATGTTTTTAATATTGTTTGAAGTCATTTACACATATAATTTAAATTTATCCATTTTTGGTTTTATTGTGGTAACTAGTTTTTTCCTTGATAATTTACATTTAATGCCTAAAAATAAAATGACAATTATTAAAAAAATTAAAATAGATTATTATATATATTATAACCATTTTGTCATATAGAATTTATATGTGTATGGAAATTAATTTTTTACATTAAGCCATGTAACATGTAGGAGCCCATTATTATAAAAATTGTATTTTTCCGACTAACATTTATGTGTAGGATAAAATTATAATTTTTTTTTGGTTTTCATGATCCCATTGTATTTATAATAAAATTATTAAAATTTATGTGGATTTTATATAAATCCAAAACATAATTTTACCATAATAATATTTAATTAAAAGAGAAGACCAAAAATAGTTTCTTCAATTGGAAAATATCACTTATAATTAGAAAATGTTAAAAATTGGTATTATAATTTAGAATGGTATTTAGTGATTTATAGTTTTAATCCTTATTTACATATCTGTCTAATTATATTATTTTATATAATTATATGAGTTTATTTTATAATGAAAAATACATAAAAGTTACAGTTTTGGTAAAAAATGCATTTTCACTAATCAATTGAAATTCAACTATTTTAGAAAAATACCAAAAGTTCATATTAAGATAATATCTACATGATGAATCTATAAAATGTAGTTTATTTTATCAAATTAAGATTCCAAGATTTTATAATTTAACATTTAAATAAAAATATAAAAATATAATGTAAACTATTTTCAAAGGAAAATAACATTTTTTAAAAATATTAACAATTATTATTCTCAGTTCTTATAAAATAGTAAAAAAAATATGTGTTATTATATTATTAATTTCAATTATATATATTTTATCAATAAATTATTATGTTTATTAAAAATAAATAAAAAATTATATTTTTAGAAATGTTACATTTTAAATAATGAATAAGTATTATTTTTTATTTAGCTACAATAATTTAATTGATCAATTCATTATGATTGATAAAATACATTATTTCATGATATATAAATTAAAAAAATCACGTTTTAAAAATATATCATAATAATTCAGTAACATCATATGGGGTGGAGGAATATCTGAAAGTAGTGTACTTGTGGTCAAATGGGGTACATGCAATATGCCAATTAAAGAAGGAGGACTTGGAATTAATAACCTATAAAAGTTCATTGAGTCTTTGAAAGTAAAACTCATCTAGAGGCTTATGGTTAATAATTTGAGCAGTTTCATTTATTTGCATAAAATAATCATTAATCAACCTGTTACTGGTAAGCTTTATTATCTATTTTCATCGTTTTTGTATGATATAAAGAAGACTTATAAATAATATATAAGGAATAGTTGGGGGTTGGTCTCCCTCAACCTATACTTTAATTTTTTTAATGGTAAATAAATTAGATCTATATTATTTAATGTGTTGTAGGATCTAATTCAAAACCCATATATCTATAACAATGAGATGGTTGGATCAACTTACTCCATCCCTCTAAATGGGTGTTTATAAATAACATTTAATTAAAATAATGGATACTCTGGTTTGTAATCTAGATTTACATGGATCTATCACTTGTAATAAGTTTTATAATTTATCCATGAGTGGGATGGCATCTATGGATGCAAACCTCTACCATTTTTACAATCCTGGAATTTATCCATCTCGTTTCACCATATGATAGATAATGAATTCTCATAGGCTACCTTCCAAAAATCTCTTTATGTCTATTTGGGATCAATATTAGTTCCTAGTGCTGTGTTTTTCACCAGGGAATCAAAAAAAATTGATCAAACTTTTTTCAATTCCATTTTTCTAAACATAAATGGTTAATTAACTTGGATCTCTTAGTTTTGGGTTTCTCCAATGTTGATGATATTCAATCCCCCCCAACAAATATATATGGAGGGAAAGATGAAATCAGATTAAGAATATACTCTATATTTTATTGGGTGAGTAAAGTCATATAATCTATAAGAACATGAACATACATGGGCATGGGAGATAGGGCCTCAATCAATCTTTTACTCTTTGATACACCTTATCTTCTTTTAGAATGAAAGAGTTATGCAACAATGTATTTGTTGGTAACTCTATTAGAGATATCACTCTTTATAATAGGCTCTATATTCATTGGAATTATAAATCATACATGGGATGTATTCAAGTTTTTTTTATCCACCTCTCTTGGGTTAGATCAAAATTAACACTAAAAATGATTTTAAAGATAATCCTAGTTCTAATATCTGTGGGTTAATTTTTATGGAATATAAATGATCTATATTTTACTTCAATAAAGATTGTGGGACTACTATATCTTATGAAGTATATATAGAAGGTTTGATACTGGTTACCCAGATTGTGAGGCATAACAATTGGATTGGGTTTTTATTGGAACATTACCCCTCTTTTTTTGTGAATTAAGTCAAAAATAGAACCTCCACTCCCCCTATAGGATTGAAATATCTTTGGTGTATTTCAATTAATATTTCAAACACATTAATTTTATGGTGTCTCAAACATATAGAGAAGGTAATAAGATATATAATCTTTAATTATATGGTACTGTAATACTATACACAATAATCAACACGTACATATAAGTGAGTATGGTATATCCAAGAAACCCATGTTTGAATGTCTCATAACAATGATTCAGTTAATCCCAAACATAAGTGCATCCCACAAATTAAAGTGATTTTAAATTTTGGTAATATGGATATGTATTCCACCGATAAACTATTATCGAGTTATCATGTGTGTTGATTTCTTCTTAATTTTCTTCTTCAACTTCTTCTTCTTCTTCTTATTCTTTTTATACTAGTACTACTACTACTACTAATTTTTCTTCTTTTTCTTCTTTTTCTTATTATTATTATGTTCTTTCATAGTATCAAGTCACCACTTTAATTTACACGGACAACACTACATGAAACCACTAGTATCATAATCTTTATTATTAATGAGAACCTTATATATATATATATCACTATATCATCTTCTTTAATCACTCTACCTCTCTTGATAACATCACAACCAACTTGCATAATCCCCATTAAAATATTCTCAATAATATTCTATAGGTTTCATTCACCATTGACTCCACAAAAAACTTATTTTTATTATTCTAAATAATATTCATAGAGATATAATGTTCTATTATTTACGTGATTACTCTTCATTAAGATAAACATTGTGTTAAATACATTGCGTCAAACAACACACTAAACCAAAATGAACTACGACATATTTTATTAAGATAAATATAACCATTATAAACTAGCCATATAATTAGAAGGTATAAATAGAGTTAACTTGGTTATAAAATATATATGGAAATAAAAATAATGGTCACTTATAAAAATAATGCGTTGATGAAATTAAATTATCATAACAAAAAAAAAAGAATAAGATCATTTTATGGTTAAAAATGAATTATTGTAAAATTGAATCGTAATGACCTATGGATTTTTTATTTTAAGGGACAAAATAAATTATGGTTAACTTATGATAAAATATATTTTTATATGTATAACATATTAAAAATAATTTATATAAAAAAATTGATAGGAAATATGAATAAGAAGAGTTATAGTTTTAGAATGTCATTTTCCTATAAAGAACAACTATAATTATATTTTTTATTCCAATTAAATGATAAATTTAAAAATTTTATAATTTAAATTGGGAAAATGAACTTAATTTTTAAATAAAATTGTTAAAATTATCGTAGGGTGAATTTTTGATATTTTGTTGAGATAATTTGTTGAACACTGAAAATATATAGTTTTTTACCAATATCATAGCTTTTTTACATTATCATTATGAAAAAATGAATTAAAAATTTATAAAATATTTTTATGAAGTAAATAAATATTAATGGATTAAAATTAATCATTTTAAAATAATATCTGAATTTTAGAGAACCTATGTTTAACATTTTGGAACTCAAGTTATAATTTATTCTGATAAAAAACTGTTTTCATATTTTCTTTTAATTAAATCTTTACATGGTGGATTCTGGTTTTGGATTTCTCTAAAATACGCATAAATAATATTTTTTTATTAAAAACTTATAATTTTTTTAAAAATAAACAACATTGTTCATTTTATCCAAATCATTATTTTTATCCTTAAAAAATAATTTTTCTAAAGAACTTTTTGTATGAATTATTTTCACTAATATTAAAATTTATTTTTCTCACCATTGAAAATTATATTTGATGAAATTATTTTAATATTTTAAATCAACGTTTTAAAATTCGGTAATAAGGTCAATTTTAATTTTCGTCAGAAAAATAAATTACATTGGATAGAAAACGTGTTATCGTGGTAAAAGTAAATTATGATAAAAGTTAAAACTAAATATAAAATGCATAAAATTTCGAAATAATTATCAAAAAAACGTGTGGTCAAGGGTTTTATCTTCCATAAACACATAAAATCTCTATTATTTTCCGATTTTGGACTCACAAGCCATGAATATTGAGTTATCCTTTTATATTATTATAAAAAATTCCACTCCTCTCACTTATAGAAGGAAACTTCCACTACCCCATTGAATACACTACGAAAATTATAATTCCACCTAAAAAAAATACCCTTTTATATTCCCTTAAATTGATATCCCACTTTTATTATCCCCCATTTCCAAGGAATATCTCTAAATCCTCATTTTCTAAGAGATCCTCCAAGTGAAGATTCAAAATCTCAATGTCAGTACTAATCACTTCTTAAGATTTTTACTTCTCTATAATTCTCCACCAAAAATATATTACCCACTATAATATAATTACATCAGTGTTATTATTATTCTGAAATTTTATTATTTTAATGGTATAACCAACATCTACCCTTTCCCCTTAGAGAAATGAGAATGTTGTTCATGCATACCTATAGACTATCGGCTCTACAAAGAGGCATAAATTTTTTTAATAACCAACATACAAGAATTGATATATAATAGTATTTAATGAATCAATATGATAGTTAAAAACATGATTAATTTTCAAAAATTATAAATCAATTTCTACCTTATTTTTGTTATATGGAAAATGAAATGACATCTGTGTGTATGTGCGGACTAACGCCTATATGAAATGATATATTTAATTTTCTATCATCAAAATAATTGGGTTATTATAATAAAGTATTTAATGAATTAAAATTATATTTATTACATAAAAAATCTTAAGGATAATTTATATTAATATTTGAATTGTTAAAATATACTGGCTTTTATTCATAAAAAATTATCAAAACACGCTCATCACTGATTCTATCATAATGGTTCTCGAATAAAACTATCATAGATTGAAATTAAAAAGTTATAAATCATTATAAATAATCTATTTTAGTGAATTTTATAGTCCTATAATAATGAAATTTTTATCAATGAATTGGGATTTACATTGTCATTTTAAATCACCTACAAAATAATAAAAATTGTTTACATGAGATGATGAAAATATACTATATCTTACAAATAAATGTACAGTAAATTATTATAATTGAAAGTTTTATTAGAAAATAGATATTAATATGGTCATAAAATAAGTTATTAGGTTGCTTATGTTTATTTTATAAGAAGTTAAAGTGCTTCCTTGGATGGCTGGAATAAAGGGTAAGGGGTTTTCGGTTAAATACCATTTTGGAATTGATATTGATATGACTAGGTTACCATTTGGGGAATTTTTGTGATATGTATCTCTAAAACCATATTTATTTCCATTCATGTGGTTTAAATGTTCTCATACAATCTCACTTTCAATTTGGATTATAATTCATTAGATGTGATTATTTTAAGTGAAACAGACCTCAGCTCTTCTTTTCAGGGGAAATGTTTTTCTTTCAGGTTCATAATTATTATTTTATTTATTGTAATTATTATCTTTAATTTTATGATATATTGAGAAATTTTTAAATAATTAAATTTTATTTATCAAATTAATATTATTTTAACATTATATACATGGTCATTTTCCTCCAATTTTGAGTTTTTACATAATATGAAAGGAATTTTATTTTTAAATGATTTTGACACTAACAAATTTTATCCCCTACATCATTGACTTTCTTAAACAAAATCCCCCTATAATTTTACATATTATTATAATGAAATTTATATTTCATTTTATAATTTTATTTCTAAAAATATATCAATTAAGGTGAGATGTTTTTTTATTATTATCCTTGTTTATTTTAAAGATCCTATAAAATTATATTTCATATATGTTAACATCATTTAATATTTCTCAGGATTCAATTGGAATATTTTATAAGGGTACCAAAAATACTCTTTCTCTATATGGATTTTGATAATTTCTATGGAATTTTTTTAAATCCAATCTCTTTTCTAGAGAAAAAATATTGGTGTTTAAAATGTAAATGTTTTTATATTCTCTTGGAAAAAATATGTATAATTTATCATTATGTGACATCTGAGACATATATGACCATCCAATGCATTGGATAATGTTTCCTTTCTCATTAGATTATTATAAGATATAGATATGTGAATTTGTGAACCACTATGTTATGGGGGCTAAAGATGAGGATCCAAAACACATTTTATTATGGGAGAGAGAGACATGAATTCTTGAACAACTATGTTATTATTTCTATGATTATATTTATTCCATATTTTTATGTTTTTTCAAAATTCACATGTTATGATGAATCATTTAATATATTATTACTATATCCTTACTCCATTATTTATTACTTATGATCCATTTTTAATTGGGTATGATTTTATAATGTTTTGTTTATGGACCATGACTATGCTTTCATACCAACATGCTTATCTTTTGCTCACTTATGATAATCAATTGTTATCTATTATCTTTAATCGTATTGGGCATCTAATCTCACCCCATTATTATGTTTCCATTCACTATATCATAAATATGAGTATAACTTATGCTAATATGAGAGGGGTGTAAATATGGGTATGATTATGAATTAATGTTCACAAGTGTTTTTAAAATAAGCTTTTTATTTAGATGATATCAAAAGATACTAAACCATTCAGTTATTGTATTGTGGGATTATTTGTAAGATGTAATGTTTAATTTATATAAATTATTATATATATATATATTCGTATATTTGTCTTTTTCCCTGTCAATTGGTAACATATTATGGTTTAGTTATTTTTGGGGATTAGTTTTGTAATTTTCTGGGATTACGACTAGAGAACTTCTGTTAAAACCCTTAGTATAAATCTAAATTTAGGATAACACCTTGTAATTTTTTTAAATTAAGGATATTGTGGTTTTATATTATTGAAATATTAATCTAGATATAAAAATATGGATATTGGCTCTTTCACAAATGAACCTAGGGGTAAAAACCCTGAGAATACTGTTTGAGTACTAACTCAATCTTCACCTTGTTCATGATAATGTGGAATAACTAAACGCCTTGTTTGAAACTCCCATGGTATATGATTTGAAAATTCATATATAATTTATGAACCCTTATAAGGGATTTGAATATATTTAGGTTATATATCTCAATAGTAAATTACTATGAATAACGTAGATTGAAACCTAGAAATTTTAATGTTAGGGGGAATATGTCAGTTATGATTTATTTTATTTTATGATAATAGTTTTATTACTTAATACCACTGAATCATGTATTATTATAAATAATTTTGTAATATAATGGACAATTTAATGTGTGAAAAGAGTTAACAATGGATGTGATGGAAAATGTGGTGATTGTCCTAATGTGAAATCAAATAGGATGAGAGCATGAGTACAAAATCTTGTAGTAATTCTCATTCAACTACCCAATATATAAATAATATTTCAATATATATTGAGATCCTAAATTAAAAAATTATGTAGAAATAATACATTGAAACCATTATGTTAAAACTCCCACCTTATTTTAGTTAGTCTTCTTATCCACTAATTGATGAAAATTGATCAATTCTATAAAGAATATATTTTCTTATCTCCAATGCTAAAACCATGAAAAGTTTTTATTAGATATGTATATCCTTGAAGGTGAAGATGAAATATAGTAAACCTTTATTAATAGTAAATTGAATTTTTAAGTAGTTGAAACTATGATAAAGGTGTAGTTCAATAAAATATTCTTATCCAAATACTTTCCTTGAACGCATGTCAAAAAAATGAAGTGAGAATTAACAGATCTAAAATAAAATGCGTGTGAATCCATTAGATCTTAAAAATATAACATATTCATATGCACAATTTATTCTTCAAATTTCATTAATTACAATAAAAATATTATAATTTAATTATTTAGTGGCCAAAAACAAAGTATTCTAGGTGAATTATCCATAATAGACTTTAATAGCTATGATGAAATTGTTTCATGTGAACTTATAGTTGAAATAAAAATAGACGAATCATCATTTTAATGTATATGAATATAAGAAAATAAAAATGTGGTCTCATGGAAATAAATATTATAAAACATATGGTATGAATAAATTCTAATCAAAAACTTTCTAAAGATATGGGAATAATCACCCTAGTAATAGCCTCATAAGGGTAAGTGGTAAAATAGGAAATCATGCATCTGATTTTCAAAAGGAGTAAAAGTGATTGTTCCATGCTATAGAAGAAAAAAATTGGTCTCATCCATTGATAAACACATAATAAAATGCATCAAATTCAAAGAGTCTGAATATTATTTGAATCTATTATTAAATAGCAGAAGAGCCTCAGCCCAGTTGGTAAGGACTCAACAAGTGCATCCAAGAGACCCAAGATCAAAACCAAACAGAGGGATAATATCAAGGTTATTGTAGCATATCTATAGAAGTTACTGTAGCAATATTGTGGCATGTACTATAGCAGTTACTGTTAGGAAATTTAGAAGCCAGAACTATTCAACCGTTTGGGACTTCAGGCCACCTGTTTGGTCTTTGGTCCCTTCAAGGACTTCGGGCCAACCAAGGCCTACATGATAGTAAGGACTTGGGGCCACCACAAGGACTTTGGGATACCTCTAGGATTTTGGTCCACCATAAGGTTTTCGGGCTATATGATCAATGTAGTTTCCCAAGATAGACTCTACAGAAAAGGAGTATCCCCAGAGGAGGATTCAGAGGAGGCACACTCACTAGAGTAGAACCAAACGATTTGGAATAATGATAGGGTATGGAAATTCCATTGGGACCAGCCTGTGCTTGCACAAGAATCTTATCCAAATGACCATGCGTAGGTGGAGAGCTACCATAATGATGTATATTTTGCGGAGGGGATGTTCCTTATTGTTATAGTCATGTTGAATTCTCTCTGATTTTTGGGTCATTTATTATCTCATAAGCCTATGTGCCATATAAGCTCTAAGCTAATAAGCCTTGAACGGGTTCCCCCTCATCTCTTGAAAATGGGGTTATAAAAAATCAATAGAAAAAGGCCTTTGGGCCATTCATGAAATCTATTACCTCATAATAGGGGTGATGTATATAATCAAAACCAACAACGTCTTAATCCAAAGATATAATTGAAATTATATTCTATTGCAATTATAGAATTCTATCATGAAAATGAAGTAGTGAAAGATACACTAATCATACACTATGTAACTATGAATTTCATATTTTATTTTGGTTCTATACACTCCATTATATCTATAAAATTTTCTAAAGATATCAAATAACCACACCAACAACTATACATTGAGTTATCAATTAAAACACTTAGTTGCATGATAATTGCATTTCAAGTATACAAATGATCTTCAATAAATGTTTTTTGGAATGTGCTTCCTATATATCTTATAATTTTTCATTTGGTTTAATTTAATGAATTTATTAACATTTATTGGATATCTTTATATGGAGCCCATATTATTATTTTTGAAAAGAGAAGTCACATTTAATATCCCAAACCTTCCCATGATCATATTTCAAAAAAAGTGTCACTATGAAAATAATATGGAAACTACTTCCATTATATGGGTCATAATACCCAATAAAGTAGGAGTATTTTGCTTAAATGGTTACATAAGATCTCATATTCATATATATTATTATTGGGTGGGAATATGTTGATGTATTTCCAGATGAATTGCCTTGTCTACCCCTAGATTTCTAGGTTCAGTTTTCAATTAAGGTCATATCTGGTGCTATGTTAATATTAAAGGATACTTACAGAATAGATTGGAATAAATCAGAATAATTAAATAAGGAACATAAATAAAATATTGATATCTATTTTATAAACATTAGTTCTTCTCTATGGGGTGCACCAATTTTACTTGTTAAGAAGAAAGTTAGATCAATGCTTGTCTGTATTGACTACCCCTAATTTAACAAGATCACAATCAAGAAAAAATATCCTCTATCCCATATTGATGATATGTTAGATTTTCTATGGGGAGATCAATTTTTCTTAAAGAGTTTTTATCAATCTTGATACCACCAACTAAGTGAAAATAGTGAAGATATACCCATGCGAACTTTCCATACATGGTATGGACATCATGATTTCATGAAAAGTCCATTTGGATACACCAATACCTCTAAAATATTCATATATATAATGAATAGTATCTTTTGATGTTACCTTGAAAAATTAAGGGTATTCTTTATTGATGATATGGTCATATATTCTTAGAGTAAAGAAGAAAATGAAAATGATTTAATTATTTTTTTAAATACCCAATGAATTTAGAAATTATATTCCAAGTTGAGACAGTGTGAATTATGGACACTAAGGTATCCTTGTTGGATTATGAAGTCACAAGAGAGGGTATATTTTAATATTAATTTAAGAAATAAGTTATCAAATAATAGAATAGAATGAATACCATGGACTAAATATAAAGTTTCTATAATTATCTGGGTACTACAATTGATTTGTG
This sequence comes from Viscum album, assembly GCA_963277665.1. Classification (NCBI taxonomy): domain Eukaryota; kingdom Viridiplantae; phylum Streptophyta; class Magnoliopsida; order Santalales; family Viscaceae; genus Viscum; species Viscum album. The sequence goes on from OY728140.1 coordinate 2,070,464,073, forward strand.
TAAAAAAATTCATGACTGTCCAATCCTCTTAAAAGGTTAACATAAAATGGAGTGAAGTTAATCTGGATGGAATAATTTTTTTAAATTATGAAGCATCTTAAGTAGATATTGTTCTCCACACCTGAGCATAAATTTCTATGCAGAAATGAAGGGTTTATAAAATACAGTGACACTTTATTAAAGGGTTTGTCATGAATCCTAAAGATGAATGATGAGGTAATTACTCATTCCTCTTAGTAATTAAAAAATAATGAGTAAAATTACATGATGGATGATTTGAAACTGATGAAATGATCTTTTCATTATTGTTTTAGAGGTATTATCTATATACTGAGAAGTTTGATATATATACTGAATAAAATATCTTGAAATATATATTCTCATAAAATGTTTTTAAAATACATTAAATGAGATGGTTGGGATTGGACAAAGACTATGATTTATCAATACATTATAACTCAAGTAAGGAAATCTAGGTGGTTGATACTCTGAGAAGTAATGATCATGAAACCTTTTCCATGAAGAGGGTTTACCAATACCTAATACACATGGATTTAAAAAGGATGAATCTTAATGTTATAAAAGAAGGGGATGAATCTGATATTACCCAGATGGATGATCAACCATATTCATTGGGAAGATTAAATAAGTCTAAAAAATGATATAGATATACAAAAAAGTTAAAAAATATTCCAGAGTTCATTTTTGATAAAGATAGAGTTATAAAATTTTTAACCTAGATAAGTGTCCTGTCAAAACCATAACTAATGAGTCAAATTTTAGAAGATGAACATGACTAATCCTTATATATTAATACAGGAATAGTGGATATTTATAGAAATATAAAAAATAATTGTAGGATAACTTGAATAGGGAGATTGTAGATTATGAAACTAAATTCTTGGAATGCCAATATATTATAGAAGAAAGATAGAATTCTGTGAATATAATGACTAATTACTCATGATAGTATATAAATTGGAAAAAGTCACCATGTATTTTTCACAATACTACTAAATATATGTTAATTTTATAATTAGATTTGGGTTTTAGTTCAGCACGTTACAAAGTTAGATTTCATCATGGAAGATTTATTCTTTGACCATATACCTAAGATATACATAAGGTAATTCATAAGTATTCATGGAGTACCACTCTCACTTATATTATATCAAGATCCACAGTTTGGCTCAAGGTTCTAGAGAAGTATTTAGTAATAATTATAGAAATATATGATATTTAGAAAAACTTATCACCCTCAATAAAATATCTAATCTTTAAGGAAATTTCAAACTCTTGAGTATATACCATGATCTTGTTCAATGAATTCTTAAGGATGTTTGGATAAACACCTCCCCCCAGTATAGTCTTTATATAATAATAGCTTCCATTCTTGTATTTTGATTGAACCATATGAAGCTCTATATGGGAATAGATATAGGATTATAACATAAAAGGATGAAGTTGGATAATGGATGTAGTTAAGACCTAACCTTGGAAAAGAAATTATAGATAATGATTAGACAATTCAATGGAATATGAAAGTAACACAAATTCAACAAAATAGTTATATAGATAATCATTGATGAGATCAAATGTTTTAAGTTTTTAATAATGTTTTAAACAAATTATATCCATAGGACTAGGTTAATATATTTAAGAAGAAATATATGTTGAACCCTAGGTATAATGATCCCCTCGGAATCCATGACCAGGTTACTACTATAGAGCATCTATTAGAACTCCCCCAAACCTCTACTGGGTACATGAGGTGTTCCATACATCCCTTTTGGGGAAATATATAACAGAACATTCAAATATAAGGAAAATAGATGCTTTGAAACTGAAACATGTTCTCTCAAATGAGGAACAACCAGTGGAGATCCTATATGAAAAATATGACGAACTAAAATAAAATAATACCCATATAATCTTTTTTCTGTGGTGGAATCATAAATCTGTGGAAGCATCATGTGAACCTGAGGATGCAATGAAATAAAAATATCCTCACTTGTTTTCATCATTTTAAAAGTTTTTTTGTAGGGAATTATTTTATGGGGGCACTATGTAATAACACATGATTTTAGTGAATATTTCTCCTTACAATTAATATTGTGTTATACAGATTTATTCATAAGAAAGAAAGAAAAAAATTGAACAAAGACACATTTTATTAAGATAAATGTAATTGATGTGAAGTATATGTTAAATTACAAGGTATAAATAGATGTAACTGCATTATGTAATAATGTTAAAATAAAATTAAATGACCCTTTTAGTACTAATGTATTTAAAAAATTCAATTAGTATAGGTAAACAACTAATAACATCATTTAATGTCTAAAAATATATTTTTTTCAAAAATTATCTTCTTATAAAGTATGCATTTTCTATTTTAATGAACTATTTATATTATGATAAATGATGATAATTTTTTTACATTAATAATATACAGAAACTAATTTAATTTCAAAAATAAATATAAAACATAAATAAGAATAATTAATATTCGAAAAAGTCATTTTCCTATCAAAAATATAAATTATATTTTATGTTTTCAATAGAAATAAATTTATTATTATTCTAATCTAAAATTGGAAAAAATATATTTAAATTTTGAAATTATCTTTTCAAATTTATATTAGGTTAAATTTTTTAAATTTTTCTGAAATAACTTCAAGTATAGTAAAAAGAAAATAAATTCTTACCATTAATTTATCCTTAATGAATTTATCATAACATAAACATGACATAATAATTTATCAAAAAAATTTCATAGATGAAGTAATATTTGAGGAGTAAAATTATTAATTTTAAAATCTAATTTTGAATTTATAAAACTTATGTTTATCATATTTTAAGTCATGTAATATTTTATTCCAATAAAAACCATTTTTTTATATTTTTGTAATTAAATATTGACATGGTGGATATTGGTTTTTTATTTATTTTAAAGGAACTTAACTATTATTTGTTTTTAATAAACAATTCAATGTTATGAAAATCATGAAAATTGATAATTTTTTCTAAAACATAATTTTTAGGCCAAAAAATCACTTTTTCTAAAAAATAGTTTTCATGAATTATGTACATTAATAAAAAAATTAATTTTTATCACATTTGAAGTGTTCATTAAAAAAAAATATTTTAATATTGAAATCATAATAATAAAATTGGGTAATAAGGTAAATTTTGATTTTAATTTTTTAAATTGAATTACCATGAATAAAAATGACTTACCACAAAAAAAGAAAATTATCGTAGAAGTGAAAAATAAGGATAAAATTTCTCAAAAATTATCTATATATTTTTGGTATATAGTTTTATAGAACCTAGCCTCATTAAAACTCTATTATTGAGAAATTTCTACTAAAATGTCTTGAATAGTTACATGTACTTTTATATTATATAAAAAATGTCACTCCCCTAACTTGTAAAAGGGGACATCCACAACCACTTTACACAATATATAATATTTATAATTCCTCTAAAATTTCTAAACATTCTACTTCCACAAGATCCATCTACCACCTTTTTTATCCCCTTTAAACAATAAAAAATCGATAAATCCTACTTTTCCAAGTGGTCCTCCAAGGGAAGATTCAAATTTTCAACGTGAGTATTAATAATTTCTTTACATTTTTATTCTTTATATTTATCCTATAAATATTTATTACCCATTATAATATAATCAAATAAGAATCATTATTTTAATTAATTATTAATATTTTAATGTAATAACTATTACCCACCCTCCCCCTTCCTTATAAAAATGAAAACATCATTCGTGTGTATATGCAGAATAATTTCTCCACAAAGAGACATATTTTGTTTAAAAAAATGTAAACATAGATATAATAGTATATTTAATGAATAAATACTATATTTATAAAATTATTAATATTATAAAATTATAAACCAATTTATACCTTTATTTCCTTCTATAAAAAATGAAACTGAAGTCATTATGTGTGAGGACATAACCTTTTTCTTGTAACATCGTATTTCATTTTCCATCACCACTATTCATATATTAGTATAATAATTTATTAAAATAATTATATTTATGTTTATTAAATTATAAAAACTATTTATAATTTTTATTAATATTTAACTCATAAATAATACTCAAACTAATATTCTTAATTTTTTGGGAAACATGCCCATCGCCGATTCCAAATGCACGTGCTTAAAAATATCTTATAAAGAAATTTCATCTTTATAAATTATTATAGTGAATTTATTAATAGAAATTAGATAATATATGAATTATTATCATGAAAAAAATTAAACGGATTGATGTTTACATTTTAAATCATGCTCGAAACAATTAAAATCACTTACAGTTAATGAAGAAAATAAAATATAACTACATACTAAATATATAATAAATATATTTAATTTAAGAGTTTATAGGTTAAGATATGTTTATATTGTTATTAAATATATTATTGATTTGGTGTTTTATTATAATTGACGTTAAAGTTCTTTCATGGAAGTCAGGAATGAAAGGTATGGTTTTTTTTTCAAATCTCATTTTGGATTTGAGATTGATATAAAGAAATTAATATATTAGAAAATTGTGTTACATTTATATTTAAAAAATTATTAATTTTATTATCCTATGGTTTTTATGTGGTTTACATGTAATACTACCATTCTAATTCAACTTTGGTTTATTATTCACTTGAAGTGATACTTTAATGAGAAACTTACATTACCAATTATCTTCTATTGAGAAATTTTTATTCCATGAAAAAATTATTTATTTTTATTTTAGGAAATTATCATCTATATTTATATGATTTATTATGATAATTTTCAATAGAGTTATATTTTATTTTAAAAATAAATATTTTTTAATGTTTTCTACGTGGTTTTTTTCACCAACATTAAATTTTTAAAAAATCAGAAAGAAATATACTTTATAAATTATTTCTACATAACACTTTTTCTCACCATATTGTTTTATATAAGAAACATCCCCTCCATGTTTTATGTTTTTATGAAGAAATTTAAATTCCCTTTATTTTATATAACATTTTTATAAAAGATGTCAAAAAAGGTAAAGTTTTTTCCCTCTCCCTTATCTATGTAAATTTTAAAACTCTTATGGAAGTGTATTTTATCCATTTAAACATCATTTAATGATTATCATGATTAATTTGGAATATTAACTAAAGTTAACTTCCAAATTCTTATCAAGATGACTTATTGAATGTTCAATAGAAATTTTATCGAAACCCATCTCTTTTCCATGGTTTAAATAAATGGTGTTTGAAATATAAATATTTTCATGTTCTCTTGGAAAACATATGTATGATTTATCATTATATAACAAGTGTTTCATATTTAGAACTCTAATGAATTGGGTAAAGCATTATATATAATGATATTATTATGGGTGATAATGAAATTTATTTCTTACCTATTATGTTATTATGTACATGGGTATGTCTGTGCCATATTCATATGTTTTTAAATTCTCTCATTTTATGATGACTCGTTCTATATTTTTTATTAGATCCTGATTAATTTAATTATTATTTATGATACATGTCCTTTTAGGTATGATTTACTAATTTTATAATTAGGGAACTTGAGTATGATCTCTTACCCACATGCTTATCCTATTATCACTTATGGTTGTCAATTTTTTCAACTTATGATTACCCTTACTAAGATTATGTGTTTATCACATTTTTCCCATTTCCTAGGTTATAACGATGTTTATAACTTATTATAAGACAATAATGGGGTCAATATGGGTTGGATATGAGAGTAATTTTCACAAGTTTTCTAAAATATGTTTTTTTATATAGGTAATAACTAATGAAAAAGGTGTTGGGTTCTAGGATTGTGAGATATTCTCTGGGATTTAATGTTTAACTTATGAAAATGATATATAAAAATGATATGTTTATATTGGGTAACCTCAAGAACCAAATGAATAATATTACCACCATTTCCCCTTCTTCTCAAGTCTTCCACTTATAATCAAATAGTTACAAATATTTTGTATTTATATCTATAAGAGCTCAACATTTAAAAATACCACTTCCCCTTTTCATAACTAATTATAATTTTAATATGATATGTAGAACTATAATGATCCTTCATCCTTTGAACCTACCATCGTTTATAGAACTTTATCCTTGTGTTTAATCCATTCATGATATCTTCTTTATAAAATAATATCTATGTATGGATGATATTGATGTGTCCCACATCACATCATATACTATTTTAGTGTGAAATCATTTAAATTATTATATCATAATTATTTGTGATATTTTTTATTTAAGAAAAACATTCTTGGAATCAGTTGATTTATTTATTCATAATGTCTTTTTAATTTTGTAAAATTTAAAAATTTGATCTTAAGTACACATGAAATTTTCACCCACTTTTGAAAACGTAAGATTGATAGTTAACACCATTAATATGAATTTCCATTTTCATATCAGTGTATAGGTAATATAAAAAAAATTATATTTTACTAATAGATGATTCATTTTATGTCTGAATTAATATGTTTAAATCACAAGAAGTACTCACATACAAACTCTAATGTAATACAAAATTCCATAAGTAATAAAATTACTTGATAAAAGTCACACATTTGACTCCAATTCTTATAACATAGAATAAAAGGAATAAAAATGTTTCAATTTAATAATATATCACATGAATCCTGACAGATTTCATAATGTCAATGTAGAACTTCTTGTCTTTTTCATTTTTAGCCTAGACTCTTGAAAAGGATTATTAATATTCTTCATAGAACCCCCTAAAATAAGATTTAATAATTTCAAAATATCATTGAGGAGACACCTAAAATAAATAAAAATTATATAATTTTAGTTTGAAAATGATTTTTTAATATAAAATAAATCCATCACAATAGAAAACATCCACTATAAACATCTCCAAACCATATAATAAAGATAAATTGAATATCTTAGAGGAAATTATTCAATCTTACAATAAAAGATCATTATATTTGGTCCAAAAAATAATCCTCAAGTATTCAAATACGTCCAAACAAACATTTGGGTAAAACAGGTTGGAACTTACATTATAGATGTATTGTATTCCACATATCATTCACATGTCACATCATCAGAGGTATATTTATGATGACTCTCATGTCATTTATAGTTGTGATATGAATATTTAAAAGGGAGATACATTCATGGAGTTAATTTTTGAAATCTAATACCATTATAATACGTTCTTAAATGAGTGTATTATTTATTTACTTCTTATATTATATAGCTAGGGTGGTTTTTTGGAATTCATATCAGAGTAGGAGTTTCATATGTCTATTCTGTACATATATCTATTTTAAATTCCCGTTCTTTTAGTGAAATTTTGAATTTATTTTGACTTTAATTAATTTATGTTAATTTTTTATTTGTTTTTGGTATCTTATTTTTCAGATTTTTTTATGGTGAGATTCATGTTTGACAGGTATCTCACATAGTAGTTAAGTTAAATGTTTTGTGTATTGTGCATTCTATGTTTTTTTTAATTATAGAGGATGAGAATCATTAGAAAGGTATCTAATATGGTTGTATATATTTTTAATACAAGATTTAATTTATGTTTTTTTTAATTTTTTAGGTCTTATATAAATGTATGAGGAAAAGTAGTTAATTTTGGGGAGGAACTCTATTTAATGGGGAAATCATGTCATAATGGACCTTAATATAGTATTTGTTTTCTATCCATGGGTTTTTTTTATGTTTTGAAGCTAAAAGAAGTTATTATCACTAATAATTATGGTCTATTAATTTTTATGGTTTCCATAATCATGATGTAGTGGGTTAAATTAAATCATGATTCTATGCAGGGAGTATTTTCATGTCAGAATTGGTCCTCACCAAAGAGTGGTTAAGTCATAGTACAAACCATTATTTTAAAAGGGTTTTTGAATTATGAGTTAAATATATAAATTTCACTATTATATAGTTTATATGTGTTCATGTTTAAATGGATTTTTAGTTAGTTAAATTAAATATAGACATGGTTTTCATGTTGAGTCTCTGTTTGAACTTTTGACTTGGTGTATTATCAAATAGCGGTATAAATTACACTATAATACGATTTTAAATCATTAAATTTGAAAATTTGGTGGTCATGATATTTAACAGGATATTGGGGATATTTATATATGTTTTTTTTGGTTTTTGGTTGAAAAACCAATATTTCAATATAACCTGATGCTTTATTCCATGATTATATATATATATTTAATAAATCAAGTTATTTTTCTCCTTCCACTAATATGATTCTTATTATTCATAAATATTGCTAAATTTTGGAGCTTACCAGATATCCTAGAATTATTATTTGATTTTTTTTTGTTTTTACCTTCCATGTGTCTGGATATACATGAATCAAGTTAACATATCCAAGATTCATTCATCTTATATCTACCTTCAATTACTTTTAGAGTCTATTATAGTGATTGATATGGGATTATTTTGGGATGATAAGTTATATATTACAATTGAATTTTTCATTAAAGATCACACATTTGAATATTTAGTCTCATTCTTAGGTGATGCGATGATAAAACATTATATTAGGGTAGGTGATTTAAAAATTACCTCTCTACCCTTTAAAATTGTTAATAATAGTTTAATATGATTTATTTATATTTAGGTATATTTTAAAGATTTATAAACTATATAAAAAGAATTTATCTCGAGAGAGACATACAATTTTTATATTATATTCTATATTTAAAACATGAAAACATTTTTGAGTTATGAATATAAACTATTTTCTACCTAAACTAATGTATTTTGGTCTTTTTTGGGTACTAGAGGGGTAAAAGGTGGGTTGGGATCATGTTTTGATGAAACATGCCTATGGTTGAGAAATATTCTCCCAAGAATACTTCTCAATGAAACCCAGATGGGAGGCCACTGATGTTCTAGTGAAACTTATAGTGGTGTTATTCTATTGGATAACCCATCATAGTTTTGGTGGGGTAATTTTTCATTAAAATTTAATTAATTCAATAAAAATTATATAAATAGTGCTTTAAAACAAATTATTCACCCATATATTCGTAGTTATACCAAACCCTCTTCACCAATTATTCACTCCTAAAGGCCGAATATCACCCTTTTAGCTTGGATTCAGGTGCTGTTAGTCCTTAGGTGTCTCCACAGGTGAGTCTATTTATCCATTCCCATGTAATGATTGATTATATTGTGATTTGAGAATATTTAAGTTGTTATTTCCTAATTTCATGGATTTTTACATGATTTGAGATATCTATTCATTAGAGAAAATATGTCCTAAAGGGTATATAATTTTTGGGCCATGATGGCCCCTCTATTTTTATATATAGATGTGGTAACCATTGATGAATATAAACTTGAATTAATGTGTATAAGAAGTTATGATTGGGATTCATTAGAGGTATCCTTGAGTTAAAAAATGGAATGATGGGCCTAAATGAATTCCATTAGCCTCCTAAGATGTAATATTAAAATTGATTTAAGATGTTTTGATTGGAAAATTAACCCATGTTGAACTAGTGAGTTTGTATATAGCCTTTTGATAATTGAAATGGTATCGGGGTGAGTGTTAAATCCCTATTAGATCATTGAAACTAGGTAGGTTATACCTTGGTTACGTTCATGGGTATTGGTCGAGTGGGTAGGGACCGATATAGTTATAATTAAATTCATATTGGATTAATATCCATCCATAAAGGTTATTGATTATATTATAAATTTAAAGCTATATATTATGCATATTCATGTTTTTATCAATATGTTTGGGTTGAGATTCCAATTTTTTTACTAATGAATACAGTTGGTAAGAAATGTATTTTCATGCTACAATGATTATGATAAAATATTTTTTACCCATTATTTTGGTACATTTTTAATTTTTACACTATGCCCTTGGTATTGGGATGTGATGCCCGCTATGTCATGGAACAGAATGCCAACATGTTTTTGTTGATGATGGTAATAGGATGTTGTAACCATCGACTTATTTTTCCCCTCAAAGAGGGACATACTTCGATGAAGTGATCCATTTAAGGTAGGTGATGCAATACTTGTACGAGAATGGTGACGATTGGATTAGATGCTTCCTCTTATAAAGTATCATAGGACTAGGAACACTTTTCCTACTCTTATTTTTTTTATGTAGAAAGGGACACTATTATATCTCTTGATTGTGTTTTCGGCCCACAATTCCCTCTAGGGTATGCTGGCTCGAGGACACCATATCTATAGTTTGATTGTGTTATCAAAATTCAATACTAATGTATTGAGAATTATGATATAATAGGGATTACATGGGAATAGTTATGACTATTCTATTGGAATTAATTTCGCATGTATCAATAATTATACTATAAAATGATGTTATACCTATTAGTGATGACTTGGAATGTGATTACCAATAGTTTTTTATGTGATATGTTAAGATACACCCCATAATAAGCCCAAGCGTGAAATAAAACACCAGTTTTGTCATGACTTAACCCACTAGGGTCCCTCCTAGACTAGTGATAAGCGGATAGCGATACCCTAAGCCCACCTACCATAGGCTTGTGGTTAAAGACCAGTACCACTTTTCCATATCACACACAGTAGAGGGCATAGATTATAGAACCTACAATCATACACACCACCAATATTTATATGAAAAATCAAAACAATAATAATTTAAATTAATGATAGTATATAAATGCCTGAAATAGTCTATTGGAATTTATTAGAGTATAAAAATTCATACCAACAGAATAAAAAGATGAAATATATACACCCAACCATATAATGGTTTCCAAATTTTCAACCATTTGTAAATAAAAAATCATGAGGGAGCCCCACTCACGATCTCTAGAAAACAACCACAAAAAACAGTCACTAAAACTATGTACTACTAAGATCCTTAAATATTTGGTCTACTAAATCCACTATCTATAAAAATATCATCCTAATAAGAAATGACACATTTAGGAAAAACCCATGTTGGGGTAAGTATATATATATCTAGTAAGATTCCCCAAACAACACAAGTAAATTAAAACAAATGGTCAGGTAAACCCATGAGACAAGATGAGAATAGAATTAAAGAGATGGATATTCTCAACGAAACCCAATCAAAGATAGATATGGGATCTCTATCTCCACATATAGTGTCAAAACCAATACTGTTTATAACTCAATGTGTATATTCTACCACAATCCCAATGTAATCATAACTATAATCAAAGTGAAGGGTTTGATCCTCACAATTGTTTACCACAATAGAGGGATCATTGACTTCAATGGATGGCCCTCTTCCGTATGGATATTGATGATAGGGTTGTACCACTCTGTTGATAGAGGAACCAAATACTCTATAATGTGTGGCGTATTAACTCTACCTATTTATAGGATATGGGGGACTTTCATCCTTGGTGAGTCTAAGCAGTACTAACATCGACATCACTATGATTACTTAACCAGATCATTGTCATTAGATAAGGTTCAATTAAAAAAAGGAATACTTCACATATGACCTTATGTAATATGTTTGAATCTAGAATAATGGCCACTATCGCAACCAACATGATTGTATTCCCAAAATAGACTACTCACAGGCCCAATCTTGAGTCCTGAGGAAGTACATACACAAGGTAAAAGATTTTGGGGAAAGAAAGAAGTGTGTATATCAAGTCCCATATTGTGTGAAACTACTAAAGAATATGGGAAGTTTTTTCTTATACATTACTTGGCTACCCATCCTCCTCCACATGGAATGTACCTATGGGGACATGACATGTCTGATCACTTGGTGTCTTGGTTGTGTTCTCCTGATACATTATTCAACCACCTGATCAGTATCTCACAGTGTATGATCCCTTCCACATGGTGTGTGATATTTTACAATACATGAAAACCCAATACACTATAAGAAACTAAGAAACACAACATGTATTCCTCTGAAAGAAACAATATGTATTCAATATTTTTTAAAATCTTCCCAAATCATCACTACATCCACTGATGCCACCAAAAATATCACAATTGCCTCACCCAAACCACTAAATTCATGGGAAAAAAGCTATAATCATCGATTTCTAGCCATTGGTGGTTAGAAGTAAGGACTTCTATCACCTCTGAGAGATCTATCTCAGCCCCATAATGAAATTGGGTCCCGATCCCTATAACCTTTATATATGATTTCTATCCTCAAATTGTATTTCCCAAGTTCATTTTCATAAGCATAAAAAATCTAGTGATTTGTCACTCTTGAACCAGTATAGAAATGTTGAATCATTGAACCCATAGTCCGATAATGAAGAAACTGAATAACATATAAGGGAAATACACAATAAAATGGAGAGATAATCATTGGTCATTTTGCACCCAACCAACGATCATAATTGAAAATATCAAAATTGGTGAACTACAAGGGAAAAATGGAAACAAATAATCATGATAAAAACATTGATTAAATTTTTAGGTCATGTAGAGAAAAATATTCAAGTAATTAAGAAGACATTCAATCCGTGATCAATATTCAAAACATAAGGGGGAGTCTTTAAAATAATGACCCATACCTCTAGAATGGATCAATCATCGGTGAGGAACCCATTCCATAGAAATGTTGTGGAATATTCTACTATGTTTTTCATTCATCCCGTGAATATTCCTAATTTTTCATCATTGATCCATGATCTCATGCTCATATTTGAGTGAAAAATAATATTTTATCATTATCCTATCTAATCTACTTGGGTTAGTGGATAACCCTATGAATTTTGAATAAACATATATTTATAGATGGGAGGTCTAAGTTATGTCATTTAATAATTTCAATAAATTAATAATTTAATTTATTTAATGTACCATCAAATGAATGGAATATAATAGATCTTTCAATGTAGATAAAACTTATGTTGCACCTTGGGTAAATCCGATGTTTGTAATTCATCCATGGTCTCATATTTCCCATCTGAAGTTCCAATTAACATGAATTCAATTTATTATAAAATGTCAGTTGTGAATGATATAAAAATATTTAATATTTTTATAACATGGATAATGGGGTCTTAAAATAACCAAAACTCTATTTCAGATCCTAATTAAATTCCAGGATAATTCATTAAAATTTCCATTTGGTTCAAATATGAAAATCATGTCTGTTTTACTCTCACCCCCTTTAATGATTTCCACTTCAAAAGAAAATTTTTTACTAAATGAGGTGAGGGTACTAGGAATATATCAAACTCTCATGATCCCATAATCTCTCATATAATTTTCCATGCCACCAAAGAATTGGAACCTGAAGGATGGATCACCAATAAAGGATTATATCGTTCCAATCATGATATGACATCTAGTAAAAAAACGTTTCTACATCCTCAACATCATGTTCACCTAAGTGTGTTTAATTATTGGTGGTTAGAAACCTTTACAACCCTACTAAAAACATGTAATGGTCTAATGGGCCTTGAGGATAGCTTTATACCTTCACCAACCATTAAAAAACATCATTGTGGAGAGTCTTTTAGGAACACATGGTCTACTTTCTCAACTCTATGGTCATAAAATGTAGGTCTACAAAGGATTTTTACCAACCCTAAGGGATTTTCATCCAGTGATAGATGAAGTGAATTTTCTCTATCATCAGTTTCACTATATCCATCCACATGCGTGAAAACTCATCCATCATTACCCAACATAGGTCTGACCTTCAAGGTCTCCCATATACGCTCTGAATGGATCTAAACTGATTGCGGATAGATAACTATGACTATAAGAACACTCTATATGAGGAATGTGTTCCTCCAAACTATGAAAAAGTCCAATGATAAACTATACCACTTCCATTTTGGACCCCGAGAGATTTAGTCAAGCTTGATAGAACCCAGTTCTCTTACTTTACCTAAAGATAATTAAGGCATCGATAAATTTACTTAGAGAAATTCCACTCTTTACAAAGCCACCAAAACTGATATCGACGATACATGAACATTTTCTCAACTAAAAACAAACTATGAAAAAGTGAGGTGTGAAACTCCCTTGTCACCTATTCACATTACACAACTAAAACCCGCATCCACCCTTTGAAGAGGATTTCTCTGTCCCCTCCTTTTTAAAACCCATTTGGTGCATCACCTGTGGATATATGGTCATAGATAATTCCACATTATATGTTACCTAACTAGATGTGTCTCACATGATAAATACATTTTTGAGTTTCTACAACTAAATTAAGGCATTGTGGTCCTATTTCCCTAATAGAGGTCAGTTGCAAAGAGGCTATATACTCTATTTCCCCCTCCAAAAAATGGGAATGATATTTCCAGCTAAGGGTATCTTCTACAATATTTTACCACCCTAGAGTGAAGACTCTCTTGAAGTCATATTCCTAAAGGAACTTTAAAAAATGCCGCTATCTTAGGTTGTGATATCTATGGATAAAGATGCACTTATGACATTGATGATCTAAAAAAATTATTTCCCAAAAGATAATGCCTCCACATACTAAAGGTGAAATCTACTACTTCCAATTCTTATTAATGGGTCACATAATTATAATCATGAGGTATCAACTACCTCAAAAAATAAGTAAACACAACCATCCTTTTCTTCAACACAAATTTGCACCTAGATCTAGAGGAATTATAAGACACCACATACTTTAAAACCTCTTTTGGTAGACTCAAAATAGAAGAACTGGCCATCCTATCTCTCAACTTGACACTACTTAGTACAATACCGTGTCTTACCTTTCCACTTCAAAGCAGTCAAAGGACCCTTGATCCTAGATTTTTTTCTACAAACATCAAATAGTTCCCCACCTATTCAAGATTACTCTAAACATCGGTCACACACTTTGGTGGTTACCAAGATAACACTTCCTCTATCTTTGAGGGGTCCACTGCTACTCCGGCCTCCAAAATGATAGGTCCCACGAAGTGTAATCCTTTAATCCAAATCTTGATCTTTGATAGCTTACCATATTACCGGTTTTTTCAGAGTAAATCTAGGACTATCTTCAAGTGCTTCACATTCTCCTCCTCTAAAGTATGGTAGACAAAAATTTCATTGATAAATAATTACATGAACAAGTCTATGACGGGTTGGATGATTTGATTCAAAAGTCCCATGAACACAACAGGGGAATGTATGACACTAAAATGTATCACCGAAAAATAATAATTCCAATAGTGTGCTAAAAAACCAAATTTGGGATATCTTCCTAATTAACCCACAACTGGTGATAGTTTGACTTGATGTGAATCTTTGAGATAAAACTATCACTTTTAACTATTCAAAATATTATCAATTCTTGGAAATGGGTACTTATTCATGATCTTCCATTGATTTAGGAGAATGTAGTAATCACATAGCCCCAAGATCCATTCTGGACTCTTAGAAAGCAGAAACAGAGATTCCCATAGGGATATATTGGGGTTAAAGAAAAAATTCTCTAGAAATAACTCAAACTTCACCCTCGGCTCTCAGATCATAATAGTGGTTATCTGATACATTTCAAATGATATTAGTGTGTTACAAAAGTCTAAAACTGACCCAAAATGTGATAACCGACTATGGAGGTATCCACAGAACATTTTCAAAAAAAAACTACATATACCCCCACTATTCTTGGAAACATGGTGTCTGCAGACTCAACTATTCCAAGGTCTAATCTTGACAACAGATGTGTGATGAGCCACAATTTCCTATACAGGAACCCAAATTTCTCTACAATAATGTCTTAATAACTAGAAAATGAGAATCTCATCTCACCCATCCATAGGCATGTCACCTCCATATAGTGGTCATATATCTAGGAACAGGTTATGGGTAACCATTCCATACCAAGGATATGATGTGATAAGGTTTAATAAAATCATTAGAAAGATCGCAAGTAAATATTTCTCCACTAAGCACCAATTTTTAATGTCAGTGAATGTTTGAGAGGGTAAAATCCCCACCAGTAAGAGACTCTAACCACATTAGTCTTGATAAGAACTCTACTAGAATCTCATTCCAAAGAAATATGGATAAAGTGATTAAGGAATAACTCATTCATATGTTAATTAGTATTGGAGTTAAAGTAGAGAAGCAAAAAAATCAAAGCTCAAATAATTTTTGACGCCTCCCAGTCACATGCCTCTATAAACTAATGTGGATCGTACCATTTTCTTATAATTATCTACACAAAGCATGGTCTTCCAATTAGTGAGGTAGGAAGTAACTCATAACATTGAATTCCACTAGTTTATACTCCTCACGATTCTCATCAAGATACTCTTCCAACATCACCCCTTGGGTCCATCCTGATCACTCCTAGGAGGTCCAATATCATGGAATTGCCTTTACTATAGTGGTACATCACTAATCATTATCTTATTAGAAGAACTCTATGTTGGGCAGTCCTGTTCCATGTGCCCATGCACTTCACAAGCATAGAATCAATTATACCTTGTATGAATGGATTTTTAATGGGATACTTGCATTACTACACACTTATTCTGACATGGTTTATGATGCTCGGTACCCTATATCTAGTGAATAAAGGATACATCTTAAGTCTCAACTCCATATTACCAACTATCTAGTCTATCTAACTACCATCCCTTTTCTAGGAATCTCTTCATTAGCAAGGATAACTTTTAGTGCCCCAACATAAGTGGGAAGGTATATATGAACCACTAGATCTAGGATGTAAATATAGAAATAATAATAATAATTTCAAGCGTGGTAGTACCTATATCACTCCATATCATGTGAGTATCATGCGAATTTAGTAAACCTCAATGCATGCTTAGTAATAATCATATAACCTAGTTTTAGTCCAAAATCTATTGTATATGAACTGAGAATAAGGGTGAATGGTAGTAATCACTGGGGAATTTGAACTTAAACTCTATTAATATGAGAGTCACTACATTATGCGTTAGGTTAACTAGACTCTACCAATTTTTAACTACTCCAGGAAGAAGATTAAATGTAAGAACCAAAATTTTATTGGTGTATGTACACACAAGTTGAAAGATGCGAACAAAAAATTCCTTCCAATTTTATACTTCTGTAGGATTTTACTAACCATGGAAATGAAGGAGTATTTGATGGAGAAAATCTCAAAGTGTGTCTAGCCTGAGTGTATCTTCACTTGGACCCGCAAAAACTATCAGTAACCCAAAGTGAAGTGAGTCACTAATCTAAGATACTATATCTTGGTCTATTCACAAATATATGGGTGGGGGAACTAATCATGGTCCACTAAGAAGGGATTCCTTAAATACTGGAACCATAATGTAGTGATCATCACTGAGTTTGTCATTCTCATGATTCCACTACATAACTCCCATAATCTATCACCAAGGAAAATTCTTGAAATTTTTACAAGATAACCATTGTTGTTTGATTATATCTGAGGATCTGACTTAAGAAGGACAAGTAATATCTAGGAAAAATTCATATATGATATATGAAGAATTTATTTCCTTCAACCAGTTCTTTATAATTTCAAATAAAAATGAAGTTATTCATAGTGCTTTTGTATGGATATGTTATCCACCCAACCATCAATGGGTTCCCTATCCTGTGAGCCATAATGATGACACATTAAAACCATTTACCTATTTCCCCGTACCAAAAATCATGTTATATCTAACATCAAAAATCATCCCTTAGAAATATTACTTTTATACCCCTCTACCACAATCCAACTCACTAATGCCCCACATGGATAGATGGTAAGCTAAGAGTGGCACCCTGACCCACCTCAAGTAGGCTAATGATTGCAGACTAGCACCGTGTAGATGTATAACACATATGAGAGCCCTTATCCTATACAACCCGTAATCTCTCTCTCTCTCACACACACACACACTACAAAACTCCATTCAAAGAAGCAAATTAAAGAAAACTAAAATAAACTAGATTATTTTAATTTATCAAAAAATCTTTTAGGACACATTACAGTAAAGTAATATAGACCGAAATAATAAAAAGGGGAAATATACATGCCCACTTATAAAAGGGACCCAACCTAGAAACTACTAAAAAATAGAAAGCCAAAGTGCAACCACAATCATGATATCTAGAAAAAATCCACTAACCATTTCCACTTAAACATGGTAATGATTGTTTTTATCATTAATAGGTCCAAAAAATCGACTTTATTTCATCTTGTTATCTATATAAGAGATGACACGTGCAGGAAAATCCTATGTTGGGGTGAGGATATATATACCCAATAGGATTCCCCACAAAATATAATAAAATAGAAAAATAAATGGTCAGTTCAATCCATAAGACAAGAATAAAATATAACTCAATAGAGAGATATTATCAAAGCAACCCAATAGAATAGGGATAGGGGATCCCCATTATCATTATTAGTGTCAAAAATATGACTAGATATAATTCAATGTGTCTTCACTACCCTACTACTAGTACCCCAACATAATCCTCACTAGAATAAAACTGGTGGACCACTCCTTACTACTACATACATAAAAATATGGAGCACTAAATCCAGGTGAGGAACCAATCCCCGCTAGTGCTCCATGATGGATGAGTAACACTCCCTAGATAGAGGACCAGTACCATATGTAATGTGGGGTAGTGCTAACTCTACCTATATATTGGATATGGGTGACCTATTCCCTTAGTTATTCATGGGAGTACCAACCTTGAAATCCCTCTAACGATTAAACCTAAACACTACCATCATCTAAAAGTCACTATAAGAAGCATCATGCTCATATCACCTCACTTCATAACTTTGATGCTGAAAAAAGGTCATCATCACATCATACACAAAACTGTGGGGATAGTATATGAGGTGTACATTAGGGTATATGGTGTGTTGAACCACCTGAGGACCTGGGAATGTTCTTCCATAGACTTGGATTGATGGAACATATTCGATACACATTGTTTCTTTAGGGGGAACAACATATCTTATCACTCAGGGTCCTAGTTAGGTTCTCCCTACACATGAATCTACCACCCATGTATTATCACATGATGTGTGGGCCCATAAACATGGAATGTGATATTTCAATTAGTATTAAAACCCAATACACCACATGAATTTAAGAGACATGATGTCTGTTCCTATAGAATACATGATGTGTAGTCTATATTTTCATATAATCGTCCTAAATCCCCACTTCATCCACTAATACCACTACAAATCTCATCATACCCTCAACGAAACCACCAAAAGGTTTGGAAAAGATATCCAATCATCAGTTATTGGCCTTAAGTTGTTATAAATTGGGATTCCCCTTGCTCAAAAAAGATGCATTGTGCCTTCCGGTGGAAAACAAGGTCTTTATTGTCAGTAGAATGATCCACAATCCACTGTTCCACCAAATCCATCCAAAAATCCCCATACTCAAGGTCATTCCCTGAAATTTCATAATTGTAGATGTTTGATCACACTCAAAATTGTCCAAAAATTTTGAATCATTAACACCATGTGATAATAATGAAGAACATTAAGTAAGGAGGATGTAAAGGAATAATAAAAAAGTGAAATTATTATTTTTTTAGTACCCAATAAATGATCGTCATTGTGGGAACCAAAAGTAGTAAAATACATAAGAAAAATGAAAAATGATAACCATGATAAAAAATAATGATTAAATTTATAGGTCATGTGGAGAAAAAGATTGAAGGAATTAATAATATATTCAATCAAAATGAAAAAATAAATAACATAAGGGAAATAATTAGAAATATAAATTGACCTACATCGATAATGAATCGATCAATGGTGATGAAAACATTATCTATAAATGTCATTAAAAACGTTACTGAATTTTTCATTCATCCCCTGAATCTACTAAATTTTTCATTATTGATCTATGATTTTGAACTCATCTATCAATGCCAATAAAGGTTATCTCCTACCCCTCTATCACCACATGTGGTTATGTGTATAACCCTAGGGATCATCCATAATGGTATATTTAAAGTGTGGAGGGAGAGGTTAATGTATTTATTAAATTAAATTAATTGATAATTTAATTTAATTAATTAACCCTCCAATGACTTATTTACAATATATGGTATGATGCCAAAGGAATATTATAACATGCTTAGGTTAAACCCAGTGTTTCAAATTCAATCATGGTCTACTATTTCCCTTATGAGGTTTTGATTAAATGGAGTTCCATTTTTACCCAAATATCACATATTTGTGACATAGAAGTATTTCATATTTTTGTTATATGGATATTTAGGTCTTACAATACCCTAAATTCCATTCAATATCTAAAATAAATTCTATGATAGTTTATTGAAATTTTTTAAATGGTCCAGACATGAAAGAAAAAGCTGCTACATAGGTAGTAGTGTATTACCCAAGGCTGTGACATATTTATCATTACTGAAATTACTTTTTACATTTATTTAAAATCATATTACAATGTATATGTGATTACTTATATTGTAATTTTTCAGGACACCATTCATTGTGGCGTATTAAGTTTTACTCATACCCAACTCATGCACCCTAATACCCAAGAAACCTTAATGATTTATGAACCAAGTAGATGTAAGAGCCCTAATATGGATAGATGTGTTGTGGAGATTAGTATGAGTGTGGAGATAGGATTGTTCATGGAATCAAGAATAGTTTTGATGTCTTCTCAAGTCTATTACTTACTTTTTGGATATGTGGTATAAAATCTACCCATAGGAGATGTTTCTAATATCTGTGGGACAATTCCATTGCATTTTTTTAAAACATTAGAGTTATTTATTTACTGATGACATATAGTAAAAATGTATGATTTTATTTGTTTTAATTTTTGCGGACAATTAAAAGGATTTTTATTATTTTTATTTGTATCTATAACAAAGATGGTATAGTATCTCCATGTTATTCAAAGAACCATTATACTATTTGGTAGCATATAGAAAATAGGATGGTGTTCTTAAGGAATTTGGAACTGGGTTCAATCATAATGGAGTTGAGATGGGTTTGGAAGGCTATAATGTTTTTTATTTTATATGAAAATATGATATGTGAATTTTGGAAGTGGTATTGATGGTGTGGTCGTGTAGCGAGAATGGTGTGGTTAGATTGAATAAGATATATTTATATTTATATGGATATGAAATTAAAAATGGATTAATTAAAAATTTTAAGTGTCAAATGGAGCCTATGTGTTGAAAATGAGATGAACTGACATGGATAAATGAAGTGATAAATGAAAAATTATTAATGATATTTATAGAAATTAATATATGAAACAAATGGTCAATGAATATAAAGTAAAAGATTTGAAAAAATTAATTGATAATATAATTATGTGGTAAATTTGATGAATACTTTTGTGGTTATATTTCAATATGATTTCTTATTTTATACACACCACCAATGTAGTGAGATATCCTAACTGAACCTAGTATACGGTTTTAGATTTTAGGTGAACCCCTAATATACATGTTATGGTGGGATAGAATGGCTGAGTACTCCCTCACACATCTCTTATTTCCTAAGATAGTGTGTTTATGTGGTTTTTGGAATGATATTGTGGTATGTGGTGTCCGTATAATGTTGTATTATACATGTTTTGTGTTTGGTTATAGTATATTATTTTGGTATTAGGGTGTGGTGTACAGAGAGGAAAGGGATGGGAGCAATATAAGGTATATAATTAGAACATAATGGTGACTATATTAGTGGGGTAGTGGGTGAGGGTACCATATTTAATATACTTTCTATATTTATTATACATACATTGTATAAGGATTTAGAGAGTGATCCTCAAGATATATGATTTTTGTAGATAACCTAGGATGATACATGTGTCAATTTTAAATTTTTTTCATTTAATACATAGTATTCACCATGAAAATGGATATGAGATATTCAAGGGATAAATATTCTTAATATATTTGTATTCCCACTCATACATTCATATACATTCTTTTATAGATTTTCAAGATGGTGTTGGAGAATGGGTTGAACCTTACGATATTGTGAGGAGGTGGGTTTCTTCCAAGTGAAGACTCAATATTTTATTAATAGTTATTTCTCTTGGAATTTTCCTTAGAGTTGTTTTGGTTTGTATGATATTATGTGAATTATTAGCATGTTATTAGGATATAGGATTGCTTTCCACCATGGTGTTTGATTTTGATTGGTATTTTTCCCTTCTTTCTTGACATTAAAGTGGATAATTCCACCCATATTTTATTTTTTACCTATAATCCAAAATTATCTTATTACTGGTGGTATTTTAGGGTCACATTGACCTTACAAATGACCTAGGAGGGGGTTTGGTAGAGTCATGTCATGATGAAATATAACCCACATTAAACTAAATCTCAAATCATCAAATCACTAAAATATGAATTCAAATGCTTAAAATAAAAATTTTTCTATAATATTCAATGGAGAATCTACAAAACACTAATTCCACATAATTCTCCCAGAACATTTATATATTAATAACTATCCAATGATCCTCGAGATGAAAGAATAATATAAATGAGAATGGATCAAGATAAGGTGTACCTTGGCTCTTATATTTTTGATCTCATGAGGTAAAAAACTAAAAATCCACCAAAAAGATTGTAAATAAAACCAAGAAAGGTATCTCCACTATCAATGTCCACAAAAGAAGATAACATATTAAATTAGGGAGATGCATAATAATTAAATTTATAAATAATTGAATACACACAAAATCATTGTATGGTACCCTATAATACATCATGGCTTGGGTTTGCCAAGGACAATCCAAAAACCAATGAGATTTAATTTCAAACATCAAAAAATATACTTAACCATTTGTACTTAAAAAAACAAAGAATTTACCAAAAAAATATTGTGGACTTGTAAATCACAACACATTTTCCTAAAATATCATTCAAGACATGTAATATGACCATGATCTCCCCCATTATACCATATTATTTTACAAATTAAAATGAAAAAAATAATTTTTGTTTGTTTTATATTTATAATTTTTTCTATAACATAATATACTTCCAAATAATAACAAATACTATGTCTAATTTTCAAAAACCACATCATTGATTTGAAAATCATGATGTAGTTCTACTCTCCACGGATACCAATGACTCCTTCACTTTTTAATCTAAAAGTTTTAAATCAAATCACACCAAGGTTCACAGACCATGATGAATCCTGCAGAAGAAAAATATAGTAGTAGGTGAACTACAATATGGTTTCACTCAAAAACCAAATTTACAGCTTAACTCCTATAATTCACCTCCAAACTCACTCCTCCCTCCATTAACACTAAAAAATCCACAAATGTTTCCATTAATTTTTGTTAGGCCTAAAATTAGTTAGCTACCAAATTATTCATATCCTCAAGAATCCAAATAATTTTTTTAAACCAATATGAAACCGTAAAACATAAATAGCATACTAAAAACCACTCAATTAAGAATTATTCCGAAAAAATGAAACATATTGTCCCATATAGAGAAAAATAAATAATACAAACCACTTCAACACATGGTAAAACATTGTCAAAATAATTGTGGTTTGAAATATATCTTGGTATTAGACCCATATATGGATTCCTATTCTATATATATTCCTATAGAAATCCATACCTCCACAAGATTCATGCTAAAGGAATGAAAAAACTACGAAAGATATTCTCCTAATGGTTATAAATCTCTAAAATTCACTCCATGAATGTTACATCATAATCAATATCCAACTCACCCAAATCAATGACATGATATTTATCATGAATATACTTCTATATATGTCAAATGCGAAAGGAATCATTGATACAATCCATCTAGGTAAGGTATTATAACCTTTACACCACTTCACTAATCCCCTATATTTCCTTTAATAGTCAATCAAACCAGGTAAAAATCATGCCAACTCTACTAAACCTGAAATTACAAATATGAGGAGAAATACTAAAGAACACAAGATCATTAAACTTAAACTCCAAATTCCACCTCTTATTATTTTCGTAAGACATATGATGATCCTGAGTATCCTTTATTTTCACTCAGATCACCTATACATTCACAGTAATACTCTGTATGAAACCCAATATGATATTCACTAAATACTAAGACTCAATTAAGTAAAAAGGGGTTATATATATATATGTACATTTATATTATTCTTTTAAATCTAATTTATTAGTTATATTTGTTATTTTAAGAAAAATACAATAAAAGAAATGGCTCAACCACGAACCAATGAAATCAAGATCACATGTAAAAAACATGTCCACTAATATCATGATCATCAACTATGTCTTCCCATATTTATCAGGATTAAACTCAATGATATTTTATAATTAAGAGTTCGAATAATATTATAAAACCTTTTAAATAACATGGTATGGTGTGGATATTGATTTGAGATATTTTTTCATTAAATTTACTAAAGTCTCGATCCTCTTAAAAATAGTGTATTTCCAAAAAATGAACCACACTTGACTTCTTATAGACTAATAAATTAATATAATTAAGTATTTAATACCTAGACACATAGATAACATCATATCCTCCCAATTATCGTGGAAAATGCATCATGAAATTCATTAATATTTCAATATGTGCACTAAAGATGGCACTCTTACACTGAAGTGGTGTATATGAGGCTATAGTAAATAGCCAAAATCACTATTTTCATGCATAAAATTCCAAAAGTTTCCACGTTACATAATATATGATTTATTTTTTGTTATATTCCCTGAGATGGATCATTT
The DNA here is from genome assembly GCA_963277665.1 of Viscum album. Taxonomy (NCBI): domain Eukaryota; kingdom Viridiplantae; phylum Streptophyta; class Magnoliopsida; order Santalales; family Viscaceae; genus Viscum; species Viscum album. The sequence continues at coordinate 2,070,488,800 of OY728140.1, forward strand.
TTGGATGGTTAAACTTATTCATTTATGTGTTCAATGAATGGACACGAATAGACTATAACGTTTGGGTTTCATGATATCTCACCCAATATAATAAGACATGTTCAATGATCATCATCAAATTAAGTGCATTAAGGATGGATATATAGGGAGATGTGAGCATATCCGACTGAGTGTGTGAGATAAAGTTGTACGATAACCAATATTATATTCTCTAAAAAAGACTATTTGTTATTCAAAGAAGGCTAACACCCCTTTAGCATTCAGGATTCCCCATGAAACATTTTTTGATCCATTGTATGGGGAACCCTCTTCATGTTATGAGGCATTCATATACTTCAACTATGATCATTATAAAGTGAACTCTATCTACGAATATGTTGAAATTTTTTAATTATTAGGTGTTTATGGTATAACATTTTACTATCTATTTTATGAATATATTTTCACATTTTATTACATAGAGATCGATCCTTCTGTGCATGAGTTTTATTTTTCTATGAATGTTTATGTGATGATAAAATGAATCACATTAGTGGTATCAAAGAGGAGGGTAAAGTGTTAGCTAATTTATAAGAACTATCACAGATGAACTTGTGATGAAGTGAAACTCTTTTCCCATAAGATTCATTGTGATGAAAATAGTTTCATTCTCAAAGAGTTGGGGTAATGAATTTCTTTGACATGATTAAATGGATGTCATGATGAAAATGATAATATTAGTGAATGTAATTCCTACCCATCAGTGTTATCAAAGTAAGTTTCTTTAATGGATTAGTGTGTGAATTCTCTGGGTTTTGAAGAACAGCACTATCACCATGGAATTCCAGTCCCTATGGTATAAAATTAGTAACTTAAAAATTCTTATATTGTTAGGTCATAATATAATAATAAACATAAGAGGGGCGGGGGGTGGGGGGGGGGGGCGAATTGTGTAATTTCAAAATCATTCACAATTCTAACTTTTGATATCAACGGTTGATTATACTGATATTTAGTGTTTATCTTCTGTATGAAAGTATGAGAAGTGGATAAATAAAAAATATAGAACACACCTTTTATAGAGTTTTAGGGAATAAAGATCCCCTAGTCCACTCCATCAATTACTCTCTCTAAGAGTTTGGTTAATTTCACTAGTTAGGTCCTCATATCATAAAACTAATTCAAAACTGAGTGTAGGAAGTTGACACCTTTACAAATGAGTTTAAAGATAGATCCTTATTGTTCTTTAATAGAGAACCAAATATACACAGCTTATATTGAGAAGCTGATACTCCACTACAACTGAGTACGAGTAGTTGAAACTCTTAATAAAAACTTCTTTATTAAAAAAAGGTTCTGATTGAACTACACAGTTGTAACAACAACTCATAGTAGATGGATCTTCTTGTTTAGAAAATATTTTCATCATGAATGAGTAATTATGATGCGATCTGGTTTCAAATGATCTTTAAATAAAATCATCAAATATTTGAAACTGTAGACTTACATCAAATACGATATTCAAAACATTTATATTTACAATGTGTATCCTTTTCTATAGATAATGGATTCTGATAGATTTTATCAGTTGATCTGTAAAAGAAATTTTCATGAATACAGTTTCAATAGAAATATGTGTCGCAATATGTCACTTATTCATTTGAATCACACACACACACACACACACATATTTATATATATATTGTATAAATACACTAATAAAATAATTAAAGTAGAGAGTCGTATTCCCAATTCTATATCCAAGAAAACATCATGATAAATCGCGATAATACAAATTCATAAAACAACTCAGAGTAATCATAAGACCCCTTAAGAATATTAAATATGTTTTCCACTAAATATGATTCTTTAAATATATTATAACGAGATTTTAATCTTTCAAAAAATGAGCTTTAAATTGGACATATATTCCATAAATATCTTTGTACGAAACTCTGATAAAATGGTAAATTCAAATATATGATGTCGAAAACTCAAACATAAGGTTCTTTAATAATACAACAAAATGCCAAATTAAGGGTTCAACTACATATCGTTCATTCTCTGAACATAGAGTTGGCAATGTAAGGCCGATACCAAAAGTAAGGTTGATGATCTATATGTTTTATTCTCAAAGGTTGGGTTCCATACTTATGTAGGGTTATTTAATCATATTTTCCTCCTTTTCAATCATAAGGTTCCATCTAAACGTATGGTTGATTTACCATACTCACTAAAGTTTCAACATAAGGTTTAATAAAAATGTTTGGTTTCTTCCATACGTTACATTCTTCGATGTAGGGTATGAACAATGTTTCCAAAATACTCTTAGGATTGTTCCAAAAACTTTGACGAATATACCACATGAATAATAATCTCGAATATAATTCCAAAATAAGAATAATAAATATATTAATTAATTGAAATAAACATAAAATAATATAAATAGTACAATAAACAATGGTATTTGTGAGTATAAAAATCAATAAGATTTATTGATTATTTTTTAGACAATACATGCCCAAAATTCTCCGTTTTTTTGATGATTAAAAAACCCATAAAATTTGTAACAAATTTAGAATTTGGAAAAATTTAAAAGAAAATAATTCAAAATTCGTTTGGACAGAATTATTTCGATAAAAAGAAATGTTACAAAAATAAATGTTGTGTTCAAATTTATCCCCCCTTTTGTGAGATCACAAATAAATTATAGGAAAAGATTAAAACATGTTTAATTTTTCATAGATTAGTAAGTGAATTTTATAATAATCTGTTTATAAAAATAAGACTGGATTTTTGTCTGGAGGTATAAAAATAAAATAATGTGAAAAAAATTATGGAAAATAATAAAAAATAAATTTTATTTATAAAAAAATTATAAAAGTACAATAGTTAGTGTGACCAGGAAATAGGTCAACCAACTGATATAGATAAGGTAGATGTGGTTGGGTCCGATTTTGAGAAGCTTGAAACATGTCTTTCAGCTCTTCTATATCTACCCTCAACTTTTTCATAAGAGTATCACCAAACTGCATAGTTAAAACTCAACATTATTGACTAATATGAAAATTTTCAACAAGATTGACTTCTAAAAATTTAAGGACCAAGTTGGATGGAGAAAAAAGTGAGAGTATTTTTCTTTGATAGAGTGTTTCCATTTTTTGTCAAAGAATAAAAATCAATTCACTTTGTAAAGTACTTGAAAATAAGACAATTCTTTGATGATTTTTATTTCCCAAATATCATAAGTTTGGATAACATTTGATGAAATCCTTATGGAGTAAAGGGGGATAAAAGTTGATTCCAATAATATTAAGTTATTGTTAGAAAGAATTTTGTTTCTGGAAGAATCAAGATGTTCGTGAAATATGGATTTGTCATGAAAGAGACTTACTCACCCAATACGACGTCAAATAGGGATTTGCGCGATGCATCAGGATCTTGTGTGACACATCAAGGTTTTTTCATGCAAGGGTCAGCGATACTTATAAATAATATACGATCTCCTCTCATTTGATATGCTCTAAACTTAGATAAATCCAATTCCCTTAGGCATTAAAGAATTTTATGTAAAGGGGAGTGTGAAAAGGAAATAGAGATGCATGCAAGAAAGTTGAAGCTATGTGTAATAAGATAGTTGCATGCAAGATTGAAGTAGTGCGCAAGAGGTTTTTTGTCAAAAATGTAAAATATTATGCATGTGGCATAAAGGTTATGCTCAAGACACCTAAAAGGTTTCATGAAATATCTGGGTTCTTGGCACATATTAGTTGTGCGCAAGATAGTTCTTACTGATTTATGGGTAGGAATTTGAACATTTATACTTCAGAGAATACACCTGTTCTATTGTAAAGAGGAACTGAAATACTGTAATTCCCTATTTGTGCTTAGATGGTTCACAAAAAATTGTGCATTGTTTTCTAAGTGCTGCATGAGTGCAAGGGAATATCCTACTCATTGTATTCCACACCGAATGATCGTTTTCTAGTGGATTGCATGGTACTTGATTATTTCAGTACCATTCCAAGGATGTAGATACTTTTGTTGAGTAGTAAACCTTGTAAATCTTGTGTTCTTGTGGTTGGGTCCTTTCAGTAGGGAAATAACTCTTTAATTAGAGGCCAATTTTGTTTCAAAATGAAAGGAAACCGAAAAGAAAAAAAAATCAAAGATTCACCCCTCCCCCTCTCAGTGATACGTAGATCCTGATTTGGTATCTTTAATTGGTATCAGAGGTAAGTTCTCTTTGTTTTTTCTTTGCTGAATTTTGGAAGAGAAGTTTTGATAGAGAATCTAAATTGTGTGAATAGTAAGTGGATTCAAATATTGATTCAAATAATTATCATATCTGGAAATATAGAATGATGCCTTTTCTTATGACTCTTGTATATGAAGTTATTGAAACTAAAGTATATATATTTCCTACTATTAATGACTAGGTTCATCTTACTCCTATCGATAAGAAGAACAATGAGAATTTTATAAGTGAAAAAAACACATTACTCTCATTTATTTCTGAGAGTGAATTTTTAAGAGTGAAATGTGTCGCTACAACCAAAATAATCTGGGGAAAACTAGAAAATATCTAGGAAGGAAATACAAAAGTAAACAAGTGAAAATAAAAAACATGGAGGCTGAAGTGTGAATACTTAAATATGGGTGAGCAGAAATCTATTAGGGACTTTTTTAGAAAGGATAAATGACATTTTTAGTACTATCTGAAGTCTTGGTGAAAAGTTGGAGGATTTTATAGTTGTTGCAAAGATCTTAAGAATTATGCCAGAAAAATTTGATGCTAAGGATTCATCACTGGAAGGTAGAGACTCTGAAACATTATCTCTAGATAATTTTCGAAGCACTCTAATCACTAATGAAATGATAAGGGGGAAGAATATTACGAGAAAAGAAAACAATGATAAATAAATGTCTTTTAAGGCTCTAAATAAAGGGAAGTCGAACAAAAATTTTATTAACGATGAAGCTCATATATCCATCTACGAAAATGAGTTATGTAAATATTTTGATGAAATTTCATCCTTTTTTTTCTAAAAATGTGAAAAGAGGAACAAGGAGATAAAAAGGGAAACTCCCTTCAAAATGTTCTGAATGTGTAGTTATTGGACACTTTGCGGCTAATTTCCCTCAAAAAAGGAAAAGATAAAGGAAATGATGAAGAAGAAAGAAGACCAAGAAGGTCATGGAAGAAATAGGGTGACAAAGATAACTATTTTGGAAGAGGTAAGGGAAAACATTTCTTCAAGTCATTATGAAAAATATTTTTTTTCAAAAAATGAAGAGGATGATGATAGTGAAACTGAATCAGAAACATCTGTTGTTGAGAAGTCTAGAGAATACCTTTTTTACAACAAAGAATAATGATGATTATGAGGGAAATAGTTCTGCAGAATAAGAAACTCAATGTGAACAATATTTGAAAGAAGAGATGAAGGAATGTCTGAGAAAGATCAGAATACTTGAGAAGGAGAAAAGAAAATTGACATATGAAAACTTTTCATTAAATGACCATGAAGGTCTTCTTGATGAGAAAGAAAAATTTTAAATGGAGATTGATGATCTGAAGAAATTTCTAGAGAGTCAAAATAATCGAAATTATCATCTAGAAGTAAATCGAATGGAAAAAAGATTATTTGGAACTCTTTCAACATAAAATTTTCAAATATGAGGAAATGATTACAATGTTTAAAAACACTCTTAAAGAAGTTGGTGAAAGTTATCATAAAAATGACCCTAAGAATGATAAACAAATGTTACCTTCAAAGGATGAATATAAATATAAAACTATTTCTGATATGAACAATGATAGAAAGGCTATGTGTGTAGTCAAATTTGAAAATACTAAAAAATCAGAAGCATCCAAAAATAATGAATCCAGAAAGTTTCCCACTACTTCTGGTTCTGGTAAGTCTAAATAGAAATCTGAACAGAAGAGGAAAGTTCAATTGAAAATTTGAAGGCCTATGGTCATCAGAGTTCTGGTAAAAAGATTGTTGAGAATCATGTTCACAACTCTGGTCAGTATGGAAATTTCAGAGGGATATATTCACTCAATGGCAGCCGCTGGTATTGTGGTGGATTTAGACACATGTAGAATTTTTGTCAGTTCAAACAACAACATTACTACTATTCAAAAAACATTTAAATACAAAGATTGCTTGGGAGTAAATCTATTAAAATGAAAAAACATCAAAATAAATTCAGAAGACATTTGAGAAGGTTGGTGTGAATGTTGAGAATAGGTTCCAACCACTGGAAACTATCTTTGAAAGATGTGATCTACCTAGACATCTTGGTAAAGGTTTCTGAATTGTGTTCCGAGGAAAAATTTTTTTTTTGAAAACACATAGAATCCAGAGATTTTAAATTCCAAAAAAAGACAGATCTTCTAGGTCTGAAAAGAATGGGTTCTTGGTTGTCTGGTGAGAACACATTGACTTGGCTAAGAAATTGGAGGAAGCACAAAAAAATTGAAAGAAAAGGATGAAAAAAGCTCTTTTGGTTGAAACCGCTTCGAAATATATGAAAGGAGAACAAAAATAGATCATTAATAGTGGTTATTCATCTCATATGATAGGAGACTTAATGTTGCTGAACAATGTGAAAGAATTCAAAGAAGGAACAGTGACATTTGGCAATAATGAATACTTGAGGATCAAAGGTGTTGGATCAGCCATCATCGAAAAAATGAAATATAGGAAGTCGTTATATGTTGTTCGGCTGAAATACAATCTGTTGAGTGTTTCATAACTCTATGATGAGGGAAAAAAGTTATATTCAGAAAACAATGGTTTTTTGTGAAAAGTTAAAATGATGGAAATGTAGTTACAAGAGGCCAACGTACAAAAAGGAATTTGTTCCAAGTTGGTGAAGTAAAAAATCTTGTTACAAGGGTGTGGTGGATGAAAATTAGTTATGGAATAACATGCTAGAAAAATCAAATCAGATAAACATGTTGAAAGTTATGAATGTGAGATAGTGTTCAAGATATGCCTGATTAATCGAGAAGAAGATATTGGTGTCGTACTATTTGTTAGAAAGGGAATATTACAAACTCTATGAATAAGAGAGTTGACATTCCATCAAAACAAACATTGAGACATATGCATTATGATATCTATGGACCAATGAGAAAAAAATATAACAATAGAGCTAAGTACTTCACTACTTTCATTGATTACTTTAGTTTCATTACTTGTGTTATGTATATGAGAGATAAGTTAGATACTCTGAAAATGTTTAAGAGTTTTAGGAGGAAGGTAGAGAAAAAATGTGATTATTCAGTGAAGAGGTTGAGAACTATTAATGGAGGTGAGTATAAGAATAAATAGTTTGAAAGTTATCTTGAGAAACATGGAATTCGATATTAGTTCAGTTCACCATACACACCTCAACCAAGTGGGGTTTCTAAAGCAAAGAATAGAAGTCTAGTAGAAATGGGGGGAATTATGTTACTTGAAAATAGCCTTTCTCATTATTATTGGAGGAAAGCCATTAGAACTGATGTGTATATTCAGAACTGATTTTTCTATAGGCCTAAATCAGATATGACTCCATAAAAAATTTTCTATGGAAAAACACCAAGTCTGAAACACTTAAGAGTTTCTTGGGAGTCCATGCATTATAAATAAGAAAGGTGGACACCATGGAAAGTTTATACAAAAGAAGAGATGATGAAATTTTTCTTTTCTATGATCTAGAATGAAGAGGATATAGATCTCGGAACAAAGAAACATGAATAATTATTCATTATACAGATGTGAATGTTGTTTAAAATTTTTAGAAATAAAAGAAGTCATATACTGATGTGGAAGTTGAGAAGGATAGAGAAGATCTTGTTAAAAATTCTGATAATGCTGTAGACTATGTTAGTCCTACTCAAGAGGATGAATCCTACTCAGCAATCTGAAGTGATGAGGATGAAATTTGAATAACTCATCCTAGGCTGAGGAAACAAGTGGAGGCTCAAAACATTATTGGAGATCAACATCAGATAGTTCAAACAAGAATAACAATTAATGCTTTTACACTCACTTATCTCTATTCTAAAGTTGAACTGAATGCTGTAAATGAAGTATTTGAGAATCCAGAATGGGTTCAAGATATGAATAAATATCTTTATTAGATAGAGAAGAATGATACTTTGGAACTTGTACTTAATCCTGACAAAAATTACATTACTGGTACAAAGTGGATTTTCTAGAACAAGATGAATGAATAAGGTGAAGTTATAAGAACCAAAGAAATATTAGCTTGAAAAGGGTATTCTCAAATTGAAGGCATTGGTTTTGATGAAACATTTTCTCCGGTGGAATGGTTAGAAACAATCAGAATCATTCTTGAGATTTCTGCACATTATGGTTACAAAATCTATCAAATGGATATAAAATCTGCATTCTGGAATGGGGATCTTGAAGAGGAATCTTACATTGATCAACCATGGGGATTTGTTATTGGGATAGATGAAAGTAATGTGTGTAGGTTGAAGAAGGCTTCGTATGGGCTAAAATAAGATTCAAGGGCATGGTATTCTAAATTGGATACCTTCTTGAGGAAGATGAATTTCAAGAAATGTAGAGTTGACAAAAATCTTTAATTAAGGAATGTCATGTGTTTTCTCTCGTCAAAATTATTAATGTCGATTAAATTATCTTTACTGGAAATGATGAAAGATGCTGTGAATGATTTTCTAAGGAGACGAAGAAGTCATTTTTTATATGTTCATGTTGGGAAAAATGAAATACTTTCTTGGGTTGCAAATTTTACATAATTGGAACTAAATTTTTATTTCTCAAGAAATATATGCTAAGGAACATCTGAAGAAGTTTGGCATGGAAAATTCAAAACCAGTTTCAACACCTATTTCAGCGGAAAAAAGTTTTCTAAAGATGGAAAAGGAATAAACATTTATCAGAAAGAGTTTCAAAATTTGATTAAGAGTCTGTTATATTTAACTACCTCAAGATCCGACATCATCTATAATGTTACCTTATGAGAAAGATTTCAGAGTGCTCCTAATAAATCATATTTGATTTCTGGAAAAATAATTCTTAGATATATCAAGGCATAATAAATATTGGAATCAGGTATGATGGATCAGAAAATATTGATCTGTTCAGTTATTCAGATGCTAATTGGGTAGGAAATGTTGATGATAGAAGATCCAAATCTGGTAGAGTTTTCTTTATCAGGAAAAGTTTTATTAGTTGGAATACAAATAAAAAACATTCAGTAAATATTAGCTTAACTGAATCGAAGTACGTTGCTTCTACTAAATCAGCTACCCAATTCTTGTGGATGAAGACTCAGTTGGATGATCTACTTGTTGAAGTAAAGTTACCATTGCTCTTAGTTTGTGACAATTAAATCATAATCAATCTTACATGGAATCCGGTATAACATTCTCATTCAAATCATATTAACATCAAGTATCACTTCATAAAAGAGCATGTGGATAAGAATATGTTAAATCTGGAGTATGTTCTTATATTGGAAAAAGTTTCTGATATATTCATAAAACCTTTACCGAAGTAACAATTTTCTAAATTGAGGTTGAACATGGGTGTCCAACATCTTTCTTATCAAGGTTGAGGTACATGTTTCTATCCCCTCTCTGTTAATTCATTTGGATAGTGTTGTAAATGGGGAGAATTGTTTCATAAATCTATCCTTATGCTTTTATGTATAAATAACGAGTTGTGGGTAAGCTGTAAATCAATCATTAAATGTGTGAACTATTCTAACTATTTATTGGAGTGGTTGTAGTAATCATAAATTATTGTATCCAGGAAAGTTGAAGGAGCGGAGAATGCTGCAGAAGAATGTTGAGGAATAATTCTTGGAAGAAATATGTTTATTTTTTGGAGAAGGATGAATAAGAAATACTGAAGAAATACCGTAGTTACTACTTTTGGACAGCATAGTCTTGCTAAAAATAATTCTTTTTTTACAATGAGTTAGCTCAGATTGTCTTAGAATTGTTGATAAGTAATCCATTTCTTAAAGTTACAATGATCAGTGATTTATGAATCTTGGATGGAAAACAAATCCAAAGGGAATATTTTTGTGACCAATATGGATATAGAATGAAGTGAGAAGAGTTTTCTTTTACAGAGTGTTGTCTTTTGTTGTCAATAAAGATAAATCAATTCACTTTGTAAAGGACTTGAAAATCAGATGATGGTTTGTTAATTTATATTTCCCAAATATCATAAGTTTGGAGAACTTGTGATGCAAGCCTAATAAAGTAATGGGGGAGAAAACATGATGACAATCATATTTAGTTCTAGTTGGAAAGAATGATGTTTCTAGAAGAAGGGAATGTTTTAGTAATTTCCCTAAAAAATATGACAAAGCTAATGGTGTTTGATCAAAGACTATATATCATGATAGATATGGTTCGTGATTAAAGAAGTATTTTTTTAAGACTCCAGATGAAAATGATGCAAAATTTTCATTATTTCTGAAGTAGATTTTATAGTGGTGTTGTTTCCCAGAGTTTTCCAAATTTTTGGGGCTGAAAATCGGTAGATAGAGAAATATGTTTTTAGTAAAGGATGTTGTACATAAGTTTGGAGATCAATTTTTATGTTGCGTCCAAGCCATGATTCAAGGTCAGAACATCAAAAAATGGAAAATTAATGAAGTGCATGAAATATTCATGAAGTGTGTGAAAAGATGAGGTTGGTGTGAAAGAGACTTACACGCCCAGTAAAACGTCAAATGGGGTTTTGCATGACACTTTAGGAATTTTCCCGATGCATTCGGGTTTTTTGCGCACCGGGGTCAGTGATTCCTATAAATAATATGTGACTCTCTATCATGTGAGAAGCTTTAAACTTAGAGAAATTATGATCTCTAAGGCGTGAAATAATTTTATGTAATGGGGAGTGTGCGAAAGAAATATAGTTTCATGCACGAAAGGTGAAGATGCGTGCAAGAAGATATTTGCGCACAAGATTGAAGTTGCGAGCAAGTGTTGTTTGAGGAAAAAAGTAAAATCTTGCATGAAATTCATAAAGTTTTGTGAAAGACACCTAAAAGGGTGTTTGTAACATTTGGGTTCTTCACACATATTCAGTTATGTGTAAGGTAGTTCTTACCATCTTCTGGGTAGGAATGTGATGATTTGTACTTCAGAGAATAAACATGTTCAATTGTAAAGAATCACTAATATAATGTAATTCCCTATTTGTGATAAGAGGGTAACAAACACTTTTGGATTGTTTTCCAAGTGCTAAACAAGTGTTAGGGAATATCCTACTCATTGTATTCCACATCAAAGGTTTTTTTACAAGTGAATTTTATGGTACTGATTTATTTTCGTACCATACCAAGGACGTAGCTACTCTTGTTGTGTAGCGAACCTTGTAAATATTGTGTTCTAGTGGTTTTTTGAATTCAGTAGGGAATGAATTCTATAACATGAGGTGAAGGTTGTTTAAAAATGAAAGGAAACCTAAATAAAAAGATATCACGAATTCACCCCCTCCCGCTCTAAGTGATACTTGGATCCTGGTTGGGTAACTTCAAAACAGTCATGAAAACTCTCCTCTTAATGAAAAACTGGTCTAATTTATCTATGAATTTTTTCAATAGAAATCTGATACCTGGTTCATTCTAAGTCAATTGGTTAACTAGATATTTTTTCTTTTCCAATAGAACTGAAAAATGAGTACTATTTCCCTAATGGTTTTGTAGACAATCTTTCATGTCATCCATAATAGTTGTGATTCCCTGAAATCTAGGAATCAGATCTGGAGAGTTAGTAGGAGAAGAGGTAGATGTATTGGTTTGACTAACACTACTCTTGATTGAATCAATTTTACTCCCCAAATACCGATTAAGATCTAAAAAGTCTGATTTAGAAAAAAACATCAGTCTTGACCTTTCGAACCACATGAACCTTTATCTCTTCAAAGCATAAAACAATTTTTTGGAAAAATAATATTCTCTAAGGTCCGATAACTTGTTTCCTTTAAACTTAAATATATTTTCAATGATTTACATTTTATGCCTATGATTTATGGAAATAATTGCAAGCTCTATATCTTGATTAGTCAGGGAATCAGATATCCCTTTATCTAGATTTTGTAACTAATCATCTTGCACAATTTCGAAAGATCTTGGAATAAACTTATCCATAGACTTTTCAGCTGGGTTTTCAACTAATGTTTAACTTGAACAAGATATACTATCAAGAAGGTATGTTTTGTTATTAGAAACAAATTTATCTCTCTCCCTAAAATGTAAAAAATAGAGTAAAAAATATTATCAACAAATTATGTAGCCAAATTTTCTAATCTATGCATCTCTTACTGTTCTTGAATAGATAGCTCTTCCTCCTGGACAGCTGGAATAACAACACTCTATAAATCTCGAATTTGTCTTTCAACCTATTTTTCCTCCTTAAGAATAGGTTCTTCCAAATGAACTGACCTTGTATCTTCACTCGAACCCAACACTGGTTTTTCAACAGGTGAATCAACTATTTTCATTGGTTTCATAACCAATTATTCTAGCACATATTCTTCATATTATTGTTATTTTGAAACATTATATCGAATCCTCCTCTTAGTAGGCCTGATAATACCATATATTCTTGATTCAGTAACTCCTTATTTTCTTACAGTCCCTTGCTCCCCCCTGAGTAGAAGCTGCAGAACCCTATTGCTCATCAGCACCTATAGGTAAAAAGTTTCCTTTCACAGTACTCCAGAGAAAGTCTAACTTCCTTAGAGTTCCCTCATATTGTACATTTCTATGATGGAATTGTATTCAAGAATAAATTAATTGAATCATATATTTCATTAGCATAATTTGATATATTATCTTTCAATAAGGACAAAAATTCGTTCTTCCATTTGGTTTATAGAAGTATTAAAGATATCTGAACATATTCCTTGGAAAATTAATATTTACCTCACTTAAAAATAAAAACGTGATGTATATGTATGGATATATAATTTTCTCTATTTCATCCATTCTTGGAGAAATTATGTTTTGAAGAAACTTAATCAAAATTTTCTCTTCATCCTTGAGATGTTTGAAAAAAAATATTCCTTATGTTTATTGAACCGAAAATAAAAGACATAATGTCTTCAGACTTATGATATTTAACTTTTATAGATCGTATATCAAATTGAATGATTCTATTATGGGGAAATTTCAAAATTTCGGAAATTTTAGTGGCTGAAATGGAAAAATTATTTTCTTATATTCATGTGAAAACAATATCCTCAGAATCTCTGAAACTAATCTATACAGTGTTGCAGAACAATTTTAGTTCTACCTCATAAATAAACTCTGAGATCGCTTCATTTAACACAGATTCTAGACCTTGAAATGCTAACACCAGCTTTAGGAGTATATCTTTCTGGCAGATCCATTCAAAACCTACAACTTTTTCTTTGAGAATCATTCTTCTAGAGACTCATTTTTGTCTCATATAGATGGCTCCACCTTTTTGGGTTTTCTTGGTTTTCATCATTTCTGATTAATAAAATCTCTTAAGCTCTTGGGATCTATGGTTTTGAATGTAGACTAAGGTAGAAGAATGATTCAATATTCGAAAAGGGATTGAGAAATGAAATGGTCAAGGAAGTTGGAAGGTTTCTGATGGTACCTTGTTTTTGGTGTCATTACGTAAGAAAATACTGATTTTTTAAGCCCCGTGGTAAAAATAAATTTATGATAAAATAAATTAACTAGAATATATTGAAAAATAAAAAAAATATATTAAAATAGATCTTATTTAAAGTAATCAGAACATAAATTTGACATAAATAAATTAGAATATATAAAAAATAAAAAATAAAAAATAATTTAAATAAAAATATAAAAAGATTAAAATTTATTTAAAAATTAAATAAACCTAACTCCCCCTAAATAAAATCACAACATATAATGGGAAGTGGATTAGTGAAAATATCACCCAGTTGAAATTTCTCATTGAAAAATTCTAAAGCTATATCATTTTTAAGAACATGATCTCTTAGAAACCGATACACAATATCTATATAATGTGTTATTGAATGACTTATAAAATATTTTGAAATATTTATAGCACTTGTATTATCACATAAAATAGGTGTACTATTAAAATTTAGTCCAAATTCCGTTAGTGTGTTTTTCTTCCACAATATTTATGCACAACATCTACCAGTAGATACATATTAAACCTTGGAAATTGACATGACAACCAATTGTCGTTTCTTACGTGACCATGATACTAAATATTTTCCTAAAAAGTGACAGGGTCCGGAGATAATTTTTCTATATAATATACAATGTCAAAAATCAGCATTAGAATATAATATTAAATTAAAATCAGATGTTTTTGGGTAAAGAAGTGATTGAAAAACCATTACTTTTAAATATATAAAAATCCCCTTGACACCAATAAGATGGTATTATTTATGATTTTTTTCAAATCTTGCACAAAAACATTTATAAAAAAACCAGGTCTACTAATAGTAAGATATAATAAACAACCAATCATAAATCTATATAAATTTTTGTCCAGTGGTATTCTAGATTCATCCAAATAAAGTTTTATATTAGTACACAAGGGAGTTGTATATGTCTTGCTATTGTCAAGAAATAACTTTTTCAATAAATCAAAAATATATTTAATTTGTTTTAAACCATTTCCATAATATTTTTGATAAATTTTAAGTCCTAAAAATAAATTTAATTCTCCAATCATACTCATATAAAAATCATTTTTCATGAGTTCTGAAAAATCCTTACAAATATTTTCATTAGTTTACCAAAAAATAAAATTATAAATATAGATTTGACCTAAAAAAGTATTAGACCAAATGGTTTTATTAAAAAGAGTTGGATCATCCAATCCAACTGTAAATCCATTTTTCAAAAGAAAAAAATTTAATCTTTCATACCATGCTCTAGATGCTTGTATAAGGCCATAAAGTGATTTAGTATGTTTAAAAATGGAATCTGGTTTTTGAGAATTTTCAAAACCTGGTGGTTGTTTAAAATAAAATCCCTCCATTAAATTACCAATTAAAAGGGAATATTTAACATCAATCTGATTTAATTTAAAGTTAATAGGAGATTCATATTCTAAAAATATTCTAATTTCTTGTAATCTAGCTACAAGGGAAAATGTTTCATCATAATATATACCTTCTTCCTGATTATATCCTTTAGCTACTAATCTATCTTGGATTCTAGTTATAATCCCGTGATCATCTTGTTCATTTCTAAAGACCCATTTAGTTTCTATAACCGGATAATTTGATGGTCTTTTATGAAATTCCCAATTTTTATTCCTTTTTAATTGGTTTAGCTCTTCTTTCATTGCAAACATCAAAATCTCATCGTCTAAAGATTCATCAAAAGATCAATCTTCTAGATGAGATAGAATGGTACAGAATTGAAATAGGTTTGTTTCATTTCGTCTAGTTATTATTCTTATGTATAGGTCTCCTGTAACAGTTTCTATAGGAATATTATTTTGAGTTCTAGACTATCGATGCAAAATAAATTTATATTCATTACTATCATATTCTTTTAAATTAAACTATTTTTTTATATTATTTCCAAAATTATTTTTCAGTTTTTCAAGTCTAATATTGTCAAAAGACTCAGTAATATCATCAGTTTGATCTTTCTATTTAGAAATATGATCATTTCCATCAAACATTACAAAAACTAGTTCTTCAAAAAACCTTATATTTTTATTAAACACTATATAGGTTTTAGAGGAAGCATAATATCCTAAAAATATTCCTTCATTAGATTTTTCATCGAACTTACGAAGATTATACTTGGTGTTCAGGATATACACCTTGCTTCCAAAAATTTTAATGTACTTTACATTAGGATTTCAATTCTTCCAAGGTTTATAAGGTGTCATTTTGAAAATATGCCAAATTAAAACTCTATTCATGATATAGAAGGGTGTGCTTATATATTCTTCTAATAAGTCGGTAGGAATATTATATTCATTTATCATATTTCTACCCTTTTCTTGAATTATTCTATTTCATATTTCAACAATTCCATTTTTTGAGGTGTTCTCGGTGTAGATAAAGAATGTTTAATACCCATATTTTAACAAAAGGAATTGAATTCCCGATCTTCAAATTCTCCATCATGATCACTGTAGAGACGCGAAGCTTAATGTACATGGACATTACAGTAATTTTCTGGAATACTTAGTACATAACAAAAACACACATACACAAGGACTATAATAGTTTAGTGTCTTTGGAAACTCGGAATATAATCTTCTGATCATGGTGAAAGATCTTCAACATCTCCCATAAAGATCTTCCTTTCTTTTACCTAAAACCTTTCTTTATATCTTGGGGAAAAGAAAACATAAAAGGGTGATCTCAAATGCTCATTAAGGGTAAACAAAAGAAATATCAATCACATCATATACATAAGAACACAACACTTTGGAAATCTTAACCTGCAAAAGAGATCATAATATCATAACATGGGATAAATCATAGTAGTGAAATGTAATCCCAATAATCATAACTTAAAACATGAAACTTTGTGCCATACACACATAATAATAGAGAATCATTTCTTATTAGTCAGGACTCATTGCCAAGACTATCTTAGTGGACAAAGTCCATTTCTGAACTGAGTTCATTCCTCGTTTCAGTCCTATTTCACTGAACCAGTTTAACCTGCCGTTCCAGCCATGTCTATCTCATGTGATATAAAATCTTTACCCAATGCATTGGAGGGAGATATAGGGCCCACCCATCTCAAAATGATACTATTCTTATGTGTTCCAAAAAATCATAAATCATACATCATTGCATAACCTATGTAATAAAAATGGGATTCTTAAACATCATGACATCATAAAACAATTCATATTAGATAAAGGAATTCATAAAAATATTTCCATCCCAACATAATCAAATCCATGTAACAATAGGGATAGGAACATAACCCTATATTATCTTAGATGGAAAATAATTTTGATAAAACTCTTGAACTCCATTCTTGAGGAAAATATGCTTTCTACTTCAAAAACATTTTTCCTTTCTTAACATGTCATAAAATTTTTAAACTAAAAGAAGTTGATTAAAAATAAACTTGAAAACTTGTAAAGGATGCTTCTTGGAAATATTGTTTTGAAAATCCATTCATGTCGTATAAGTTAAAAAAACATTCTTCTCGTACTTTTGTTGGAAAAGTCAAAAAGTACCTCGTACGAAAAATGACAAAAGATTTCTTTCATATATTTTACTAAAAACTAACCTAAGGGTAAAATTGGATTTTTTAAAAAATGTGGGTGGATAGAAATAATATAAAATTTTGAAAAAACATGGATGTGGATGATAAAATACACCCCAGTAATTACGAAAGTATAAACAATCTCAGATAAAAATGAGATTGTGATATTTCCCTTACCTTTGGTCCGATTTGCTTCGTAAGTGTCCGAAACTCTTGTATAATGATTTAAATAAAGTCATTGACTTATTCCAGAATCATACTCATTGTTATGATATCATATATGGTTCACTTATGACATTATTTTACCTGTTCTTTTGTAAATTCCATGTTAAAGAGCGTTTTGGGTAAAATCGTTTCATTTGTCATCCGTGTTTTCACTTGTAATTATTCATATGATTACTTAGATCATGATTACTTAATTCCAGAATATAAAACATTATTTATATATAATATATATTCAAGATATACATATATATAATAGATCAGTAAATGGAAATAAATACACCGTTCATGGAGACGGTAGGCCGTACGTACGCATGAACGTTGTTTTCGTTTCCTTGTTGAGTTGAATGGAATTAAGTAGATGACATACATATATATACACATAAATCTAGTATCATTATTATGTCATATATTTCATTATTACTTATTATATATACTTTATAATCATTCATGAATGGTTAATGTGGAGAATGAATCTCATCACGTCGTGGAGACAATAGTCCGTACGTACGCACGAGCGATGATATCATTCTAATGATCATGGAATTGTATTGGAGTGTACATATACTATTTCAGAATCAATATCATTTTACAATAATCATATATAGTTATTATTTACACCATTATACCCATCAAAGTAAGGTGGTGGTGGAAAATAGATTACACCACGTCGTGGAGACGGTATTCCGTACGTACGCACGCGCGGTGATTTCCTTTTCCATAGGATGGATAGATGGTGAAATAGGGTTGCTTCATACTTATAATAACATATCAGTATATGAGTGATACTAATGTTATTACTTCATAATAAAACAATCTAATAAGAAGAAGTGGAATAAGAAATAATTTTGAAAGAATCGGCAACGGACTTTACCTCTTCTTTGAAGCGCCTTTTTGAGATCACCTATTAGGGCACTAAAATTGGTCTTTGAGGAAGACAAAAACCTCTAGGATGTTTCTAGGTAAGTGTAGAAGATAAGTTGGCAGGGTTTGGTAGAGCTTGAAGGCTCAATGTGGTGTGAGGAAGAGAGGGAGGAGGTGCCCTTTTATAAGGGAGGAGAGGGGCACCTTTGGAATAACTAAAAATATTATTTTATTATAAAGCCAAATTCAGTTTTAAATAGCTCCAAATTGATTTATTTCAAATCTAAGGTGGGGATGGTTCGCAAGCCTCTCACCCAATAGAATTTAGACAAGTTTAGGTTGCTATTTTAACCTTATCATTTATATATAACTTTATGTTAGATAATTTTACTTTTACCGTGTCTTTTTGTGTTCTTATAATATAAGGTTAATAGACTTACTATAAGAAGCCAAACGAACCCCAAGTTGTTTATTATTAATATATATAACCTTATATAAGTCATTTGGCCGAACAATATATTTTTAGGAATAAAATTACAATTAATAATATAATATTTGTTTTAAAAACTATTTTATGTCAATTTTGACACTATTTAGTAATTGATTTTTGTAAAAAACATAACAGAATTATTAGTTCGAAAAAAGTTAATTAAATCAATATTAACATGTCATATTAACCTATAAAATTGTTTTAATTCATAAAAAGTCTCAAATTACATTTATTTGGGTATTCATAATATCAATTATGTCAATATTTCATTAATAAGATAATTACTACATCATCCTTGTGTCATAAATAAATTAACTTATTTAAAGTCTAAAAATTACAAATAAATTATCATTATGTAGGAAATGATTTTAGATTTTTAATTAATATTTATAGTCTAATTGAACGTATGTATAACCCTATTTTAAAAATTATTTTCTTATTAAACATTGATTTTAACTATTTTAACCATTCTTTAAATAAATTAATAATAAATGTCCTAATCTAATCCAAGTGGGCATAAATGGTCATATTTTATTCCTAAGGTTTTTATTGGTCGAATTACTCTTATTCAATAGAATTAAGACATGTGTTAGGGTAATAATAATATCATTTTTACCATTAATTACCCTATTTACTTTTAACCGTGGTAAAAAAACGTAAAAAAGTTTCTATTCATCAAAATTTATTTTCATCTCATTGAACCACATTTTACTCACTGACATCAACCGTGCCTCTCAGATTTTTTAAATTCCACTCACAGAAGCAGTAAAATTAAGTTTTATGAAAAATTCATTTTTTAACTACCACTTAGTGGTTTCACTATTCATCAAAATATGAAAGTTTCCAGAAAAATACCAAAAATTAGGCCTAAGCTATATTTGATATTATGAACTGAAAAATGATGTCTATTTAACCAAATTCAAAACATATCATTTGCATTACTTAATTTAAAAAATAATTCCCGTCGTCAAAACAAATAGCGTGTTCTAAAGAGATAATAACTATCAAAAGATTGACACTTGTTTATGTCTGGTTTAAATTTGAAATTACATCCAATGACCAACATTGTATTAAATTGTAAAAATATATTCTAAATATACTTTAAAACCACTAAAATTAATAATTTATCACTATTAATTATTTTGATTATAAAGGTTGTTTTTAATTAAAATTTAGTAATTTTCACTATTCATAAGAAAATGAAAGTTATTCGAAAAGTACCAAAATTTCACCCTAAGCTAATTTCGATATTCTGAATCCAAAAATGAATTCCATTTTTAAAAATAAAATTCACAAAATTTCAAAAATCGGTTATTACTATTCATAACGTCTAGTTTTAATAATATTTTAATAGCATGTTGTTGTTTAGTGAAACTCGTTATTGCGTACTACAGATGCTATTGAGGAAGGTCGCGATTGCGTTTAATGCAAGGCAAGTCAAGGATGCGTGTTGTGAAAGCTCCTTTTTGTGTAGCGTATAACACAATACATTAATGAAATTAAAAAGAATATTTTTCATAAAATCTCGGGGTGTTTCATTCTACCCCCCTTAAAATGAATTTCGCCCTCGAAATTCGTCGAGGTTATAAATGGTTTACTACTCGAAAGTTTCTTTAATAGAAACCCACATCATAAAAAGGAATACCAAAACCAATCTTTAAAAACAAAAGTATGAAATGTAACAGTTACCCAAATAAACTAATCACTGGGTTTCCACATAGGTGAAAATATGGATATGGAAGAGAAATCTAACCATCATGTTCTGATGGAGAGTGGTAGAGAACATGGCTATGGATAATCCAACAATCACAAGGCCATAAATTTTTTACGATCTAAGGTACCATCTGATTCATCAGATATAAGAGCACTAGGACAACATTTTTAGTTTTCAAGATCATTTCCCTAAAGTTGAAGAATTTGAATTAGAATAAATACTTACTTTATTTTGGTACAATCTCACTATTGTTCGTACCTTGAACAATTTCCACTTCATCTCTTAAATAAATGAAGTTGAATTTTTTTATTCCTGAAGTGTTAGCAGATCATGTGATAGAATGACAGTTCATTCCATCTGTCTCAAACAAAAGGTTAGCAAAAGTTATTAAATATACATAAGTTGATCTATAGTGAGATTAATCATATATGGTTCCTAAACTGGACTTATACTTCATATATCATACTGCTTAATATAATAAAACTAGTTTCTACTAAATAGGGACTTCCTGTAGGCTAGTGGTAGGCGATAAAGGCCCGTCGCACTTCAGTTGTGGGTTTGATTCCCACAGCCTTGTCCGACGCGATGGGATGCCGCCCGTCCTGTAGGTTGTCCTTTTTCTAAAACTATATTACTATAACATCCCATCAATAATATCGAAAAAAACATCTATCCTTAAACAATACTAACTTATGTCCAACATAATCCATTCCAATCTTTAGGCTTATCCATAATACTGTAGTCCACTCTCATAATATATTGAAAATGATTACCAGAGATTTAATACCATCGTTGATCCCCATATATCATAAGATATGTCTTGTTGGTCACATTCCAAACATTGGAAGGCCTTAATCATGTATTCTCTTGAAAAATGAATACCCATTGAACCTTAGTGAAAAAATGAATGCAGTTAAAAGTTAACACTTTCCACAAACCAAAATACTCAGAATTTTATATACTCAAATCATGATATCACTTTGTCCTTATATCAATCATGAGCTCGTGAATACAGTCAAACATCTCATTATCTTCTTATTCCTTCATTATGCGCATATCATCTACTTTACAAAAATATATGAATAACCTTCCATGGTTACTGGTACCATATACTTTCAAATACTTTTAGGAAAAACCATAGTGTAACATTCCTTATATGATTCTTTATTCCATAGTACCATTAACTATACAACATAACTCTCGATAAACATACAATCATTCCACTACCTTCTAAAACAACCGACTGAGCTTCAACACTTCATTCAGCTCATATATCATTTGTAGTCTCCTCATCATCATCCACATAAATACTACCCATATGACCATGCTTATTCTCTTCATGAGATTTTCCATTAGGCCATTGGTTTGCATAATTCCCGTACATTCCACATTTAAAACATCTAATCACTGTTGATGTCGTAGCAATACCATTATCCTTGTCCATGGTGTTAACTGAACCTTTACCTTTGCACTTACTGTCTTTGTGTCCTTCTTTTCCACACCCAAAGCATCTTCCAGTTCCTTTTCAAAAATCTTCCTGATGCCTCTTCCCACATGATTTACATGAGGGAAATTGAACTTTCTTTCCTCTATGATCATCATGAAACTCCGTCTTTCTCTTATTATCTGAGTCGGGAAACATACCAAAGTTGAGATTATTGATCATATTATGAGATTTCTGATTAGGCATAATAATGATGTTTGGAATTCCAGATCCCGTTTCATTTGGTTTCTCATGAAGAAAATCATTCCATTGTCAATCATATCCTCCATTATCATGAATATTCTTGTTTCCAGCCATTTTCTAAAACCCAAAAAGAATAGTGTGAGAGGAAAAAATCATGCTATGGAAAACAACATAGTAAAGGGGGAGTATCCTCAATATCTAACATCTTAGGTTAAATTCTATGATCGTTACCATAGTTCTAGGACTATATCCTATACGTATACTTATCCTTAGGGACATCCCTAGACATACCTTAGAGATATCTCTAGGGATCTCACTAACGTTTTCGCATCCTAGTTTCCAAAGGTTGACTAAACCTTTCCTCTGATACCAACTATAGATACCCGAAGATTAACGTACATGGAAATTACATTAATTTTGCCGAATACTTAGTACATAATAAAAACACACACACACAAGGACCATAATAGTTTAGTGTCTTTGGAAACTTGGAATATAATCTTCTAATCGTGCTGAAAGATCTTCAACATCTCCCATAAAGATCTTCCTTTTGTTTACCTAAAACCAATCTTTATATCCTGGGGAAAAGAAAACATAAAAGGGTGAGCTCAAATGCTCAGTAAGGGTAAACAAAAGAAATATCAATCACATCATATACATAAGAACACAACACTTTGGAAATCTTAACCTGTAAAAGAGATCATAATATCATAACATGGGATAAATCATAGTAGTGAAATATAATCCCAATAATCATAACTTAAAACATGAAACTTTGTGCCATACACACATAAAAATAGAGAATCATTTCTTATTAGTCAAGACTCATTACCAAGACTATCTTAGTGGATAAAGTCCATTTCTGAACCGTGTTCATTCCTCGTTTCAGTCCTATTTCACTGAACCGGTTTAACCTGCCGTTCCAGCCATGTCTATCTCATGAGATATAAAATCTTTACCCAATGCATTGGAGGTAGATATAGGTCCCACCCATCTCATAATGATACCATTCTTATGTGTGCCACAAAATCATAAATCATACATCATTGCATAACCCATGTAATAAAAATGGGATTCTTAAACATCATGACATCATAAAACAATTCATATAAGATAAAGGAATTCATAAAAATATTTCAATCACAACATAATCAAATCCATGTAATAATAGGGATAGAAACAGAACCCTATATTATCTTAGATGGAAAATAATTTTGATAAAACTCTTGAACTCCATTCTTGAGGAAACTATCCTTTCTACTTCAAAAACATTTTTCCTTTCTTAACATGTCATAAAATTTTTAAACTAAAAGAAGTTGATTAAAAATAAATGTGAAAACACGTAAAGGAGGCTTCTTGGAAATAATGTTTTAAAAATACATTCATGTCGTTTAAGTTAAAAAAACATTCTTCTCGTACTTTTGTCGGAAAAGTCAAAAAGTACCTCGTAGGAAAAACGACAAAAGATTCCTTTCATATATTTTACTAAAAACTAACATAAGGGTAAAATTGGATTTTAAAAAAAATGTGGTTGGATGCAAATAATATTACATTTTGAAAAAACATGGATGTGGATGATAAAATACACCCCAGTAATTATGAAAGTATAAACAATCTCGGATAAAAACGAGATTGTGATATTTCCCATACCTTTGATCCGATTTGCTTCGTAAGTGTCCGAACCTCATGTATAATGATTTAAATAATGTCATTGACTTATTCCAGAATCATACACATTGTTATGATATCATATATGTTTCACTTATGACTTTATTTTACCCGTTCTTTTGTAAATTCCATGTTAAAGAGCGTTTTGGGTAACATCGTTTCATTTGTCGTCCGTGTTTTGACTTGTAATTATTCATATGATTACTTCGATCATGATTACATAATTCCAGAATATAAAACATGATTTATATATAATATATATTTAAAATATACATATATATAATAGATCAGTAAATGGAAATAAATACACCGTTCATGGAGACAGAAGGCCGTACATACGCATGAACGATGTTTTCGTTTCCTTATTGAGTTGAATTGAATTAAGTAGATGAAATACATATATATACACATAAATCCAGTATCATTATTATGTCATATATTTCATTATTACTTATTATATATACTTTATAATCATTCATGAATGGTTAACGTGGAGAATGAATCTCATCACATCGTGGAGACGGTAGTCCTTACGTATGTACGAGCGATGATATCGTTCTCATGATCGTGGAATTGTATTGGAGTGTATGTATACTATTTCAGAATCAATATCATTTTACAATAATCATTTATAGTTATTATGTACACCATTATACCCATCCAAGTATGTTGGTGGTGGAAAATAGATTACACCACGGCGTGGAGACGGTATTCCGTACGTACGCACGCACGGTGATTTCGTTTTCCGTAGGATGGATAGATGGTGAAATAGGGTTGTTTCATACTTATAATAACATATCAGTATATGAGTGATACTTTTGTTATTACTTCATAATGAAACAACCTAAGAAGAAGAAGTGAAAGAAGAAATAAAGTTGAAAGAATCGGTAACTGACATTACCTCTTCTTTGAAGCACCTCTTTGAGATCTCCTTTTAGGGCACTAAAATTGGTCTTTGAGGAAGACCAGAACCTATAGGATGTTTCTAGGGAAGTGGAAAATAGAATTTGGTAGGGTTTGGCTGAGATTTAAGGCTTAAAGTGGTGTGAGGAAGAGAGGGAGGAGGTTCCCTTTTATAAGGGTGGAGAGGGGCACCTTTGGAATAATTAAAAATATTATTTTATTATAAAGCCAAATTCAGTTTTAAATAGCTCCAAATTTTTTTATTTTGAAGCTAAGATGGGGATGGGTCAAAATCCGCGCATCCAATAGAATGTAGACAAGTTTAGGTTCCTACTTTAACCTTATGATTTATATTTAACTTTAAGTTAGATAATTTTACTTTTACCGTGTCTTTTTGTGTTCTTATACTATTAGGTTAATAAACATACTATAACAAGCCAAACGAACCCCAAGTTGTTTATTATTAATATATATAACCTTATCTAAGTCATTTTTCCGAAAATTAGATTTTTAGGAATAAAATAACAATTAATAATAAAATATTTTTTTTAAATACTATTTTATGTCAATTTTGACACTATTTAGTAATTGATTTTTGTAAAAATCATAACAGAATTATTAGTTCAAAAACGGTTAATTACATCAATAATAACATGTCATATTAACCGAGAAAGTTATTGGATTTCATAAAAAGCCTCAAATTTCATTTATTTGGGTATTTATAATATCAATTATGTCAATATTTCATTAATAAGATAATTACTTCATCATCTTTGTGTCATAAATAAATTATCATATTTAAAGTCTAAAAATTACAAATAAAATATCATTATTTAGGAAATCTTTTTATCTTTCTAATTAATATTTATAGTCTAATTTAACTTATATATAACCCTATATTAAAAAAGATTTTCTTATTAACCTTTGATTTTAACTATTTTAACCCTTCTTTAAATAAATTAATAATAAATGTCCTAATCTAATCCAAGTGGTCCTAAATGGTCCTATTTTATTCCTAAGGTTGTTTTTAGTCGAATTAAACTTATCCAATAGAATTAGGACATGTGTTAGGGTAATAATAATATCATTTCTACCCTTAATTACCCTATTTACTTTTAACCGTGGTAAAAAAAAGTAAAACGTTACTATTCACCAAAAATTATTTTCATCTCATTGAACCACATTTTACTTACTAACATCAACCGTGTCTCTCAGATTTTTGAAATTCCACTCACAGAAGCGGTAAAATTAAGTTTTATGAAAAATCATTTTTTTAACTACCACTTAGTGGTTTCACTATTCATCAAAATATGAAAGTTTCCAGAAAAATACCAAAAATTAGGCCTAAGCTATATTTGATATTATGAACTAAAAAATGATGTCTATTTTACCAAATTCAAAACATATCAGTTGCATTACTTAATTTAAAAATTAATTCCCGTCGTCAAAAGAAATAGCGTGTTCTTAAGAGATAATAACTATCAAAAGATTGACATTTGTTTATGTCTGGTTTAAATGTGAAATCACATCCAATGACCAAAATTTTATTAAATTGTAAAAATATATTCTAAATATACTTTAAAACCACTAAAATTAATAATTTATCACTATTAATTATTTCGATTAAAAAGGTTGTTTTTAATTAAAATTTAATAATTTTCACTATTCATCAGAAAATGAAAGTTATCCAAAAAGTACCAAAATTTCACCCTAAGCTAATTTCGATATTTTGAATCCAAAAATGAATTCCATTTTTAAAAATAAAATTTACAAAATTCCAAAAATAGGTTACTACTATTCATAACGGCTAGTTTTAATAATATTTTAATAGCATATTGTTGTTTAGTGAAACTCGTTATTGCGTACTACACATGCTATCGAGGAAGGTCATGATTGCGTGTAATGCAAGGCAAGTCAAGGATGTGTGTTGTGCAAACTCCTTTTTGTGTAGCGTACAACACAAGACATTAATGAAATTAAAAAGAATATTTTTCATAAAATCTCGGGGTGTTACATTCTACCCCCCTTAAAATGAACTTTGCCCTCGAAATTTGTCGGGGTTATAAATGGTTTACTACTCGAAAGATTCTTTAATAGAAACCCACATCGTAAAAAGGAGTACCAAAACCAATCTTTAAAAAAAAGTATGAAATGAAACAGTTACCCAAATAAACTAATCACTGGGTTTCCACATAGGTGACAATATGGATATGGAAGAGAAATCTACCATCATGTTCTGATGGAGAGTGGTAGATAACATGGCTATGGAAAAGCCAAAAATCACAAGGCCATAAATTTGTGACGATCTAAGGTACCATCTGATTCATTAGATATAAGAGAACTAGGACAACATTTTTAGTTTTCAAGATCATTTCCCTAAAGTTGAAGAATTTAAATTAGAATAAATACTTACTTTATTTTGATGCAATCTCACTGTTGTTCATGCCTTGAACAATTTCCACTTCATATCTTAAAGAAATGAAGTTGAATTTTTTTATTCGTGAAGTGTTAGCAGATCATGTGATAGAATGACGGGTCATTCCATCTGTCTCAAACAAAAGGTTAAAAAACGTTATTAAATATACATAAGTCGGTCTATAGTGAGATTAATCATATATGGTTCCTAAAATAGATTTATACTTAATATATCATACTGCTTAATATAATAAAACTAGTTTCTACTAAACAGGGACTTCCTGTAGGCCAGTGGTAGGCGATAAAGGGCAGTCTCACTTCAGTTGTGGGTTTGATTCCCACAGCCTTGTCCGACGCGATGGGCTATCGCCCGTCCTGCAGGTTGTCCTTTTTCTAAAACTATATTACTATAACATCCCATCAGTAATATCGAAAAAACTTCTATCCTTAATCAATACTAACTTATTTCCAACATAATCCATTCCAATCTTTAGTCTTATCCATAATGCTGCAGTCCACTCTCATAATATAGTGAAAATGATTACCAGAGATTTAATAGCATCGTTGGTCCCCATATATCATAAGATATGTCTTGTTGGTCACATTCCAAACATTCGAAGGCCTTAATCCTGTATTCTCTTGAAAAATGAATACCCATTGAACCTTAGTGAAAACATGAATGCAATTAAAAGTTAACACTTTCCACATACCAAAATCCTCAAAATTCTATATACTCAAACCATGATATCACATAGTCCTTATACCAATCATGAGCTCGTGAATACAATCAAACATCTCATTATCTTCTTATTCGTTCATTATGCCCATATCATCTACTTTAAAAAAATATCTAAATAACCTTCCATGGTTACTGGTACCATATACTTTCAAATACTTTTAGGAAAACCAATAGTGTAACAATCCGTATATGATTCTTTATTCCATAGTACCATTAACTATACAACATAACTCCCGATAAACATACAATCATTACACTACCTTCTAAAACAAACGAATGAGCTTCAACACTTATTTCAACTCATATATCATTTGTAGTATCCTCATCATCATCCACATAAATACTACCCATATGACCATGCTTATTCTCTTCAAGAGATTTTCCATTAGGGCATTGGTTTGCATAATGCCTGTACATTCCACATTTAAAACATCTAATCACTGTTGATGTCATAGCAATACCATTATCCTTGTCCATGGTGTTAACTGAACCTTTTCCTTTGCACTTACTGGCATTGTGTCCTTCTTTTTCACACCCAAAGCATCTTCCAGTTTCTCTGAAACAATCTTCCTGATGCCTCTTCCCACATGATTTACATGAGGGAAATTGAACTTTCTTTCCTCTATGATCATCATGAAACTCCATCTTTCCCATATTATCTGAGTTAGGGAACTTACCAAAGTTGAGATTATTGATCATATAATGAGATTACTGATTAGACATAATAACGATGTTTGGAATTCCAGATCCCGTTTCATTTGGTTTCTCATGAAGAAAATCATTCCATTGACTATCATATCCTCCATTATCGTGAATCTTCCTGTTTCCATCCATTTTCTAAAATCCAAAAAGAATAGTTTGAGAGGAAAAAATCATACTAGGGAAAACAACATAGTAAAGGGGGAGTATCCTCAATATCTAACATCTTAGGTTAAATTATATGATCATTACCGTTGTTCTAGGACTGTATCCTATACGTATACTTATCCTCAGGGACATCCCTAGACATACCTTAGAAATATCTCTAGGGATCTCACTAACGTTTTTGCATCCTAGTTTCCAAAGGTTGACTAAACCTTTCCTCTGATACCAACTGTAGAGACCCGAAGCTTAACGTACATGGACATTACATTAATTTTGCAGAATACTTAGTACATAACAAAAACACTCACACACAAGGACCGTAATAGTTTAGTGTCTTTGGAAACTCGGAATATAATATACTAATCATGGTGAAAGATCTTCAACATCTCCTATAAATATCTTCCTTTTTATTACCTAAAACCAATCTTTATAACCTGGGGAAAAGAAAACATAAAAGGGTGAGCTCAAATGCTCAGTAAGGGTAAACAAAAGAAATATCAATCACATCATATACATAAGAACACAACACTTTGGAAATATTAACCTGCAAAAGAGATCATAATATCATAACATGGGATAAATCATAGTAGAGAAATGTAATCCCAATAATCATAACTTAAAACATGAAACTTTGGGTCATACACACATAATAATAGAGAATCATTTCTTATTAGTCAAGACTCATTTCCAAGACTATCTTAGTGGACAAATTCAATTTCTGAACCGAGTTCATTCATCGTTTCAGTCCTATTTCACTGAACCAGTTTAACTTGTCGTTCCATCCATGTCTATCTCATCAGATATAAAATCTTTACCCAATGCATTGGAGGGAGATATAGGTCCCAGCCATCTCATAATGATACCATTCTTATGTGTTCAACAAAATCATAAATCATACATCATTGCATAACCCATGTAATAAAAATGGGATTATTAAACATCATGACATCATAAAACAATTCATATAAGATAAAGGAATTCATAAAAATATTTCCATCACAACATAATCAAATCCATGTAATAATAGGGATAGAAACAGAACCCTATATTATCTTAGATGGAAAATAATTTTGATAAAACTCTTGAACTCCATTCTTGAGGAAAATATCCTTTCTACTTCAAAAACATTTTTCCTTTCTTAACATGTCATAAAATTTTAAACTAAATGAATTTGATTAAAAATAAATGTGAAAACACGTAAAGGAAGCTTCTTGGAAATAATGTTTTAAAAATCCATTCATGTCGTTTAAGTTAAAAAAAACATTCTTCTCGTACTTTTGTCGGAAAAGTCAAAAAGTACCTCGTACGAAAAACGACAAAAGATTCCTTTCATATATTTTAGTAAAAACTAACATAAGGGTAAAATTGGATTTTAAAAAAAATTTGGGTGGATGTAAATAATATTATATTTTGAAAAAACATGGATGTGGATAATAAAATACACCCTCGAAATTACGAAAGTATAAACAATCTCGGATAAAAATGAGATTGTGATATTTCCCTTACCTTTGGTCTGATTAGCTTCGTAAGTGTCCGAACCTCATGTATAATGATTTAAATAATGTCATTGACTTATTCCATAATCATACTCATTGTTATGATATCATATATTGTTCACTTATGACTTTATTTTACCCGTTCTTTTGTAAATTCAATGTTAAAGAGCGTTTTGGGTAAAATCATTTCATTTGTCATCCGTGTTTTGACTTGTAATTATTTATATGATTACTTCGATCGTGATTACATAATTCCAGAATATAAAACATGATTTATATATAATATATATTCAGAATATATATATATATAATAGATCAGTAAATGAAAAGAAATACACTGTTCATGGAGACGGTAGGCCGTATGTACGCATGAAAGCTGTTCTCGTTTCCTTATTGAGTTGAATGGAATTAAGTAGATGAAATAAATATATATACACATAAATAAAGTATCATTATTATGTCATATATTTCATGATTACTTATTATATATACTTTATAATCATTCATGAATGGTTAACGTGGAGAATGAATCTCATCACGTCGTGGAGACGGTAGTCCGTACGTATGCACGAGCGATGATATCGTTCTCATGAGCATGGAATTTTATTGGAGTGTATGTATACTATTTCAGAATAAATATCATTTTACAATAATCATATATAGTTATTATGTACACCATTATACCCATCCAAGTTAGGTGGTGGTGGAAAATAGATTACACCACGACGTGGAGACGGTATTCCGTACGTACGCACGCGCGGTGATTTCATTTTCCGTAGGATGGATAGATGGTGAAATAGGGTTGTTTCATAATTATAATAAAATATTAGTATATGAGTGATACTTATGTTATTACTTCATAATGAAACAATTTAAGAAGAAGAAGTGGAAGAAGAAATAAAGATGAATGAATCGGTAAAGGACATTACCTCTTCTTTGAAGCGCCTCTTTGAGATCTCCTTTTAGGGCACTAAAATTGGTCTTTGAGGAAGACCAGAACCTATAGAATGTTTATAGGGAAGTGGAGAAGAGATTTTTGCAGGGGTTGGCCGAGTTTGAAGGCTCAAATTGGTGTGAGGAAGAGAGGGAGGAGGTGCCCTTTTATAAGGGAGAAGAGGGGCACCTTTGGAATAACTAAAAATATTATTTTATTATAAAGCCAAATTCATTTTTAAATAGCTCCAAATTGATTTCTTTCTAAGCTAAGGTGGTTATGTTTCTAAATCCTCTCATCCAATATAATTTAGACAAGTTTAGGTTCCTATTTTAACATTACCATTTATATTTAACTTTAAGTTAGATAATTTTACTTTTACCGTGTCTTTTTGTGTTCTTATACTATAAGGTTAATAAACATACTATAAGTAGCCAAATGAACCCCAAGGGGTTTATTATTAATATATATAACCTTATATAAGTCATTTGGCCGAATATTAGATTTTTAGGAATAAAATAACAATTAATAATACAATAATTATTTTAAAAACTATTTTATGTCAATTTTGACACTATTTAGTAATTGATTTTTGTAAAAATCATAACAGAATTATTAGTTCGAAAAAGGTTAATTAATTCACTACTAACATGTCATATTAACCTATAAAATTAGTGGAACTCATAAAAAGCCTCAAATTACATTTATTTCGGTATTTATAATATCAATTATGTCAATATTTCACTTATAAGATAATTACTCCATCATGTTTGTGTCATAAATAAATAAACTTATTTAAAGTACAAAAATTACAAATAAAATATCATTATGTAGGAAATGTTTTTATCTTTCTAATTAATATTTATAGTCTAATTTAACTTATTTATAACCCTATATTAAAAATGATTTTCTTATTAAACTTTGATTTTAACTGTTTTAACCCTTCTTTAAATAAGTTAATAATAAATGTCCTAATCTAATCCAAGTGGGCCTAAATGGTCATATATTATTCCTAATGTTGTTTTTGGTCGAATTAAACTTATTCAATAGAATTAGGACATGTTTTAGGGTAATAATAATATCATTTCTACCCTTAATTACCCTATTTACTTTTAACTGTGGTAAAAAAAAGAAAAAATTTACTATTCACCAAATATTATTTTCATCTCATTGAACCACATTTTTCTTACTGAAATCAACCATGTCTCTCAGATTTTTGAAATTTCACCCACAGAAGCGGTAAAAATAAGTTTTATGGAAAATTCATTTTTTTTAACTACCACTTAGTGGTTTCACTATTCATCAAAAAATGAAAGTTTCCAAAAAAATACCAAAAATTAGGCCTAAGCTATATTTGATATTACGAACTGAAAAATTATTTCTATTTTAACAAATTAAAAACATATCAGATTCATTACTTAATTTAAAAATTAATTCCCGTCGTCAAAACAAATAGCGTGTTCTTAAGAGATAATAACTATCAAAAGATTGACACTTGTTTATGTCTGGTTTAAATGTGAAATTACATCCAAAGACCAACATTGTATTAAATTGTAAAAATATATTCTAAATATACATTAAAACCACTAAAATTAATAATTTATCACTATTAATTATTTCGATTAAAAAGGTTGTTTTTAATTAAAATTTAGTAATTTTTAGTATTCATCAGAAAATGAAAGTTATCCGAAAAGTACCAAAATTTCACCCTAAGCTAATTTCAATATTCCGAATCCAAAGATGAATTCCATTTTTAAAAATAAAATTTACAAAATTTCAAAAAGCGGTTATTACTATTCATAACGGCTAGTTTTAATAATATTTTAATAGCATATTGTTGTTTAGTGAAACTCGTTATTGCGTACTATACATGCTATCGAAGAAGGTCGTGATTGCGTGTAATTCAAGGAAAGTCAAGGTTGTGTGTTTTGCAAGCTCCTTTTGGTGTATCGTACAACACAAAACATTAATGAAATTAAAAATAATATTTTTCATAAAATCTTGGGGTGTTACAATCACTTCTTAATGAAACTATCTTAAAACCTTTTTCATTTTGAATAATATTATAGAAACATTCAAAAATAGTAAAATATTTAATTTTGAGTTTTAGAAAATAGAACCATGTAAATAGAGAATAATCATCAACTAAAACATATACATATATTTTCTAGCCAAACATGCTACTCTTCATGGTCAAAACAGATCCTTGTGGATAAGTTCTACTGCTTTTGATATAACAATTTTGTTAACAGATTTGTATAAAGATTTGGACTGTTGGCAATTTGGCATGCATCATAGAATTTGTCATCATTAAATTTAATAAAGGGTATAGTAGAAAATAACTATTTCTTAGACAATTTATATAAAGAATAAATATTACAATGACTAAGTATCTTATGCCTGATCCAGGACTCTTTTATCTAAGTAGTCAAAAAATTCACTTTTTATTTACACAAGGAATTTAAATCCAAAGTATAAAAATCATTAGTTGATGGATCTAAAAACTTAAGAAATTTATATTTATATACAAAGTAAAAATTGTTAGAAAAATCAACATGATATCCATCATCATAGAGTGGAGAGATACTTATCATGATGTGCTTATTTTTTGGTACATATAGTACATTTTTGATGGAGAAAATTTTGGATATCCAATAGTTTGAAGTCCAATTATCTATTCTTTTCCATTTTCACCAAGGTGACTAGACCTTCATCTATTTGAGTTAGTGTGTTGATGTTTTAAGAGTTTACACTCATATTCCTAGATCATCCACTATCTATATACGATATATTTTTTTTCTAGGACATATTTCCATAAAAGAAATTTAGAAAAAAGTTTGTTTTGGTACCCATATCCTCTTGGTTCCATGAGTTCTAGCTAGAAGAGATATGAGAATCCAGAACTTTTTTGTTTCTTCATAACTCATATTATATTATTCATATAAACTTTTTGAAATAAAATCTCATTTAATTCCACTAATTTGAGGATTTATCTAATAACAATTTTTTTGGTTATATGTCCTTCTGTTGCAAAAAAATGACAAATAACAGTTTTTGAGTTGGGAAAAAAGAATTCTTATATTGTTTAGATTTTTCACCCTTACTTTTTATAATAAACCTTTCATTTTAATGTTATTTTTAAAATTAATTTCGTTCAAAATATTTTCTCATTTTTTAAATAATAAATACTCATTTTTATAAGATTCTACTTCATCTTGTAATGCTTTTATCTTATTTTTATGATCAGTACAGTTGGTGGTAGATGATTTAAAATTTTCAATTAAGTCCTGATGTTGTTTAAGTAAGGTATCTCTTTATCCTAAAAATACATTGTGAATATAATTTAAATATTTGTGTTTCTTTAATAAGGAGTCATATTTTTCTTATGGAATAGTACAGTAGGCAACCATTTTATTATTTAAATAATTTCAATCAGAATCAGAATTTGATGAAAAATAGGTTTGTACCATATTTGATTTGGCTATAAAGCACATATTTTCTTTCAGATGTGATTCTACATTTTATGAAGCAGATTTTCATGAGCTTCTAGTGTCTTCAAAAAAAATCCAAGTAGCCTTCATCAATCTTTCTCCTTTTTGTACGCAATCATCATTTTTCTGATATTTCTTTCATGTCATTCTCTTTTCACCTTTTAACTAAGGACAATTAGGTATTATATGACCTAGTTTCTTGCATTCATAGAATTTTAATTATCTAGAGTCTTTATCATCCATTTTAAAGGATTTTTTTAATACACTTCTCTTCTTATAAAACTTGATAAACTTCCTGGATAATAGAGCGAGTTTTATTTCAGAATAAGATATATCTGAATTATTTTCTTCTCTGACTTTTTACTTTACTCTTATAATTTTCTTCTGAGATGTTATCTTTAGAGAGTTATTATATTTTTTCACTAACACTTTATGATTTTCAGATTCTTCTTTCATTTCAACATCATACATCATCAGTGCCCCAATTAATTACCTCATTGTCAGATTTTTTATAGGTGATGATTGGTGAATTGCAGCTGATGTATCTTTCCATTTAGTATGTAGTAATCTCAATACTTTCAAATCATGATCTTATTGTTTGATAGGATCAGATAATGATGTAATATTATTAAAAATATCTATAATCCTTCAATCTATCTGAGGGATACTATCTCCATCAAACATTTTAAATGTTTCTAATTACAACTTTGTTGTTTCATACCTAATTTTTCTTATATTATATGTTCCTTTATATGAAACTATAATTGTTTTCAACATTTCATAAGGAAAAATACATTTAGAGACATGATTGAATACATCTAGTCCAAGACCCCAAATAATTTCATTTATAGCTTTAGAATTTGTGTTATACTCATCCTTTATATCACGAGTCTAATTTTCAAGATTTTCATGAATTATTTAAGGAGTAATGATCATTGAGTAGATATTAAAACCCATATTTTTCAAATAGATAATCATATGTGATTTACAACATCCATAATTATCATCATCGAAATAAGGAGAACAAATCATTATCATTATTTCTCTTTGATCAGTCATTTCTATATTTATATAGAGCTTATACTTTTAGCTTGTTATATATTTTTCAAAATATCTCATCTAATACCAATTGTTAGGTTGGAATATAGAAATATACGTAAGATAAAGGGGGGGGGGGGGTGAATTGTGTCTTTCCAAAATATTTCACAATTCTTCCTTTTCATATCAACTGTAGATTATGCGGATAAGCAATGTTTATATTCTATATGAAATTTTGTGTAGTGAATAAAATAGATATACGGAACCTGGATGTTTATAGTGGTTTGGGGAATAATGATCCCCTAGTCCACTCCACCAATTTTTCTCTCTACTGTTTCGGTGAATTTCACTAGTCAGGTCTTCATATCATATGTCCAATCCACAACTAAGTGCACGAAGGTGACACATTTTCAAATAAGACTAATAAAAAATCCTTCTTTTACTTTAACAGTGAACCGAATATCCATAGATTAGATCGAGACGTTGATACTCCACAACAACTGAGTACGATTTTTAAAACTCTCAATAAATAGATATTGATTAAATAAAGGTTCTTATTGAACATCATAATTGTAATAGTAGATGGATCTTTTTTTTCTGAAAATAGTTTCTTCAATAAAGAGTTGTTCTGATGTAATTTGGTTGCAATATATCTTTTAATAAATGAATAAACTATTATTTGCAGCAGACTTACAACAAATACGAGTTTCAAAACATGTATATCTCCAAAGGGTATCCTTTTCTATAGATAACAGTATCTGATCGATTGTTGTAGCAGATCTATAAAATATCTTTTCAAGAATGAAGTTTCAATTATAGCATGTTCCATAATATGTCACTTATTTTTTTTGAATCACACACACACATATATATTAAAAAAATACATGAATATAATAAATAAATTAGAGAGTATGCTTTTCAATTATAGATCTATGATAATCTTTTGATAAATCGTGAGAATTCAAATTCATAAAATTGCTCAGAGTAGCCATAAATTACCTTAAGAAAAGGAGATAATTTCTCCATTGAATATGATTCTTCAAATTAGTTATAACGAGTTTTTAATCATACTAAAATGATCTTTAAATCGGCCTGATATTCCAAAAATAATGTTTCTCAAAAATCTGATAAATTATAAATTCAAATCTCCAAAGTTGAAAATTCAAACGTAAGGTTAATTCATAAAATGACAAAAAACTAGAATTGGGGTTCTACTATGTAGTATTCATTCTCCAAACGTAGGGTTGGAAATGTATGGTTGATCACAAAAGTAGGGTTGATGATTCATACATTTTCTTTCTAAACATAGGGTTCTATACTTACATAGGGTTATTTTACCATACTTTTTATCTTTGTCAAACATAAGTTTCTATCCAAATGTAAGGATCATTATCCATATGTTTCTATCAATGTAGGTTTGTTGAACCATAGTCACTATTCTTTCAACATACGGTTTAATAAAATTGTAGGATTTTTTCCTTACATTATGTTCTTCAACATAGGGTATGCACATTATTTCCAGAATACAATTAAGGGTATTTCAAACACTTTGATTCATATTCTTCATGAATAATAATCTTGAATATAATTCCAAAATAAGAATTATAAAGAATATTAACTTCCTGAAATCCACTCAAAACAATATCATTAGTTAAATAAACTAGGGTATTTTTGAGCATCAAAATCATTAATATTTATTAAGTATTGTTGATACAATACATTCCCAAAAATCTCCCCCATTTTTATGATCACAAAATACAAAAAATTAGTAACACAATTTATAATTTTACAAAAATTTAAATGAAAATAATTGGAAATTTGATTTTATAGAATTATTTCGATAAAAAGAAATGTTACTAAAATAAATGTTGTGTTCAAATCTCTCTTCCTTTTTGCGATATCAAAAAGCAATTATAGAAAAAGATTGAAATATATTTAATTTTTCACAGATCTATAAGTGAATGTCATAATAATCTATTTAAATGAATAAGACTGGATTTTTGGCGAGAGACATAAACATAAAAGAATATGAAATAGTGCATGGAAATTAATAATAAAGAAATTTTATTGATAAAAAAATTGTAAGAGTACAATATTTAGTGTGATTAGGAAATAGATTACCCAACTGATTTGGTTATGGTAGATGTGGTTTGGTAGGATTTTAAGAAGCTTGAAACATATCTTTCAGTTCTTCCATATATACTTGCAACATTTTCATAAGACTATCAACCAACTGAATAATCAAAACTCTTCAATTTTGACTGATATGGAAATTTTCAACATGATTGACTTTCAAAAGTTCATTCAAACTCTCCCCTTTCTGCATAAACCGGTCCAATTTATTTGTCAATATATTCTATAGAAATTTGATAAAAGGTTCAT
Source organism: Viscum album (assembly GCA_963277665.1). Lineage (NCBI taxonomy): Eukaryota > Viridiplantae > Streptophyta > Magnoliopsida > Santalales > Viscaceae > Viscum > Viscum album. Next base: position 2,070,526,930 of record OY728140.1, read on the forward strand.
TCTGAGTCAATTGGTCAACTATAAATTTCTGATTGTCTAATAGAACTGAAAAAGGAGCACTATTTCACTGAAGGTCTTGTAGACGAGCATTCATGTTAGCCATAACAGTCGTGATTGACTAAAATTTAAGAATTAGATTGGGAGAGGTAGTGGGAGAATAAGTAGATGTACTGGTCTTACTAGAACTACTATTGATTGACTCAAATTGACTCCCCAAATACCACTTTAGATATGAAAAGTATGATTTAGAAACAACTTCTAACATGATCATTCCAAACTCATCCATCATTTCTCTCTTGAAAGCATCAAACACATTTTTGGAAATCCAATTTTCCTTAAGATCCTATATCATTTCTCTATTAACTTTGAGCTATTATTGAAGGTTTTCTTCCTAATATTTATTGAACTTATTCAAAGCATCTTCAACCTGATTAGTTATGGAATTATATGTCCCTTTATCAGGATGTTGTAAGTTATCAACTGCCACAATTTCTAAATATATTGAAATAAACTTCTCTGAAGAACTACCCAATGGTTTTTAAAGAGATTTGTCACTTGAAAAATATATACTACAAATAACTAATGTTTTTTTATAAATAGATTGATATCTATCACTCAAATGATTAAAAATAGATCAAACAAGATTCTAATCAATTATTGTAGCCACATTTACTAATCTAAGAATTATTTTCTCTTCTTGAATCGATGTTTCTTCCACTTGGAAAGTTGGAATAACAACTCTATGAAAATCATGGATTTGACTATCAAGCTATTGGTCTTCTTCAAGAAGTGGTTCTTCCAAATTAACTGACCTTTTACCTTAACCTAAAACCAAAACTGGTTCTTCAGAAGGTTAATCTACTATTTTACTTGGTTTCATAACCAATTCTTCTAGCACATCTTATTCTACCTCTTCTTCTTTTGAATCATTATTTTGAAGCCTCCTCTTGGTAGGATTGACAATACCTTATGTTGTTGATTCAAAAACTAATTCTTCTCTTACAGTCCCTTGCTGCCCTGAGCAGAAGATCCATAACCCTATTTCCTATCAGTACCAATAGGTAAAAAGTTTCCTTTCACAATACTCTAGAAAAAGACTAACTTCCTCAGATTTCCAGTAATGAGTACATTACTGCGAGGACATTTTATTGGAGAATCAATTTTTCGAATTATATCTTTTTTAAGATGAATTTGAGAAATTACAATTCTATAAGGGTAAAAGTCGTCCTTACATATAACTGACAGTAATATTGAAGATATCTGAACATATAACTTGGAAAATTCATCTTTATCTAACCTAAAAACAGAAACAAGATGTACATGTTGGGATATAGAATTTTCACCATTTCATCTATCATAGGAGAAATTTTGGTTTGAATAAACCTAACCAATATTTTATGGTCTTCCTTGCGATCTTTTACAAAAATATTATTTATGTTTGTTTAACAAAAAATAAATTAGATAAATTTTTAAAACGTATGATATTTATATCCAATGCACTGTATATAATAGTGAAAGACTCTCTCATGAGGTCATTTCAAAATTCGGTAAATTTTAATGGAAGAAATGGAAAAATATTTATCTTATATTCTCACAAAAAAAATATCTTCAGAATCCCTGAAACTAAATTATACCCTGTTATAGATACTTTTTAGATATATATCATAAATAAACTCTATGTTTTCTTCATTGAACATAGATTACAAACCTTGAAATTCCAACGCCTACATTTGGAGTAGATTTTTCTGGTAGAGCCATTCGAAATCTACCTCTTTTCCTTAAAGAATATATCTTACCAAAACTTGTTGTCACTTTATATTGTTGGATTCACCATATTTGGTTCACTTGGATTTCATCAATTATATGAAATGAATGCTCTTAGGATTTTGGGATATAGGGTTTCAAAGGTATACGAAGGTATAAGAAGGATTTAGTATTCAAAAAGGGTTTGAGAAATGAAAAGGTAAGGGAATTTGAAAGGTTTCTGATAGAGCCTTGTTTCCTATGTCACTACGTAAGAAAATTATGATTTTTTTTGAAAAGAAACTGCATGAATAAATTTAATAAAAAATAAATTAACTAAAATATATTGGAAAAAAATAAAAAAATATTAAAACAGATCATATTTAAAGTAATCTGAAAATAAATTTAACGTAAATATTTTGGAATAAATAAATAAATAAAAATATTTTAAGTAAGAATATAAAAAGATTTGAATTTATTTAAAAATTAAATTAACCGAAATCACCCTTAATAAAATTAAATCATACAGTGGGAAGTGGTTTAGTGAAAATATTATCTAGTTGATATTTAGTATTGATTTTTTTTATTTTATATCTTTTTTAGGTACATGATATATTAGAAAATTATGCATAATATCAATATTCTTAGTTTATGAATGACATATAGGATATTTTGAAATATTTATTGCAATTTTATTATCACATAAACTTAGAATACTATTAAAATTTAGTCCAAAGTCTATTATTGTAATTTTCATCCACAATACTTGTGCACAGAAACTGCCTACATATATATATTTTTCCTCAACAGTTGACATGGAAACTGAGTGTTATTTTTTACTTGACCCTGATACTAATGATTTTCTAAAAAACTGACCGGTTCTTACGGTAATTTTTCAATCAAATCTACAACCTCTATAATCTTCATCTGATTATGATATTAAATCAAAATAATACATTTTTGTATAAAGAAGAAATTGAAAAAAGTTCCATTTAAATATATAAAAATCATTTTGAAAACAATAAGATGGGATTATTTAGGATTTTTTCTCAAATCTAGCACATAAACATACATAAAACAAAATATTAGGTCAACTAGCATTAAGTTATAATAAACTACCAATCATACCTCTATATAACGTTTTTTCTGCTGGTTTTCCAGCTTCATCCTAGTCAAGTTTTATATTAGTACACATGGGAGTAGTATATGTATTTCTATTCTCATGAGAATTTTTTTTCAATATATCATTAATATATTTACTTTGGTTTAAAACAATTTCATAATCTTTTTGATAAATTTAATTTCCTAAAAATAAATTTAATTCTCCCATCAGACTCATTTCAAATACTTTTATCATGAGTTCGGAAAATTCATTATAAAGTTTTTAATTTATTGAACAAAAAATAACATCATCAACATAGACTTAAACTAATCAAGTGTTCGAACAAATGGATTTCTTAAAAAGAGTTATATAATCCAATCCCACAGTAAATACATTTTGGAAAGAAAAGAACTTTATCTTTCATACCAAGATCTAGGTGTTTTTTTAAAGACATAGAGTGCTTTAGTAAGTGAAAAAATTGAATTTGTTTTTTGAGAAATTTTAAAACTAGGTGGTTTTTCAACATAAACCTCCTCCATTAAATAACCATATAAAAAGGTAGATTTAATATCCATCCGATAAAATTAAAATTTTTTGTGTGATGCATAAGCTAAAAGGATTCTAATTTCTTCTAATCTAGCTAAAAGGGAAAAGGTTTCATCATAATATATACCTATAACTGATTATATCATTTATCTACAATCTATATTTGTTTTTGTTATAATACCATGATCATCTTTTTTATTTCTAAAGACCTATTTAGTTCCTATAACTAGATAATTTGATGATCTTTTAATAGATTCCCAAACATCATTACATTTCAATTGGTTTAGCTCTTCTTATATTTCTAATGTCCAAAACTGTTCTTCTAAGGATTATTCAACTAATTTAGCTTATAGTTGTGATCGAGAGGCCATGAATTAAACTAGGTTTTCTACATTTCTTCTAGTTATTTTTAGTATATCTACGTATACTATAACAGTTTATAAAGGATGATTTTTTAGGGTTATATAATTTATAGGAAAAACAAATTTTGGTTCATCAGTATCATGTTTTTCTAAACGAGACTAAATTTAATTTATATTATTTTCATAATCATATTTAAGGTTTTCAAGTCTCATGTTGTCAAAAGAGTCAGTAATTTAATCACTTTGATATTTACTTTTAATAAAAGGGTCATTTTAATCAAACATCACATGAATTGATTTTTCAACAATATTTGATTTTTTAATCACTCTATAGGCTATAGAGGTAGAAAAATATCCTTAAAAAACCCCTTCGTCAAATTTTGGATTTAACATACCAAGATTGTCCTTGGTTTTCATGATATACACGTTGCATCAAAAAAGTTTAATGTACTTTACTTTTGAATTTCTATTATTTCAAAGCTCATAAGGTGTATTTCAAAAATAGGATGAATTAAAACTCTATTAATGGTATAGAAGGCTGTACCTTTAACCTTTTTCCATATGTAGGTAGTAATATTGTATTCATTTATCATATTTCTAGCCATTTCATAAATAGTTCTATTTGTTATTTAAAAAATTTCATTTTATTGAGGTTTTCTTGGTGCATAGAAGGAGTATTTAGTACACAGATGTGAAAAAAGGAATTGAATTCCTGATTTTCAAATTCTCAACCATGATCAATTCTTAATGAAATTATCTTAAAACCTTTTTCATTTTGAATAATTTTATAGAAACATTAATATACAGTAAAAGTTTCACATTTTATTTTTAGAAAATAGACCCATGTAAATCTAGAATAATCATCAACTAAAACATATACGTATAATTTTTTAGCCATACTAGCAACTCTTCATGGTCTAAAGAGATCCATGTGGATAAGTTCTAGCGGGTTTGATGTAGTAATTTTGTTAATATAATTAAATGAAGATTTTTGTTTCTTGATAATTTGACAAGCATCACAAAATCTATCATCATAAAATTTATGAAAGGGTAAACTAGAATCTAACTACTTATTAGAAAATTTATGTTAATCATAAATATTAATATTACCAAATCTCCTATTCCAAACCCATGACTCTTTTATCTTAGTATCTAAACCATTCACTTTCTGTTTACACAAGGAATTTAAACCCAAAGTATAAACATTATCAATTATTAGTGCTCTATATTTAAGTAATTTATCTTTGAATAGAGAGGATACATTTTTAGAAAAATAAACATGATATTTATCATCACAGAGTTTAGAGATACTTATCAGGTTGTGCTTTAACCCTTATTCATATAGTAATTTTTTGATTGAGACTATTTTTGGATCTTCAATAGTTACAAGTCCACTAATCATTCCTTTGGAATTATCACAAAATTTTAATAGACGACCATATATTTGAGTTAGTGTGTTGAAGTTTGATGAGTTTCCACTCATATGTATGGGGAAGCCACTATCTATAGACCATATAGATTTTCTTTTTCTATATCTGGTTTCCTACAAAAGAAATTGAGACAAAAGTTTTTTCGGGTACCTATATCCTCTTGGGTCCAGTAGTGTTAGCTAGTTAAGATCTAGGAATCTAGATCTGCTTTGTTTTTTTCGTAACCCATATCATTTTCTTAAAATAAAATTTTTGAATTAAAAGCTATTTTAATTCCACTTTTTTGATAATTTCTTAAATAATAGTATTTTGTTAAATGTATATCTCTTAAAAAATGACAAATAACAGTTTTTTAGTTGGGAAAAAAATAAAGCTTATATAGTTTTTCCTTTTCACCCTTACATCCTTTACCTAATAATTCAATTTTAATGAATTTTTTACTAATAATTGCATTCAGAATATTTTCTCCATTAGTAAAGAAGAGATAAAAACTTTTATATGTTTCTACTACATATTGTAATGAATTAATCTTTTTTTATTATTAGTACAGTTTTTGGTAGGAGAGTTACAATTTTCAATTAACTCAAAATGTTGTTTACGTAAGGTATCTCTTTCTCCTAAAACAACATTGTAAATATTCTTTAAAGATTTGTATTTCTTTAATATGGTGTTATATATTTATTCTATCATTGTACAATATGCATCCAATTTATTATCTAAATAATTTGAATCAGAATCAAAATCACATTTAGAAGAATAATAGGTTTGTACCTAATATTATTCAACCATAAAGCACATATTTTCTTTCGAAATTTATTCTTCCTTTTCTAAATCATATTTTGACGAGTTGCTAGAGTCTTCAGAAACACTCTATCTAGCCTTTATCTCTCTTTTTCCTTTTTTTTCATAGTCATCATTTTTATGATATTTCATTTAAGTCTTTATCTTTTTTACCATTTAAATAAGGACCATGAGATATTATTTGACCTAATTTATTACGTTCATATAATCTTTATTATCTTGAGTCGTTATCATCCCTGTTGAAGGGTGTTTTGAATCCTCTCTTCTTCTTATAAAACATGCTATGATTTTTGGATAATTGAGCGAGTTCTATTTCAGAATCATATGTATCTGAATTCTTTTCTTATTTGACTCATTGCTTTATTCTTCTACATTAATTCTGTGATGTTACCATTAGAGTATTAATATATATTTTCTTACTAAGACATTATGATCTTCAGCTTCATCTTTAATTTAAGCTTCATACATCATCAGTGTCCCAAATAATTGTCTCATTGTCAGATTTTTGATAGGTGAATATTGGTGAATTGTAGCTGATATACCATTCCATTTAGTGGGTAGTATTCTTTGTACATTCAATGCTTGATTAGCTTGTTTAGTTGGATCACCTAAGGATATAATATTATTAATAATCTCTATAATAAATCCATTTATTTGAGATATAATCTCTCCATTAAACATTCTAAATGTATCAAATTTCATCTTTTCTATTGAAAAATTCATTTGTCTAACATTATCTATTCGATCATAGGAAACTATAATGGCTTTCCAGCTTTCATAAAAAGCAGGACATTGAGAGACACGAATGAATTTATCTACTCCAAGACAACAGATAATAGCATTCATCGCTTTATATTTTGTGTCATAATTCACCTCTATAGTAGTAGTCCACATTTTAGGATTTTCAATAATTATGTAAGGTGTAATGTTCTTTGAGTAGAAATTAAATCCCAAATTCCTCAAATAGATATTCATCTGTGATTTCTAGCATCCATAATTCTCGCATTTAAAATAAAGAGCATGAACCATTGACATTACTTCTATTTGATCACTCATCTCCATCTTTGTATAGAACTTATACTTTTAGCTTTTCATATATTTTCCCAAAATCTCTCCTATGATGCCAATTGTTAGGTAAGAATATAAAAATATACACATGAGGGGGGTGAATTTTTCCTTTTCAAAATATTTCACAATTATTCCTTTTGATGTCAACTTTAGATTACGTGGATAAGCAGTGTTTGTCTTATCTATGAAATTATGATAAAATGATAAAATATAAATATAGAATATGATTGTTTATAGTGGTTCAGGGAATAAAGACCCCCTAGTCCACACCTCCAATTATTATCTCTATGATTTTGGTGAATTTCACTAGTTAGGTCCTCATATCCTAAGACTAATCCACAATTTAGTGCAGGCAGATGATACCTTTACATATAAGGCTGAAAAAACCTCCTGGTTTTTAGGAGAAAACTATCTATCCATATTTTAGATCAAGAAGTTGATACTCTCCCACAACTGAGTATGAGTTGTTGAGACTCTCAACAAAAATATATTGATTAAAAAAAGTATCCAATTGAACATCACAATTGTAAAACCAACTCACAGTAGATGGATATTATTCTTCAAAAAATAGTTTCTTCATGAAAGAGTAGTTCTAAAGTGATACTGTTTCAATAGATATTAAGATTAAATAAGTAAGGATTATCAGTAGTAGAATTACAACAAATACAATATTCAAAACATGTATATCTCCAAAGTGTTTTATTTTCTATAGATAATAGAGTTTGATTGATTGTTGTAGTAGATCTATAAGAGATCTTTTAAAGAATATAGTTTCAATAGAAACATGTGTTGCAATATGTCACTTATTCTTTTGAATAACACACACAGATATATATTTTGATCAAATACACCAATGAAATAAATAAATCATAGAGTCTGCTTCGTAATTCTAGATCTAAGAAAATTGCCTAATTAATCGTGAGAATTCAAATTCATAAAACAGATCAGTGTAGTTGTGACTTCCTTTAAGAATATGATAGCATTTCTCCACTAAATATGATTATTTAAATCAATTACAACAATCTTTGAATAATTGGAAAAAAATATTTAAATTGGGATGATATTATGCAAATACCATTGCACGAAACTCCAATAAAATTGTAAATTAAAATATCTAATGTTAGAAAGTAAAATGTAAGGTTCCTTCATAAAATGAAAAAATACCAAACATAGGGTTCAAATACATAGAATTAATACTAAGAACATAGGGTTAACAACCTAAGTTTGATCATATAAGTAAGTTTGATGATCCATGCATTTTCTTCTCAAACATAGGGTTCCATAATTACATAGGTTTCCTTAACCATACTTTTTATCTTTATCTAATGTAAGGGTCCATCCAAAAATAAGGTTCTTTATCAATAAGTTTCTTTAAACGCATGGTTAATTAACCATACATGGTGAAATTTCTACATAACGTTTAATATAAATGTTGGATTTGTTCATTACGTAACATTATTAAACTTAGGGTAAGAAAAATGTTTCAATAATACGCTTAAGAGCGTTCTGGACACTTTGATGAATCACGTGATTATTAAGCATGGATTAAATTCCAGAATAAGAATTATAAAGATATTTAATTTCATGAAATACACTTAAATAATATGATTAGTAAAATAAATAAGGGTATTTGTGAGTATCATAATCAATAATATTTTATGAGTATTGTCGAGAAAAAACATGCCCAACATATATCACTATAACAAAACTACAGTGTAAGACATGGTGGTTCATCCCAATTATTTCTCTAGTCACTACACCTTGCACCAAGATAAGGGATTCCCCGTGATTGCTGTAATTATATCTCAGTGTAAAGGGTTCATGTAAAGGTATCCTGATACTTTCATTTAGGTGAATGGTTCATGTAATTGTAGTTTGTGACTTACAACCGTGTTGTAGGAGTACCCATGGAGTAGGCCTTGATGGTCTATTTAATACCGTTATGTGAAGAGTTCATTCCAAGTTAGTCAAAGGTGTAGTATGTTACTTACCTTCAAGTAATAGTAATCATTAATTTAATATTACATTAAGGATTCAATATTTCCTCTATTTAAAGAGCATGATATAAATAAATCTACAGTGGTCCTTAAATAGATTTAAAAATATATTTTCATAAATTTTAAATTATGTTATATTAAATTATTCAAAAGGGTATCTTGAGAATATTTGAATACCTAAATAAGTTATAAATTAATTAATAATTAATAGTTTATAAAAAATTAAATGAATTCTTTGGAATCATTTTTATTTAAAAATATTAGATTATAATATTATATTCTTCTTGAAAAATATATTGCATATCTTATGAATTATAAATAATTTTTTTTATTTAGAAATAATAATAGATAATCTATAAAAGTTTATAAATTATGAAATATGGTTAAATTATAATTTTTTTTATCATTATAATTGTAAATTTTTTATAATTAGTTAAAATGAAATTTTTCAGATTAAAAATAGATATTATTTAAATATATTATTCAGTCCACATAAAAATTATTCTGTTCAAAAGTTCTTGTAATAAATTTAAATATATTATTATATGGAGGAGTTTATATTGGATTGGGAATAAAAGAGTTAATATTCAAAATAATGGAATATACATAATATTATATAACTAATAAAAGGGATTATAGTTATCATTATTTATTAATATTTCATAATTAGTTCCCTCATGTTTAAATATTTGAACTATTAATTTATTTAAATTTTAATCTATAGATTATTCATAGTTATAAATTATCAATATTATCATTGGGTATTGGTTAGTTTTTCTATTAAACTACTTCTAGGAGATAGATCGATGCATTACATGATAGGTTTAAATATATAATTTTTTTGATTTAATTTACCTTGACCTCAGTTTTTTTGGATTTATGATCTTGATGATAGTTATTAAATATAATTTATTAATGTTAAGTGTTAAAATTTGTATTAATTGAATCCAACCATCAGTAAAGTATCCCTGGGGAGATGGACTTTGTTTCAAACCACATATCAGTATGGGGGGCCTGTTCCATGTCTAGAAAGTGAATGTGGTTGGACTTTTATCACTCAAAACTTACTAATTTGATGATTTTTAATATCATATAACTCTACACATTTAAATGAAAAGTTCTAATAATGTATAAATATGTTTCATTTGGATATGTGTGAATATACTTGGCCTAAATTTGGGTGATTAATAATAACTTGTTTTTTGTATAAATAATTACACATTAATGTGGTTTAGACTTAATAATTTGGTGGTTGGAATAAGGATTTTAAAACTAAATCATTATAATCATGAATACACAATAGGGAAAAAATCACAAGAATTTATTTATTACATGATATGTAATAGTTTGAAATTTAATGTGCATATGATGTAAATTAAATGGTTGGAACCTAAATTTAAAACCCCTTATATACTAAGTGTAATATTCCTTCCAAAAAGAACTTGTCAAGACCTAGACCATTCAACTAAGTATTGTCAAGATCATAATGAGTTCCCTTGGTTTATCTTTTGTATGGAAAGAATGATATAAGAAACAATGTATTAACTAGGTTTGTGGGTCAAGGAAATCATGGGTATACTTTTATTGTCTTTATTTTGATTATTATTTATGGTTAATTTGGATTAAACTATTTGGGAAGACCTAACTATTATGGTACTAGTAGAATAAGGTTGAGTTAATCCATATTATGTATTGTTTAAGTACTTATCAACACAAATGTCTAGGAATCCTAATTGATCTAATTGTAATGATTCCCTATCTAAATAATCATGGATTATTTACATGAAAACTTTTATTTTAGTAAAAATATAATAAGGATATTGTCTTACTAAATGGATATAATTTATGGGGTCATCGCATTTAGTGGAATTACTATCATTTATAGTCATTTAATAAAATATATAAAACATGATAGTCACCCATTTATATATTATTATTTTAGATTATATAAATTTACACACTAATCATATTGACATCATTAAATAAAATGACCTATAAAATATTTAGTGATTAGTACATAGGGATGAGAAGAGTCATAAAGGAGAAAAATTATTGTCTTCTGAATGTTAATGTTAGAGAAATTAATTCCATCAATTCTTTATCAAGGATATTAAATACTTGGTGTTTGAAACATAGTCTTTCTGACAAAAAAAAGATCATAAATAAAATGAAATTTATGAAGGATGGAGTGGATCTATGTTTTGATAATAGAGAAAGAGTTTTTTCATTATAATTCAATACTTATGATCCAAATTAGAAAATTTAATTGGTTTTAGAATTAAAGATCTATTATTATGTCAATACTGTCAATAAGAATTTAATTCCACTATCTTGTTTAGGTAAGATATATTTTTCATTCATTATTGTGAATAAGTGTTATTATATATATACTAATAAAACATCACATTTAATTATAAATATAACGAATGATATATATATTATAGATATGGATAATCTTATTTATAACATTCAGAATAAGTACAAGTTTGATTATAATCCCACCACATTTGTCAATGTCTCATTAAACTTATAAATGAGAAATGCATTCAAAGACTCCATAGAGATGGATTTTTGTACTCATTTAATTATGAAGTATTTGGGAATTCAAAATCTTTTTTTTTTGGAAATTTAACCAATTGTTTTTATGGGAGAAAAGTTTAATGGGATAGTGGATTATTAGAGTTCAAAATTGTGATGTATTTAGACCATTGATCACAGTAGTGAGTGGTTGTTTTAGGTAATTTCTTTCTTTTACTGATGATATTAGTGGGAATGTATATATTTTTTTGATGAAAGAAAATAATAAAACTTATGAAAAGTTAAATGTGTTTTCGAATGAATTACATAATAAATTTTGGACGAGTATTAATATTCTCTTATCAAATCATGGTGGTTAATACTTATTCTAGGAATTCATAAATCCTTAGAGACATTGTGAAATTGTTTCACAACTAACTCCTCCCAAAATACTACAACAAAATGGTGAATATGGAAGGAGGAAAAGTATCTTTTTGTTCATGGTTTAATGAATGAAATGTCTATTTGAAATTTATATCTATGATTTGGAAACTACTACACTTATAATAAACTATGTTACATTTAAAGAATTCATAAAGTCACTATACGAAATATTTACTAGGTAACTTTGAAGAATACATTTTATAAATATTTGGTTTGTGATGAACTTATAAAATGATTGGATTCTGATGATATTAAATCTAAACCTGATATGGTATTATTTATTGGTAATCCCAAAGAAACCTTGAAGTACTAACTTCATAATTCTACAGAACATAGAGTTATTGTGGATTGACATAATGTTTTCATTGATAAGGAACACTTAAATAAAGGTGTAAGTGGAAGTAAATTTAAACTTAGAGAAGTTCAAAAATATAAAATAGGTTGTTTTCTTGATATTAATGTTGAGATGGTTCTATAAATATTTTGAAGAAGAGTCGACTCAAGGTAAACTATATCCTTGTATGTCTAGTAAGATTCATCAAGAGCTAGTGAGATATGGATTTCATATAGAAAATGATGATGGTGTATTTTTAACAAGCGATGAACCTACAACTTCCCAAGAGTCAATTGAGATTTTATATTCTAAAAAATGATTAAAATACATGGAATCTAAAATGGATTCTATTTACAATAACCAAGCTTACAATATAGTGGATACACCTGAATGGGTAAGACTATCACGAAATAAGTAGGGTTTCTATAAGGAAACTGATATGGAAGGTAGAGTGTCTATATATATATATATCATTCATAGTGAAAAATGGTTAAAAAAATTAATGGTATTACTTATAAAGAAACATAATCTCAAATTTCAATGATAAATTATATTCATATTTTTCTAGCTATAACAATTCATTTTTATTATGATATATAACATATGGATATAAAAACTTCCTTCCATATTTTTAATATATTTTAGGATTTGTATATGACACAATCTAAATATTTTGATAATACAAATGTGTCTTATATGGTTTGTATACTACAACATTCCATTTATATATTGAATCATCATGTCAAATAAAGAATATCCAGTTTGATAATGAGATCAAAGAGTTTGGTTTTATAAATAAATTATATGATTTCTTTATATATAGTGAGTTAGATGGTGAATATTATTGTTTAAGTGATAGTATGTAGACTATATAATACTAATAAAAAATGACATCTTGAAACATCATTTTATGAATATGTTGTTGGGTAAATGATTCTGCTTGAAATACATGGCTGAAGTCACTTACATACTATGTAAGAACATCTAAAGAGATATATCTAAGAGGTTTCTTGGACAAAGTTAGAAAACATATATTCATAAAATATGAAGGTAGTTTAATATAGAGAACTCTAAGAAGGGGTATTTACCAATGTTTCATGGACGGAATATTAGGAAGATTTTGGATCCTTAAATATTTTTACAAAGGATGTATTGAATTCCTTATTCAAGAATAATAATAATGATCATTTATTCCATATTGTGAACCCATCCCGATGTCCCTTATACTTTTATCATTACTAGTATATACCAATACAATCCTAGTGAGAGTCATTTTATTTTTTTAGTAACAATATTATTTACTAGGAATTTATTAAAGAGATGTTCTTGATCTTTAGAGGAAAATATTATCTCTATATAAAGGGATACAGAGATGTAAGTTTTCAATAAAAAAAGATTATACGAAATATCAACATGGAATAATGTTTTTCTCAAATGGTTCTGATATTATTAAGAAGATATCCAATCATGGAACTATATATGAATAATTTTTTTGAGTACATTACTAAATTATATTCTATGAAGGTAGTTGTTTGGATCAGGAAGTTTATTTTTGAACATGGAGTTGATCCTAGAATTGATGGTGAAATTGCACTATATTATTAGGAAAATGGGGTTGTTTCTCACAACAAGGAACCCTAATATCTATAAATGAAAAAAAGTATCTAATAAATAACCATTTAATAAGAGATAACATTGAGAGGGGAAATTTAATGACCAATTAGTTGTCTAGACAATATAATGTAGAAGATCCGTTAATGAATCCATTATCATATAAAGAACATGAGGATCATGTATAATATTTGGGAATTAGAAACAAAAGATATTTTTTGTAATGGTTGTAAATGTATCGTTTTCTTATAATATGGTCAATATCCATTTATGATTAGTTCATGGGTGGTGTATTTAATTTTATATTAAGAGTCTAATGATAATTTTCTCTCAAATTATGACTTTGAGAAGTCCCCAACCAATGGTAATTATAGAGTATTATGGGTTGTGATGATATTATAAGGTTGGATTGAATATATTCTTATACTCATTATGAAGAATCGTATTCAAGATATGAGTTTTGAATTCAAGAGGTTAGAAGTATATTCTTATTACTTGTTATGACCCATGAAAGTATATCTCATGGAATTTCATACTATCATCAATATACATAAGAGTATATTATTACTATCAGTTATTCATACCATAGTTTTTTGAGATACCCAGAATTATAACCTTAATACTTTGATGACCTACTTAAAAAAAATTAAAGAGTGAACTTAGATATATAGGGTTTTTTTGTTATGTTTTTTATCATCTCATTTGTTAGAGTATAATAAAGATGGTATTTTTCCACTTCTAAGAAAGGTTAAAGGCATTCATTTATTGGTTGAATTAGACTAAAGAAATTCATATCCATGATCAGATGGTTCTAATATGATTGGATCGAATACATGTATGTGGATCATGTGATGCACACAATTATTAGATGAATGACATGTGATGTATTCATTAACCTAATCAGTAATTTTTAAATAATAAAAAATATGAGTTGTACTATATTAGATTAACCTGTAACATATCTAGTTTCAACTCAATGTCATGGAAAAAAGATTATATATGTTTAAATTAAATGTATATGATACATATTTTCATGGATATGTTCATATAGATACACGATCATTTTTTACAGCGATCAAACTAGATCCCAAAATAGCATAAGTAGCAGTAATGATAATATAGATACCATGTTTTTCTCATATCAAGGAAATAATGATTTCATATTTGTTTTCAATATTACTAAGGACCATGGGGTCACATAGTAAGGCCCTTGGATATGGATAATTTTTATGGAAATGTGGTTTGTTCCAAAGTATAGAGAGTTTGAAGAAACAACTTACAAAAGTTATTTTTATAGATTCAGTAAGAGTTGTGATGTTATGAATAAATTAATTATTATATTTCAGTTTATGTGGGATATAGTTGGATACACATTAAAATAAAAACCACTGAACTATATTTGTCCATATTTCGTTGTGTTTTATAATTGACATCACCATTTTCATGCATATGATCCATGTTGTTTCCAAATTCCTACACACATAGTTTCAATTTGGTTATAATCCATGATATTAATCATTTTTATCTTGAGAACCTCATTTATTACTATTTTCAATGAATAAACACCAACATAATTTAATGTTTGGGTTCCATGATATGGGACCAAATATGTTATAATATGGAAAACACTCTTCATTGAATGAAAAGTATCAACTATTTCTATATAAGTGGAATTGATCTGATCATATGGAATATGTCTCATATAGTTGATCCATAGTTGATTTTCACTTATTAATATATCATCATTTGTCATAATGTGAAGGTTCTATCGCCCCTATAGAATTGATGTATCCTCATGAAACATTCATGGATCTACTGGTCAGTGTTCCATGTTAGATCTAGGAGGCATGTATGTACATCTCATGGTGATAATTATCATGAAATCTCCACTGAAGAGGAATGTGGAACCTACTAATATTATGGAGTTCAAGGTAAAAAAAATTATCTACATTTTTAACATATTTTAATGTTTAATTCCTCGTAGATATATCCTTATTTTTTGGGTTCAATACCTCTCGAATATTTTATATAATTATCAAAATAATCTCATGAATGTTACTAAAAGTTAAGGATAAAGGGTTAGAAAAATTTTAGGAACTATAATTCTTTAATATTTGATGAAGTACAACTCACTTCCATGGGGATCCTTTTTAATGCAAAGATTTTACTTCCTAAAGAGTTGGGGAAATAATGTACATTGATAGGATCTATTGGATCTAATGTTTGATGTGATCTCATGAGTGAATGTGATTCATAAACATAATATGTATCACCCCACATCCCTTATGGGGAACATTAATATTTATTTTTTTTGGAACATAATACTTAAATTTTTTCCGTGGATAAATAAGTTATTTAGACACAAATCCACTTCAAAATTATTTATACATAGTTATCAAAGTTGTTACATTAGGGAATTATACATCTTCGAAATGACCATATTTGATATGAGATCTGAGATATGAAATTCAAATATAAGAACTTATCACGTCACCTACAGAAAAAATAGATTCCCTCAAAATATAACATGGTGCTCAATATTTTTTCCCGTCCATTTGAAAAATCTCTATAAATAATGTGATATATAAAAACCACCTCCTCAGTATATTCCTGCTAAGCCTCATCCTCTTTCTAAAACAATGAATAATGAACTGTCATTTGATATAGATATACTCCTTTTATAATTTCATTTATCTTCCAATTTATGGATATATGATCTTCCATAATCCTATACTTATCTCCAACCACACATGAAACATGACTGTGCATCATTCAATTGAGAACATCTTATAACACATTACAATTAATTAGATTTAAAGAGACATTATAGTCATATTATTACAATAAATTTACCAATTTTCATTGATGTAAAGTTAGATCCCATAAAGAGTTGATATAACAAAGGATTTTGTAATTAGTGAAGGCCTCAAAGTGCTATTAGATAAGATAATATATTTATAGCTTCATTTTAAACACAAATACAACTAGTTAAATTTCATGGGAGAAATTATTACAATCATGTGGTTATAATTTCTTAGAACTATAAGATGTCACTGCCTATTCATACATCTTCACACAACCTAAGCCAAGATGATAAGTATAAATGTAATCCTCCAACAACAATACTTTTGTATGAAATTAAAGCATATGATCACTGATCATCTTTCCCTTTAGATACTCAAACACATTTTGAAACTCAAATATATATTTAATGGCTTTGTAATTATTGGTCTAAGAAGATAAAGTCATCATTCTCTAAGTAAAATGAAAGAAATATTTCTTAAAATATACTATAATACTAAGAAAGTTGCATACCTCTATAATGTTTTTAGTTACCACGCAACAAACATCTACCTCAATATTTGAATGATCAAAAGATACACCCTATTAACAAAAAAAATAAGAATATTTACAACATACATATATAAATTACACATGGATAAATTTCCATAAAACTAATTTCACTATGGGATATCCAACATAGTTCATAAATGATTATAATAATCTTTAATTATTGTCAAGGGTACCTGGATTTCTTAAAAAAACCACCATAAACTAATCAAAAAATATTATGAAACACAATATTCATCAATCCCATATATACTATTGATATATACTTGTCTTTGAAATAAAAAAATCATATAGTGATATTTGAAAGTGGTATTTTGAGTATCTACCACATTCAACCACTATAAATGATTCCCTGAACATAAATCAACATCTGATAACCACTTACCTCAAATAGAATGACCAAAAAAGACCTCAATACTTAGGATTTGATTATACTTATTCACCATCACCTATTTTAACAACACATAATCTATAAAAATCTATAATTTACCATTTAATTTATTCCCAAACAATATTGGGAGTCCCCAAAGAGATTCACTAGTTCAAATGAATCCATTCTATAAGAGATCAGAAATATTAATCTAGAAGTATCATAATTTTAATGGCACCATCCTATAATGTGATATGAAAGTTTTAGAGAAAATATTATATCACTCAACCCTAAACTTTATATACCATCATTGGGGTAGTATCATAACCTATTAAGGTAAAACATAAATAAACTCTTCAAAACTCTTTATATCTCCTTATCAACAGTAAGACCCCAGATTTCGTAGAGGTATGTATTTGTTTAAATTTTGGTTTAAATGTATTATTTTTAGTTAATTAAATGTTCAATGTGTTTTTGAGGAAGCTAGGGGTATTCAAGGGTATCTAGAGATGAAAGAAGTTTGAATCAAGCCATTTTGATCATGTTTCATGGTTTGAACATGGTTAGTGAAAACCATGAGTGGGGAGAGACAAACCATGTAGTTTGAGATAGTAGCATTCTGCATGGTTAATGACTTTTTTTCCAATAGTGGACCCTCCCCAGGTAATGATGTGACTCAAATATTCTTGGTTAGATATAAGCACATGATTAGTGCATGATTTGGAAAACCATGCAGCCAAACCGTGCGACCTTGAAGAAGTGGGAGTTTCTAGTTTCCCCCTCAGTATTTTTGGTTATTTACCCAATGTTTCTTTCCATTTATCCTCTTCCATCCTGTATAATGATTCGAATCTCCCAATATATCCCAATGATGAATATCCCTCATCACTTGGTCGTTTAGAGTGCTTTGGGTTGTGGATTGAAGTTATAGGTAAGTCTAATCTTCTCATTTTTAATCCCTTTTGAATTAGTGTTTTCACCTTGGGAAATATTATTACGAATATATAAAAACGTTATTTTCTAGTGGAATATAGATGGAAGATTTAATAGGTGGTTTAATACAGATATAATACAATTTTTATGAGTTTTTTCTCGAATATATTTGAGTTAGGTGGTCTACAAGTTATATCCCACAGTTTCATTGTTGATTTGTGCATGTTCAGTTTTTTTATCTATTGTATTTATTTTGATTACATCAGAGAGATTAGGTAAAATGGGTGTCTAATTGATTAATAGAAACGATCATAGTCCCCATGTGATAAATCAGGGATGATTCGACCGATTTGGGGTCCCCCATGGAGTGCACCAATATTCCTATGTCTAGAAATTGATTAAGTAAGTGAATGGTCATGGTGTGATTATGTAGAGCCTTTATTGAGTATATTGATATGTTTAATTGAAGTTTAAATGGAATATTATTAATGTGTATTATTTTGGTAATGTATGAAGGGGTTGTTTTTCATGACACATAAATGAGTTAATTGGGTTAAATGTGATTATGGAAGGTGGTCTATGAATTACATTAGAGATTCCTAAGAGAGTTAATGCATATGAAATGGTGGAAATGTTAAATTGGTATCAATATGTGAAATGGGAAATATGTTTAATGGTGTTTCATAAAGGAATTGATAAAAATGCAAAATGCATTGCAATAAGGGAATTATTGATTATTCTTAGTGAGCTCGTCATGAGAATAGGAATTGGGAAAAATGGGCTAAGTAATGGTAATGGAAAACATGTTAATGGGTTTGTGACATAATATTTATTACCACGTTGATTGTTATGGATTATGATTTTTATATGTATTGGTTTTCATATGCTTTTTTTGGGTGAATGGATGGGTAAGAATGTGCACAAAGCTTATGTTGTGGGATAATGGACTGAGGCTCCACCCATAGGTCGAGTTGGACTGATGCTCTAACTCCACCCAAAATGCATGGGTTAGGGAAGGGGATTAAGCTTTATTATCCTAATGGTTTCATTCCACCCAGAATAAGGTTTCAAGGTGAGGACACTGTGATGTTGTGATTAATTATCCCATGTGAGATATGGGATTGTCAAATTTACTTATGTAGAATGATAAATGCCCCGAAACATTGTGTGACTAATGTAAAGGCCTAAACGATGGATAAAATATTGACGATGAACTTATTAATGTAGAATATGCACATAATGAATTTGTAAATATGGATAGTAATAACTATGAAGATATTATTGAATAATTTCTCCTAAAATGTCCTTTATTTATTTTTTAGTTATTTAATACGTGCATGAACTCTCTATTTAGAATAGATATTCTTTGACACTGTTAGTGGTGGCCTATTTAATTTTACTCACACCCTTCTCGGGCCACCGTTTAATACCCAAATATATTTTATACTTGAAAGTATTGAAATTTTAAAGAGCCATGTTCTTGGGAGTTGAGTCAATATAGAGAGGTACATGAATGAGGTTCCAGATTTAGAGTCAGGACCACTTGTGGAATTTTTGATTTTTCATTTTTTTGGGTTTTATTTACTTGGCAATGTATCATGAAATCACATATACAATTTTGGTTTGGGTCTGTACCCAGTTTTTGGAGATGGTTATGTATACATGTTCATTAGTCATTCTTTGTTGTTTCTACTATTTTATTTATTTTTATACTACGGATTACTATGGTAAAGAGGGTATATTTTCCCCATGTGAATTTATACCTTCTCTACTAGTGGGAACCCTTTGGCATATGGGAGTTGCACTTTAGGTCATGTGGTGACCCAGCTCGGGGAACCTTTTTAGTGGATATTCTATTATGGATGTTAGAAATTGGTATTAGAGGTGTCTTTTATTATGACTTACTATTTCGGGATGGTAGACATGAGGTCAAGAAGGTGTCAGACTTTGGTAATGAGCTCATGCTTGGGAGTAGGTAACCCATGTACGAGGTAAAACCCAAGTCATTGAGGTTGGTAATTTTTGTTATCATTGTGCGATGTTACATTTGATGATATTTCACATTTGGGTGACAAAATTACTGTGTGATGTGGCAGTTTTCATTATATTTTTTCTGATGTCCGAAATGGAATGAGGTTTTGAATTCATGCCTCATTTTAGGAGCCTAAGTATTGGTGAAATTCACCTTGGTAGGCACAAGCATGGGACAAGTGTGTGGGACCTAAAGGGTATGATGTATTTGATTTTCTTGAAGTTGATGAAAATGGTGTCTAATGAAATATATAAAATGGGTAAAAAGGAAAATGGAGTTTTATGTAATGAAAAAATAACTTTGCTTAATAAGGGGTTGAAGGTGAATTAGAATATTGTATAATTTAATTGTGACATGGGAATAGTTTTTAAATGGTGTAGATGGTAATGATTGTAATAGCGTGAGTTAGTTATCCTATGTTAACGATGCTCTATGATAGGGATTGTCAAGAGTAGTGTTCTGAGTATGATAAGGCCCATTTGGATAGTGTATACCAGGTGGTCTATTTATGGATAGTGGTGATCCTTTATAATTTGAAGAATATTTTTGGTTTTTGTTTTAAAGATTAGGTTTGACATTATAGAAAAATGCCACCAAGAAGACATGTTCCAGTTTGGCTAAAAGTTGAAGCTGCCAAGAATGTTCCCTTATTTGTGTAGTAAGAAGATATAGTGGTTCAATATAATAGGGAATATAATTTTTGTGATAATTTTGATCATTTTATGAAGAAGATGGATTGGGACTTGGGGTGGGATGCACTACGTATGTCTGAGCTGACCATGGGGTTTCAGCTGAAATACCCTACGACCTTTGCTGGAGAGGGTGGGCCAGAGGAAGTGGAGTTATGGATAGAGTCCATCTAGAAAATTATTGATCATCTAGAGAATTATTTTGAGTATTGATTCATGTTGGAGGCATATATGTTAAGGGGATAGGAAAATCATTGGTGGGACATTATAGTTCAGACAAAGATGGATGAATGAACTGTACAAATGGAATTTCAGGAAAAGTTTCTGGAACACTAATACATTGACACATTAAGGAGATGGGTACAATGTTTATGAGTTCGACATAGGGGGTTTCATTAGTGACAGATTATGAAGTCATTTCAATGACTTGCGTTGGATTATTTCAATGTTGGTTGGAGATGTGGAGACTGTGGTGAAACACACCTAGGATGGGTTTAGGCATGAGAACATGTCCCAATTGAATATATTTCATATGAAGTGGTTTTTAGAGTTAGTGGACCATCACATGAGACTCATCCCAGTTGGTGAGGTTTCATTAAGTGAATCCACGAGACCCAGGTTCAAAACCAGGTAGAGGCATATTATCGGGTTGCTGTAGTAGTATTGTAGCAGGTACTGTAACAGACATTATAACTGTACCATACACTGTGCAGGTACTATAGCAGAGCTATATACTGTGTAGGTACTATAGTAGGCACTGTAACAGTTACTATAGAATGTATTGTTCGTAACTGTAGCAGTTAGAACTATTCACGTTGGGCTACCAGTTTGGGCATGGAGTCTTAAAGGGTTTTGGGCCACCCAGAACTTCAGGTTATTAGGGCTTCAGGGGGAACTTTAAGTCCTTTGGGCCACCTAAAAGGCCCTCGTGCCACATGTAGTTTCCCCAGATAGACTCTATAAGAAACTGAGGTTCCTGAGAAGAGGACTTAGAGAAGGGGAACTAACCAGATTAGTGCCAAATGGATTTGTCAGAAAGAGAGGGCATGGCTATTCCATCACGACCAGCCTGTGCTTTCATGGGAATCCTAGAAAGATGGCCATGCGAAGGTAGAGAGCTAAAATCATGATGAAGATTCTAGGGAGGGTAAGTTCCTTGTAGATAGGCTGGTTGAGTTCCCTAAGAACTTTGGGACATGTAATATCCAAAGTCTACATGACATGTAATCTCTGAGCCTACTGGCCTTGTTCTGGTTCCCCATCATCCCTTTAAAGGGGGGTTATCAGGAATAAAAAAAATGAAGGCATTATAGCCATTCAGGCTTTAGGTAGTGGACCCGACCCTTATCTCAAAAGGGAACTTGAAAGGAGGTTTAGGTGGTGGACTTGTGGGGGCCAGCTGGAAAGATTGGTGTGGTAGATTTCGAGAGAAGGAAGCATCATTTTTGGAATTTCTAGCATGGAGAAAGTACGTAGGGTAGTTAGAAGAGAGGCATAATATCTTTGGGTGGTGATCAGGCGTTCTATTACTAGTGTGGGATGATGAGGTACATGTTGGGCCAGTGTCCCCAACTTTCAGTCAAGTGATGATCCTATGGGAGGTTGGAACATATACAAAGATTATGTAAGAACCCTCACCTACTGAGTAGAGATAGAGTTTAAAGGCAAATGATGAGTGCGGGTAGGGGTTGATCAACCCATATCTGGTAGGAAGTTGGAGCTCCATGGGATGTACTGATATGGGTGTTGGATTTGGAACTCTGAGGTGAGATCATTTATACAAGTTGGGTAGTGAAATGTAGGGTACTCAGGATTGAACTCATGGTAGAGGGGCCTATCATTATCACATAGTTTAGTCTGTAGTAGGAGGTGGTGAGGTTAGACATTAAATTGTTCAAGGTATAATTATTATAGCTTCAACACTGTCTAGTTATTTATTTGAAACAGGTTCTATGAATTCTTTTTATTTATGCAGATTTCATAGTTGTGTTGGGCCTAATCATGGAAAGTGTGTTTGGGGTTATGTGAATTAGCACTCTGTTGTGGATGTGAGTTAAGGATATTAGACCAAGTAAGGGTTGTTATTTGGATATTTATGGATATCTTTTTCTGTGGAATCTATTTATTCTTGATATGTTAGGTTTTGACCTAATTTTGGGTATTGACTGGATGTCTTTATATCAAGACCATATCAATTATTACCAATATCGATTGACATTAAATTATCTTGATGGAGTCACTTATGTCCTTCATGGTGAGTGGGATGTTCAAGAAGGCCATGTATGGCCACTTTTATAGGTATTGGGAGAACTTACCACCCAGGTGGCTTGTCTTGTGCTAGATAAAGGAGTAAGGGAGAAACCTGTCTTCCTCCTACACTACCTGTATCTGAGTCTTCCTGCTCAGTGAATCAGCTGCTACATTACCTTTACCAGCTTTATAGGAAGGCCCAAATTGAAGGACTGTAGGTACTCAACCCACCTTCTCTTCCTTAGATTCAGGTCACGCTGAGTAAAGATATACTTGAGGCTTTTGTGGTCGGTGAAAACCACAAAATGCTCTCCCAAAAGATAATCCCTCCAACAACGTAACTCATGCACAACTGCATCCAACTTGAGATCATGCGTCAGGTAATTCCTCTCATGTGGCCTCAACTGCCAAGACCCATATGCAACAACTCGGTCACCCTGCATTAACACTACTCCCATCCCAATACCTGATGCGTCACTGTAAACTTTATAGCTCTTACCCTGCTCTGGGAGTATCAGGATCGGTACTGATGTCAACCTTCCCTTCTGGTCCTGAAAAACTATCTTGCAAGCTTCTGACCAAACCAACTTCACACCCTTATTTGTCAGACCCATCAATGGTGCTGCTAAGTGGGAGAAGTCCTGTATAAAGCATATGTAGTAACCAGCCAGCCCTATGAAACTCCATATCTCAAACACGTTCTTAGGATGCTAATGGGAAACTACTACTCCCACCATCTGTGGGTCCACTACAACTCCTGCCTCTGAGATGATATGACCTAGGAATTGAATCTGGTCCATCCAAAAGTGGCACTTTGAGAGCTTAGCATATAGTAGATGCTCTCTCAGTGTACTCAATACGATATCAAGATGGGTGGCATTGTCGTATCGAGTGTGAGAGTACACCCAACTTTCATCAATGAATACTACCACAAAAAAATCAAGATACGGATGGAATAATTGATTCATAAGAGCCATGAATACTGCTGGTGCATTTGTGAGTCCGAACGGCATAACCAAATACTCTTACAGACTATATCTGCTCCGAAAAGCTGTAAGCAGTATATCTGATGGTCTCATGCGCAGCTGATGATATCCTGACCTCATGTCAATCTTCGAGAACAATCATTCTCCACGAAGCTAATCAAAAAGATCATCAATCCTTAGAAAGGGATATCGGTTTTTAACCATCAACTGGTTCAAATTATGATAATCCACGCAAACTCTGAGGGTACCATCTGCCTTCTTCACAAAAATGACCGGAGAACCCCATAGAGAAGTACTGGGTCGGATAAAGACCTTTTCCTGTAACTCCTCTAATTGCCTCTTGAGATCCTGTAACATAGGTGTGGCCATCCTATAATGAGAAATGGACACCGGTGCTGCTCCTGGCACAAGCTCGATAGAGAAATCCACCTCTCACTCTGGAGGTAGACCTGAAAAGTCCTCTGGGAAGACATCCCTGAAACGATCAAAAACTTGAGGGAAATCTGTCTGAAAAGTCCCTTGATCATCCAGATATAAGCTCGAAATCTAGGCTGTGACTCCACATCTCCCATGATGATCTGGTCTAGCTCGACTTGCCTGAACGTCCCACTCGTCCTTGTAAAGAACCTCTCCACTCTATGGTGATGTGAAACGCAGCCTGTGATGATAGCAGTCTAAAAAGGCTGGAAAGGGAACCAACCAGTCCATCCCGATAATGACATCATAGCACATCATCTCTAAGACATAGAGGTCCAAAAGAAAGTGATACCCACCAACCTCAAGGAGGAACTCCATGCACTGACACACACCATCCGTTCTAGTCCCCAACGGAGTGTCTAGCATCATGATATCGGAAGAAGTAGAAACACAGAGCCCAAGGATCTCCATAAGGGGCACAGTTATGAAACTATGTGTAGCGCCCATATCAAAAAGTACTGAAGACAAAACAGAAGCTACTAGAATAGTACATTTGACTGTAGAAGGTCCAGGATCCTGCTCCTGCTGGGTCTGTTGCACTACATATGTCTGCCCAGTGTCGCGGCACTGTGACACAGCCTGGCTACCCTGAGCTATCCCGCCATGATGCCTCTGAGATCCTAGTGTCTGGATTCCATGAACATGACCACCATCTCTACCTGCACGCCCTGACGTATTCTAGTTCCCCGATTGGTAAGAAGCCATTGGTCCCGCGCTCGTACGCGGAGTCTGCATAGAACCCCTATCACTAGCCACTGGTAGAAAAGCCTTACAAAAGCACTGCAGATGACCCATCTTTCCACAAGCTCAGCACTCCACTGGATCATGTGGACACTGCGGTCTCTTGTTCCCCACTCTACCACACTGGTAACACTTGATCTGGCCACCTGAAGAAGATGCTTGGCTGGCACTGCCACCCTAAGAGAAGTCCATCTGTCTCTTCCTCTTGCTTATAGAAATAGTACCAGTAACTAGGGCTGAACCACCCTGGCCCACACCACTTGTTTCTCACAAGTTCCTCTCTGTAATCAACTCCTGGTTTACAATAGCGTGTACTGAAGGAAACCTGAAAACATTCACCAGTGCTCGGATGTCATAACGAAGACCATCCTCAAAACGTCTGGCTCTCAACGTCTCATCACCCACCAGTACGGGTGCAAAATGATGAAGCTCCATAAAACAAGCAGAATAGTCCATCACTGACATAGCGCCCTACTTTAGATTCATGAACTTTCGAGATCTATCTTCCCTCAGCATCTCTGGGAAGAAGAAATCATAAAGGACTGCCTGAAAGTCGTCCCACGCCATGTACCTGTGATGTTCTGACTAGGTGGTAACATCCCACCACCTCTTGGTGGAATCACGCAACATGTAAGTCATGAGCTTGACCCTCCACCCTAGAGGCATCTCAAGATGCTAGAAGATAGTCTGGATTGACCCCATCCAAGACTCCGCAGCCTGTGGTCCACCATCCTATGAAAACATAGGCGGATGCTGCTGTTGGAAGATACGTGTCAGCTCGGCCATAGACGTGGCATCCTGCAGTGCTCCCTGAAAGGTCTGTATGAACCGCATAAAGTCTTCACGGAACTGCGCCTCTGTTCCTGTGTCCGATATATTAGCTGGTGCCGCATCTGGCACTTCTGGAGGATCAACTGGTAGCCCATGGCACAACATCTCTGGAGTATAGTGGTCGCCGCTCTCCTAGCGAACAACGCGTGGATGTCTAAGCGGCATGATACTACAAGGTCAAAATCACACCTTAGATCAAGATTTATCGAAACTGAAAGTGAAGGAACCACAAAGGGAACAAGGGGAAGAAGGCATTTCATGATATGAAAAACAAGACTACACGGAATGTATACTGACTACACGGTGTGTACTTGACTTCTCTTCCCCAACCAGGGTACTTCGACATGGCTAAGACACACAACTCCCGTTGAACAAAACTACACAGCGTGTATATAATCTACACGGTGTGTATGGTATTATTTTCCAACTGTCCATGTCGTTTGTGACACGACTGACTACTCGTCTTGAAACTACACGGTGTGTTACACCTGCACACGACTTGTACATCACCCCGTTTCCCTGCCACACGGCTAAGTCCAGACGGTCTGTCCTCAGACAAGACTACATGGCATGTCCCAAAGGTACACGGGGTGTTCATGGAACGGTGAAAACGACCCGTGTTGTTAGTTACACGGCCGAGTCCCCAGGTTACACTACATGGCGTGTCCATCATTGACACGACGTGTTCTGTAAAGGAGTTCACTGACCCGTGTTGTTAGTTACACGACCGGACTTCGGGTCAACACTACATGATGTGTTCAAAAGCTAAAAAGCGTGTTCGCCCCATGCTCTTCCCTTCCCCGTGTCATCGCCAACACGATTTGTGACACGAGAAGAGACTACACGGCCTGTACTCTGGGTACATGGCGTGTACTCAAAAAGTTTATTTTTCTTCCCTAACAGAATGCCATACACGGGGTTTTTAAAGTTCTACATGGCGTGTATATCGTGTTTCTGGACATTATGCTTTAGAAACTTCTCCAGAACCCAGAAAATGCCGAAAAACAACACCTAAGTGTCAAATTCTGACCCGTGAAGGGCCCATACTCCCCACAAATCAAATTTTGACATCTTATCTGTGTTATGACTATTAAACAGCTAATGATCCACCAAATTCTGGTCAATGGGGTCCCATACTCCCCAAAAACCAATGTTTGGCATCCATTCAATCAACATGATCAAATAAAATTACCCTATCACAAGGTAGGTATTTTATCAGAGCAGCTATCACAACATCATGCTTTTCTAGCACAACAACTATCACAACAACATGCAATTTCTAATGCACCTATGTGGTATGCAATTATGCATGGCATGTGATTTCTATCATGTGACTAAATGATGCCTGAGAGGTCATACCCTCATCTTATTGGGTTGCAACTAAATAGAACCCATGGATAAAATATAACAACACAATACCAAGTGCATCACCCAACGGTGAAATCAAATTAACTGTAAAATTTTTAAAATCAGAAGAATTGAAAAATATGAGGTAGACTGGATTTTCCTTGTACACGGGTCAGATACGCCTGGGCACAACTTATTACCAACTACCGTTCATCCTATCTGTGACTACGGATCCAAATAGTAAGTCAAATAAAAAACTCCTCTGATACCACATTATAACATCCCAGTTCCGGGTGCCACTCAACGGGTGCCCCGAACCCGATTTTCCACATGACCACAAGGGAATTTATCCAAAGGACATAGGTTTATGACTAGCAGCGAGGGCCTAGGTTTGATAGTGGGGAAACTATGCCCTCATTTGTCAAAGTGTAGCGCAGTGGAATGA
The DNA here is from genome assembly GCA_963277665.1 of Viscum album. Classification (NCBI taxonomy): domain Eukaryota; kingdom Viridiplantae; phylum Streptophyta; class Magnoliopsida; order Santalales; family Viscaceae; genus Viscum; species Viscum album. The sequence continues at coordinate 2,070,555,337 of OY728140.1, forward strand.
AATAAAACATACCAGGAACAACGGATGAAGTAAACCATACACAATTGAAATAAACAACTGCATTGGATACAACCAATAGTATATAAATAATGATTCTACATGTCTCAAGTTCTAAGAAAACTTCCAAACCGTGTTATACATCAATACAGTACAACAAAATGCAGAGTACAACAAAACAAAGCAAACAGCTGGCAGCGGCATCACGAGCCTAGGCTCGATCCCATGCCCTCCTACTATTCTGCAACAGTCAAGTACCTGTATAGGGACTCTTGCCCCTATCCAAACCTATAGAAACATAATCTATTTTGGCCGAAAATCATGACCCAAACAGGGTGTGAGAAATACATCTCAGTAGGCACCCACTAAACGCCCGTGAAAAACTGCGTGAAAGTATGCAACAATAGTGTACAGTAGAAAAATGAAATAAACTAAGCAGTACTCAAAATTAACAAAATTAACAGTTAAATTACCATTTTATTATTCATTTAATCCATTTAATATAGTAACATTTTGTGCTCAACAGCACCAAGACCTCAAGACAACCAGTATCTTGCCCTCAGGATAATATAGTGAACCACACCCTCAGGCTATATGAAATCCAACCCGCAGGTATTGCCCTCAGGTGTAACAGAAATTTTCCTCAGGTGTATTAAGTGTCTCCCTTAGGCACAGAAGTAAAGCCCTCAGGAAAGGATGGTTCCCCTCAGGCGAAAAGAGTGTGTTGACCTCGGGCTAATACAGTCACGCCCTCAGGCTAATACAGTACAGTGCCTGCAGGCTAATCACAACAACACCCTCAGGCTAAACAGGTAACCAGGCCATGCCCAACAATCAAAAAGCAGAAAACAAGCAATTCTTCTCAAGGAAATTCAACACTTACTACTGTAAAGGCATACCCTCGGGTAGCCTGGTCAAACGGATAAACAGTGGAACACATCCCCGAGGTGGTTCTGGATCCAAGCAATGATCCCAAACAACATTTTAATATCATAATTAAACACCTTAATCAATTCTATGTGATTATTATAGCAACGACCTCATCCACACGACACCCCAACATGGGTTTGTGGCACAAAAACACACAAAACACACCGAAGCTGGAAAAACAAACACCAAGCCACCTACCTTATATGCCAACGGGTGGTATACACGAACACCGATTCCAGAAAATCCCAGGAGTGGAATAGATCCGAGGTATGAAAAATTTCATTCAACCTCAAATAACTTCTGTTAGGAGAATAATTGGTAAGAAACACGCTCGGAGAAGAGAGGTCTTACCCGTGAGGTTCCAACGAGATCGTCTGAAGTGGAATCAGATTCCAAACGAACACTTGGTGGATCTTCAAAGGTTTGGCCATCCCTCTCGAGCTCCTTCTTCCATTCTAAGCCTTCCCTATGAACAGGGGAGGCTACATCCCATTTTAAGTGAAAAAACAAAGTACACGGTGTGTACTTACAAGTACACGGCGTGTACTCCCTTCATTTAACTTCGCCTCTGGCGGCACAACTACACTTTTCATCCATCGACATGAGTACACGTCATGTACTCCTGAGTACATGGTGTGTACTACCACCCAACTGGCGGCTGCACCACCGCCTTACTATTTTGGCCTTCCAACTGACCACACGGCGTGTAACGGACCACTACACGACGTGTATTTGGTTCCTACACTCTTCATCCTCGACATGGCCACACGCCCTATATACTCATCCCACGTGGCCAAAATTACACGGCGTGTAGAAAAAGTACATGGCATGTACTTCCAAAATTTAGGATTTTTCCCTTTTTCCATACATTCTGAAAAACACTAGGGAAAGAGAAAGAAAAGAAACCCATACCTCCAAATAAGTACCGGGTTCTTACATTTTCCAAGAAGTAAGATGGATCATTGAGGTTATTTGTAAACTATATAAAGTTAGATTAGATGACAGTTAAAAATAGGAACCCAATTCCCAGAATCGATGGCCAATTTGACAAACTGAGGGATTCTTCACTATTATCCTAGATCAATTTGAGATCATGATACCATTAGTTTAAGGTGAGACCTTTTAATGATCCACATAAAACATTTAGGAGAATTTTCGAGTTGTATGAGTTTGTGGAGATGCCATTAGGGTTGACCAACACACCAGCCGTGTTCATGGATTTAATGAGCTTGATATTTTACCCATACATAGATCCGTTCGTATTCATCTTCGTTGATGATATCTTGGTGTACTCTATAACTCTTGATGATCATGCCAAACATCTTGACCTCATCCTAAGTACACTCAGAGATCATAGGATTTACACGAGCTATAAAAATGTTAGTTCTATATTGATAAAGTGAATGTCTTGGGTCATATCATTTCTTAGTTTGGTGTGTCGGTGGACCTAAAGAATGTTCATGATGTGGTGTCTTGGGAGTAGCCCAAGAATGTTTTTGGTGTTCAGAGTTTTCTAGGGATGATCGGTTATTACCAAAATTTCATTGGGTATTTATATTACTTGGAAGAACCACTAATAGGAATAACCAAGAAAGGAATAATGTTTGAGTGGTACGAGGTATGCTAGAAGGCTTTTGAAGAGTTGATGAAGTGATTGAGTACCGTATCGATCCCGATTTTACCCGAACTAGGTAAGAGGTGCACATTGTTATATGATGCATCTGATGTTGGACATTGGGAAGTGTTGATTTAGGAGGACCAGGTTTTAGAATATAGGTTAGGATAGTTCACACCTCATGAAAGAAATTAGCCTACTCAAGAACTTTAGTTTTCCATTGTGGTTTATGACTTAATGTTTTGGAGGAATTACTTGTTTGGAGAGCGGTTCACTATGTTTACCAATCATAAAAGTAATATGTACACCTTCTCTTAGTGATATTTGAATATTTGGTATTAAAGGGGGGTAGATTAACATAAATCCTTTTATTTTGAGTTTTTTACACACTAAAAAATGGGAATAGTGTTACCGATTATTTGAGCAAAAAGACTCAGAATAAGGTGGTTCAGGAATCTGACTCAGAGTGGAGAATGATGGAATTGTTTGCTGAGATGCACAAGGACGTGTAGTATAAGAATGAGAAAATGATCCTTATGTCCATTGTAGTGGAATCCCTGCTTTTGAGTTTGGTCAAGGAGAGTCAGCTAGAGGATCTAGAGTTTTTCATTATGGAGGAAAGTCTTAAAGGAGGAGAGTCACCTTCTAGTTTGGTTGTTGGTAATTATGGGTTTTTTAGTGTATGTGACCATGTGGTTGTCTCAGTGTGCATGTGAGAAGAGTTGATGACTGATTTCCATCCATCGAAATAGACAGTGCATCTTGGTTTGACTAATATGAATCACGATCTTCATAGGCAGTATCGGTGGCCGAGAATGAAGAAACAGGTTGACTCTTTTGTCATGATATGCCTCACCTATCAGCAGGTTAAGGGATAGCACCCGTTCCCAAGTGTTTTTTACAGCAATTTCCTATCTAGGAGTTAATGTGGGATGACATAACGATGGACCTAGTAGTGTGTTATGATGCCCCGACCCCAGAATCCCAGAGCCAGTGTATTATTTTATTACAATGGCTTGATTATAAGGAATCAAATCCTGAAGGACCAATCAGTTTAGTAGTATTGGAAATGAATATCACATACATGATACCCACAATACATTTGGGGAAAAAATAAAACATTAAACAAAATAAAAATAAATAAAATGAATACAAGAATGTTTATTCGAAGTTGTCTTCTTCGAAAACATGGTAAAGAAACATAATAAGGGTGGTATCTGTAATGTCCTGGTTCCAGAATCCACCCAGAGGCACCCCATACCCAGTTGGTCACATGGACTGAAGCGCATTTCCCCAAATGACAGAGGCTGTCAACTAGTAGTGAGGGCCTTGGGTTTGATAGTGAAGAAACTATGCCCTCATTGGTAGAGTACACAACGGAAGAAAATAAACATGCAATAGCGGAAGTAGTGAATAACCAACAATAATAACATTGAAATACTAAATCAATAAGCTGAATCAAATATGCATATATGGAATGGTGCAAAATACAACTCCAGGAAAGCATCCAAACAAGTCACAATGCTGAAACACCACAGTACCAAAACTATTACAAAAGAAAAGTAAACAGCTTCTCAACATCGCAAGCCAATGATTGGTCCCATGCTCTCCTGCTCCAAGCAATCAAGTTCCAGAAGTCGAAGTGCGCTTTCCCAAGTCTATACCTGTAACAAAATAGTCTACTTGGGCCCAAAAGCTTGGCCCAAACAGGGTGTGAGATAAAATCCCAGTAGTCATTCACCCAAAGATCTGTGCCTAAGAGTTAGTGGGTATATGGCAGGTAAAAGTACAATAGGCAGTAAATAGAAACAACAAGCAATATGCAGAAACAGTAAGCAGTAAAACAGGATGATGCATAGAAGAAAAAATACACAACCAATAAAAAATAGTGAAATAAATAGGTAACAAGATGGAAACCCTCTGGGAAGTACTCGCAGACATCCCCTCTGGTCCTATCCAAGAAGTGGCACAACCCTCTAGGCAGTGTACTCAGCCTAACCCCTCTGGCTTGGTCATACGAATTGATGAGACTCTCTGGGGAAGCTCACTCAGTCAATCCCCCTTATAGCTTAGGGTAGTCAGGGACTCTCTTTGTAACACCCCAAGATTTTATGAAAAATATTCATTTAATTTCATTGATGTCTTGTGTTGTAAGCTACAACAAGACTGGCTTGCGCTATACGCAACACTGTATGAGCTTGCAGTATACACAACACTATTCTTGGATCATGTTACACACAATTTTGATAGTAGTTATTCTATGAAACATTGAGTGTATATATATATATATATTAAATGTATAAATGAAATATGGTTGGATTATGTTATACGAAACAATGGAGGAGTCTTGCACAACATGAAACCCTAACTTGGCTTTCCTTACACGCAATCGCGACCTTCCTCGATAGTGTGTGTTGTACGCAACACCAGGTTTCACTAAACAATGATATATGATTATAATATTATTATGGACTAGACGTTATGAATAATATCAACTACATTTTGAATTTTATAACATTATTATTAATCTTACACATTTTCTAGAACATGGTATGAGAACAAAATCAAGTTTTCGAGTAAAATACGTATTTTTAAAAAAATGTAGTTTTGTCACCTTTTGATGGCGCACCCACTTTAAATCTTGTTTTTGACATGTTTATAAGTTAAATATGACAAAATAAAATTCTTCTTTGGAATCACGATATAAAAATTTACTTTGGATAAAATTGTCATATTATTGTGATAACTTTCATATTTTAATGAATAGTAAAAACACACTATATTTTAATTAAAAACAAATTTTTTCATTGAAATAATTTATATGGTTAGATTATCATTTTAATTGGGTTTAAAGTGTAATTAGAATATATTTTTAAAATTTAATCCAATGTTGGTCATTGGAATTAATTTCACTTTGAAATTGTATATAAACAAGTATCAATCTTTTGATAGTTATGGTTTCTTAAAAAACACGCTATTTGTTTTGATAATGGAAATTAATATTAAAATTAATTAATTCCACTTCTATGTTTTGAATTTTAAAAAATATACATCAATTTTGAATTCAAAATATAAAATAATGCTTAGGCTGATTTTTTGGCATTTTTCTGAAAAACAGCAATTTTTGATGAATAGTGAAACCACTTAGTGGTAGTTAAAAAACTGAATTTTTCATTTAAATGAAATTTTACCACTTCTGTAAATTGAATTTCCAAAATCCGAGAGACACGGTTAATATGATGGACTAAAATGTTGTTCAATGAGATGAAAATAATTTTTGATGAATAGTAACTTTTTAATTTTTTTATCACGGTTAAAAGTGAATAGGGTAATTAAGGATGAAAATGATATTATTATTAACCTAAAACATGTACTAATTCTATTGGATAAGTTTAATTTGACCAAAAATGACCTTATTAATAAAATATGACCATTTATGCCCACTTGGATTAGATTAGGACATTTATTATTAATTTATTTAAAGAAGGGTTAAAATAGTTAAAATCAAAGTTTTATAACTAACTCATTTTTAATATAGGGTTATACATAAGATAAATTCGACTAAAAATATTCATTAGAAAGATAAAAAGATTTCCTAAATAATGGTGTTTTATACATAATTTTTAGACATTAAAGAATTTAATTTATTTATAACACAATGATGATGCAATAATTATCTTATTAATGAAATATTGACATAATTGATGTTATCAATACCCAAATAAATGTAATTTGAGACTTTTTATGAATTAAAATAATTTTTTAGGTTAATATGACATGTTATTATTGATTTAGTTAACTTTTTTTTAACGAACAATTCTGTTAGGATTTTCACAGAAATCAATTACCAAATAGTGTCAAAATTTACATAACATAGTTTTTAAAACAAATATTATATTATTAATTTTTATTTTATTACTAAAAATCTAAGGTTTAGATAAATGACTTATATAAGGTTATATATATTAATTATAAACAACTTTGGGTTTTTTTGGCTTGTTATAGTATGTTTATTAACCATATAGTGTAAGAGAACAAGAAGACAAGGTAAAAGTAAAATTATTTAACTTAAGGTTAAATCTAAATAATAAGGTTAAAATAGAAACCTAAACTCATCTAAATTCTATTGGATGAGATTATTTCGACCCATTCCCACATTATATTCGAAATAATTCAATTTGGAGCTATAAAAAGCCGAATATGAATTTATAATAAAATTAGATTTTTTGTTTTTCCAAAGGTGCCCCTCTCCTCCCTTATAAAAGGGAACCTCCTACCTCTCTTCCTCACACCATTTTGAGCCTTGTTGCTCGGACAAACTCTGCCCATTTCACTTTCCCACTTCTCTAGAAACATCCTAGAGGTCCTGGCCTTCTTCAAAGACCAATTTTGGTCCCCTAAGATGAGGTCTCAAAGAGGCGCTTCAAAGAAGAGGTAATGTTCGTTACTGATTCTTTAAACTTTATTTCTTCTTCTACTTCTTCTTCTTTAGTTGTTTCAGTATTAAGTAATAATATCAGTATCAATCATATAATGATATGTTATTATAAGTATTCAACTACCCTATTTCACCATCTATCCATCCTACGGAAAACGAAATCACTGTGCATGCGTACGTACGGAATACCGTCTCCACGCCGTGGTGTAATCAATTTTCCACCACCACCTTAATTGGATGGGTATAATGGGGTAAATAATGACTATATATGATTATTGTAAAGTGATATTTATTCTGAAATAGTATAAACACACTCCAATACAATTCCACGATCATGGGAATCATATCATCGCTCGTACGTACGAACGGACTACCGTCTCCACGAACGCGATGAGATTCATTTTCCATGATTAACCATTGAAGAATGATTATAAAGTATATATAATGAATAATAATTAAATATATGACATAATAATTCTACTGGAATTATGTATATATATATATATATGTATGTCGTCTATTTAATTTCATTCAATTCAATAAGGAAATGAAAACAACATTCATGCGTACGTACGACCTACCGTCTCCATGAACTGTGTATTTCATTCCTTTCATCGATCTATAATATATATGTATATGATGAATATATATAATATATAAATCATGTTTTAAATTCTGAAATTATGTAAATCAGGATATAAGTAATAATATCAAGAATGAAAAGTTGAAACACATATGATAAATGAAATGATTTTACCCAAAACGCTACTTTAACATGAATTTACAAAAGAACGAGTAATATAAAGTCATAAGTGAACCATATATGATATAATAACAATGAATTTGATTCTTAAACAAGTCAATGACATAATTTAAATCATTATACATGAGTTTTGGATACGTACGAAGCATATCGGACCTAAGGTAAGGGATAATTTTACAAATCTCATTTTTATATGAGATTTCTTATTCGTGAGTATTTACTGGGGTTATTGCAATAGTCCATGTCCACGTTTTATAAAAGTCTTTTCATGTATGTTTAAATTCCTTTTTACCCATTTTTACTTTTACCCCATGGTATGGAAGGAATATTTCTTTTATTTACCCTACAGGGTACTTTTTGACTTTTTCGACAAAAGTACGAGGAGAATGTTATTTTTAACTTATACGGTGTGAATGGATTTTTACAGTTTCATAAGACCTCATTTTCATGAAGCTCCCTGCAAAATATTTAATGACTATTTTCAAAAATATCTATTTATTTTAAAATTTCATGACATTTTGTGAAAAGAAATTGATTTTGAAGAAGAAAGGTCATTTTCCTCAAGAATTCATTTCAAATGTTCTTTCAAAACCAATTTTTTCCCTCTAAGATCACATTTATTCATATGTGTATGTTTCAAGTATAATATATCTATGATTTACATGGTTTAACTGTTCTTATGATGAAATGAAATCCATTTGTTTTATATGGATTATGTTATGAAGGGATGATGTTTATGATACCCATTTTATTCTTTGGGTTATGATGAATGTTTATGTTGTGGAACAAGTAATAATGATTTAATTATGATATGGGTGGGACCTATATTTACCTCCAATGCATTGGGTAAAGATTATATATCTCATGAGATAGACATGGCTGAAACGGTATGTTAATCCGGTTCAGTGATACAGGACTGGATCGAGGAGTGCACTGAAATCAGAAAGGGACTTTGTCCACTAAGATATTCTTGGCAGCAATGCCTTTGATACTATGGAAATCATAACAAGTGATGAATAGTTTCCACAATTACATGTTTTATTCCCATGCTATTTTATCTTGATTAGTGTTCCTTTATGATAAATGCCTTACTTACTTCCAAGATTTATGTCTTTGCTTGAGGTTTTAAGGTTTAGATTTCATGTTCAAGTTTTTGCTTTCAAATGTTTATGGATTGTTTTATGTTCTCTATGTTTTCCCTTACAGAGAATTTGAGATCACCCTTTTTATGTTTTATTTCCCCAGGAAATAAAGTTAGGTTTTAGGTATGAAAAAAGGGGAAGTTCTTTATGGGAGATGTTTAAGATCTTTCACCACGATTAGAAGATTACTTTCTATGTTTCCAAAGACACTAAACTATTATGGTCCTTGTGTGTCTATTTTTGTTATGTAATAAGAATTCCGCAAAAGTAATGTAATGTCCATGTACGTCAAGCTTCGGGTCTCTACGATTGGTATCAGAGGAAAGGTTTAGTCAAGCTTTGGAAACGAGGATGCGAAAACTTTAGTGAGATCCCAAGAGATATTTCTAAGGTATGTCTAGGGATGTCCCTAAGGTTAAGTATAAGTATAGGTTATAGTCCTAGAATTATGGTAACGATATTAGATTAAACCTAAGATGTTAGATATTGAAGTTACTCCCCCTTGATTTTGATTTTTGTCTCTCACACTATTCTTTTTGGGTTTTATAAAATGGCTGGAAACAAGATTATTCACGATAATGGTGGATATGATGGACAATGGAATGATATTTTTCATGAGCAACCAAATGAAATGGGATTTGAAAGTCCAAACATCATTATTATGCCGAATCAACAATCTCATAATATGAAAAATAAACTCAAATTTGGTAAGTTTCCTGACTCGGCTAATAAGAGAAAGATGGAGTTTCATGATGATCATAGTGGAAAGAAAGTTCAATTTCCCCTATGTAAATAATGTGGGAAGAGGCATCAAGGAGACTGTTTCAAAGGAACCGGAAGATGCTTTGGATGTGGAAAAGAAGGACACAATGTCAGTAAGTGCAAAGGAAATGGTTCAGTTAACACCATGGATGAGGATAATGGTATTGCTACGACATCAACAATGGTTAAATGTTTTAAATGTGGAATGTACGAGCATTATGCATACCAATTCCCTAAGGGAAAGTCTCATGAATGGAATCAGTATGGTCGTACGGTTAGTATTTATATTGATGATGATGAAGAGAATACAAATGATATGTGAGATGAAGTAATTGTTGAAGCTCGGTCAATGGTTTAAGAAGGTAGTGGAATGATTACATGTTTATCAAGTGTAATGTTGTATAAGTAATCTCATGGTACTATAGAATAAAGAGACATCTAAGGATGTTACACTGTTGTCTTTCAATATGTTTTGAATGTATATGATGAATGGTACCAGTGACCATGAAAGGTTATTCAGATATTTTTGGAAGTAGATGATATAGACATAATGAAGGAATAAGGAGAAAATTAAATGTTTGATAGTATTCATGAGCTCATGACTGATATAAGGAAATAGTTATATCATGGTCTGAGTATATAGAATTTTGGGGTTTTGGTATGTGGAAAGAGTTAACTTTTGACAGCACTCATGTTTTCACTAAGATTAAATGGGTATTCATTTTTCAAGAGAATACATGATTAAGGCCTCTAATGTTTGGAATGTGACCAACAAGACATATCTTATGATATATGGGGATCAACGAAGGTATTAACATGCTTGTTATATAAAATATCTGGTAATCGTTTTCACTATAATATGAAAGTGGACTACAATATTATGGATAAGCCAAAATATTGGAGTGGATTATGTTAGACATAAGTTAGTATTGTTTAAGGATAATTTTTTTTTTGATATTATTGATGGGATGTTATAGTAATGTAGTTTTAGAAAAAGTACAACCTGCAGGATGGGCGACAACCCATCGCGTCGAAAAAGGCTGTGGGAATCGAACCCACAACCGAAGTGCGACTGACCTTTATTGCATACCACTGGCCTACAAGAAGTCCCTGTTCAGTAGAAACTAGTTTTATTATATTAAGCAATATGATATATGAAGTATAAGTCCATTTTAGGAACCATATATGATTAATCTCACTATAGATGGACTTATGTATTTTTGATAACTTTTATAACCTTTTGTTTGAGATAGATGGAATTCCCCATCATTCTATCACATGATCTGCTAATACTTCACGAATTACAAATTCAAATTCATTTGTTTAAGAGATGAAGTGGAAATTGTCCAAAGAATGACCAACGGTGAGACTGTACCAAAATCACGAAAGTATTTCTTCACATACCAATTTCATGAACATATGGTAAATGATCTTGAAAACCAAAAATGTTGTCCTAATGACCTTATATCTGATGAATCAGATGGTACCTTAGATCATCACAAATATATGGCTTTGTGATTGATGGCTTTTTCAAAGCCATGATCTCTACCACTCTCCATCAGAACTTGATGGTTAGAGTTTTTTCCATATCAATATTTTCACCTATGTTATCTTATATGGAAACCCATTGATGAGTTACTTTGCGTAATCGTTACATTTCACACTTTAGTTTTTAAAATTAAGTTTTAGTATTCCTTTTTAAGATGTGGGTTTCTATAAATAGTAAACGATTTATATCCCCCAACGAATTTTGAGGGTGAAATTCATTTTAAGGGGGGTAGAATGTAACACCCCAAGATTTTATGAAAAATATTCTTTTAATTTCATTGATGCCTTGTGTTTTAAGCTACAACAAGATTGACTTGCGCTATACGCAACACCGTATGAGCTTGCAGTATACACAACACTGTTCTTCGATCATGTTACACACAATTTTGATAGTAGTTATTCTACAAAACATTGAGTGTATATATATATATATATTCAATGTATAAATGAAATATGGTTGGATTCTGTTATACGAAATAGTAGAGGAGTCTTTCACAACACGCAACCCTGACTTGGCTTGCATTACACGCAATCACGACCTTCCTCGATAGCGTGTGTTGTACGCAATACTTGGTTTCATTAAACAACAATAAAAGATTATAATATTATTATGGACTAGCCGTTATGAATAGTATCAACTAAATTTTAAATTTTATAACATTATTATTAATCTTACACATTTTCTAGAACATGGTATGAGAACAAAATCAATTTTTCGAGTAAAATAACTATTTTTCAAAAAATGTAGTTTTGCCGACTTCTGATGGCACACCCACTTTAAATATTGTTTTTGACATGTTTATAAGTTAAATTTGACAAAATAAAATTCTTCTTCGGAATCAGTATATAAAAATTTACTTTGGATAAAATTTTCATATTATTCTGATAACATTCATATTTTAATGAATAGTAAAAACACGCTATATTTTAATTAAAAACATCTTTTTTCATCGCAATAATTTATATGGTTAGATTGTATTTTTAATTGGGTTTAAAGTGTAATTAGAATATATTTTTACAATTTAATCCAATGTTGGTCATTGGAATTAATTTCACTTTGAAATTGGATATAAACAAGTACCAATCTTTTGATAGTTATTGTTTCTGAAAAAACACGCTATTTATTTTGATAACGGGAATTAATTATAAAATTAATTAATGTCCCTTCTATGTTTTGAATTTGGATAAATAGACATCAATTTTGAATTTGGAATATCAAATACTTCTTAGGCTGAATTTTTGTCATTTTTCTGAAAAACTACAATTTTCGATGAATAGTGAAATCACTTAGTGGTAGTTAAAAAACTGAATTTTTCATTTAAATGAAATTTTACCAATTCTGTGAATTGAATTTCGAAAATCCGAGAGACACGGTTAATATCAAGGACTAAAATGTGGTTCAATGAGATGAAAATAATTTTTTATGAATAGTAACTTTTTACTTTTTTTACCACGGTTAAAAGTAAATAGGGTAATTAAGGGTAAAAATGATATTATTATTAACCTAACACATGTCCTAATTCTATTGGATAAGTTTAATTCGACCAAAAACAACCTTAGGAATAAAATATGACCATTTAGGCCCACATGGATTAGATTAGGACATTTATTATTAATTTATTTAAAGAAGGGTTAAAATAGTTAAAATCAATGTTTTATAACTAAATCATTTTTAATAGAGGGTTATACATAGGATAAATTCATCTATAAATATTCATTAGAAATCTAAAAAGATTTTCTACATAATGGTGTTTTGTTTATAATTTTTAGACATTAAATAATTTAATTTATTTATGACACAATGATGATGCACTAATTATCTTATTAATGAAATATTGACATAATTGATGTTATAGATACCCAAATAAATGTAATTTGAGACTTTTTATAAATTAAACTAATTTTATTGGTTAATATGACATGTTATTGTTGATTTAGTTATTTTTTTTCGAACTAATCATTCTGTTATGATTTTCAAAAAAATAAATTACCAAATAGTGTCAAAATTGACATAAAATAGATTTTAGAACAAATATAATATTATTAATTGTTATTTTTTTCCTAAAAATCTAAGGATTGGCCAAATTATTTATATATGGTTATATATATTAATAATAAACAACTTGGGGTTCATTTGTCTGGTTATAGTAAGTTTATTAACCTTATAGTGTAAGAAAACAAGAAGACACAGTAAAAGAAAAATTATTTAACTTAAGGTTAAATCTAAATGATATGTTTAAAATAGAAACCTAAACTTGTCTAAATTATATTGTATGAGATTATGTCTACCCATACCAAAATTATCTTCTAAAGAAATCAATTTGGAGCTATTTAAAACTGAATATGACTTTATAATAAAATAACATTTTTATTTTTTCCAAAGGTGCCCCTCTCCTCCCTTATAAAAGGGCACCTCCTACCTCTCTTCCTCACACCACTTTGAGCCTTGAAGCTCGGCCAACCTCTACCAATTTCAGTTCCCCACTTCCCTAGAAACATCCTAGAGGTCCTCGGATTCTTCAAAGACCAATTTTAGTGTCCTAAGAGAAGGTCTCAAAGAGGTGCTTCAAAGAGGAGGTAATGTCCGTTACCGATTCCTTCAACTTTATTTCTTCTTCTACTACTTCTTCTTTAGTTGATTCATTATTAATTAATAACATCAGTATCAATAATATACATATATGTTACTATATGTATGAAACCACCCTATTTCACCATCTATCCATCCTATAGAAAACAAAATCCTCGCGTGTGCGTACATACGAAATACCATCTCCACGCTGTGGTGTAATCTATTTTCCACCACCACCTTACATGGATGGGTATAATGGTGTAAATAATTACTATATATGATTATTGTAAAGTGAAATTGATTCTGAAATAGTATACATACACTCCAATACAATTCCACGATCATGGGAATGATATCATCACTCATGCGTACGTACGGACTACCGTCTCCACGAACGGGATGAGATTAATTTTCCATTATTAACCATTCAAGAATTATTATAAAGTATATATAATGAATAATAATGAAATATATGACATGATAATGCTAATGTATTTATGTATATATATATTTATGTCATCTATTTAATTTCATTCAATTCAATAAGGAAATGAAAACAACGTTCATGCGTATGTACGACCTACCATCTCCATTAACGGTGTATTTCATTCCTTTTATCGATATATAATATATATGTATATGATGAATATATATTATATATAAATCATGTTTTAAATTCTGAAATTATGTAAATCAATATATAAGTAATAATATCAAGAACGACAACTCGAAACACATACGATAAATGAAATGATTTTACACAAAACGCTACTTTAACATGAATTTACAAAAAAACGGGTAATATAAATTCAGAAGTGAACCATATATGATATAATAACAATGAATATGATTCTTTAATAATTCAATGACATTATTTAAATCAATATACATGAGGTTTGGATACGTACGAAGCATATCGGACCTAAGGTAAGGGATAATTTTGCAAATATCATTTTTATCCGAGATTGCTTATTCGTAAGTATTTACTGGGGTCATTGAAATCGTCCATGTCCATGTTTTATAAAAGTGTTTTCATGTTTGTTTAAAGTCCTTTTTACCCAGTTTAACTTTTACCCAATGGTATGGAAGGAATATTTCATTTATTTACACTACAAGGTACTTTTTTACTTTTCCAACAAAAGTATGAGAGAATGTTATTTTTTACTTATACGGCATGAAGAGATTTTTATGGTTTCATAACGCCTCATTTTCATGAAGCTTCCTCCAAAAGATTTCATGAATATTTTCAACAAAATCTATTTCTTTTAAAATTTCCTGACGTTTTGTGAAAAGAAATTTATTTTGAAGAAGAAAGGACATTTTCCTCAAGAATTCATTTCAAATGTTTTATCAAAACCATTTTTTTCATCTAATATGACATATTTCATATGTGTATGTTTCAAGTATAATATATCTACGATTTACATGGTTTCACTGTTCTTATGACGAAATGACATCCATTTGTTTTATATAGATTATGTTATGATGGGATGATGTTTATGATACCCATTTTATTCTTTGGGCTATGATGAATGTTTATGTTGTGGCACAAGTAAGAATGATTTCATTATAAGATGGGTGAGACCTATATCTCCCTCTAATGAATTGGGTAAAGATTATATATCTCATGAGATAGACATGTCTAAAATAGTTATTTAATCTGGTTCAGTGATACAGGACTAGACCGAGGAGTGAACTCGATTAAGAAAGGGACTTTGTCCACTAAGATGGTCTTGGCAGCAATGCCTTGGCTACTATTGAAATCATAACAAGTGATGAATGGTTTTTACATTTACTGGTTTTATTCCCATGCTATTTTATCTTGATTTATTCTCCTTTATGATAAATGCCTTACTTAATTCCAAGATTTATGTCTTTGCTCGAGGTTTTAAGGTTTAGATTTCATGTTCAAGTTTTTTGCTTTCAAATATTTATGGATTGTTTTATGTTCTCTATGTTTTCCCTTACTGAGAATTTGAGCTCTTCCTTTTTATGTTTTATTTTCCCCAGGAAATAAAGAATAGTTTTAGGTAAGAAAAAAAGGGCAAGATATTTATGGGAGATGTTGAAGATCTTTCACCATGATTAGAAGATTACGTTCCAAGTTTTCAAAGACACTAAACTATTACGGTCCTTGTGTGTCTCATTTTGTTATGTACTAAGTATTCTGCAAAAGTAATGTAATGTCCATGTATGTCAAGCTTTGGGTCTCTACACTCTTGAGGAAGATCACGCAGTCTAACCCTCTTAGGCCCAAGGTCTAGAGACTCTCTGAGGAATCCATCACAGTCAATTCCTCCTATAGCCTCAGGTATACCACAGACTCTCTGAGGAAGCTCACTCGGTCAATTCCTCCTCTATCCTGGGAAGGTTCTTAAAGAGATTCAAACAAGGTAAGACTCTCTGAGGAAGCTCACTCGGTCTACCCTCCTATAGTCTATAAAATCCAAGACTCTCTGGGAGCTAACTTGGTCCATCCCCTATGTAGTCTGTAATATCTAAGACTCTCTGGGAAGCTCACTTGGTCTATCCCTTATTGTCTACAACACCGAGTTATCTCATCCCCATGCCATTCTGTGCATAATAATGCTATAAGGACAAAGTACACCTATAGAGATACTTGGATAACCAAAGTACACCTATAGAGATACTTAGCTAAATAGTCTACGAGGAAACAAGCATGTCATGAGTTTCACTTCAACCTATAACCGCGAGGCATGAAAACTGTTGTAGAAGCCAAAGGAAAACGAGACCCAAAGGTTGTAAATTGAACAAAGAAAGGGAAAAATACATCCAAGAACAATAAATTATCCTTTTATGAGGTCAATTTACTTCTACACAACAATGCAAGCAAGGTAGGAAAACAAAGAGGGTAAAAAGGTAAACACGAAATACCCCATTCTGGGGTATTGGTGGAATTTTCACATAAAACACAGAGACATTTAACGGTAAGGCACAAACCACCTACCTCGATCTTAGGAGATAGATATAATTGAAACACAATGGCTAATTCTGCATAGAATTTCATAGATCTGAGAAAATGTACAAAATGTTAAACCTTAGATAACATGAGGAAGAGGAAGAATTGGAAAACAAGGCTCAAGCAGAAGTAAGAACTCACCGCTGTGCTTCCAACGCGATTGACCGTGCTTAAATCAGAGAAAGGATGGATAAAAAGGGACTCGGTGAAGATCCGGTCGTATGGGTCGCTCTTGGATGAACCAGACCTAGAAGAAGATGATTTTGGCGATTAGGCGTGACCCCGGTGCATTTAGTGAAAAAAACGGAAAGTACACGGTGTGTACTTTTAAAGTACATGGCGTGTACTTTTAAAGTACATGATGTATAGTGGGTCTTTCCGTACTCTACCAAAATCGGCCTCCACATAAACACTACACACCATGTGTGTGGACCGGGCACAACCAGTACACGGCTTCAAGCCAGAGAAGAGTAGACGGCATGTACTCAGAAAGTACACGACGTGTACTTCAAAATTTTCCAGAAACTCCATTTTTCATAAAAACTCCAGAAAAAGGAAAAGTATACCTCAAACGAAGCTCTAGGTTCTTACAAACTTCCCCCTTAAATAAATTCATCCCCGAATTTCCTTAGATGGGCATAAAAGAAGGATCCTCAAACTGCTCCGGCCACTACGATCGAACCTCGACCTCCCTCTCCCAAGTCTCGTCCTGTACTCACCCGTGATGCCATAGCACTTGTACTAGAGGAACATACCGGCCTCGGAGAACCTTCGTACTCTGATCGACAATCCGGATGTGATGCTCTTCAAACGATGCATCCGCTTTGAGCTCAACCTCCTCGGGCTGAAAGACACGAGACAAGTATGAAAAGTAACGTCAGAGCTAAGAGACGTGGAAGACGTCGTGCGTAGCCCAGCACCTCTAAGGTAGCTGAAACTGATAGGATAACATCCCAACTCTCTCCAAAACCTCAAACGGCCCGACGTACCGTGGGGAAGGCTTACCCTGTCTTCGAATCCTCTTGTGTCCCAACCATAGTGCGACACGTAGGAAAAACTGATCTCTGACCTTGAACTCTAGAGGTCATCTCCGCTGATCAGCATACGACTTCTGTGGAGACTGTGCTGTAGCCATCCTCTTCTGAATCAGCTCTATCTGCTCAGAGGTCTCCGAAACAAGACGAGGTCCCAGCAAAGCTACCTCTCTTGCCTCCAGCCAGCATAAGGGTGATCGGCATGACCTACCATATAGAGCCTCGTATGGTGCCATCTGAATGGTATCCTGAAAACTAGTGTTTTAGGCGAACTCCACAAGAGGTATATGCTTCTCCCAAGAACCGCCGAAGTCTATAATGAATGCTCAGAGCATATCCTCAAGTACCTAGATCGTGCGCACGGACATGCCATCAGTCTGGGGATGGTATTCTGTACTCAAAATCACCTGTATACCCAAAGCCTTCTGATGTCCATGCCAGAACCACGAGGTAAAGCGCGTATCACTGTCTGAAACAATGGAGTGTGGTACTCCATGTAGACGTACAATTTCTCGGATGTACAGTCATCTCAGATCATCAACACTGAAGGTTTCCATGATCGGAAAGAAGTGTGATACCTTTGTAAGCATGTCTACAACGACCCAAACAACATCACTTCCCTGAGGTGACCTCGGTAACCCGGTCACGAAGTCCAACATGACATCATTCCACTTCTACTCTGGAATGGGTAACTGCTGTAAAAGCCATGTTGGACGCTGATGCTTTGCTTTCAACTGCTGACAAGTAAACCATCTCATGATAAAACCAGTAACATCTCTCTTCATACATGGCCACCAGTATAGGCGATGTAGATCCCGATACATCTTGGTGACGCCAGGATGAACTGCCCAAACTGAGGAATGGAAATCCTGCATCAGCTCCTTGCATATGTCTGCTGGTACCCATACACATCCCTGGAAATGCAAGTTCTCATCCTCTCTCACTATCCATCCAGGAAGAGGGTTTCCTCCTGACACACTCTCCCGCAGGACCAAGGCCTCTGAATCTGATAGCTGCCTCATCCGCACCTGATCATGAAGTGTAGAGGTAACAACTATAGAAGATATAATAGCTTCTCCTTGCCTGTCGTGCACTTTTAAGTGCATCTTTGAGAATAGAGCCATAAGATTCCACTCACTTCTAGCATCCTGAACTTTCTGTATCTGAGTTCATCTTCTCAATGCATCTGCCACTACATTGCCCTTTCCTGGTGTATTGGCGATCTCGAAGTCAAAGGACTGAAGATACTCGACCCACCTGCGTTGTCTCAGATTCATATCACGCTGAGTGAAGATATAATTGAGAATCTTGTGGTCTGTGAAAACCACAAAGTGCTCTCCTAGAAGATAGAGTCTCCAACATCATAAGGCATGAACAACAACTGCCAACTCCAGATCGTGCGTCGGGCAGTTCCTCTCGTGTGGCCTCAACTTCCGAGACCCGTACGCAACAACTCTATCTCCCTTCATGAGCAAAAATCCCACCCCGATACCTGAAGCATCATAGTAAATAGTGTATCCCTTTCCTGACTCTGGAAAGACTAGTATTGGTGCTGATGTCAAACTCCCTTTCAGCTCCTGAAAGGCTGAATCACAAGAATCTGACCATAAAAACTTCGCCCCTTCTTGGTCAGACCTCTCAATGGTGATGCTAGGCGCGAGAAGTCATGAATGAAGTTTCTGTAGTATCCGGACAACCCTAGGAAACTTTGCACCTCAAAGACGTTCTTCGGCTGCTCCCAGGAAACTACAGCTCTCACATTATCTAGGTCTACTGACAGTCCTGTCTCCGAGAACACATCACTCAGGAAGTGAATCTGATCCATCCAAAAGTGGCACTTTGAGAATTTAGCATATAGCGGATGCTCTCTCAGTGTACTCAGAATGATCTAAATATGTATGGCATGGTCGTGTTGTGTGTGAGAGTACACCAAGATATCGTCCACAAAGACCATGAAAAAGGAGTACAAGTACAGATGGAACACTCGGTTCATCAGTTCCATGAAGACTGCAGGCATGTTTGTAAGACCGAACGACATGACTTTATACTCGTAAAGACCATACCTACTCCGAAAAGCTGTCAGAGGTATATCCGATGGTCTAACGTGCAACTGATGAAAACTGGAACTCAAGTCGATCTTCGAGAACACCTGGGTTCCTCAGAGCTGATCAAAGTGGTCCTCGGTCCTCGGAAAGGGATATCGGTTCTTGACCGTCAACTGGTTCAGCTTCCGATAATCCACACAAAGCCGAAGGGTGCCGTCTCCCTTCTTCGCTAAGAGGATAGGCAAACCCCAAGGAGAAGTACTGGGTCAGATGAAACCCTTTTCCAGCAACTCTTCCAACTGCTTCTTGAGCTCCTTAAACACAAGTGTAGCCATCCTATAAGGAGGAATGGACACCGGTGCCGCTCCTGGAACGAGTTCAATCATGAATTCTACCTCACGCTCTAAAGGTAAACCTGAAAAATCTTCTGGGAATACATCCCTGAAATGATCCACCACTGGAGGAAAGTCTAACTATGAAGTCCCCTTGTCATCCAGATAAAGACTAGAAATATGGGTTGTAACTTCCCCGACCCCATGATGCTCTGGTCCAGCTCTACCCGCCTAGACATCCCACTCGCCTCTATGAAGGAAAGATCTTCCCTCTGGTGATATGAAAATCACCCTACGACGATAGAAATCAACAACTTCCTGGAAGGGAACCAACCAGTCCATACTGAGAATGACATCATATCCTATCATCTGTAGGGCATAGAGGTCCCATAAGAAATGACACCCCACAACCTCGAGAGGGAACTCTCTGCACTATCCTATGATAGATGTCCTCATTTCCTAACGGCGTGTCAAGATTCAACAAGTTGGCAGACAAAAAGATACAGAGCCCAAGGCTCTCCAAAACCACAACAGATATAAAGCTATGGGAAGAACCAGTATCGAAAAGAGTTGAAGATAAAACTACGACTACTAAGATCGTACCTCGAACTGTAGAAGGGTCGGGATCCTGCTCCTAATAGGTCTGATTCAAGGTGAAATACTGGCTTGCACCGCGGCCCTGTGCCCTTGGCTAATCGCTCTGAGCTGATCCACTCTGCTGTCGCTGATGACCTGGTGATTGGCCACCACGGCCGCGACCTCCACCTCGACCTGAATGGATGGAAGAACTCCAGTTCCCTGACTGGTGGGAAACTGGTGACGCATCTCCAGAATGAGGGGTCATAGAGGAACCCCTACCACCAGCTGATGGTGAGAAGATATGACAGAAGCGTTGAAGATGTCCCATCTTGCCGCAAGATCGGTAGTCCATCAGATCGCTTTGGCTCTAAGTCCTAGTATGCCTACTCCTACCGCACTGGTAGCATACAACCTGAATGCCAGAAGACGCATCCCGTGAACCTCGATCTCCTCAAGAAGACTCTCTACGGCACTTCCTACTATTTGTAGGAGGAACACCAGCTCTGTATGACGAACCGCCCTAGCTCACTGCTCCAGAATCCCTCATATTGTGCACAGTGATCAGTGCCTAGTTGACGATGGAGGATATCGAAGTCAACTGGAAGATATTTACTTGGGAACATGTATCCTGCATGAGACCATTCTCGAACTTCCTAGTAAGGAATAACTCATCACCTTTTGGGATCAGTGTGAAATGTTGCAACTCAGTGAAGCGAGACGAGTACTCCAAAACAGAGAGAGTACCATGCTGCAGACTCATAAAATCCCAGGCTCGATCGGCCCTCAGGGTCTCCAGATATAAGTAGTCATAGATAGTGTGTTGAAACATGTCCCAAGATGTATCCTGCTAATGCCCTGACTGTGAGATCACCTCCCACCACCTCTTGGCGGTGTCCCGGAGCATATAAGTAGCCAGCTTTAACATTTTCTCCAGAGGGATCTCTAGGTGCTCAAAGATAGTCAGTGTGGCCTCTATACACGACTCTACAGCCTGAGGTCCTCCATCCCCTGAAAAGGTAAGAGGATGCTGCTGCTGGAAAACCAACGTCAACTCAGCCATTGACGGGGTAGGAGGCGTTGCTCCATGGAAGGTCTGTATCATCCTCATAAAACCATCCCTGAACTATGCATCGGCGCCTGCGACTGGTATGACAGCTGATGCCAAGGCTGCCTCGATTGGAGGATTAGCAGGAAATCCCTGATTAGCCATATCTGGCGTCTGATCACTTCCTGACGACAGACGTACAACCAGAGGACTTCTCAGAGGCATAGATCTGAAAGATCAAATGTATAACTTAGATTAGGAAAACAAGGACAGAGAACACACGAGTACAAAGTAGGAACAGGGGAAGAAAAACACACAAGTTTACAAAACATGACTACACGGCGTGTATAAAAACTACACGACGTGTCTTCTTAAGCCACTGACAAAGGTGTGTACCCCTGCCCTACAGGTCGTGTAACACCTCAAACTACACAGTGTGTTAACCCAACACATAACATGTATATGAAGACCATTCCCCTGCCCGAGTCTCCTTACACGGCTAACTCACATGTTTCAAACTAACGTCAGACCACACGGCATGTTCCCTAGGGAAACGACGTGTACTAGACACTGACTCGGTGGCCCGTGTTATTAGTTACACGGCCATCAATATGGATGGCCCTTACACAGTGTGTTCTGAACAAACACGGCATGTATAGAAGAAGGTTACACCATCCCATGTTGTTCGTGACATGGCTGGGTACCTGGGCAAGACTACACAGCATGTTCCAAAAGCAACACGGCGTGTCTTAGAGAAGGTCACGTCGGCCTGTGTTGTTCGTGACATGGCTGGGTACCTGGACAGAACTACACAACATGTTCTTCACCCACACGACATGTTCTACTCGAGCTTCCCTGACCCATGTTGTTAGTGACACGGCCGGGTACAAGGCTCGACACTACACGGCGTGTACATACCGTACACGACGTGCTCTTGACGTTATTTTCACAACACTGTGTTCCGGCACACACAGTCAGAAACACGGCTTAAAAACTACATGGCGTGTAACCAGAAAGTACACACTGTGTATTCTGGGTTTTTCTGGATAGTAGCTCAGAAACTGCACAGAAACCCAGAAACACGAAAAACAAGCCAAAGAAGTGCCAAATTCCGATCCATGAGGGCCCATACTCCCCGCGAATCAAAGCGTGGCATCCCCTACAGTCATGTACAAGAGAAAACATGATCATGATCCACCAATTTTCGATTCAAGAGGGCCCATAACAACTCAATAATCAAAATTTGGCGTTCATTTAAACAAAGTACAGTAAAACCAATTCTATAACAAGCAGCAGAGATTCTATCATGCATCTGTTAGAACAGCATGTATATTATGCACAACATCTATCACAAAAACATGAAATCGCTAATGCACCATAAATGGAACGGAAAGAATGCATAGCATGTGATTTATACAAGTGCCTATATGGTGCATGATATTTCATACCCTCATCTCATTGGGTTGCGACAGAAATAGAACTGTAATATCAAAACAATAACAGTACAAAGCATGTGAATCACTCTAGGTTAAATCTTTTCAACCGTAAAATCTCAAAACCAGAAACTGCAATAAACGATGTAGTATGGCTTTTCCTTGTACACGGGTTAGCTAATCCTGGGTACAGCTTAATAACAAGCACCGAGTCCATCCTATACCTAGCGAAAGTCTCCAAATAGTAATGCAAGAGAAAACAATTCCTCTGATACCACATTATAATGTCTTGGTTCCGGAAGCCACCTAGAGGCGCCCCGTACCCGGTTGGTCACATGGCCTCAAGCGAATTTCCTCAAATTCTAGAGGCTGCTGACTAGCAGTGAGGTCCATGGGTGTGATAGTGGAGAAACTATGTCCTCGTTGGAAGAGTACACAGCAGAAGAAAATAAACATGCAATATAGGAAGCAGTGAATAACCAACAATAATAAGAGCGGAAGACTAAATCATCAAACTGGAGAAAATATGCATATATGGAATGGTGCAAAATACAACTCTAGGAAATCAACCAAACAAGTCACAATGATAAAACACCATAGTACCAAAACAAGTACAAAAGAAAAGTAAACAGATCCTCATCATCGCAAGCCAATGCTTGGTCCCCTACTCTCCTGCTCCAAGCAATCAAGTTCCAGAAGTCGAAGGGTGCTTGACCTTGTCTATACCTGCAACAACATAGTCTACTTGGGCCCAAAAGCATGGACCAAATAGGGTGTGAGATAAAATCCTAGTAGGCGTTCACCCAATGAATTGTGCCTAACAGTCAGTGGGTATATGGCAGGTAAAAGTACAATAGGCAGTAAACAACAACATCAATTAATAGGTAGTAACAATAACCAGTAAAACAAGATGATACGTAGAAGAAAACAATCCACAACCAATAAACAACAGTGAAACAAATAGCTAGCAAGCTAGAAACACTATGACAAGTCCTCGCAGCCATCCCGTCTGGTCCGATCCAAGAAGTACCATAACCCTCTAGGCAGTGCACTCAGCCTAACCCCTCTGGCTTGGTCATACGAAATTATGAGACTCTCTGGGGAAGCTCACTCGGTCAATTCCCCTTATAGTCTAGGGTAGTCAGGGACTCTATTGAGGACGATCACGTGGTCTAACCCTCTTAGCCCCAAGTTCTAGAGACTCTTTGAGGAAGCTATCTCGGTCAATTACTCCTATAGCCTCAGGTATACCACAGACCCTATGAGGAAGCTCACTCGATAAATTCCCCCTCTAGCCTGGGAAGGTTCTTAAAGAGATTAAAACAAGGTAAGACTCTCTGAGGAAGCTCACTCGGTCTACCCTCATGTAGTCTATAAAATAAAAGACTCTCTGGGAGCTCACTCGGTCCATCCCCTCTGTATTCTGTAATATCTAAGACTCTTTGGGAAGCTCACTCGGTCTATCCCTTATAGTCTACAACACCAGGTTCTCTCAGCCCCCTGACAGTCTATGCATAATAATTCTTTACACCAATAGAGCTACTTGGATATCCAAAGTAAACCTATAGAGATATTTAGCTAAAGAGTCTACAAGGCAACAATCATGTCCTGAGTTTCACTTGAACCTATAACCGAGAGGCATGAAAATAGGTGTAGCAGCTAATGGAAAATGAGACCCAAATGTCATAAATAGAACAAACAAGGGAAAAATACATCCATGAATAATAAATTATTCCCTGAAAAGGTCAATTTACCTCTACACAGGCATACAAGCAATGCAGGAAAACAACGATGGAAAAAAGTTAGACACGCAATACCCCCTTCACGGGTATTGGGGGAATTTGCACATAAAACTCATAGACTTTGAATGGTAAGGCACAAAACACCTACCTCAATCCTAGGAGATCGATATAATTGAACCATGACGTCTAATTCCCCCTATAACATCATAGATCTGAGAAAACACACAAATCATTCAACTTTAGATAACTTGATGAAGAGGAAGAATTGGAAAACAAGGCTCAAGCAGAAGGAAAAACTCACCACTGCGCTTCTAATGCAATCGACCATGCTGGAATCGGAGAACAGATGGAGAGGCCGGGAATCGGGGAAGATCTGGCCATATGGGTCACTCTCAGATGAACCAGACCTAGAAGAAGATGATTTTGGCGATTAGGTGTGACCCCAGTGCATTTAGTGAAAAGAAAAGAAAAGTATATGGCATGTACTTTTAAAGTACGCGGCGTGTAGTGGGTCTTTCCGTAAACCACCAAAATCGGGCTCCACGTAGCCCCTACACACTGTGTGTGTGGCATGGGAACTACCAGTACACAGCTTCAAGCCGGAGAAGAGTACACGACGTGTACTTCGAAATTTTAAAGAAACTCCATTTTCTTAAAGATTCTAGAAAAAGGAAAAGTGTACCTAAAACGAAGCTCCGAGTTCTTACAGTGTGAAATTCTTAGTAAGTGAAAATAAATTGAAATAAATAATTAATCAATCTATATATGAAGGTAAATAACTAAGAAATATTTCCATTTACACAACTAGATAAGGCAGAATGAATATAGAAAGTTAATAAACTAAAGTTTTTATGATAAATCAATAAACAAATAATGAATTACATCCATAGATAGCTTTATGAAAAATCTTATGGATAAATAAGAAATGAAACTAAATGAGAAAAATTATTTCTTAATTGATGTCATGAATAAGGAACATGAAATAGTATACTATAAAGACCTTTCACAAGATGGTTTAAAACCATGGATAGAAACCCATTTAATTTGTCCTACATAATCGTCTCACGAGAACTTGTCGATGCATTGAGGAGCTATACAAATTCCAGGATCCACCCATCATTTTCATTCCAAACATTCCTCATATAGAGTAATAAAAATAAATAATATTCCTTATAAAATAATTATATTGAATTAGAAATGCATATTCATTATTTATTCCCAAGTTCATCAAATAACTATCAATATAAAATTCATATGTAAAATGGTGTATGGTTTCCGAAGTACTAATATCCATTATATGATAATATGGATATTCAACTAAATTTACAGTGAAAAATGATTACCAAAAGTAGATTATTTTTTAGAGAAATATAAAAATCACAACAGAAAGTGAGATTTCAAATATATTCATTAAGAACATTCTTGAAGAGAATAATCTTTAAACATACCAAAGTTTCCCATACCACTTTGAAACATTTGAATCATAATATCTAGAAATGTATGAAATTAAATGAATCTTAAAATATCATGAGGATAAGGGGATGGATGATATTATAAGATAGATGCATTATATACACCAATAAAAGTGAATTGGTGCATAATAATAAATTAGTCTCAATGAAATATAAATTGAAGTAAAATTACCTTACCTTAACCTTAATTTTTATAACCCTAAAAGGTTTTACAAATAAATTTATTATATAATAAAATCAACAATGAGTCCATGAAAACAAACAATTTATTAATTAATGGATATTGTTATAACCTGGCTGTTAGATATAATTTTTCCTCTTTTGTGATTTGAATTTCAAAAAACAGACATACACGATTGCGATTAGTATGATATTTTGATTCTGATAGGATCAATGTAAATTTTTAGTGAATAGTAACATACCCTTATGAATAGAAATATTAATTTTAATTTGAAACATTTTAATAGTAAATAATATTTTTATTTTTATTGTTTTAAGGTTATAGTATATTGAGATCATGATTAATTTTTCAAGGTCATATAAAATGAATTATAGTTTTTAAATTGATATTTTCCGAATAAGTTATGATTTAAGTTAAAAATTAAATTAATAATATTTAGATAATTATTTTCAAAAAATTGAGTTCATTTTTGAATTCAGATCTTTGATATTAGGTTACAATAACTTTATAACAATTTTATAAGATACTTTAGTTTTTTGTGAAAAGTAAAAATACAGTTCTTAGTTTTCATTATGTTAAATGAAATCATAATGATGTAATAATTAAAATATAATTTTGGTCTATTTGTGTACATTAAAATATTATCTAAAGTTATCCAAGTGGCCAACCTAATGTTCAAGATCATGGTATAAAAATTCCACTAATGAGGTGTCATTGGAAATTAATAAAAATACCCCTCTCTTTTACTATAAATACCCAAACATTCCTTCAATTTATTTCATTCCAAATTCAAATTACATGAATATCTAGTATTTTTTCCTCCCTAGGATTCCTCCAAAGGTTTCATCAATCCCACAAGGTCCCAACCTTCATGATTTAGGAGTTATTCTACAAGGTAAGGGAATCTACCACCCTTCTCTTTTTCTAGCACCCCTTTTATGTTATTCTATTTTAATTTCAATTGTATTATGTTGGTATAGGTCATTACATATAACCCTTAGTGTCTATATTAGTTAAAAATGATGAGTGAACCATTTATTACTCTCATTAACATGTTTTATTGTTTTTTAAGCGACGCCACTAGGCTGCTGAATTTTCCTAAGGGATTTCTCAACGTCTCTTTTTTTTCTTTCAATTTTCATTATTTTCATCTTATCTCTTCAACTACCCTCATAAAAAATATATGATGACTCAAATACCTTACATAAAATTTAATTTTGTTATTCTAATGGAATAATTCATCATCATCTCTCATTTCCCCCTCCATTTATACAAAAAATGAAAACAACATCCGAGATGTGTTAAATTATCTCATTCAAGGATGAAAAGTTTTCAATATATATTAGCATATTCATGGTTGGTCATGAAACATTTTTTATTGTTGAAGTAGACTGTAATATTTTTTTTATAACCTATTAATGTTTCTGGAACTATTATATATTCATGATACTAATTCATATGACAATCTAGTTTGTAACTATCGAGATATGAACCAAATAATCATAATGGTTATCACTAATGTTCTATCTAATAAATCATTCTAATAAGATGAAACCAAGTTATATATATAATAATTTACACTTATATATGTTAATTAATAATATATAATTTCAATTCTAGAGAATTATGTCCATTCCACATAAAATCCAATACTTATAATCAAGCGAACTGATCATGAAGTCAAGATAAAGAATACTACGAAACGATAGAATTCAATCTTGTAACTTATCAATAAAAACATTAATTAACATAATAAAACAATAATTAATCAAATATACGTATATTAAGTTATAAATTAGTTAATTTATGGATTTAATTTGATTGTCCTGGACATTAAGGACAAGAGTAGAATACATTCAGACATAAGGTAATGATTTTCCACCTGAACCTAAATTTTCATTCGGGTTACTCCATTTATCTACATACCTCAATGAAATTATTATTATTTATTATTCACTCCTCATAAATTACATTTTAATGTTATTTATATGTGTATAAAGTAGAATCCTTCTTTATTTTATGGGGTGTAACATGACATAAAACGATCTTTCAAAAAACATTCCCAATATACAAGCCCATTATAAGGGAGCATCTTGAATTCATTACTATGTTCAAGTACACTATATAATATGTTTTTAGAAAAAATTATTTTTATAAAATAACTCATTTTATTATTAGAAAACTATATTATTTCAAATCTGGTTTTATACAATGATTTTTACAAAAGAACTTTTCTTTTCAAAGTAAAAGAGTATCTATCTTAAGAATTACTCAATGATTTTATAAGAGTAGTTTTATTTATTTCCACACTCTTGATGAATATTATTGATATTAATATTTCATGACATAATATGCCATATTTTATTGAATGGTTTATGCTTAGTTTTACTATGAATGTTCTATATTGAAACCATTCTCTATATCACTCATAATAGTTAGTGTTTCTATCTACAGATTAGGGAAATTTATTTAATATGTTCGTGTTATTTATGTTTATACCATTTCATATGAGGAATTAATTGGAATTAGCATGTGGCATGTGGGTCCCTCTATAGCCCCTCGATGCATCTATAGCTCTCATGAGACATAACAGATATCGACATGGATGAGGCCTTTCCCATTTTCATATATGGTTTTGGTCGAGACCTTAATCGCTTTCAGATGTATTGGCCAAGGAATTGATGGTATATTTTAGAATGTCTAGAAATTTGAATTTCCCCCATTATTAATCAATTAATTGATAGTCCCTGAGGTCATTAAACTAGTTGAATACCTATGATTATAATTTATTATGGCACTATTTATTCACCCTTTATTCATATTATAATATGTTCAAGTTCATTTTTGAAGGAATGTGTTTTTAGTTATTAACCATGCATAGTGTTTATGTTTTTAAATACTTCCATTGTAATAGATACCCTTATTGATCATCTAATCTCACCCCTTTCATACATTTTATTTTTCCCCAAGTGGTGAAAATGAATTTTATGACTGAATTTCAAGGATAATCTTGGGGTCTATGTGTGATTCAAAAGAACTTGATATGTTTTATTTACCTTAAAGTTGTCATGTTGACCTTATGTATGTATCTAGTTTTCCAATACTAATAAAATAATTATTTTCTTCAGGATACAACATTCTTGTAATGAGTAAAATGTAATAAAATAAGGCACAAACTCTTGGAAACTGGTGTTGGGTCTTTATAATTTTGTTGTGTGGTATTAATACTCCTATATAGTAGTTTAAAATATATTACTATGTTATAAAACAACTATAATAAAGTTAATTATATCATATATTGAATTATTACAACATCTCCTTCCCCGTTTGTAACCACTCTTTGATTATTTTAACTATTTCGTGTGTTAATTTCCTAGTTTTCTCAAGTATGTTTTGACTTGTGAATTGTTGTTACTATTAATTTGATCATGATTTTATCATCTACATAATGTAAACCATGAAATCATTACCATATATATTTATTATATATGTATTTATAGTAGTCCTTTATATTTGGATATTAGAAATGAATTGCACTGTTCATGGAGACGGTTGGATGTACATACGCATGAACGCTAGTTTCATTTCTTTATCATATTAAAATAATGAAAGATAAATGATACATATGTATATTATAATTATAGAATCATATCTAAGTTATATATGTTACATATGATTATTAAAACTATACTTTATATGTTCCATATATGGCATGAACGAGTCATATCACTTTGAGGGAGCGGTAGTCCACACTTCCTCAAATGAAATTATCGGATATACACAAGATGAAAATCATAAAGGTACATTCTAAATAAAAGTCAAAAGTAGGATAAAAATTATAAATATCAAATATAACATATTTAAATAGAGTTTCTGTAACGACCCACGCTTCTATTAATGAAATTACCTCTTGATCTAATTAAATATGTGAAATGGTTATACAACATACACACTTCTTTTGTTTAATGTTTTTGGATTTTAAAATACCATTCAGAATTGTGACCATTTCTAATAAATTTTTTGAACAATGATTCCATGATTAGAATAAATATAGGGCTTTAACAAATCCTTTTTACCAAAACAAAGGAAGCAATAGCCACATCCAGTAGACTTGCCCCGTATGAAGCCCATTTATTAGTGCATAGAAAGGAGGTTGCGTCTTTGGGATTCTCTCTTGACTAAGCCCATGATGAGCTTGAATATGTTAATCTCGAGCGGAATGGTCAATGGGATATGTGGAAGTTGATAGAGATTACCAATCAAGCGATGTTATCTGAGCCACCCTAAGACTCTATCACCATCATGCACCTCACCCTAAGGTCTTATGCAGGTGTTTTAAGGGGTTATGTAACAAGAACCTACTACTATGATTATGTACATTATTTTTTTATATAATAATTAATATAATTTAATTTTATTATTGTTACACTGTAAATATTTTTTAAAGCACAAATAGTATTTTTAGATAAATATTTAACTAAGAAATCTATTTTGATGAATTAATGGATTTTTGAATTAAAAAAATATTTTTAAAAAATATTTTTCTTATATTTTAATTAATGTTTATTAAATATAAATGATCTTATAATTTTAGGAATGAAATTGTAATTTTTATTAAGGTTTAAAAGCTATTTTTTTTTCAAAACCCATGAATTTTATAAAAATGTTAGTTTGTATTTTAAAAGTAAAATTAACATATTTAGATAATTATTTAGATAAAATTAATATTACTTATAGAATCAGGACATCAAAATTATCCAGCGGTGAATTTTTCATAATTTTCTGAGATAGTCGAATTTTGGGGTAAAAATTAAATACCGATTAAATATATAATGTGTTTTATGACATCATAACGACAGAACAGTGATGTAATAAAATAAAATAAACTTTATGTTCGGAAAAAATATTTTTTACCATTCAAATAATGTGATTTTGGGTTTTTTTGATTTATTTTACAAAGCTTTAGTGGACCCTTCATGACTTATATAATATTTTTTCATTTTAAATTGTTTTCCTTGAAAGTTTGAATCACCTCCACATAAGCAACAATATTATTTTATGAAGTTTGGCCATTTATCGTATAAAATATTGTTTTCCACTCCCCTTTGGCAGAAACCATGGGCTGGTTTGTGATTTTTTTTAGTTTAATGTGAGGTGTCCCAAACCAAAATAATACACAATTCCCTCTCCTTTCCTATATAAACCCACACAAGCTCCCACTTCCTACTCACTCAAAGCCTTTGAAGTTCATCCAAACTCTGCCCTCCTCTATCTAGAATCCTCTCAAGGTGTTCTCAAGCCTCCCAAGGTCCCTAACTTCATGCTTCCGAATTTACTCTTCAAGGTAAGGGATCCTTTCACCCACCTCTTTTAAGTAATGATTTCCTTTATGTTGTGTCTTCTAGTTTCGATTTTATTATATGGGGGTATGCTCTTCTATATCATTATTACTGTCCATTTCATTTAAAAATGATGAGATACCCATTATTCTCTCATAAAATTATTTTCTAAATTGTTATGTGACGCCGCTAGGCTGCCAAATTTTCATAAAAGAAATAGCATATTCTGTCTTCCTTCGAGTTTAATTTTCATATGGTATTTCCTTCAAATAACGATACACTGATCTTATTTATTTTTATTATGTACCCCTAGTGTATAATGATTTATATATCAGTGGGGTACCCCTATCCACTTTCTTTTTATTTTTTTATAAAAACAAGTTATATAGTCATTATGCTGTAGAAATTTCGTTTTAAATTTCTCTCTCTTTCCCTAATGAAATTATCTTGTTTTATTTATGTGAATACCCAGACCTATTTCGATTTTATGGGTGATCATATATACAGAATAATTATTTATTTGATTCTAGAATTGACATACATATAACTATCACTCCCTTTCTATGGGTTATAAATGACAGAATGATCTTATTTATAAAGCACTTTTAAAACATCACAATTTTGAAATGAAACCCATTTCTATTTTTTCTATATGGGTTATTTATGAAATGTTTGACTTTTATTTATGTGGACCACATGAAAATAAATTCATATTATGTGTATTCCATAATTGCACTCCAATGCATTGGGTAAAGAATTTATATCTAGATATGACAATTTTCACGAAACCCTGGTGAAAAACCTTGGTAATTTTTATGACACCTTAGGGTTGAACCTTGGTGATATATTCATGATTGTATAAATGAGATGTTGTGGCCACATATTCATGTTTTGTTGCATGTTCTTTTCCTTATGATATGCCCATACTTCCATTGCTCATGTTTTTATGTTTTTTTATCACGTTCTTATTGACATCACGAGTAAACTGATTCCATTACATTCCTTACTGGGCCTTCTTCTCACCCTTGACTTTTATGTATGTCTCCAGGTTATAATATTCTGTAATAATACTAATTATGAACGTATGATGAAGCTTTATGAGTGGATTAGAATAATGTTTTATGTTATTTTCATGTATTATGTTCCTGATTTCCAAGACACTAGGATTTAAAGATCCTATGTTTGTAAAATTTAATGGAAAGTTATGTAATAAAAAGGCAGGATGCCACAATTTCTATAATAATGGCCACCATGATAGGCGGTAAAGGAAAATTGAACAATAATCATTTCATGAGGCAATAGTTCTCCGTACACAGAAATAGTTTGTTCATTACCCATCAGATTAAGGTGTGTGTAATTGTTGGTTAGAACATTTAAATAACAAAATAAAAATATATTTTTGATAAAGGTGCTTTTATATAAGTATGGAATGAAGAGTTTTTA
This sequence comes from Viscum album, assembly GCA_963277665.1. Classification (NCBI taxonomy): domain Eukaryota; kingdom Viridiplantae; phylum Streptophyta; class Magnoliopsida; order Santalales; family Viscaceae; genus Viscum; species Viscum album. The sequence goes on from OY728140.1 coordinate 2,070,588,729, forward strand.
GGGGGTGGAGAATGGAAATGAATCTAGATAGCTTGAGAGAAGACATTACCACTTAATCGGGTAACCAATTTTGGTTTATAGTAAAAGGTTTCATTTGAAATAATTATTCCCAAAGTGAGGATTCAATGATGAGGTTAGTTTTGTTGTGAAGCTATTTAGGAAAGTATTGGATGATCCTAAGTGGTTTGTGAGCTGTGAGTTAGTGGTAGAGTGCTTTACTTTTTATATTGAAGGGGGAGTGGCACTCTAGTAAATACCAAATGGTATTCATTAATGGTAGGTATGAATGAAATAATGTGCCTAAAAATGAAAAAATAATGGATAAAAGGGGAATAATGTTTGATTAAAACATCCAAGACACAAAAATATGTGCATTTTAATAATTTGGTTCCTTAACTTTTATGATTCCCCAGTTTTATCATTTTTCTCTTTATTAAAGTATCTAGTTTTATAAAAAAATTAATTTAACCATTAAAACTAAAATAAAGTTATATTTTTTAAAAAATATAGATAAAATGAATAATTAATTTTTATTATTATTTATAAGATAAAAATCCAATGTGTTTTGGAAATTAATTTTAAAACAAGCGCATGTTACGTGCTAAAACACTGCTTAAACACGAACTGTGTTAACAATGATTTTATAGTATATATGTCAATACGTTAATTATAAAAGATCAATTGGTCCAGTAATAGAACATATTAAATATTTATTAAGACTAAAAAAATAAGTTTTCAGAATATAGTTTTTTTATATTTTAAAATTATTTAATAAAATATCATTTGTTATAAAATAACAATAATGTCAATTTTAACATTATTTATTTATTTTTAACATTAAAATTTCAATAAAATATTGGTTTTCAAATAAATTTCTTTTCTTTCTATTTAACATGATATATTCATCTCAAAAAATAATTATAGACAAAAATTCAATCAATTACTTCAATTTCAATATTTATCATTTCATTTATTATAGTTAATTATTAACTAAATAATCACTATTTTAGAATTTCATAATCCTTTTATTTAAATTAATCATCTCTAAAAATTATAGATAATTTATTATGATAAATACAACCCATTTATCTTTAAAAATGATATCTACAACTGAAAATATGACATTATCTATATATATCAATATTTTATAAATGTTATAGTTAAGGAAAGTTCCAATTTTTTCATTTTTTCCTTAATATCTTATGTAGGTAACATCAATTTAATAATTTTCCAATAACCTATAAAATTAGAATGAAGATGGGATATGGTGAAACTACTGGGAACAGATGGATTTTGTACAATTTTCCAAGACATTGTGGTCTTTAAGATTACGGTCTAATCCCTTATGATGCTTAATTTTACCTTAATCGTCATAATTAATTTTAATTATTCCCCCTAATATTTTTGTTCTAAAAATATGTTTATCTTATTAGATGAAAAAAATTGTAATGATTATAATATTTTATGGATATTTTTCAAAATTCAAATCAAATAAGTGGGAAAATTAATATTAACACTAATCCCATAGATGGGGTGAGAAATAAAGTTTTCAATGTAAAAACGTTCAAAAGATCAATAAGTTTTTATATCTAATATCAATATAAAAAATAATTCTAGTGATATAAATTGGATTAATATATATATAATTGATATATTTTTACTTTAAGAACCAATTTAAAAAATAATTTACTAGTAATAATTATTTAAATGAAAATCCCATTTTTAATTAAATTACAACATTTTTACTATTCATCAAAAGTCAAAACATATCAAAAAATACAAAAAAATCACTTTAGTATAATTTATACATTAAAAATCAAAAAAAAATGTTGTTTATTTTGACATATAAAATTTATAAAATTTAGTTTTAAAATGGGTATGCAATTAAAAGGCCGTAAAACTCAGTTTTTCTTGTAACGTAACTAACATAGTGTTGTGGGTAGATTAATATTATATTGTGGTTGCATGTAATTGTACTATCAAAAAGAATTAAATTAATTTTAAAAGAAAAATATTTTATGTTCTTGGGGTGCTACATGGGTCTTCTGGGGACACCTCAGAAGAATGATGTTGTTTGGGTGGTTATGGATTGGTTGACTAAGGTGGACCATTTATTGTCAGTCTAGGAGAGTTACAAAATTAAAAAATTGGGTGAGTTATATATTCCAGATATATCAAAGTTAAATGGAATGCCTAGAACTGTTGTTTCATACAAGGATCCTTGATTCTCATTACACTTTTAGTAGGGATTTAGAAGGTATTTGGTGTCTAGTTTTTTTTGATTTCATCTTTTCAACCATAGAAGTATGGGAAGTCAGAGCATATAATTTATGTTCTAGAAGACATGTTTAGTTTTTGTGTTCTATATTTTAGTGGTCTGTGGAAAAAAACATTTCACTTGTTTTGTTTTCCTACAGTAATATTTTTTTAGGATACGATTCAAATGACACCATTTGAAGAGCTCTATGTGAGGCCATGAATGTCTTGGTTGGAAGAAGAGGAGTCTAAGATGATGGGACCAATTCCCATTCAGAGGACATCAAAAATGGTTTTATAGTTTCAGAAGTGCATGAAAATGGGTCAGAGTAGGCAAAAGTCATATTCAGATTGATTTCGTAGACCTATTGAGTTTAGGATGTGTGATAGTGTGTTTCATCGGGTGTCTCCAAGTTCAAGTAATTATCAAATTTGAAAACATGGAATGTTGGCACCCATGAATGTGGGGCCATTTGGTATTGTGGAGATGATCAGATCGATGTCTTACTGATTGGATTTTCCATAACTGTATAGTGGAATGCATGATATTTTTCGTGTTTCCAAACATCAACAGTACCACCCGTATATATCTCATGTGGTTAATGTTTATGATTTGGAGCTTGATACTGATGCGTCCACTAATGAGAATCCAGTTGAAATTGAGAATCATATTGAGAAGGTCAATTGGGAAAATATTGTTCCCTTAGTTCAAGTTTTATGGAAACAAGGAAATATTTTGGTAGAAACATCGGAGTGAGAATCAGATATGCAGGCCCAGTGGTCTGATCTCTTTTCTTCAGAAGCATAGTGATTCATGTGAAGAGTGGTTTGAGGATGAGCCATTATAAGGTGGGAAGGTTGTAAGATCCCAGACTTCCTAGAGATACATATTTGTTTAAATTTTGGTTTCAATATATTTTCTTGGTTAATTAAATGTTCACCATGTGTATGGGGAATCTCATAGGTGTTCCGAGGTATCTAGACACCAAAGAAGGGGTAATTGGGCCATTATGTGCATGTTAAATGGTTTGCACAGGATTACTGAAAACTGTGTGAGGGATGATAAAATCCATCTGGTTTAAGAAGGTGGAGTTCCACATGGTTTTCCCACAATTTTTCAAACCCAGTGGCCCTCCCTAGGTAACTATGCGACTCAAATCATATTGGGCAGAGGTAGGAACATGGTTGGCACACAATTTTGAAAACATTGTAGCCAAACCATTCACCCTTTAAAAATTGAGAATTTTAAAATTTTCCCCTTGATATTTTAATGTTCTTAACCAATTTTTATTCCCATTTATTCTCCTCTAAATCTTATGATGAACCAAAGATCCCAAGATCTCCCAAGGATAGATCCCCTTCATCTCTAGGATGTTTGGAGTGTCTTTAGTTTCTGATAGAAGCCCCAAGTAAGTCTAATATCCTCATTAATTCTCCCTTCCAGATTAGGGTTTTCACCGTGGCTAATCTTCTTATGAATCTCTATAACCCTTATTTTCTTGTGGACTCTAGCTTAATGATTTAACAGGTGGTTGAATATGAATCTTAGAAATATTTTTAGAGTTTCTTCATTAATAGAATCATGGTAGGGGGTCTAAAACATATATCCCTTAGTTTCTTTGTTGATTTTTGCATGTTTAGTTTTATTATTGGTTATATATTAATGTTTTTTGATGCCTTTGGTGATATTTGGAAAAACCGGTGTCTAAATGATGAATAGAAACCCCCATAGTCCCCATATGATGCATCGAGGATTATTCAATTGATTTAAGTCCACCCATGGTGTGAACTGATATTCCCAGGTCTAAAAATTGGTCAGGTATATAAAATGGTCATGGTGAGATAATTTAGATCCCTTCTTGTGTATGTTGATATGTTAAATTGATTTGAAAATGTAAAAATGGTAGTGTTTCTAGTTTTGGTAATGGATTAAAGAATTTTTTGTCATGATAAAGAAATCAGTTAATTGGGTTAAACGAGATCGTGACATGTGGCCTATGAATTACATTATAAATGCCCAAGGGAGTCAGTGCATATGAAATGTTTAATATGTTAAATTTGCAATAGTAAGTGAAATGGAAAATATGTTAAATGGGGTTTCATAAAGTAATTGATGAACATGGTAAATGTGTTGAAAGAAGGGAATTATTGATTATGATTAGTAATTTAGTCATGAGAATGGTAATTGGGAAAAATGGGATAAGTAATGTAATTGGAAAATGTGTTAATGGGTTATGGAATAATATTAAATCCATTGTTGATTATTATGTATTATGGTTGTTATAGGTAAAGGATATGTTCGGTGTTGATATGGTTTGTGTGTGGTGAATGGATGAATAAGCATGTTCACATGGATTAAGGAATTGGATAAAGGACTGAGGTTCCTCCCATGGGTTGAGATGGACTAATTCTATAACTCCACCCCCAATAAATGGTTTAGGGAGGGTGATGCAGATCTATTACCCTAAGGGTTTCATTCCACCTAAATTGTGGCTTCGAGGTTAATACATTGTGATGTTGTGAAACATTATCCTTAGTGACAAATGGATTTGACTTATTCCCTTATGAATAATGATAAATTCCACGAACTTTTGTGTGTATTATGTAAATACCTAACCCATGGATGACATGTGGATTATGAACTAATTAATGAAGCATATGCACATAATGAATTTGGCACTATGGTTAGTAATATCTTAGTAGATAATGTTTACTTGTGTCCCTAAAACTACCCTTTATTTAATTGTTAATTATTTAATACATACATGCATTATCTATTTAGAATGGATATTTTGTAGACAAAATTGGTGGTGACCTACTAAGTTTTATTCAGACCCTTCTCAGGCCACCGTTGGGTACCCGAGTTGATTTTATGCTTGAAGGTTAATAAAAGGGAAAGTGCCATGTGATTGGGAGTTGATTCATGATTTATAGGTACCTATTTGAGGTTCTGTACTTCAATTCAGAACCATTTGGGGATTCCACTATTTATTTTTATTTTGGGTTTTGTTCACATATGACTATATCAAGAAATCATATATTTACTATTAGTTGTGTATTGCACCCTGTATTGGGAGATGGTTATTTATGCATGTTCATTGGTCATTATATGTCGTTAATTCTATTCAATTTATGTTTCTTATATATATTAATATGTTAAAGAAGTTATAGTATCCCCATGTGGCATTAGAACCTTTCTACTAGTCATAAACCTATGGCGTATGAGGAGGCATGCTCGAGGTCATGTGGCAACCTGGGTCGGGGCACCGGTTTTGTGTCTCCTTGGTCAGGGATGTTACATCAACAATTTTTATGAACAGAACACATGTCCTTAACAATATAATAAAATAACTTCCAAAAAGCAAAAATCCATCTGATAATATTTCATTTTAATTAATATCACACCATAACCTTATATATAAAATAAAAATACTTTACTCTAATGATAATCATTGAAAACTTATATAGAATATAACCAATGCATTCTAGTAATGGAATATTATGGTTTTGTATATTACAAGAATAAATTTACTATCAATTTATACTACCTTATCTTTATCTCATACCCCAACATAGTTCAAATGAACTATATTGACCTCAAAATAGGATAAATAATTCTGGGGGTCTTTGAATTATCTCCACATTATGCCCCAATGCTTTGATTAAATTTGGATAAATGAAGGATTTTAATGTTCTCATATTACCCAATGTTTAAAATAAAGTAATTTAAAAATAGTTGGTACCGTGAATTATTTATAGTCTATATTGTATTAAAAACTCTATCCCATGTATCATTTCACAGCTTACACCTTAACCTCATTACCTCTGATATTGGCCACCAAATTTATTACGCTCATATTATGGTCCCATGGGAAAATTAAAATCTATTGGATATACTATTAATTATCAATCTTACATTGGATATTTTAAAGAACAATAAATTACCTATTAATATGGATTAAGAGAAAAATGTTGTTCAGGTGGTGTAATGATCTATATCATTACAAGATGGTGAAATTATGGGGAAATTTGAAATTTATTTATAATTATGTTTTTATTTTAATAATAAAAATTTGGATTATAATTTTGGGAGGTAGAGCACCTCTAAGAGGTGTTTTTTCATGTTTCTGAGAAAATCAGTGTTTCATGGGTGATGTCGGGAAAAGGTTAGAGGAGTTGGTAGTTTTTTTTGGGAGAAGTGGTGGATCAAAACACAGTCATGGTTATTATGATATGAAAAGGGTTGCATTCACTAAAGGCATAATGTGTTTCACTATAGTACCAATGATTATGATAAGAATAACATTTAAGGTCATTTAACAGTACAAATTAAGGGATTTCCATATGATGTGATGTGTATGATTACATTTTGGAGTTCAGGGTTGTGTCATGCCATAATATGATGATTTGTACTGTGAATCTCTGAATTCCATGTGAGTTTTTGTTATAAGGTTCTGGGAGGGTCCATAACATAGTTAGGGAGGCTGGTTTGTGAGATTTTCTCAAGGGGTTATTCCACGTCTCAACAAAAAGGATGGTATGACATGATGTACCCCATCAAAATTCTGTGGATCTTCTATACGGATGATCATTTTATCCTGAACCATATGTTCATGATGTAATATTTCTCTATGTGCGAGTCATTGAACCATACTCTCCACGATTACTCCATAATTTAACTGTAGTTATATTTTTTAGAGTGAAAAATATGGGTTATTTCTAGTCCCACGATTTTTCTTCCGTTTGAGAGTTTATTTGAAATAAAAATGTCTCAATAACTTAAATGATGTTGGATATGGTAACAAAAAAAACTCAAGTGAACTTTTTTATCACTAGAGGAAAGTATAAATGTCTCAAGTATGATAAAATATCTTGGTACATGGTTTACCCTATATATTTATAGAAAAATAGATTGAGGGAGATTCCAACACATATAATAACCTAACTCATTCTTTTTCTATCAAGTGTATAATCAACCCATAATGGATTAGGGTAATAATTTGAATAATTTTAAACTAGATAACATAACATGTACATGAATCACATATCATATAGGAATTCAAAAGTGACTAACAATATAAAAATTACGTGATATCCTGGACAAAACCCATATGTACATATAGGTACAAAAAAATTTATTCCTAAAGGCACCAAAGATAACATCTAATACATAATAGAACTAATAAAACCTCCAATATTGTCCATACTAATATAATTTTGAATTCCCACCAAAGAATGTAGAAAGGTACCACCTAGAGCCCCATAATATATGATGATATACCCCATATTTGGGTACTTTACCTTTTCTCAGATCATGAAGCAACAAGTTTTTACACATCCAAAAAAGGAATAGTAAGGTTGAGGGTAATATATATATATATATATATATATATATATATATTATGATATCACCAACCCACCTCTAATAACCCATGATAATTAATAGTTTATTCATCAATTGTCACAAGATAGTGAATGTGAGTAAGATAACTAACAATTTTCAATATATAGGTACACATTATAAATAACCCATTAAACTAGGATGATCATTCCTTACATACCCACTTTGTGGCGTAGATCTATTAGTGAGATGAGTGGGACTATAAAATCTTGTATCCATTCCCATGAAATGAGTAAAAATTAGTCTAAGAGAATTACTCATTATATATAAGGGATAAAGGGGTTTTTTATAGTCAAGTCAGGGATATATTATGGTCTTTACCTTTAGAAGAGGGAAAAGTGATATGAAATAGTTTAGGCATTGTGAGACCATCACATATTATAATCCCATTTCTGAAACCATGATATTCATAGTAACCTTTTTCTCAAACACACATTACGCATTTTGTACTTACGTTCCAATCAAGAAATAATAATCTCATATAAGAAAGTTATTAAATATTGAGAAATAGTCATAAATATTTCAATGAAGTTAAAATATAATATATACATAGTAAATAGTATTAATATAATACTAGAGTGTTATAATAACTCCATACACATTATAGGTAATGAGGTAGGTTTTCCTGGAAAACATAAATTATCAATGTAGGATGTTTTTTTGTAAACTAAGGCAAGACATACTTTATTGTTTTCAAATATCTCATTTATTTTTTTAATCAGACTCGAACCATTTCTAAATAAAATATATGAGAATATGAGAGGTAAAATAGGTTCACCAGTTGATTATTTTGTAGAGTTTCTCTTTGGGGTCTAATAAAGGTGACTTATCCACCTAATAATATCTTATGGATCAACATAAAACCAAAATAAATATAGTGGTTGGTCCATTATTAACATGAAATATGAAATTATTGTGGAAAATGATGGTAATACCTCTATATTTTTAATGATATCTTCCCAATAATTCCAAAACAAATGGTAGTTGATAAACATGAATAGTATAACAATCCCAATGGTTATAAAAATGATATTAATTCATTTTTGTGATTAATCAAGAAATAAGTATGGATTTATAGGTGATGTAGGGCCTTACCTCACTTGAGTAGAGATCTCACCACCAAGTAGAAGAAATTGATGTAGGGAGAACGATTTTGAACCTAATATTATATAAAGGGTGAGAGTAGATCTATGGAGGTGATTTTTATTTCAAATGATAGGGAAATTAAAAAATATAGTGTTATGTGGGTTAAATGAATAGTGTAAAAGGCCAAACATCCCCTCATTATGAGAAATTTTTACAAGGAGGGTCTATATAAATTTTTTTTAAGCCAACAGATACTTGATGGACATAATACGGCCTGTTGTACATTAAGATATCCATTAGTTATGCAGTACCAAGTTACAGGGTACATAGTGCATACTGCAACACACTCTAATACCCTTTTTTTCTAAATCCATTTGAAACCATCCATAACATCCAAACCCCCCTCAAACTCAAATTATACTAGAAAATATTAAGAATATAATGAAATTAAGGATAATTACCTACAAGTATAGGTTGAGGCTTTTACAACCTCTCCACCATTGATCTTTTAATCCTCAAGAATCTTAAGTTAGATTTATGTAGAAATAATTTTATCCGTTGTACTTCCATTACAATCTCCATTACCAAGCCTCATCATGGGTAATTATATTATACCATCTAACATGACATAGTAGAATGAATTTTCATCACAACATCATCTAACATTATTCAACAATGAACCTAGGATGCATTGGTATCAAGCTCAACATCATCATACCGAATCAAATATGAAGGGTAATGAACATGTTTCCCTAGAAGGAAACTATGAAATGTATTACACATAACACTTACAATATGAAAAAAAATTGTGATGGTAAATAGTTTCATTGGATCAGAAAAATATTTCTAAAGTTCTAAAAAATATTAGAGGTGGATTCAACTATTTTCCCCTGTGTTGGGGACCCAAAATCATTGAGACCTGAAGGAATACATGGTCATTTATCTTTAATTAAAAATGTCATGTTCACGAAATGACATAATAATTTTCTATATTTGAGTGGATAAAAGTTTATTTTGAATTAATTTCACTTACTTAATCATAACTTAAACAATATCAGGCCCAATTATGGATGACTAAACTACTTCTATCTAGTATTGAGGAGAGTAAAATGACCTCTCATATAAGGCTTTATAAATAGATGTTTTGTTATAATAATGGTAACTATTATTTTAAGATAATTCTACTGGAGAGATATGATCCTCCCATGAAAAAATTCATTTATTAATACTCTATGAATATCCTATAAAATACTAATAGTATACTTTCAAGGGATATATTTCTGTATGTTGAAAGATGTACTCATTTCCACTTGAAATCCAAATACTTTTTGAATAACCAAAAAAATCTAAAATGTAAAATTCGGATCCCAATCGTAGATGATAATTGTGTGAAAACCATGATGCTTGTAAAATTATATGACATATAACATCCCCAATTACTCAATTTATGAATCCCTAATGATTGGTAAAATATGGATTATCCTAGTTTGATATTATAATATCCCCCATACTATATCTATACCACTTTTATATTAGGGAATATTTTTCATAAAGTCTATCATGATCTCATCCTATATCAATATCAACGAGGGTAGTGTCTGAAATCTACATGTAGTCTTTATTATTTTACAATTTAACAAATTGATAAGTTTTCCATAAATAAATATATCCCATGATATCATTCATTAAAAAATTCTACTTAATGTGGTAATGGATGTGATGATACATTTTGGTGGTTCTAGGGTGAAAATCACATTTTATATCTAATATGATATTGATTATAATTATTTATCACACACACACACACACACACATATATATAATTATTTAGGGAATATTCTCATTAATCCACCACTTTCACTAAATCCTAATATAAAATTTTCCATTTCACCTTATAATGCATAGTAGATAATAACTTTTGAAACCAAATCCAGAAATCCATTTGGATATCTTTCAAAAAAAAATTGGAAAGCTATCATTAACTTCAACTTGTATCACATCACATGCAATGCTTTTTGGATACCCATCCAAAATAGTTTTTAAAACTCTAAATCATATATTAGATTAACTCTACATGTCAAACTAAATCCCCATTCTATCAACCACACAATGTTACCCCATGAGCCTTTATATCTTTCAAAAAAATATGAATATTCAAATCCATATATATTGAAAACTATCACCCTCTATATAAGAATCCATGCTAATCAATCTATAAATGGATCTGGCCTGATCTCCATAAAAAACATGTACCTTTTTACTTGTTTCCACCAATATGGATCATATAAAAACAAGGAATCCCATAATTTCCCTTTTCCCAAGATATTATGTGACTATGGGACATGAATAATGTCAATCTCATATAGCAAAATCATATGTTCTCGAATCTATTCTTACATACTAAACTGATTGATGAACACAACACATTTCATTAATCCTTTTGGATAAGAATATTAGATATTCCTTATCAAGATAAATATTTATAAAATCTAGGTGTGACTACACATTCCCACAATTTGTCTCAATCAGGGGTCATTGGCCCGTAATCATTATATGAGAGGAAAAATCACATCTTGTTTAAGTTCCAACCGATGAAATGATCTGAAACATACAAAACCACCCCATATTAGATAAGTTTATATGTATAATTTCATAACAATGGTATAAAATTATAAATTTTCACATGCAATGTATATTTCCAACATCAGGAAGTGGGGACTCAAATAGGATTCATTCTCCTCATGTATTCCAAGAAATTTGTATTAAAATTCCATGTAGTATACTTAGTGGTTAATCTAGTGCAGAAAAATAATATTATTCTCTATATTATGCCTCATAATAATATTATATATCTCTATACAAGAATACTACACATTCTAACCTTAACATGTCATCATAACCTATAATACGCTATGATGGACATCTGTTAGGGTTAAACTCAAATTCCTCCACTGAGAGTTCAATTATCATTTCACACTATGAAATGTATAACTTTATATAAATTTATATAGAAAACATGAAAGAATGGTAAAATGTAGGTTTCATTTTAATATAATAAATTTTAATATTCTTAAAATATTTAAGAATATTTAACAAGTCCAACATATGGAATATTTTATCATATCATATATGACAAACTACCATGACATCCTTATGTTCTATACACATTCTAGGTTTTATTAAAACATTACATCATATGTAAGCCATGTCAAAACTCTAGGTGAAAATTTGATAAACCATCCAAATAAAATATTTATTGAGAATCATTTATGAAGTAATCCAGTTTAATGAACAGTGAGATTATGGAATCATATTCATAATTAATTATCCTTTTAACATATTCAAACTTCTTAACTTTACAACATCAAATTCTTTGATGTTAAATTATATATTCTATTTATTAGACTTTCTACATTCATAAATATCATCTTTGGTTCTCTTTTATGCCAAATGTTTCCTTAGAATAATTTAAATACCTAAATTATTTTTTAGTTCTCCTCTCAAAATATTTTATGATAAAGTGAAAATCGCATTAATATGGTAATTAAATGGAAATATTACTTCTCCATTTATCATTACATATCCTAAACTCTTTTATGATATTAAGTGAAAAACACATTATCTTAAACCTCATATAATAGTGATTTCCACTTTGTAAAATCTAATTAAATGAAAATCATTACATTTATCTTCACCATCATATATCTTAAACAATTAATGAAATCAAGTGGAAATTACATAAACATAATATTGGTTTTATCTTTTATCTATTAATTCTAAACATAACTAAGTTGAAACATACCCCCACTATTCTCTTAGAAACTATATTTATTACATAATATCATAATAATATACAAAAAAAGTTTTTATTAAGAAATGAAATTAATTTCCCTTAATTATGAATATTAAAAAAATATGGTTTTATTTCCATATCATATATATATTTCTATTTTTTTGGAACAATTTTATTCAAAAATTAGACTTTATAAAAATATACCAACTACGGGTGGTAGAAACATATTCTCATATATTTTAACAAATAGATGTATAAACACATTTATCTTGGAAAAACACTTTTATCCATATGTTCTTATCAAAACAAGTTATGGAAATTAACGAATCATAATCCATGTGTATATAATTAATCATCTCATTATTGTTCTCAAAGAATCTTTATTAAAAAATTAATTATTATATCACATAAGGGAAATCATATTAAGATACACATATTTTACATAGATTCATTTGATCTTTATAAAATCCATTACATTCATATCCTTTATGTTATAACTTTTTACTATGTCTCGCAAATATAAACTATACTCTCAATCCGTTCTTCCATTAATTTTGAAACAGGATATATTTACAACACTTTATAAAATATACATTTGGTATCACATACCCTTCAAATTTAAGAATTAATTTCTATATCATCCATACCTAACATGTAAATACTAAGGAGTTTCACCAACCTTTTTAGGTATATCATGGAAAATTTAGTCATATTGAATTATTACTCTTCCTGTCTTATAAACCAAGGTTTCAAGGACTATCATTGGCTTCTTGAAGAAACATTTTTGAAGTTTTTGAAAAATTTTCTTCTTCAGATTTGAACTTATACTATCTTTTCTTATATATACCATACATTATAAACTATACATAATATTCCCAGTTCATATATATATCCAATACTTTGAGAAAATTTGGTAAATGTTTTATGAATTCAATTATATTACTCAAACATTTCCATTGATAGAAATAGGACTAATTCACAAAGTATAACAATCAATTTTTAGTCTCTCCATAATTTATGATAAAGAATTGAACAAATTGTAACTATATGTATCAAAATAACCTTACATAATTTTATTAAATAATAATTGTTTTCATGCTCTTCCAAAGAGAAAAATAATATATTACACATATTATGAAATGTTCATCCATGATTGAATAGCCCAAGTTATTGAGGTAGTAAATTATTTTATCTATTACATGAATATTACACCCACACTCAGAACATCAATTATTTTTCATCCTGACATTTTTATATTTACAACTTTTTGAGGAAAATATAGTTGATTTCATATATCTGTCAGAATAACAGAATTTATTTCTATATGCAATAAATATTTAAGGAAACATTCTGTCTCATAAGGTCATCAACATATTCAGTCATATTGAGTATTATTTGAAATACCCAATAATATTTATTATGTGAGACTAATGTAATTTATGTATCCAATTATATAGAGTACATTTATAAGGCCCCAGCCTTAATCCTTACTTATCTTGAGTTATTACAAGATTACACATTGAGGATCTTTTCTGGTTTAGAGTTTTAGAGAATTATGTCATAAAACTTGCATTACATTCCTCATTCAAAGAAAGTGGTTACATAAAAGATAGTATTCATTTATCCCATCAACGAACACATATTTAAAATAAAACATGGATTATTTCTTGACACTTCCTTGACACTATCATCATATCATGTACCCTTCCCTTGACCCGTGAAAATCATTTCAAAAACATGGTATGAGCATAAAAAGTTCAGTAAGGGATATAAAAATATGGAAAGGAAACATGAGTACATGTATACATAAGAATGAAATGATACGTTACCCATAAAATATAATCACTTTAACATACCTCATAAAATCATTAATAAATCATAGAAATCATAATACATAAAAGGTAACTTGAGGTATTCATAACATTCTTACATAGGGAGTAACCCTCTTGGTCACGTTTGGAATACCCACCACAGTATATTCCCTAAATCTCTTTAGAGAAACCTTAACGTTTCACTCCTTCACGTTACCCAATGCATTGGAGAGCTATATTGGGCTCACCCGCCCTTAGTTTATCACGGAACCACTCGTATTCATAATAATGCCCAAGAACCCCAACATAATCATATCACATAAAACATTTATAAAGGAAACATGACATTTCCACTTTTCAATCACAAGATATCAATACAACACATTGATATAAAAAACATTATGAAAACCATTTTCAATACCAAAATAAAAGAAAAGTAAAACTTGGTATTTATTTATCTTTTAAAGAGAAGGTATGGCTTGTAGAGGAAGCTGAAACCCAAATAATGGTCCTGGCAGCAGAAAAGTCGTTGTCGCCGCATACGTACGACAAAAACATTCCCTTTTTTCATTTTATAAAACACTTAGTATAAAAAATATTCCTTTTGGATAAACGTAAAAGTCAAAGGGGTTTATACACCATATAAAATAAGTTTGTGTATAAAACAAAAAATGCCTCAATGAATGGAGATTAAGACGAAGTCCCTTACAATGACGGTATCCTTGGTTTAAGGATAAATCAATTACATAATTATGTGTGACAAACGAATACAACAAATATAAGTGGATATTAAGTTTAAAATAATCAATGGTCATTCACACATATTCAAAGGATGACATATTCAATAACTACATGTTGAACCGAAAGAAATCAAAATTGGGTTAAGAAGTTCCATTGACAGCCTAACGGCGTCACATCAAAATGAGTTGATGAGAGATAAAAGGGTATCTCATCACTTGGACATTAAATTTACATCAATAAGGATATAGAAGAACATATCCCAACATAACAATATGTAAATTAAAAGACCCAACAAAATAAGTCTTTTAAAAAGAGGAGGGTGAAAGGTTCCCTTACCGACTTGGGTATCTTTAAAAACATACACCCCATGAAAAAAGGACAATACATCATTGATGTAAATACTCATAAATGAAAGAATATTACGCAAGGAGTAGAATAATGGGCAGTACATAAACCACTCAATGGAAATTGAGGCAAATGTATCATAAATCTCATGCGAATAAAAGTGAGATGAAAAATCCCATACGAAAACTCAGCAGCTTAACGACGCCACTGAAAACTTACAAAAATGGATTGATGAGATCAAATAGGGTCTCTCATCATATTAACATAAAGTTTAAAGAAATAGGATTATAGAAGAACAACCCACAACATAACAAAGAGGAGCTTAAAAGATGTGACCTAAAGGAGAGTACTTAAAAAGAAAGAGAGAGGTTAGATCTCTTACGAAAATTCGGCAGCTTAACGACGCCACTCAATACTTCGAAAATGTATTGATGAGATAGAATAGGGTATCTCATCACATGAACATAATAATTACAGTAATATTAATATAAAATAACACCCCAATAACAAGAAATATGATATTTAAAAGGAATGACATAAAAGAGTGTACTTAAAAAGAAAGAGTGGAGTAGGATCCCTTACCTCGGGTCCGACTTGACTCGATCATTCTTTAATCTCCTGAATAATAAACATGAGTTAATTTATACTTCCTTAAGAACCTTTTTAAAATTAATTATTCCTTTTATATCACTTATTACCATGTCATAAACATTATGTAATCATTTAAGTTAATAATGTTTGTTTTGTCGATATTTGGTTCTTAAGTCGAAAGTGGACTTCTTACAATTACATGTTGTTCGTGTGGTCAAAGGTTCATTATATACAGAGTTGTATTCATTATGTAGATATCATATATAACATATATATCCAGTATATTCATGCATTTATAATATTACATAACATTTAGAGTTAAGAAATGAAATGTACTGTTCATGGAGACGGTAAGTCGTACGTATGCATGAACGCTACTTCCATTTCTATTTCAAATTTAATGGAATTAAAACATAATAATACATAATAGTATTTTAATTCCAGTATGGTATCATATATAATGTCATTAAATATATCCTTTATACGTACCACATATGGTATTAACGAATCAAATCACTTTGAGGGGGTGGTAGTCCGCACTTCCTTAAATTAAGATATCGCGTTTATCCATAGTGGAAACCCTAAAGGTATGCCATAAATGAAAAATTCAGAATCTTAAGTAAAACATAAACATATTAGATATCATATATAAATATAGTGTCATATTAATGGCCACCTTTGAAGGTGTTATAAAAATGTTGAACAATCATCGTTTCGGGAGGCAGAAATACGCCATCCACAGAAACAGTGTGTTCTTTAACCATTAGATGTAGGTGTGTGTAAGTGTAGCTCGAATCCTTCTTATAACAACATCCTAGTATATTGATGATACTGTATTTTTTACAAAATAAATTAATAAAAAGAGTTGAGGGGGTTGGAGAAGCAAAATAAAACAAAAGGACACAAGTGAAGACATTACCTTTAAATCAGTTAACTTCCTTTGATTTGAGATCAAAGGCTTCCTTGGAAATGATTCTTCCCAAAGTGAGGCTTCAAGGAGTTAGAGCAGGATTTGGAGAGATAAAATGGGATGATTTTGGCCGAGCCAAAGGCTTGAGAGGTGTGGGTAAGGAGGTAGAGGTGGGGGCCTTTTATAAGAGGAGAGGAGGGGCACTCTTGGAAAGTAAGCAAATGTTACATTATTTGAAAATGAGTTTCGGATTTAAAAGGTCCCAAATTGATCTAATTCGTCGATAAGGTGATAAGGGTTTGATATCCACTCATACAATAGGTTTTGTACATTTTTAGATCTTAGATATTACATTAAATTTCCATTTTATTTAAATCGTTAAATAATGAGGTCATCACTACATCATCAGGATATCATATATAATTTAATTTATTTAATTTATAAAAATTATAAAAAAATACTATGATGTTGGAAATCGTTTTAGATTTCCAATGAATATTTATAGTCAAAAATTGAACTTTTATAACCCCATGTAAATTGTTTTTAGTAAAACATCTCATGTTTGTGTCATTTTTACTCTATCATTAAATAAAAAGGTATTTATGTCATTTTCCAACCAAAGTGGCTCCATGGGGTCCCCAAGTTGACCCATGGATTTTTTTGGTCGGACATGACACATCCAATGAGGGTAGGGCATGTGTCTAGGTCATTTCATTTTTTTAAAACATTATTCTTACCTTAAACTACATTAATTACCTCTAATCACGATTAAAAACTTAATAAGTTACTATTCACCAAAAAATTATTTTAATCCCATTGAACCACATTTTACTTCTTAATGACAACCATGTATGTTGTATTTTTGAAATTAAAAACACAAAGGTGGCAAAATTTCATTTAAACGGAAGATCAGTTTTTATAAGTACCACTTAGTGGTTTCACTATTCATCAAAAATTGAAGTTTTTCAAAAAATTACCAAAAATTCACCCTAAGCTATATTTGATATTCCGAATTAAAAAATGTTGTCTATTTTACAAAATTCAAAACATATAAGTTGCATTAATTAATTTAATAATTAATTCCCACTGTCAAAACAAATAGCGTGTTTTTATGAAACAATAAGTATCAAAAGATTGACACTAGTTTAAGTCTAATTTCAAGATAAAATTAATTCCAACGACCACTATTGGATGAAATTGTAAAAATATATTCTAATTTCACTTTAAAACCAATTCAAAAGATAATCTAATCATATAAATAAATTTGATTAAAAAGAGGTTTTGAATTAAGATACAACAGTTTTCACTATTCATTAAAAATTGAACTTTTTCGGAAAAATACAAAATATTTACACAAAGTAAATTTTGATGTCCCGATTCTAAAGAAGGATTTTATAACACATAAAATTGTCAAAAAGTGTATTTAAAAGAGGTTCTCCATAAAAAGGCGGTTAATCGACCTTTTAAAGAATATTAGAATGTTTACGCTTAAAAATGGATTCATTCGCATTTTTAATCCTCTAACATTTATTGTAAAAAGTAAAATTTTTTGACAAGAATATATAATAATATTGTATTTAGTTCTGTTAATTCCATCCATTACAATGGCTAGGCATTAACTACCATTTAAAATAATATTATTTTATTATTAGAGTGCAACGTAAGATTCCCAAGAAACTCGTTGTTGCGTATTGGGTAAGCCATCGAGCATAGTGTTCCCTTTAAATTAATATTGACATTTTATTCACAAATAGACATAAATATAAAAATGTAATATTATTTATTTACCTGAGGTGTTACATCCTTCTCCCCTTTTGGAAATTGCGTCCTCGCAATTATAAAACTGGGCTTGAAAACATCATTGAAAATCCCACGTCGGAACAAGAGTCAATAAAACAATCACTTTAAAATAAAGAAAGATAAGTATAGAGGTCACCCGAGTTAACCCATACTATGATTACATGTAGGAAAACATGGACCTGGAGGAGAAAACATAGGGTCATGTTCTGATGGAGAGTGATAGAAAACATGTTTAGGAGAAAGTTAACCACAAGAAAATCACAAACTTGTGATGGGTTAAACGGTATTTGATTCCCCAGTAGGAAAAGTTAATAGACAACATTTTTGTTTTAAGTTACTCCTTATTGAGGAATTTATTCATAAGGAAACATAATTACTTATCATGTTGACTTTTAACTTTTATTAGATTTATTACACATACTCATACTTTCCCCAAAAGACGAGTATTTAGGAAGACATGTTCACATTAAGAGTACTATAATCGACTTTTAGAGAATCACCTAATCCAAAAAAGAGAACTATATACTTACCATGTCTTTATACTTTAACCAAAACCAAAACCAAAAAGATTAGTACAAGATTAGATAATCTAGAAAAGGATAACCCTTTATAAAAAGAAAATCTATTCTTAATCTCCAAAATTTGTCCAACAAAACCCAAAGTTCAAGGAGGACTATTCGATAAACAATTTGTCCATAAAATCCTTCAATGTAAAAAAAACTAAGATTGGAACCCAAATATTTGAAGGTTTTAGTCACATAGTCTTCCAAGTTAAGTCGTAACATTTATCTCCAAACAACATTAGTTGCTCTTAAAGTCTCGTATTGAAAAGTAATTAACCTAATCACATATCCTCCATGATAGATTAATATATTTCCATAGATAACCCAAAATCAAATTACTCTTAATTCATAAAATCATCTAACTAAAAATAATCAGTCAATCTAACCAGGGACTTCACGTAGTCCAGTGGTAGGCGATAAATACTAGTTGCACTTTGGTTGTGGGTTCGATTCCCGCAGCTTTGTCCGACGCGACGGGTTGTCACACGGTCTGCGTGTTGTCCTTTTTTCAAAACTATATAATTCTAAAATCATTAACCAAAAAGAGATAAAATCATCAAAAATAACCATAACATAATTTATCCTCAAGTTTATCTCATTCCTTTCATTTTCCATCATAACATATAATAACCCATAATTACCTCAAAAGTAAGGATCATATTAACCCTAATGGTTACCTTAATATTTTTTCCTGAACTTCCACATCGATTGGTCATCTCATACATGATGCATTATAGAACATACCAAGGTTCAAGTGGTTGATCATGACTCTTTGATAGTTGGTTTAGAACAACCACGAGTTTCCTCATTGAATACCCCATTTCATCCAGTCACTTAATCAGAGAACCACCACAGTTTCCTTCAAACCAATTGTCACTTTGGTGCCTGCTAGATCCAGCCATTTACTAAAACCAAAAAGGTCAGTGTGAGTATATCACCATAACCATCATGTACTAATGAGTATGATAAACACTAAGATATACTTACTCATTCATTTTATCTAAAAACTATGACACTTTCAAAAATCCTAGCCAATATGGTAATGTCACTTATTCTTAAAGAATACCCTAACCTCTAAAGTTATCTAAACCGACCTTTGATACCAACTATAAGGCCCCAGCCTTAAACCTTACTTATCTTGATTTTTTACATGATTACACATTAAGGATATTTTCAGGTTTAGAGTTTTAGAGAATTAGATCATAAAACTTGCATTACATTCCACATTCAAAGAAAGTGGTTACATAAAAGATAGTATTCATTTCTCCCATCATCGAAAACATATTTAAAATAAAACATGGATTCTTTCTTGACACTTCCTTGACACTATTATCATATCATGTACCCTTCCCTTGACTTGTGAAAAACATTTCAAAAACATGGGATGAGCATAAAAACCTCAGTAAGGGATATAAAAATATGGAAAGGAAACATGAGTACATGTATACATAAGAATTAAATCATACTTTACCCATAAAACATAAGCACTTTAACATAACTCATAAAATCATGAATAAATCATAGAAATCCTAAGACATAAAAGGTAACTTGAGGAATTCATAACATTCTTACGTAGGGAGTAACCCTCTTGGTTACGTTTGGAATACCCACAACAGTATATTCCGTAAATCTCTTCGGAGAAACCTTAACGTTTCACTCCTTTGCGTTACCCAATGCATTGGAGAGCAATATCGGGCTCACCCGCCCTTAGTTTATCACGGAACCACATGTATTCATAATAATGCCCAAGAACCACAACATAATCATATCACATACAACATGCATAAAGGAAACATGACATTTCCACCTTTCAATCACAAGATATCAATACAAGACGTTGATATAAAAAACATTATGAAAACCATTTTCAATACCAAAATAAAAGAAAAGTAAAACTTGGTATTTATTTTTATTTTAAAGAGAAGGTATGGCTTGTAGAGGAAGCTGAAACCCAAATAATGGCCACGGCGGCAGAGAAGTCATTGTCGCCACATACGTACGACAAAAACATTCCCTTTTGTCGTTTTGTAAAATGCTTCGTATAAAAAAGATTCCTTTTGGATAAACGTAAAAGTCAAAGGGGTTTATACACCGTATAAAAGAAGGTTGTGTATAAAACAAAATATGCCTCAATGAATGGAGACTGAGACGAAGTCCCTTATAAAGACGGTATCCTTGGTTTAAGGATAAATCAATTACATAATTATGTGTGACAAACGAATACACCAAATATAAGTGGATATTAAGTGTAAAATAATCAAAGGTCATTCACACATATTCAAAGGATGCCAAATTCAATAACTACATGTTGAACCCAAAGAAATTGAAATTGGGTTAAGAAGTTCCCTTGACAGCCTAACGACGTCACATCAAAATGAGTTGATGAGAGATAAAAAGGGTATCTCATCACTAGGACATTAAATTTACATCAATAAGGATATAGAAGAACATATACCAACATAACAATATGTAAATTAAAAGACCCAATAAAATAAGTCTTTTAAAAAGAGGAGGGTGAAAGGTTCCCTTACCGACTTGGATATCCTTAAAAACATACACCCCATGAAAGAAGGACAATACATCATCGATGTAAATACTCATAAACGAAAGAATATTAAACAAGGAGTAGAATAATGGGAAGTACATACACCACTCAAAGGAATTTTTTGCAAATGTAGCATCAATCTCACGGGAATAAAAGTGAGATGAAAAATCCCTTACGAAAACTCAGCAGCCTAACAACGCCACTTAAAACTTACAAAAATAGATTGATGAGATCAAATAGGGTCTCTCATCATATTAACATAAAGTTTAAAAAAAGAGGAATATAAAAGAACATCCCCCAACATAACAAAGTAGAGCTCAAAAGAAGTGACATAAAGGAGAGTACATAAAAAGAAAGAGAGAGGTTAGATCTCTTACGCAAATTCGACAGCTTAACGGTGCCACTCAAAACTTAGAAACACTACTAGAAAAACAGGCTTTGGCGACGGGCTATTTGCGACGGGATCCCGTCGCAACTGGATTTTTGCGACGGGGGCCCGTCGCAAATAGCCCGTTGCTGAAAACGCCGTCGCAACTACACTTATTTGCGACGGGCCCGTCGCTAAAGCCATTTTTTGCGACGGTCATTCTTCCCGTCACAAATCGTATTCCGTATTTTTGTTAAAAACTTTTAAAATAGTATTTGCGACGGGACCCGTCGAAAATACCTTTTGCGACGGGTCCCGTCGCAAATACCTTTTGCGACGGTACCGTCGCAAAATGGATTTTTTTAAATAATAAAAACCTATTAATAATACTAGTATTTGCGACGGGCATCGTATCCCGTCGCAAATACTGTTGATACTATTTGCGACGGGACCCGTCACAAATAATATTTTTTTAAAAAAATAAAAAACTATTAATAATACTAGCATTTGCGACGGGTATAGTATCCCGTCGCAAATACTATAAAAAAAATAAAAAAAATAAATTACTAATAAATTATTTTAATTAATATAATAATAGAATTATAATTTACAAATGAAAATAATAAATTATTTTAATTACTATAATAATAGTAGAATTATAATTCAAAAATAAAAAATAATAGAATATTAATAAATGATTTAATTAATATAATAATATTACAATTATAATTCATAAATAAAAAAATATTAATAAGTTATTTTAATTAATATAAAAATAATAGAATTATTTTACATTCAAATATTAAAATAATTCAAGTATTACAAAAAATATAATTAAATTATAATATTATAAAATTTTAATATATATATAAAATTTAATATTATAAAATATAAATAATATTATTATTCATATTAATATTGTTTTTTAAAAATATAATATTGTTAATATTTTATAATAAGACAGAAACTACGAATAGAAAAAAAAATATTTTGATTTCACAAATTTTATAACAGAAATACAAACTCTAATCTGAAGGAGGGGGGGAGGTGGGGGATCTGCAGATGGTGGTGGAGGAAACTCTATCCCTAAAGCATGAGTGAGTCGGCGCATGTACTCCATCTGCTCCTAATGCTGCTACTGCCACCGACTCGTCTGCTCCTCGTACAGCTGCTGCTGGCGTCGACGCTCCTCCTCATGCTGCTGACGCATCTGCTCCTGCTCCTGTCGGAGACTCTCTATCTGTGCAGTCTGAGATCGCAACTGATCCTCATACTGTGTAGAAGAAGATGCACGAGCTCCTCTCGAGCTGGACACCGACATCGCAACACTGCCATAATAATCTCCGGGAGTCAGTAGATAGCTGATACCAACTACCCGGCCCTTCTCGAAGGCATACTGGGTGGCCTGCATCCATGCCGCCTCATCAAACTGACGGGCAGTGGTCTGATCTGATGACTCGGCCTGACTCTCAGGCCGGGCCTGTGACGCTGCGGCCTTATATGACTCCTATAGTTGCAATTTAAAATTAAAATTGTGAATATATTCTATGCAGTTAATTTTTAACCTTGAAAACAAATAATACTGACCACGATGTGATGCTGACGATCACCTCTGAGCTCCCCAGTAGCAGGATCACTATACATCCTCTGATATACGTCGTACTCTGTAATATCGGGGTGCTCGACAGCCTATAAGAATAAAAAATAAACTGTTAATATTTATAGTTATATAAAATATTTATAAATAATGTACGTACCAGATGCTGTCTATGAGTACTGAAAGAACGACTCCCAGCTCGATGAGTCACCTCCTGTCTCCCCCGATTCTGCCTCCCCACCGATGATCTTCTCTGAAAGGCACCACTCAACCAGTGCGCACATAATCCATCCCATACATGGGATGAAATGTACTCTGGTCGGTGTGCTCTACATGACTCCTCAAAATCTGACACTCCTGCTTTCTTCATCGCAGATTTTCTTAAATTGTGCAAAAACTGATGAAGGCGATCACGCATGGCCACCTCCCATGCCTCGTGGATGGCGTCACGCATGGTATCCTCGATCGGATACCATAAACCCTACAAATAAATCAAAATATCAAGTTAGAAATGAAATAATTTTCAAAATAAAAATTATTTATTTACGTACGTACCAACCAATGACCGAACATGGCCTGCTGCACATCAATGGGAATCTTCTCCCATGTGGTCCACGGCTGAGAGAAATAGTTGCGCAAAATAGCGTTGCCCTGTCCGACTGTTATATGCGGAAAACTGAAAAAATAATAAACATTTATTATGTGAATAGATTAATGAAATCATAGTCAAATCCACAGGTTATCACACCTCCGGGTGCGCGGATCAAACCCAAGACGTGGACGTCGCTCGGGGACGGGGTCATGAATCATCAATCGTGCAAGACCGCGCCCCCTCCGCGTACTCCCTGGAGCGCCTGCAGGCTGAGGGTCATCTGCCAGCAACTCATCCGCATCGAAAGGCATGTCAGCCTCCGCCAACTCACGAAATGTGGCCTCGTCCATCTGAAACAGAAAATGTTAATGTTAGCAAATAATTGATAATTACTATTATATATACATATATACATATTATGATTGTATATAAATACCATGGAATTCTATAAGTGTTCATCTTCATCATCATCTTCATATATGTCAATGTCATCTTCATATTCCTCCTCAACATCATCGATATCCATTCGAGTTGCAGTTGCTTCATCTCTTACCATTTCAAATTCATGTGTGACATCATTAACATCATCGTCATCACCGACTCTTAAATGTGGGGTGTCGTCATCGATACTCATGTCTCTTTGTAAAAAAGATTGATTTTGAGTACTCTCTTGAAAAACTTCAATTCTTTGCATATCAGTGAAAGCACATTCACTTTGACTAAACTGATTGTCTCGAATTTTGATTTTTATTACACTCCACCAATCAGTCAAGTCTCTTGATGTTGCATAGTACTTTGCATAATAAACTTGATATGCCTGTTGAGCCAATAAGAATGGTTCATTTACTGCGAGAACACTTTTACATTTAATATCGATGATTCCATGAGTCGGATGAACACACACGCCTCTCTCTGTATCCAACCACCGACATTTGAACATGGTTATGTAATGTTGTCCAAGATAACAGAGTTCAATGATTTCATCAAGTATGCCATAAAAGTCAACTTCATTTTCTTGATGATGAGATCCTCTCAAGCTAACTCCACTGTTCATTGTTTTTTTCGATTCCCCATATGCATGTGTGTGGAATCGAAATCCATTCACCACATATGCATTATAAGTTTTAACTAGTTTGGAAGGTGGGTTACTCAATACACACAGCCGTTTGTCAATTTTATCAGCATGTCGAGACACCTGAAAATTTGTGAAATAATTATCAATATAGTAAACTATACATTGAATGAGTTGCTAAAAGATAATGAATTTATGTTACCAGTTTTTGAAACCACTGAGAGAAATTTTTCAGTCGACGTTCTTCGAGAGCAGCTGCTGTAATTTGTGGAATTTGTTTCTTGATATGATTATCATACAACCTACAAAAACCAAAGTTATTTATTGTAACATAAATGATAGAATAAGTGATATAAACACTTACAGTACAACTGATGTCATCTCTTCACAGTTGAGCAGAACATACGTATGAGCTCTATGATGTTCATCATCTGAAAGCCAGCGTTTAGAAACTCCACCAAAACCAAGCTCTGACTGGTTGAAAACAGATAATTGATTGTCGATTTCATCAATATTCCTCTCATTCCATCACATTTGGTTGTGTTTTGAAGGATACTCATATTCAAAATAATGGGAGCAGAAAAAAGATATTTCCTCTTGCAAATAAGCTTCTGCAATAGATCCTTCAACAGATGCTTTTTTGCGTACTTTTCTTTTCAATTTTTGCATGCATCTTTCAAATGGGTACATCCATCGAAACTATACCGGACCTCCACATTTGGCATCATATGGAAAATGTAACATCAAATGTTCCATTGAGTCGAAGAAAGACGGCGGAAATATTTTTTCCAGTTTACATATAATTACAACAACATCTTTTTCAAGTTTTCCTAGAGCATCATAATCTTCCGTAGCCGCACAAATTTCCCGAAAAAAATGAGACATGTCTGTTATGGAATCCCAAATCACAGAATTCAACAGACCTCTTAATCCAATGGGTAGAAGTCTCTCCATTATAACATGACAATCATGACTTTTTAATCCAGTAATATGACCATTCTTTACACATCTACCCAAATTGGAAGCACAACCATCTGGAAGTCTCAAATCTGCAATCCATTGACAAAATAATAAACGGTTTTCTTTAGACAGTGTATAAGCTGCTTTTGGTTTCAGTAACCTTTCTGTTCTGACATTCTCAAAGAGTTCCAATTCTGGACGCCTGCAAATTTGGGCAAGATCTAAACGTGCATTTACATTGTCTTTGCTCTTTCCTGGCGTATCCAAAACTATATGAAACAAATTATCAAAACAGTTCTTCTCAATATGCATGACATCTAACATGTGTCGGACCAACAAATCAGACCAATATGGAAAATCCCAAAATATGCTACGTTTAATCCAATTGTGTTCTTTCCCAAAACCAGAAATTTTCTGTTGGTTTATTGTGCGACCAAAAGTGATGGGAGGTAATGAAAATACAACCGATTTTAACTCCGAACCTGATAGCATTTTTGGAGGTCCATCCCTTTCAGCTGTTCCTTTTCTGAAATGAGATCTTTTTCTGCGAAAAGGATGATCAGCTGGAAGAAATCTGCGATGACAGTCAAAATAACAAGGTTTCTTTCCATGAATGAGCATAAATGCTTTGTTCTCTCCCATACAGTAAGGACATGATTTCTGACCATGTGTACTCCAGCCAGATAACATCCCATAAGCCGGGAAGTCACTTATTGTCCACATCAATGCTGCTCTCAGTATGAAATTATGTTTTGTAGCAACATCATATGTACTGACACCAGTACTCCACAATAAATTTAATTCATCAATCAATGGCTTCAAATAAACATCAATATTTTTCTTCGAATGTCCTGGAATTAGTAAAGTCAAAAAGATATATGGCTCCTTCATCAACATCCATGGAGGTAAATTGTACGGAGTTAAAAAAACAGGCCAACATGAATATTGACTACCATAAGATCCGAACGGACAGAAACCATTAGTGGAAAGGCCCAGTCGAACATTTCTAGCTTCTAAAGCAAATGCTGGATGCACTCTATCAAAATGTTTCCATGAATCACCATCGGCTGGATGATTCAAGCTTTTATCGGTTGAAATATTCTCTTTATGCCATGACATCATTGTCGCTGTATTCTTAGACATGAATAAACGCTGAATTCTGGATGTAAGTGGAAAATATCTCAACTGTTTTACAAGAATCAAACCAGACTTCCCGTGTTGTCCTTCTTTATATCTCAGTTGCCCACATGTGGGACAACTATCCAACGACTCATTTTCCCCAGAATATAAAATGCAGTCATTTGAACATGCATGAATCTTCTGACAAGTAAGTCCCAAATTTCGAACCAACCTCTTACTTTCATAGTAATTTGCAGGTAAAACATTTCCTTCGGGTAACAGTGTTTTCAGCAAAGAAAATATCTGGTCAAAACAGGTGTTTGCCATTCCGTTATCTGATTTGATAGCCATAAATTTTGCAACTGCTTCTAATTTGCTCATCTTGCAGCCAGGATATAATGCATCCTCAGCAGACTTCAACAACTCATAAAATTCAGACGGTCCCAACTCAAGATTTGAAGCTATATCAGCCGGAGTTTCTGTATGTTGAACAGATGAACCTGCAACATCATGTACTAAATCTTGAAACTGGGATGGATCCAGAATCAAGTTGGTATCACCTGCTCTGGAACTGCGTTCACCGTGTTGATACCAAAAAACATAATCTGCTTGAAAACCAAAACGCAAGAGATGTTCCCCCACTTTGTCAAACGTGTCAAACGTTCTCAATGCACATTTTCTACAAGGGCATTTTATCTTTCCTTCTGAAACAAATTCTGGATTTGATGCCGCAAATGATAAAAATATCTCCACACCCTCTATATATACTGGATTTAAACCAGATCCATTTGGATTTCTACGTTGATTTATCCATATGCGGTCATCTAATAATGACTGTTGACGACCTCGTTGTTCCATATTTTTCTATAAAATATAAAAGCATTACTGGTTTTGAATAATTTGTTAGAAAAAACACAAGCAAGGATTGAATATATTGAGAATAAAGCAAAATCTGTTACAAATATTGATAATTTTAATATTATATTGATTTTTTATTTTTTTTAATAATACTAATATAATTTTTTTCATAAATATTAATTATATAATAATAACATCATTACATTATTAGTATATTTTATTATTAATATTAAAATAATATAATTTTCTATATTATATACAATTCTCCTTTCATCTGTGTGTTTCACATTCTGTCTCCACATGTAATATTGGCATTCACTTTCACCTCTCCATTGGCGAGTAGGTTGATAATTTTGAAAAAGAATGCCAATATTACATGTGGAGACAGAAAAAACACAGAAGAAAAGTGAATTGTATATAATATAGAAAATTATATTATTTTAATATTAATAATAAAATATACAAATAATGTAATAAGGTAATTATTCTTAATTATTGGTAATTATTTCAAATTATTGGTAATTATACCAAATTATTGGTAATTATTCCTAATTATTGGTAAATATCGGTAAATATTGGTAAATATTGGTAATTATTGGTAAATATTGGTAATTATTGGAAAATATTGGTAATTATTAGTAATTATTGGAAAATATTGGAAAATATTGGTGAATATTGGAGAATATTGGTGATTATTGGTGATTATTGGTCATTATCGGTGATTATTGGTCATTATCGGTGATTATTGGTAATTAATACTAATTATTGGTAATTAATACTAATTATTGGTAATTAATACTAATTATTGGTAATTAATACTAATTATTGGTAATTAATACTAATTATTGGTAATTAATACTAATTATTGGTAATTAATACTAATTATTGGTAATTAATAATTATTATTACTAATTATTCCTAATTATTACTAATTATTTCTAATTATTGTTAATTATGGCTAATTATTACTAATTATTCCTAATTATTACTAATTATTCCTAATTATTACTAATTATTGCTAATTATTAGTAATTATTGCTAATTATTAGTAATTATTGCTAATTATTACTAATTATTGCTAATTATTACTAATTATTACTAATTATTGGTAAATATTGGTAATTATTGGTAATTATTGGTAATTATAGGTAATTATTACTAATTATTGGTAATTAATACTAATTATTGGTAATTAATACTAATTATTGGTAATTAATACTAATTATTGGTAATTAATACTAATTATTGGTAATTAATACTAATTATTGGTAATTATTCCTAATTATTGGTAATTATTACTAATTATTGGTAATTATTACTAATTATTGGTAATTAATACTAATTATTGGTAATTAATAATAATTATTACTAATTATTCCTAATTATTACTAATTATTCCTAATTATTACTAATTAATACTAATTATTACTAATTATTGTTAATTATTACTAATTATTCCTAATTATTACTAATTATTCCTAATTATTACTAATTATTCCTAATTATTACTAATTATTCCTAATTATTACTAATTATTAGTAATTATTGCTAATTATGAGTAATTATTGCTAATTATGAGTAATTATTGCTAATTATTATGAATTATTGCGAATTATTATTAAGTATTGCTAATTATTATTAACTATTACTAATTATTAGTAATTATTGATAATTATTAGTAATTATTGATAATTATTGGTAATTATTGATAATTATTGGTAATTATTGATAATTATTGGTAATTATTACTAATTATTGGTAATTATTACTAATTATTGGTAATTATTACTAATTATTGGTAATTATTACTAATTATTGGTAATTATTACTAATTATTCGTAATTATTCGTAATTATTACTAATTATTCGTAATTATTACTAATTATTGGTAATTATTCCTAATTATTGGTAATTATTCCTAATTATTACTAATTATTGGTAATTAATACTAATTATTGGCAATTATTACTAATTATTGGTAATTATTCCTAATTATTGTTAATTATTCCTAATTATTACTAATTATTGGTAATTAATACTAATTATTGGTAATTATTCCTAATTATTACTAATTATTGGTAATTAATACTAATTATTGGTAATTAATACTAATTATTTGTAATTAATACTAATTATTGGTAATTAATACTAATTATTGGTTATTAATACTAATTCTAGGTAATTAATACTAATTATTGTTAATTAATACTAATTATTGGTAATTAATACTAATTATTGGTAATTATTACTAATTATTGGTAATTAATACTAATTATTGGTAATTATTACTAATTATTGAGAATTTTTCCTAATTTTTCCTAATTTTTCTTAATTTTTCCTAATTATAGGTATTTATTACTAATTATTGCAAATTATTGGTAATTATTGCAAATTATTGGTAATTATTGCAAATTATTGGTAATTATTGCTAATTATTGGTAATTATTGGTAATTATTGGTAATTATTGGTAATTATTGGTAATTATCGGTAATTATTGGTAATTATTGGTAATTATTGGTAATTATTGGTAATTATTTCTAATTATTGGTAATTATTCCTAATTATTCCTAATTATTCCTAATTATTCCTAATTATTCCTAATTATTGGTAATTATTCATAATTATTCCTAATTATTGGTAATTATTCCTAATTATTCCTAATTATTCCTAATTATTCCTAATTATTCCTAATTATTCCTAATTATTCCTAATTATTCCTAATTATTTGTAATTATTGGTAATTATTGGCAATTATTGGCAATTATTGGCAATTATTACTAATTATTACTAATTATTGGTAATTATTGGTAATTATTACTAATTATTGTTAATTATTCCAATTTATAGATAATTATTACTACTTATTGGTAATTATTACTAATTATTACTAATTATTACTAATTATTGATAATTATTACTAATTATTACTAATTATGGGTAATTATTACTAATTATTACTAAATATTCTTAATTATTGATAATTATTGATAATTGTCCCTAATTATTAGTAATTAAATGAATAATTACCAATAATTAGGAATAATTACCAATAATTACAAATAATAACATTATTAGTATATTTTATTATTAATATTAAAATAATATAATTTTCTGATTTATATACAATTCTCCTTTCATCTGTGCGTTTTCTATCTCCACATACAAATAATACATGTGAAGACAGTAAACACACAGATCAAAAGAGAATTGTATATATATAAAAAATTATATTATTTTAATATTAATAATAAAATATACTAATAATGTAATAATGTTATTATTCCTAATTATTGGTATTTATTACTAATTATTAATATCTATTCTTAATTATTAAAAATTATTACTAATTATTCCTAATTACCATTAACTATGATCAATACTAATAATTTAAATTTATTAAGTAAGAAAACAATGTAAACATAATTAAATTACAACTAATTAAGAATAATTGAAACTAATAAAAAATTAAAAATAAATATTAAATTAAAATGAACATAAATACCTTAAAAATTGATCTGCTCTGATCGTTCTTCAAAACTTTAATATCAGCTCCGAAGAAAAAAATTAAACTGAAAACAAACTCAACTTTAGAAACAGAAGTTTGAGAGCAGGAGAAGGTAGAGAATGAGAATGATTTGAAAAAAATGGATGGGGGTATTTCATATTTAATGGAATTAAAACATAATGATACATAATAGTATTTTAATTCCAGTATGGTATCATATATAATATCATTAAATATATCCTTTATACGTACCACATATGGTATTAACGAATCTAATCACTTTGAGGGGGTTGTAGTCCGCACTTCCTTAAATGAAGATATCGCGTTTACCCATAATGGAAACCATAAAGTTATTCGATAAATGAACAATACAGAAGCTTAAGTAAAACATGAACGTATTATATATCATATATAAATATAGTGTCATCTTAATGGCCACCTTTGAAGGTGTTAGAAGAATGTTGAACAATCATAATTTCGGGAGGTAGAAATACGCCATCCACGGAAACAATATGTTCTTTAACCATTAGATGTCGATGTGTGTAAGAGTAGATCTAATACTTCTTATAAAAACATCCTAGTATATTGATGATACTTTATTTTTTACAAAATAAATGAATAAAAAGAGTTTAGGGGGTTGGAGAAGAAAAATAAAACAAAAGGACACAAGTGAAGACATTACCTTTAAATCGGGTAACTTCCTTTGATTTGAGCTCAAAGGCTTCCTTGGAAATGATTCTTCCCAAAGTGAGGCTTCAAGGAGTTAGAGAGGGATGTGGAGAGATGAAATGGGTAGAGGTTGTCCGAGAAAAAGGCTTGAGAGGTGTGGGTAAGGAGGTAGAGGTGAGGGCCTTTTATAAGAGGAGCCGAGGGGCACTCTTGGAAAGTAAGCAAATGTTACTTTATTTGAAAATGAGTTTCGGATTTAAAAGGTCCCACATTGATATAATTCGTGGATATGGTGATAAGGGTTGGAAATCCACCCTTCCAATAGGTTTTGTACATGTGTAGGTTTTAGATATTACATTATCACTCCATTTTATTTAAATTGTTAAATAATGAGGTCATCGCTGCATCACCATGATGTCATATATAATTTATTTTATTTAATGTATAAAAATTATAAAAAAAATACTATGATGTAGGAAATCATTTTATCTTTCCAATTACTATTTATAGTCAAAAATATGACCTGTATAACCCCATGGAAAAATTGTTTTAGTAAAACATCTCATGTTTGTGTCATTTTTACTTTATCATTAAATAAAAAGGTATTTATGTTATTTTCCAACCAAAGTGGCTCCATGGGGTCCCCAAGTTGACCCATGGATTTTCTTGGTCAGCCATGACACATAAAATGAGGGTAGGACATGTGTCTAGGTCATTTCATTTTATGAAACCATTATTCTTACCTTAAACTACACTAATTACCTCTAATCGCGATTAAAAACTTAATAAGTTACTATTCAACAAAAAATTATTTTATTCCCATTGAACCAAATTTTACTTCTTAATGATAACCATGTATGTCGGATTTTTGAAATTCAAAACACAAAGGTGGAAAATTTCATTTAAACGGAAAATCAGTTTTCATAAGTACCACTTAGTGGTTTCACTATTCATCAAAATTGAAGTTTTCAGAAAATTACCAAAAATTCGCCCTAAGCTATATTTGATATTCTGAATTAAAAAATGATGTCTATTTTACAAAATTTAAAACATATAAGTTGAATTAATTAATTTAATAATTAATTCACGCTGTCAAAACAAATAGAGTGTTTTTATGAAACAATAAGTATCAAAAGATTGACAGTAGTTTAAGTCCAATTTCAAGATGAAATTAATTCCAACGACCACTATTGGATTAAATGGTAAAAATATATTCTAATATCACTTTAAAACCAATTCAAAAGATAATATAATCATATAAATAAATTAGATTAAAAAGAGGTTTTGAATTAAAATACAACATTTTTCACTATTCATTAAAAATTGAACTTTTGCGGAAAAATACCAAAAATTTACACAAATTAAATTTTGATGTCCCTATTCTAAAGAAGGATTTTATAACACCTAAAATTGTCAAAAAGTGGATTTAAAAGAGGTTCTCCATAAAAAGGCGGTTAATTGACCTTTTAAAGAATATTAGAGTGTTTACGCTTAAAATTGGATTCATTCGCATTTTTAATCCTCTAACATTTATTGTAAAAAGTAAAAATATTTGACAAAAATATATAATCATATTGTAGTTAGTTCTGTTCATTCCCTCCATTACAACTGCTAGGCATTAACTACCATTTAAAATAATATTATTTTATTATTAGAGTGCAACGTAAGATTCCCAAGAAACTCGTTGTTGCGTATTGGGTAAGCCGTCAAGCATAGTGTTCCCTTTAAATTAATATTGAAATATTATTCACAAATAGGGATAAATATAAAAATATCATATTCTTTATTTACCTGGGGTGTTACAACATTAGTTGATATTTAGATTCCTTTGGTCATTATTCATCTCATGCCTTTGAAACCATGAATGAATTGCTCTAAGGTAATTTTAGAATACATTTTCACTTGTTAAAAAATATCAACACTTGATTAATAAGGAAAGAACTATTCTCACACCTTGAATTTTCATTAATAACTTTTCTTAAATCACCAATATAGCTTAAGAACTTTTTTATAGTTACCAATATTATAAGTATCTTACTTTTAGATTCTCCTTTCAGGATTGATTAAAAATTTTAGCTTGATGATGGTGGTGATATTTATCTACCACATAATATTTTAGGAAATGATTATCATGTTTTATTAACAATTAAATAATTAATTTTATTAATTATGTTCCCATGAAAACGATTACCTTATTTAAGTAGAAGTCATATCAATTAGTGGGAAAAGATAAATATTTCACTAAAATTCAATTATCATTAGAATTTACATCATTATTTAATATTTAGGTAGGGAATCATCTCAATGAGATCAGAATTTCCACTAGGATTTGGTATTTTGTTTTTTTACAGGTTTTGTTCATGTTCGATGGTTTTATTTTGGATCGGTCTCCCTGTATCGTGTGGATTGATGTCACGATTCTCATCCCCTAAAATTTGATCTAGCTTCAAGGTCCCATGCTACCGCCTGGGTCAGTCTGGTGTGATAGTTCAGAATGTGGCTTTGGGAAGTGTTGGTTGAGTGGCCAACATCATTCTAGAGTGTCTATAATGGTGTTTCTTGGATGATTGTTATTGTATTGTTCATATGGTGTATCATCTAGTCTTGGATGTTTGTTTTTTCTGGAGTTAGTGGTTCAAATATTTTTTGGGTTATGACTACATTAGTGGTTTGTGTATCAGGTTACTAACAACGATGTTCATCAGTGATGATTTTTGTCATGGGTGTTGTTTAAAGGTGATGGATGTACATATCCGGGCATGGCTTGAGGCTACTATAAGATCAAGGGATCGTGGACCATGAATTTTGTGGCGAAAATCTTGAGGAACATTATGATTTAAATTTGGAATTTAATCCTTTTGATGGATTCGTGTGTGACGATGTGGTGGCCGATCTATGTTAGATGTTTTAATTTTCTTAACTATTTTTGTTGGTGGGCTATGATAAAATTGTTCTTTTTCTATTTGGTTTGAATTTTGTAAGAGTCCACACTAATCCAAATTTTTTTTTTCAAAAGATACAAAAAATATGGATTTGGTCGGTTGGATATTCTATTATAAATCCATTTATGCGGTCTATCATAATGATGAAATCAATAATATTTCTATGTAAACTAATACCATTAGTTCCTCCTGGTAAGTGAAACACAAAGAAAACAATAATAAAAAGATATCAAGGGAAAATCTAGTGTCACCAACTTAGAATGACGTACCCAAAAGGATAATCTAGGACCATTTATTACATCTCGACTTACGTAAGATAATCTAGAGGCACCTGAATTTTACATAACCTACCCGGTTGGATGATCGTGTTCTTGAAAAGTGATTCTTTGGAAGAAATCTCACACTTAGTGTTTAAAGGGGTTTTTAATCTCATCATATTATCTCATGTTATTACCTTTATGTATGAATTTTTATAGTAATATATTTTTAATCATATTCTGTCCACCAAATAAATATATTCAAACCATATTGATGTGTAACTCATTACAGAACCACAATTTTGGTACTACATGCCCATAATTATAAGTCCAACATGTGTATACATATCCATATGAACTATAAGCACAAGGTACATGATAAATTCATTTAAAGTCATAAAATTAAATGATATTTACAATATCTATTTTTATAAGACAAGAGTAATAAATCGAAAACCTCATTCACTTTCCTAGTTAAGGCATAGCTCTCCATGTATATTGGTAGTCTGACAACAAGTCTCTGTACCTAGGTATATATTACTAAATAAAGAATCTAATTCATCATAACTATGTATAAACTATATTCAATAACTAATTTTAACGAAATAACATCAATTAAAATCGAGTTAAGGGTATATGGAAAGGTTAATTAATTATATATTCAATACGAGCATATATTTCAAGGCTCTATCCTAAGATAAGTTTAAAAATTAAACTAATGTATAAAAAATATTCACATTTATTAATAAATCTAAAGAACATGAATATAGTTGGGAATAACCATTAAGTAAATGAAAAATTAAATTATTTAAACATGGGATAAATATAGCAACATGATCCTAGTATCCCAAAGCCAGTGTATACTTTATCACATTGACACTATATACAAGCTATCAAATCCTGAAGGACCGAATAATTTAATAGTCTTGGTAAAATAGCTACATACATGAAATGAAAATTATAATTCAAAAAATTAAATAAAAATGTTTTTATTTTAAAATTATATTATTCCTTTAGGTGTATCCCCATATATCAATAAAGAATACTTCCACGTGTCCTGGGGAAAATAAAACACAAGAAAGGGGTGATCTCAGATAATCAAAAAGAGTAAGCATAGATCATAATCCATTAATAAATAAGGAATAATAAATATGGCATAGTAAATAACGAAAACACATTTCATATAATAAATAACTTGATCATAATATGGTGAAAATAACTGATGATTAAATAATCTATTAAAATAATCACAGAAGATTGAAAACATAACCACAGATATTCTATCTAATTAAATAATCACAAGGGATACCAACAACTAAATTCACAATGATGGAATTCTTAATGTAGGTAATGTAAAATATAATATTGATATACCATGCCAAGACATCAAAATAAGTGGGTAAGGCCTCAACCAAAACCCAATATAGTTTTTTCATGAGATACACCGATGCACTGAGGGACTATTGCAGGCCCCACCCATCATTACTAAGTACAATGTGCTTCACATATGAAAGGGGTGAAACATAATACACAAAAGAATTAATATTTAAACTATCATATGAAATTTAAATACCTTCCACAAAAAATAAACATAATTGTAAATCTTCTAGTGAAAAATGAATGGTATCAACAAAGTACATCCCCACTCAAACTGATAAAAAATAATCTAGAGAAGTAATAAGGATGGTATCATTGGAGTATATCCATTTACTGAATAATAATCATAAATGGATGCCTTCTTAGATGAAAAAGATTTTTGAAATATCACATGGAAAATTTTTGGTGGAAAATAACATTTCCTTGAAAATAACCTATTTTATTTTCAAACTAGAATATTAATAAAATATTCTCGAAATCCTTTACTTTGAAAATTAATTTTAAAAATAAAAAATTCCTAGAATTTTGGGAAAAAATATCTTTTGAAAAAACCCTGTAATGTTGAAAAGAAATCATCAACAAAATTACAGTCCTGATGGTAGGTAATTTTGTAATGCCGTATAAGTTAAAAACTACATTCATTATGCACTATAAAAAGTTTAAAAAGACCCTTGTTCAAATAATTACGAAGATATAACTTTAAAAAAATTTAAAAATTAAAACCTGGTTAAAAATTATTTTAATAAATTATTTGGATAATTTAAAAACATTTTTGAAAACATTTTTGGAATAATTGGTTTTCAAATCAAACAGTTTTTAAATGAAGAGATTAAAAAATTTTGTTTTTTTGAAAAACATATTCTTAATCCGTTTCAGTTCCAAAGAGATAAAAATGGTAATATTAATTGAAAAATTTAATGAATAACCAAATTAGAATAAAATATATTTTTT
Organism: Viscum album; assembly: GCA_963277665.1. Taxonomy (NCBI): domain Eukaryota; kingdom Viridiplantae; phylum Streptophyta; class Magnoliopsida; order Santalales; family Viscaceae; genus Viscum; species Viscum album. Next base: position 2,070,626,838 of record OY728140.1, read on the forward strand.
GTAGATAAAATATCAAATAATTTCTCTATGGGTGAATTAAAAAACAATCTTGAATAATGATGAGATTGTGAAATAAACCCTAACCATGTTAGTAACATTTGAATCATAAGAACAATGAAAGAAATAACTTTATATGATTCTTTAAATACCATGAAGAGAAATATATTCATGATATAAAATATAAAAATGGATAGTATATACACCACACAAAGGCATAAGAGGTCAATAGAGTGTATGCCTCAGAGAAGTAAAAGTGAGACGAGAAACCCTTACCACTTGTTCAACTTCCTTCATATGTGTAAATACATCCTTTATAAAAAATAGGTTTATTAAAAATATATTATAGAAAATTAATAATATATTATAGCATATATGATTTTCTTAGAGTATTTTATCCCCCTTTTATTGAATATTATTTTTTTAATCACAGTTTTAGGTGATAACTATTTCATCTTTAATGTATTTTTTGGTTTCAAAATATTAGTAATTTTAATTTCAACATTGTTTCGTAATATCTAGAATAGTAAAAATAATATAAATATCTTATATATTAACGATATATTTATTTATAGTAATATATAAATGTTAGAGATAGAAAATGGATTGCTCCATTCATGAAGATGGTCAGACGTACATACGTGCAAACATTATTTCCATTTTCCCAAAAGAATTGAATAAATGAAAAATAAATACTAATAAGACTTTAAAAAATTAATAAAATTTTATATATATTATTTATATTAATAAAAGCCATCCATTTTTCCTTCTTTGTAAATATAAAATGAAAAACATTTCAGAACGCTACACGGTTCGAGAGACATTGGTATTTCCCAATTTATTGGTAGGTAAGAAGTTATAGGTGATATTATATTTAAAAAATTATGAGTAGATCATAAATATAAAATAAACTCATTAAATTGTATTTTTACTATATTCTATGTAAAGAGAATGCTGAAAAAGAATCACATCGCTTTGATAGGTGGTAGTTTGTCGTACACATGAGCTAAATTATCATACCTATCAAATGTAAAGTAAGAATTTATATGTGATATGATATTTATATAATTATAGTAATATCCTAATTATCATATAAGTATGTTAAATGTAATAACCCGAGATTTTATAAGATATATTATTTTTAATTTCTTTCATATCTTCGGTTGTACGATACACCAAGATTATCTTGCGCTATACGCACCCCCGTATTAGCTTGCAGTATACACAACACTAATCCTGGATTGTGTTACACACAATTTCATGTTTGTTTGATAGTATTTATTCTACGAAATATTGATTATATATATAAGTATTCAATGTCTTTTGTTATACGCAACAAAAAAGTAGTCGTACACTGCACGCAACCCTGACTTGGCATGCATTACACGCAACCACATCCTTCCTCGATAGCGTGTGTTGTACGCAATACGGAGTTTTACTAAACAACGAAATATTATTATGAACTAGCCGTTATGAATAGTATTAACTAAATTTTGAATTTTATAAAATTATTATTCATCCTACACATTTTCTAGAACATGGTATAAGAAAAAAATATTTTTTTTCGGGTAAAATAAGTATTTTTAAAAAAATGCAGTTTTGCTGCCTTTTGATGGCGCACCAAATTTAAATCTAGTTTTTGACATGTTTATCAGTTCATTTTTACAAAATAAAATTATTCTTTGGAATCAAGATATAAAATTTTTCCTTGGATAAATTTTTCATATTATTCTGATAACATTCATATTTTAATGAATAGTAAAAACACGCTATATTTTAATTAAAAACAACTTTTTTCATCGTAACAACTTATGTGGTTAAATTATAATATTGAATGGTTTTAAAGTATAAATAGAATATATTTTTACCATTTAATATAATGTATGTCATTAGCATTGATTTTACATTGAATTCGTTGGTTAAATCAATTCAATCTTTTGCAATGTTTTAAACAAAAACTCGTTTTCATTCGACAAAGGGATTAATTTTAATTTAATTTCTGCAACTTCTGTGTATTGAATTTGAAAGAATCGATTCCATATTTGGAATAAGTGGGTCCAAATTATGTTAATAGGCTACTTTGTATTTTAGAGAATTATAAATAGTAACTACGGTAAATTTTATTTACCATAGTTAAAGGTAAATCGGGTAATTAAGGGTGAATATAATATTATAAAATTACCCTAACACATTCCAAAATTCTATTGGATGACTATAAGTAGACCCATATCACATGAGGGTCAGATTATATTCATTTTATGGTCTTTTGACTATGAAAATAATTTAATTATTTTTAAAACCAAAGAAAGTGACAACATGTCACTCTCTTAAATCTTATAAGTATAATAATTTTAATTTATTGATAAACACCATAAAACTTCGAACATGAATAGTCTCCAGAAAGCTAATAAAATTATCAACATCATTACAATTTATTTAGATTTTTTAGGGATTAAATAATTATCATTAATGGTGATACATTAATGATGCAGAAATTATTTATTAAGTGAAAAATCAGTAATATAGTTTTTATTGAAATAATAATACCCATTAAAAGGCTCAAAAACCTGACCAAAACTTATTTTTAGTGTATATAAATACCTTAATCATATAAGGACCTAATATATAACCTTTTGGAGTCTTATAAAAGTAATTATGACACTTATATTATTTTATTTTAAATGATGCCAGAGTTGTCACCTCCATAATTTAATAAATATAACAAATTAAATATTCTGATTTTAAGATGATAAATTCGAGTAAAAGTATTATTGTGAAAGGTAATATATTTATCTTTATCGTACGATTTTAGTTTTAATTTTTATGCAACAAATAAGTATATTAAATAATTATACAAAAATGTTGTTGTAATTATTTTATTAAGAGATAAACCAAATAAATGGTTTTAAAAATAATAAAATAAATATTATATGAACTATTTAATGTTCTCCACTAATTTTATAGATAAATATGGCCTTTTATGAATCTATTAAAGCTTTTATTTCGAACATATCTTCTGTATATATTTTATTTAAATTCATATAAATGAATAGTGTCAAAATTGACACTATTGTTATTTTATAAAAATAACCTATTATAAAATTGTTTAAAAATCACAAAAATAATTATAAATTATAAATTTATATTTATACGGTCTATATTGTTATAAAGTATCCAATTATGGACAATTAAAAACTAATAAGTAATTTTTTGTTATAATTTAAAATTTAGAATGTTATTACCACAAATAAAATTGATTAAGTAAGGATAAATCAAGATGATAATGTTTAAAATAATTTCCTAACATGTATAAATTTTATTGGTTGATGATATTACAATCCTATATCATCTAATCTTAGAATATGAGTAATTTTTGGTGGTTTTTAAGTGGGGTTAGATTTATTATAAATTAATATTTTTTAGATTTCCAAAGGTGCCCCTCTCCTCCCTTATAAAAGAGCACCTCCTCCCTCCCTTCCTCACACCAATTTGAGCCTTGAAACTCGGCCAAACCCTGCAAAATTCTCTTATAAAATTCTCTAGAAACATCCTAGAGGTCTTGGTATTCCTTAAAGACCAAGTTTAGTGCCCTAAGTGGAGGTCTCAAAGAGGCCCGTCAAAGAAGAGGTAATGTCCGTTACCGATTCTTTCAACATTATTTCTTCTTATACTTCTTCTTATTTAGTTGGTTAATTATGAAGTAGTAACATCAGTATCAATCATATAATGATATGTTATTATAAGTATGAAACAACCCTATTTCAGCATCTATCCATCCTACGGAAAACTAAATCACCGCGCGTGCGTATGTACAGAATACCGTCTCCACGCCGTGGTGTAATCTGTTTTTCCAACACCACCTTACGTGGATGGGTATAATGGTGTAAATAATAACTATACATAGTTATTATAAAATCATACTGATTATTATATATTGAATCATCATATCCAATTCAATTCAATAATTATGGTAATGATATCATCGCTCCTGCGTACGTACGGACTACCGTCTCCACGACGCGATGAGATTCATTCTCCATGTTAACCATTTAAGAATGATTATAAAGTATATATAAGCAATAATAATCAAATATATGGAATTATAAAGATAATTTATTTATGTATATATATATATATGTGTGTGTGTATTTCATCTAATTTATTCCATTCAACTCAATAAGGAAATGAAAATAGCGTTCATGCGTACGTACGACCTACCGTCTCCATGAACGGTGTATTTCGTTCCATTTATCGATCTATTATATATATGTATATTCTGAATATATATTATATATAAATCATGTTTTATATTTTGGAATTAAGTAATCATGATCTAGGTAATCATATGAATAAATACAAGTCAAAACACAGATGACAAATGAATCGATTTTACCCAAAACACTCTTTAACATGGAATTTACAAAAGAACGGGTAATATAAAGTCATAAGTGAACCATATATGATATAATAACAATGAATATGATTCTGTAATAAGTCAATGACATTATTTAAATCATTATACATGAGGTTTGGATACGTACGAAGCATATCTGACCTAAGGTAAGGGATAACTTTTCCAATTTCATTTTTATCCGAGATTGTTTATTCGTAAGTATTTAGTGGGGTTATTGATATCATCCATGTCCATGTTTTATAAAAGTGTTTTCATGTATGTTTAAAGTCATTTTTACCCATTTTTGACTTTTAATACATGGTATGTAAGGAATCTTTTTTTTTTACGTTACGAGGTACTTTTTTGACTTTTCCGACAAAAGTACGAGGAGAATGTTATTTTTAAAATATATGGTGTGAAAGGATTTTTATGGTTTTATAAAGCCTTATTTTCATGAAGCTTCCTCCAAAATATTTGATGACTATTTTCAACAAAATCCTTTTCTTTTAAAATTTTATGACATTTTGTGAAAAGAAAATTATTTTGAAGAAGAAAGGATATTTTCCTCAAGAATTTATTTCAAATGTTTTATCAAAACCATTTTCCATCTAAGATGACATTATTTGATATGTGTATGTTTAAGTTTAATGTCTCTATTATTTACATGGTTCACTTTTGTTATGATTAAATGTCCATTTGTTTTACATGGATTATGAAATGATGGGATGATGTTGATGAAACCCATTTTATTCATTAGGTTATGATGAATATTTTAAGTTTATTTTGTGGAACAAGTAAGAATGATATCATTATGAGATGGATGGGACCTATATATCCCTCCAATTCATTGGGTAAAGATTTATATCTCATGATATAAACATGGCTGGAATAGCAAGTTAAACCGGTTCAGTAATACAGGACTGAAACAAGGAGTGAACTTGATTTAGAAAGGGCTTTTTTCCAGTAAGATGGTCTTGGCAGCAATGCCTTGGCTACTATGGAAATCATAACATGTGATTAATGGTTTCCACAATTACATGTTTTATTCCCATGCTATTTTATCATTCTTAATGTTTCTTTATGTTCTATTCCATACATACTTCCATGTTTTATGTCATTGCTCAAGCTTTTGATGTTTAAACATTATGTTAATGTTTTTAAGTTCAAATGTATATGGTATGTTTTATTTTATCCATGATTACCCTTATTGAGAATTTGAGATCACCCTTTTTATGTTTTCTTTTCCTCATGATATAAAGAACAGTTTTAGGTAAGAAAAAAAGGGGAATATCTTTATGGAAGATGTTGAAGATCTTTCACCACAATTAGAAGATTACGTTCCAAGTTTCCAAAGACACTAAACTATTACGGTCCTTATGTGTCTATTTTTGTTATGTATTAAGTATTCCGAAAAAGTAAAGTAATTTTCATGTATGTCAGGCTTCAGGTCTCTACAGTTGAAATCAGAGGAAAGGTTTAGTCAACCTTTTGAAACTAGGATGCAAAAATGTTAGTGAGATCACTAGAGATATTTCTAAGGTATGTCTAGGGATGTCCCTAAGGATAAGTATATGTATAGGATATATTCCTAGAACTACGTTAACGATCTTAGAATTTAACCTAAGATATTAGATATTGAGGGTGCTCCCCCTTTACTATGTTGTTTTCCCTAGCATGATTTTTTCCTCTCATACTATTCTTTTTGAGATTTAGAAAATTGCTGGAAAGAGGAAGATTCATGATAATGGAGGATATGGCGGACAATGGAATGATATTATTCATGAGAAACCAAATGAAACGGGATTCGGAAGTCCAAACATCGTTGTTATGCCTAATCAGAAATCTCATAATATGATCAATAATCTGAACATTGGTAAGTTTCCTGACTCAGATAATAAGAGAAAGACAGAGTTTCTTGATGATCATAGAGGATAGAAAGTTCAATTTCCCTCATGTAAATCATGTGGGAAGAGGCATTGGGGAGATTGTTTCAAGGGAACTGGAAGATGCTTTGGGTGTAGAAAATAAGGACACAAAGCCAGTAGGTGAAAAGGAAAAGGTTCAGTTAACACCATATATGGGGATAATGGTATTGCTACGGCATCAACAATGGTTCAATGTTTTAAATGTGGAATGTACGGGCATTATGCAAACCAATTCCCTAAAGGAAAGTCTCATGAAGAGAATCAGTATGGTCGTATGGGTAATATTTATGTTGTTGATGATGAAGCGACTACAAATGATATGTGAGATGAAATAATTGTTGAAGCTTGGTCAATGGTTTAAGAAGGTAATGGAATGATTACATGTTTATCAAGTGTAATGTTGTATAAGTAATCTCATGTTACTATGGAATAAAGGGACATCTAATGATTGTTACACTGTTGTCTTTCCTTGAGTTTTGAATGTGTAAGATTAATGGTACCAGTATCCATGAAAGGTTATTCAAATATTTTTGGAAAGTAGATGATATGCATAAAATGAAGGGATAAGAAGACAATGAGATGTTTGATTGTATTCATGAGCTCATGACTGATATAAGGACTAAGTGATATTATGGTTTGATTATATAGAAATTTTGGGATTTTTGTATGTGGAAAGAGTTAACTTTTGACAGTATTCATTTTTTCACGATGGTTAAATGGGTATTCATTTTTCAAGAGAATACATGATTAAGGTATTCACATGTTTGTAATTTGACCAACAAGATATATCTTATGATATATGGGGGATAAATGATGTAATTCACGTGATTGTTATTTGACATTTCAAGTGATAATTTTCTTAATACTGTGAGCTTGACCGAAGTATTTTAGATAAGCCTAAAGAATGGAATGGATTATGTTGGACATAAGTTAGTATTGTTTAAGGATAAAACTTTTTTTAATATTATTGATGGGATGTTATAGTAATGTAGTTTAAAAAAAGGACAACCTACAGGACTGGCGACAACCCATCACGTCGGACAAGGCTGTGGGAATCGAACCCACAACCGAAGTGCGACTAGCCTTTATCGCCTACCACTAGCCTACAGGAAGTCCCTGGTTAGTAGAAACTAGTTTTATTTTATTTAGCGGTATGATATATGAAGTAGAAGTTCATTTTTGGATCCATATATGATTAATCTAACCATATGATGGACTTATAACTTTTTCTAACCTTTTTTTTGAAATAGATGGAATGACCCATCATTATATCACACGATCTGCTAACACATCACAAATAACAAATTCAACTTCATTTCAACAAGGGATGAAGTGGAAATTGTTCAATTCACGAACAACTGTGAGATTGTACCAAAATCATGTAAGTATTTGTTTTTATTCATCAACTTTAGGGAAATGATCTTGAAAACCAAAAATGTTGTCCTAGTGACCTTATATCCGATGAATCAGATGGCACCTTATATCATCACAAATCTATGGCTATGTGATTGTTGGATTTTTCATATCCATTTTCTCTACCACTCTCTATCAGAACATGATGGTTAGATTTCTCTTCCATATCTATATTTTCACCTCTGTTATCATATGTGGAAACCCAGTGATTAGTTTATTTGGGTAACTATTACATTTCATACTTTACTTTATAAAGATAAGTTTTGGTATTTTTTTTACGATGTGGGTTTCAATTAAAGAAACTTTCAAGTAGAAAACCATTTATAACCCCGATGAATTTCGAGGGAGAAATTCATTTTAAGGGGGGTAGAATGTAATAACCCGATATTTTATAAGATATATTCTTTTTAATTTCTTTCATATCTTCTGTTGTACGATACACCAAGATTATCTTGCGCTATACGCAACATCGTATTTGCTTGCAATATACGCAACACTAATCTTGGATCGTGTTACACACAATTTCATATTTGTTTGATAGTAGTTATTCTATGAAACATTGAGTATATATATATGTATTCAATGTATTTTGTTATACTCAACAAAAAATTAGTCGTTCAGTACATGCAACCCTGACTTGGCTTGCATTACACGCAATCACGACCTTCCTCGATAGCGTGTGTTGTACGCAATACCGAGTTTTACTAAACAATGATTTATTTTTATAATATTATTATAAACTAGCCGTTATGAATAGTATTAACTAAATTATGAATTTTATAACATTATTATTCATCCTACACATTTTCTAGAATATGGTATAAGAAAAAAATAATTTTTTTCGGGTAAAATAAGTATTTTTAAAAAAATGCAGTTTTGCCGCCTTTTGATGGCACAACCACTTTAAATCTAGTTTTTGACATGTTTATAAGTTAAATTTTACAAAATAAAATTTTTCTTTGGAATTAGGATATAAAATTTTTCCTTGGATAAATTTTTCATATAATTATGATAACTTTCATATTTTAATGAATAGTAAAAACACGCTATATTTTAATTAAAAACAACTTTTTTCATCGTAATAACTTATGTGGAAAAATTATAATATTGAATGGTTTTAAAGTATAAATATAATATATTTTTACCATTTAATATAATGTATGTCATTATCATTGATTTTACATTGAATTCGTAGGTTAAATCAATTCAATCTTTTGCAATGTTTTAAACAAAAACCTATCTTCATTCGACAAAGGGATTAATTTTAATTTAATTTCTGAAACTTTTGTGTATTGAATTTTAAAGAATGGATTCCATATTTGGAATGAGTGGGTTCAAATTATGTTAATAGGTTACTTTTTATTTTTGGAAATTATGAATAGTAACTACGGTAAATTTTATTTACCCTAGTTAAAGGTAAATCAGGTAATTAAGGTTGAATATAATATTATAAAATTACCCTAAAACATGGAAAAATTCCATTGGATGACTAAAAGTCGACCCATATAATCTAAGGGTCGGATTATATTCATTTTATGGTCTTTTGACTATGAAAATAATTTAATTATTTTTAAAACCAAAGAAAGTGACAAATGTCACTCTCTTAAATCTTATAAGTATAATAATATTAATTTAGTGATAAACATCATAAAACTTAGAACATGAATAGTCCCCAGAAATCTAATAAAATTATCTACATCATGATAATTTATTTATATTTTTTAGGGATTAAATAATTATCATTAATGGTGATACATTAATGATGCAGAAATAATTTATTAAGTAGAAAATAAGTAATATAGTTTTTATTGAAATACAAATACCCATTAAAAGGCCCAAAAAACCTGTCAAAAACATATTTTTAGTGTATATCTATACCATAATCATCTAATTAACTAATATTTAACCGTTTAGAGTCTTATAAAAGTGATTATGACACTTATATTATTTTATTTTAAATGATGCCAAAATTGTCACCTTCATAATTTAATAAATATAACAATATAAATATTGTGATTTTAAGATGATAAATTCGAGTAAAAATATTATTGTGAAAGGTAATATATTTAGCTTCATCATAGGATTTTATTTTTAATTTTTATGCAACAAATATGTATATTAAATAATTACAAAAAAATGTTGTCGTAATTATTTTATTAAGAGATAAACCAAATAAATGGTTTAAAAAAAAATAAATATTATATGAACTATTTAATGTTATCCACTAACTTTATAGATACATATGGACTTTTATGGATCTATTAAAGCTTTTAGTTCTAACATATATTCTGTATATATTTTATTTAAATTCATATAAATGAATAGTGTCAAAACTGACACTATTGTTATTTTATAAAAATAACATATTATAAAGTTGTTTAAAAATCACAAATATATTTAAAAATTATTAATTTTAATTTATATGGTCTAAAATGTTATAAAGTATCCAATTATGGACAATTCACAACAAATAAGTAATTTTTTGGTATAATTTAAAATTTAAAATGTTATTACCACAAATAAAATTGATTAAGTCAGGATAAATCAAGATGATAATGTTTAAAATAATTTCCTAACATGTCTAAATTTTTTTGGTGGATGAGATTAAAACCCTATATCATCTAATATTAGAATATGAGTCATTTGTGGTGGTTTTTAAGTGGGGTTAGTTTTATTATAACTTAATATGTTTTAGATTTCCAAAGGTGCCCCTCTCCTCCCTTATAAAAGGGAACCTCTTCCCTCCCTTCCTCACACCAATTTGAGCCTTCAATATCGTCCAACACCTGAAAAATTATCTTATACACTTCCCTAGAAACATCCTAGAGGTCTTGGTATTTTTCAAAGACCAATTTTAGTGCCCAATGGGGAGGTCTCAAAGAGGCGCTTCAAAGAAGAGGTAATGTCTGTTACCGATTCTTTCAACTTTATTTCTTCTTCTAATTCTTATTCTTTAGTTGTTTAATTATGAAGTAATAACATCAGTATCACTCATATAATGATATTTTATTATAAGTATGAAAAAACCCTATTTAACCATCTATCCATCCTACGGAAAACGAAATCACCGCTCGTGCGTACGTACAGAATACCATCTCCATGCCGTGGCGTAATCTGTTTTTCCAACACCACCTTACTTGGATTGGTATAATAGTGTAAAGAATAAATATACATAGTTAATATAACATCATACTAATTATGATATAGTTTATCATCCTGTCAAATTCAATTCAATAATTATGGGAACAATATCATCGCTCGTACGTACGTACGGACTACCGTCTCCACAACGCGATGAGATTCATTATCCATGTTAACCATTTAAGAACTATTATAAAGTATATATAAGAAATAATAATGAAATATATGACATTATAAAGCTACTTTATTTATGTATATATATATATATATGTATGTCATCTACTTAATTCCATTCAACTCAATAAGGAAATGAAAACAACGTTCATGCGTATGTACGACCTACTGTCTCCATGAACGGTGTATTTCTTTCCATTTATCAATATATTATATATATGTATATTATGAATATATATTATATATAAATCATTTTTTATATTCTGGAATTATTTAATCGTGATCTAAGTAATCATATGAATAATTGCAAGTCAAAACACAGATGACAAATGAAACGATTTTACCCAAAACACCCTTTAACATGGAATTTACAAAAGATCGGGTAATATAAAGTAATAAGTGAACAATATATGATATAATAACAATGAATATGATTCTTTAATAAGTGAATGACATTATTTAAATCATTATACATGAGGTTTGGATACGTACAAAGCATATCGGACCTAAGGTAAGGGAAAACTTTTCCAAATCTCATTTTAATCCGAGATTATTTGTTCTTAAGTATTTACTGGGTTAATTTCTATCATCCATGTCCATGTTTTATAAAAGTGTTTTCATGTATGTTTAATGTCATTTTAACCCATTTTTGACTTTTACTACATGGTATGTAAGGAATCTTTCTTTTGTTTACGTTACGAGGTTCTTTTTTTACTTTTCGGACAAAAGTACGAGGAGAATGTTATTTTTAACATATACGGCTTGAAAGGATTTTTATGGTTTTGTAAAGCTTTATTTTCATGAAGCTTCCTCCAAAATATTTGATGACTATTTTCAACAAAATCCTTTTCTTTTAAAATTTTATGATATTTTGTGAAAAGAAAATGATTTTGAAGAAGAAAGGATATTTTCCTAAAGAATTCATTTCAAATGTTTTATCAAAACCATTTTCCATCTAAGATGACATTATTTGATATGTGTATGTTTCAAGTTTAATGACTCTATGATTTAAATGGTTCACTTTTCTTATGGTTAAATGTCCATTTGTTTTATATGGATTATGAAATGATGGGATGATGTTTATGAAACCCATTTTATTCTTTGGGTTATGATGAATGTTTTAAGTTTATTTTGTGGAACAAGTAAGAATGATTTCATTATGAGATGGGTGGGACCTATATCTCCCTCCAATGCATTGGGTAAAGATTTATATCTCATGAGATAAACATGGTAGGAACGACAAGTTAAATCGGTTTAGTAATACAGGACTGAAATGAGGAGTGAACTTGATTCAGAAAGGGACTTTGTCCATTAAGATGGTCTTGGCAGCAATTCCTTGGCTACTATTGAAATCATAACATGTGATTAATGGTTTCCAAAATTACATGTTTTATTCCCATGCTATTTTATCATTCTTAATGTTTCTTTATGATCTATTCCATACGTACTTCCATGTTTTATGTCATTGCTCAAGCTTTTGATGTTTAAACATTATGTTGATGTTTTTAAGTTCAAATGTATATGGTATGTTTTATTTTATCAATGCTTACCCTTTCTGAGCATTTGAGCTCACCCTTTTTATGTTTTCTTTTCCTCAGGATATAAATGAAGGTTTTAGGTATGAAAAAAAGGGGATGATCTTTATGGGAGATGTTGAAGATCTTTCACCACAATTAGAAGATTACGCTCCAAGTTTCCAATGACACTAAACTATTACTGTTCTTGTGTGTCTGTTTTGGTTATGTATTAATTATTCCGCAAAAGTGATGTAATGTTCATGTACGTCAAGCTTCAGGTCTCTACATTTGGTATCAGAGGAAAGGTATAGTCAACCATTGGAAACTAGGATGTGAAAATGTTAGTGAGATCACTAGATATATTTCTAAGGTATGTCTAGGGATGTCCCTAAGGATAAGTGTACATATAAAATATATTCCTATAAATATGGTAACGATCATAGAATTTAACCTAAGATGTTAGATATTGAGGGTGCTCCCCCTTTACTATGTTGTTTTCCCTAGCATGATTTTTCCCTCTCACACTATTCTTTTTGGGTTTTAGAAAATTGCAGGAAACAGGAAGATTCATGATAATGGAGGATTTGATGGACAATGGAATGATATTATTCATAAGAAACCAAATAAAACGGGATTTGGAAGTCCAAACATCGTTATTATGCCTAATCAGCAATCTCATAATATGATCAATAATCTCAACTTTGGTATGTTTCTCGACTCAGATAATAAGAGAAAGATGGAGTTTCTTGATGATCAAAGAGGAAAGAAAGTTCAATTTCCCTCATGTAAATCATGTGAGAAGAGGCATCAGGGAGATTGTTTCAAGGGAACTGGAAGATACTTTGGTTGTAGAAAAGAAGGACACAAAGCCAGTAAGTGCAAAGGAAAAGGTTCATTTAACACCATGGATGGGGATAATGGTATTGCTACGACATCAACAATGGTTAAATGTTTTAAATGTGGAATGTACGGGCATTATGCAAACCAATTACCTAATGGAATGTCTAATGAAGAGAATCAGTATGGTTGTATGGGTAATATTTATGTTGTTGATGATGAACAGACTACAAATGATATGTGAGATGAAAGAATTGTTGAAGTTCGGTCAATGGTTTAAGAAGGTAGTGGAATGATTACATGTTTATCAAGTGTAATGTTGTATAAGTAATCTCATGGTACTATGGAATAAAGAGACATCTAAGGATTGTTAAACTGTTGTCTTTCCTTGAGTTTTGAAAGTGTAGGATTAATGGTACCAGTATCCATGAAAGGTTATTCAGATATTTTTAGAAAGTAGATGATATGAGCATAATGAAGGGATACGAAGATAATGAGATGTTTGATTGTATTCATGAGCTAATGACTGATATAAGGACTAAGTTATATTATGGTTTGATTATATAGAAATTTTCTGATTTTGGTCTGTGGAAAGAGTTAACTTTTGATAGCATTCATGTTTTCACTAAGGTTAAATGGGTATTAATTTTTTAAGAGAATACATGATTAAGGTATTCACATGTTTGTAATTTGACCAACAAGATATATCTTATGATATATGGGGGATAAATGATGGCATTCACATGATTGTTATGTGAAATTTCAAGTAATCATCTTCTTTATACTATGATCTTGGACCGAAGTATTTTAGATAAGCCTAAAGAATGGAATGGATTATGTTGGACATAAGTTAGTATTGTTTAAAGTTAGAACCTTTTTTGATATTATTTATGGGATGTTATAGTAATGTAGTTTTATAAAAAGGACAACCTATAGGACTGACGACATCCCATCGCGTCGGACAAGGCTGTTGGAATCGAACCCACAACCGAAGTGCGACTGGCCTTTATCACCTACCACTAGCCTACAGGAAGTCCCTGGTTTGTAGAAACTAGTTTTATTTTATTAAGCGGTATGATATATGAAGTATAAGTTCATTTTTGGAACCATATATGATTAATCTAACCACATGATGGACTTATAACTTTTGCTAACCTTTTGTTTGAAATAGATGGAATGACCCATCATTCTATCACACAATCTGCTAACACATCACGAATAACAAATTCAACTTCATTTCATTAAGGGATGAAGTGGAAATTGTTCAATTCACGAACAACGGTGAGATTGTACCAAAATCATGTAAGTATTTCTTTTAATTCATCAACTTTAGGGAAATGATCTTGAAAACCAAAAATGTTTTCTCAGTGACCTTATATCCAATGAATCAGATGGCACCTTAGATCATCACAAATCTATGGCTTTGTGATTGTTGGCTTTTTCATAGTCATGTTCTCTACCACTCTCTATCAAAACATGATGGTTAGATTTCTCTTCCATATCCATATTTTCACCTATGTTATCCTATGTGGAAACCCAGTGATTAGTTTATTTGGGTAACTATTATGTTTCATAATGTAGTTTATAAAGATAAGTTTTGGTATTCCTTTTTACGATGTGGGTTTCAATTAAAGAAACTTTCAAGTAGAAAACCATTTATAACCCCGACGAATTTCGAGTGCGAAATTCATTTTATGCGGGGTATAATGTAATAACCTAAGATTTTATAAGATATATTTTTTTAAATTTCTTTCATATCTTTTATTGTACGATACACCAAGATTATCTTGCATTATACACAATATCGTATTAGCTTGCAGTGTACGCAACACTAATCCTGGATCGTGTTACACACAATTTCATGTTTGTTTGATAGTAGTTATTCTACGAAATATTGAGTATATATATATGTATTCAATGTATTTTGTTATACACAACAAAAAAGTAGTCGTGCACTACACAAAACCCTGACTTGCATTGCATTACACGCAATCACGACCTTCCTTGATTGCGTGTGTTGTACACAATACCGAGTTTTACTAAACAACGATATATTATTATAATATTATTATGAACTAGCTGTTATGAATAGTATTAAATAAATTTTAAATTTTATAACATTATTATTCATCCTACACATTTTCTGGAACATGGTATAAGAAAAAAATAATTTTTTTGGGTAAAATAATTATTTTTAAAAAAATGCAGTTTTGCCGCCGTTTGATGGCGCGCCCACTTTAAATCTAGTTTTCGACATGTTTATATGTTCAATTTAACAAAATAAAATTATTCTTTGGAATCAGGATATAAAATTTTTCCTTGGATAAATGTTTCATGTTATTCTGATAACTTTCATATTTTAATGAATAGTAAAAACACGATATATTTTAATTAAAAACAACTTTTTTCATCATAATAACTTATGTGATTAAATTATAATATTGAATGGTTTTAAAGTATAACTAAAATATATTTCTACCATTTAATATAATGTATGTCATTAGAATTGATTTTACATTGAATTCGTAGGTTAAATTAATTCATTCTTTTGCAATGTTTTGAACAAAAACCCGTATTCATTCGACAAAGGGATTAATTTTAATTTAATTTCTGCAACTTCTGTGTATTGAATTTGAAAAAATGGATTCCATATTTGGAATCAGTGGTTCCAAACTATGTTAATAGGCTACTTTTTATTTTTCGGAATTATGAATAGTAACTACGGTAAATTTTATTTACAATAGTTAAAGGTAAATCAGGTAATTAAGGGTGAATATAATATAATAAAACCACCCTAACACAAGACAAAATTCTATTGGATGACTAAAAGTCGACCCATATCACCTAAGGGTTGGATTAGATTCATTTTATGGTCTTTTGACTATGAAAATAATTTAATTATTTTTAAAAACAAAGAAAGTGACAACATGTCACTCTCTTAAATCGTATAAGTATAATAATTTTAATTTAGGGATAAACATCATAAAACTTCGAACATGAATAGTCTTCAGAAATATAATAAAATTATCGACATCATGATAATTTATTTAGATTTTTGAGGGATTAAATAATTATCATTAATGGTGATACATTAATGATGCATAAATTATTTATTAAGTGAAAAATCAGTAATATAGTTTTTATTGAAATAATAATACCCATTAAAAGGCCGAAAAACCTGACCAAAACTTATTTTTATTGTATATATATACCATAATCATCTAATTAACTAATATATAACCGTTTATAGTCTTATAAAATTGATTATATCACTTATATTATTTTATTTTAAATGATGCCAAAGTTGTCACCTTCATAATTTAATAAATATAACAATATAAATATTGTGATTTTAAGATGATAAATTCGAGTAAAAGTATTAATGTAAAAGGTGATATATTTATCTTCATCATAAGATTTTATTTTTAATTTTTATGCAACAAATAAGTATATTAAATAATTATAAAAAAAATGTTCTAGTAATTATTTTATTAAGAGATATACCAAATAAATGGTTTTAAAAATAATAAAATAAATATTATATGAACTATTTAATTTTCTCCATTAATTTTATAGAAACATATGTAATTTTAAGAACATATTAATGCTTTTAGTTCGAACATATATTCTGTATATATTTTATTTAAATTCATATAAATGAATAGTGTCAAAATTGACACTATTGTTATTTTATAAAAATAACATATTATAAAATTGTTTCAAAATCACAAAAATATTTAAAAATTATAAATTTAAATTTATATGGTCTAAAATTTTATAAAGTATCCAATTATGGAAAATTCACAAAAAATAAATAATTTTTTGTTATAATTTAAAATTTAGAATTTTATTACCACAAATAAAATTGATTAAGGATAAATCAAGTTGATAATGTTTAATATAATTTTATAACATGTCTAAATTTTATTGGTTGATGATATTACAACCCTATATCATCTAATATTTGAATATGTGTCATTTTTGGTGGTTTTTACGTGGGCTTAGATTTATTATAAATTAATACTTTTGGGATTTCCAAAGGTGCCTCTCTCCTCCCTTATAAAAGGGAACCTCCTCCCTCCCTTCCTCACACCAATTTGAGCCTTCAAGATCGGCCAACCCCTAACATATTATCTTCTAAACTTCACTAGAAACATCCTAGAGATCCTGGTATTTTTCAAAGACCAATTTTAGTGACCTAAGTGGAGGTCTCAAAGAGGCGCTTCAAAGAAGAGGTAATGTCTGTTACTGATTCTTTCAACATTATTTATTCTTCTACTTCTTCTTTTTTAGTTGTTTAATTATGAAGTAATAACATCAGTATCACTCATATAATGATATGTTTTTATAATTATGAAACAACCCTATTTCACCATCTATCCATCCTACAGAAAACGAAATCACCGCACGTGCGTACGTACGGAATATCGTCTCCATGCCGTGGTGTAATCTGTTTTTCCAACACCACCTTACTTGGATGGGTATAATGGTGTAAAGAATAACTATAAATAGTTATTATAACATCATACTTATTATTATATATTGTATCATCCTATCCAATTCAATTCAATAATTAGGGGAACGATATCATCGCTCGTGCGTACATACGGACTACCTTCTCCACGACACGATTAGATTCATTCTCCATGTTAACCATTTAAGAATGATTATAAAGTATATATAAGAAATAATAATGAAATATATGAAATTATAAAGCTACTGGAATTATTTATATATTTATATTTATGTCATCTACTTAATTCCATTCAACTCAATAAGGAAACGAAAACAGCGTTCATGCGTACGTACGACCTACCGTCTCCATGAACGGTTTATTTATTTCCATTTATCGATCTATTATATATATGTATATTCTGAATATATATTATATATAAATCATGTTTTATATTCTGTAATTAAGTAATCATGATCTATGTAATCATATGAATAATTACAAGTCAAAACACGGACGACAAATGAAACGATTTTACCCAGAACACTCTTTAACATGGAATTTACAAAAGAACGGGTAATATAAAGTCATAAGTGAACCATATATGATATAATAAAAATTAATATGATTCTGTAATAAGTCAATGACATTATGTAAATCATTATACAGGAGTTTTGGATACGTACGAAGCATATCAGACCTAAGGTAAGGGATAACTTTTCCAATCTCATTTTTATCCGAGATTGTTTATTCATATGTATTTACTGGGGTTATTTCTATCATACATGTCCATGTTATATAAACGTGTTTTCATGTATGTTTAAAGTCATTTTTACCCATTTTTTACTTTTACTACATGGTATGTATGGAATCTTTCTTTTGTTTACGTTACAAGGTACTTTTTTGACTTTTCTGACAAAAGTACGAGGAGAATGTTATTTTTAACATATACGGAGTGAACTGATTTTTATGGTTTTATAAAGCCTTCTTTTCATGAAGCTTCCTAAAAAATATTTGATGACTATTTTCAAAAAAAAACATTTTCTTTTAAAATTGTAAGACATTTTGTGAAAAGAAAATGATTTTGAAGAAGAAAGTATATTTTCCTCAAGAATTCAATTCAAATGTTTTATCAAAACCATTTTCCATCTAAGATGACATTATTTGATATGAGTATGTTTCAAGTTTAATGTCTCTATGATTTACATGGTAAAATTTTCTTATGATTAAATGTCCATTTGTTTTATATGGATTATGAAATGATGGGATGATCTTTATGAAACCCATTTTATTTATTGGGTTTTTATAAATGATGTATGTTTATTTTGTGTCACAAGTAAGAATGATTTAATTATGAGATGGGTGGGACCTATATCTCCCTCCAATGAATTGGGTAAAGATTTATATCTCATGAGATAGACATGGCTAGAATGTTGAGTTAATCCGGTTTAGTATTACAGGACTAGAACGAAGAGTGAACTCGATTCAGACAGGGACTTTGTCCACTAAGATGGTCTTGGCAGCAATGCCTTGGCTACTATGGAAATCATTACATGTGATTAATGGATTCCACAATTACATGTTTTATTCCCATTTTATTTTATCATGATTTATGTTCCATTATGATCTATTCCTTATGTAATTCCATGTTTTATGACGTTGCTCAAGATTTTGACGTTTAAACATTATGTTCATGTTTTTATGTTCAAATGTATATGGTATGTTTTATTTTATCAATGCTTAACCTTATTGAGAATTTGAGCTCACCCTTTTTATGTTTTCTTTTCCTCAGGATATAAAGAAAGGTTTTAGGTAAGAAAAAAAGGGGAAGATCTTTATGGGAGATGCTGAAGATCTTTCACCACAATTAGAAGATTACGTTCCATGTTTCCAAAGACACTAAACTATTACGGTCCTTGTGTGTATTTTTTTGTTATGTATTAAGTATTCCGCAAAAGTAATGTAATGTTCATGTATGTCAGGCTTCGGGTCTCTATAGTTGGTATTAGAGGAAAGGTTTAGTCAACCTTTGGAAACTAGGATGCGAAAATGTTAGTGAGATCCCTAGAGATATTTCTAAGGTTTGTCTAGGGATGTCTCTAAGGATAAGTATACGTATAGGATATAGTCCTAGAACTATGGTAACAATCTTAGAATTTAACCTAAGATATTAGACATTGAGGGTGCTCCCCCTTTTCTATGTTATTTTCCCTAGCATGATTTTTGCCTCTCACACTATTTTTTTGGGATTTAGAAAATGGCTGGAAACAGGAAGATTCATGATAATGGAGGATATGACGGACAATGGAATGATATTATTCATGAGAAACCAAATGAAACGGGATTGGGAAGTCCAAACATCGTTATTATGCCTAATCCGCAATCTCATAATATGATCAATAATCTGAACATTGGTAAGTTTCTCAACTCAGATAATAAGAGAAAGATGGAGTTTTTGATGATCATAGAGGAAAGAAAGTTCAATTTCCCTCATGTAAATCATGTGGGAAGATCCATCGGGGAGATTGTTTCAAGGGAACTGGATTATGCTTTGGGTGTTGAAAATAAGGACACAAAGCAAGTAAGTGCAAAGGAAAAGGTTCAGTTAACACCATGGATGGGAATAATGGTATTGCTATGACATCAACAATGGTTCAATGTTTTAAATGTGGAATGTACAGGCATTATGCAAACCAATTCTGTAACGCCCCGACCCCATCTACCCAGAGCCGGTGCATTACTTCGTAACATTGGCATGATCACAAAAGATCAAGTCTCGAAAGACCGATTAGTTTAGTAGCCTTGGAAACACTAGATACATTCATAAGTCTTTCATTACATCAAAAAGTAAACAAACTACAATAACATGGTCTTCATAGTCCACAATCATATCCCTTTCTGACTACCCCTGTAGGTCATTCATAAAATACTTCTTCACATCCTGGAAAATATTAAATCATTGAAAGGGGTGAGCTCAGATGCTCAGTAAGGATAACAATATAGCAGAAGCTTTCATAAATAAACATAAACATTTAAGGAAGTGTTTAACTAAAACAAAAGCCTTTTAAACTTGAACATCAACATAATATGGCAAAAGTAAAATGAGATAATGCCATTCACTTCTTCACATGGATATTCTACTGGTCGAATAATCACATGCAATATCAATAACCACTTTCATAATGAGGGAATGTATAATGCCAGACATTCTGAAACATTTTGTCAAGGCCTCGGCCAAGACGTCTAAAATGATTAAGGCCTCGGCCAAAACCATAAATCAAATTGGGAAAGGGCCTCAGCCAATTCCACGTCTAGTTGTCTCATGAGACCTACCAATGCATCGAGGAGCTATAGCGGGCTCCACCCGTCACTTATTAAGTCCAATACATTCCTCATATGAATAGGTTTAAACATATCATAAACCATAACATAATCACATCACATAAAACATGCATAAAGGAAACATAAAATTTCCACATTTCAATCACAAGATATCAATACAACACATTGATATAATAAAAACACTTTCAAAAGCATTTTCAATACCAAAATAAAAGAAAGTTAAAACATTATATTTATTTATCATTAAAAAAAAGATGGCTTGTAGAGGAAGCCGAAACTCAAATAATGGTCATGGCGGCGGAGAAGTCGTTGTCGCTGCATAAGTACGGAAAGAAAAACATTCCCTTTTGTCATTTAGCAAAACGCTTCGTATAAAAAAGATTCCTTTTGAATAAACGTAAAAGTCAAAGGGGTTTATACACCGTATAAAAGAAAGTTGTGTATAAAACCAAATATGCCTCAATGAAAGGGGATTGAGACGAAGTCCTTAAAAAGATCATTTTTTTTAAATAAAGTACACCTATAATGTGTATTCACTATAAGTACACATAAATAATGTAAAAATAAAATATAGGACATAATTATATCATGACATAATTTAAAAGTAGGAGATTAACCCAAAGAATGGAAATTGGGTTAAGAAGTTCCCTTACCTTGTGTCCGTCTTGACTCAACCGTTCTTTAACCTCCTGAATAATAAACTAGAGTTAATATCTACCTTATTAAGAACCATTTTCAATTTCATTATCCTTTTTATATCACTTATTACAATGTTATGAACATTATTTAATTATTTAAGTTAATAACGGTCGTTTTGTCGATCTTTGGTACTTGAGTCAAAAATAAACTTCTTATAATTACAAGTTGTTCATGTGGTGAAATATCCATTATAAACAGAATTATATTCATGATGTAGATATCATATATATCATATATATACAGTATATACATTCATTCATAATGTCACGTAACATTTAGAGGTAATAAATGAAATGCACCGTTCATGGAGACAGTAAGCCGTACGTACGCATGAACGCTACTTTCATTTCAATTTCATATTTAATCGAACTAAATCATAATGATATAAATGTATAATATAATTCCAGTATAATATAGTGTATAATACCATTTACTCCATCCTTTATACATCCCACATATGGCATTAACGATTCAAATCACTTTGAGGGGGCGGTAGTCCGCACTTCCTAAAATGTAATTATCGCGTTTTACCCATAATGGGAATCATAAAGTATGCCATAAATGAGAAATACAGAAGCATAAGTAAAACATAAACATATTATATATCATATATAAAAATAGTGACATCTTAATGGCCACCTTTGAAGGTGTTATATGATTGTTGAACAATCATCGTTTCGTGAGGCAGAAATACTCCATCCACAGAAACCGTATGTTCTTTAACCATTAGATGTAGGTGTGTGTAAGTGTAGCTCGAACACTTCTTATAACAACATCCTAGTATATTGAGGATACTGTTGTTGTTACAAAAGAAATGAATAAAAAGAGTTTAGGGGGTTGGAGAAGAAAAATAAAACAAAACAACATTAGAAAAGACATTACCTCAAAATCGGGTAACTCTTTTTGATTTGAGCCAAAGGCTTCCTTGGGAAGAGTTATTGTAACACCCCGAGCTTCCACGATACGCTTCTCATTCAGTAATACAATAGCTTGCATTGTACGCAACTTCGAGTTCTAAAACACCGCGACTAATCAAAGTAGCCGTTATGAATAGTAATACCTTCTTTTTGAAATATTATAAATTTTATATGTCAAAATGGACTTCATTTTTGTATTCGTAATATCGAAATTAGCCTATGTTGAATTTTTGGTATTTTTCTGAGAACTTCTAAAATTTTATAAATAGTGAAAAATACTTAAAACAACTTTTTTAATCAAAATAATTTATAGTGATAAATTATAATATTTGGTGGTTTTAAAGTATAATTAGAATATATTTTTACCATTTTATCCAATGGTGGTCATTAGAAATAATTTAACATTGAAATTGGACATAAACAATTGCCAATCTTTTGATATAATTGTTTCTTAAAAACACGCTATTTGTTGTAACAGCGGGAATTAATTATAAAATTAATTAATGCAACTTATATGTTTGGAATTTTGTAAAATAGGCATCATTTTTGAATTCGGAATATCAATTATAGCTTAGGGTGAAATTTCGGCATTGTTCTGAAAAACTTCAATTTTTGATGAATAGTGAAACCACTAAGTGGTAGTTAAATAACTGATTTTTCGTTTAAATGAAATATTACCACTTCTGTGATTTGATTTTCAAAAATCCGACATACATGGTTTTCATTAAGAAGTAAAATGTGGTTCAATGGGATAAAAATAATTTTTTGGTGAATAGTAACTTATTAAGTTCTTAATCGCGATTAGTGGTAATTAGGGTAGTTTAAGGTATAAATAATACTTTAATAAATATTAAATGACCTAGACACATGTCCCAACCTCATTGGTTGTGTCATGGCCGACCAAGACAAGCCATGGCCTAACTTGGGGACCCCATGGATCCACTTTTGTAGGGAAATAACATAAATTACTTTTTATTTAATGTTAAAGTGAAAATGACACTAACATAAATTGTTCTACTAAAACAATTTTTAAGTAGGGTTACACAAGTCCAAATTTTGACTATAAATATTCATTAGAAAGCTAAAAATATTTCCTACATCATAGTATTTTTTTTATAATTTTTAGACATTAAATAAATTAAATTATTTATGACATCATTATGATGTGGCGATGACCTCATTATTTAACGATTTAAATAAAATGAGAAGATAATGCAAAATCCAAGTATTACACTTGTCCAAAACCAATTGGATGAGTGGATTTCGATGCCTTATCACCTTATCCACGAATTCTATCAATGTGGGACCTTTTAAAACCGAAACACATTTTCAAATAATGTAATGTTCCTTTACTTTCCAAAAGTGCCCCTCCTCTCCTCTTATAAAAGGCCCCCACCTCTACCTCATTTCACACACTCTTCAAGCCATTGGCTCGGCCAACCCCTGACCATTTGCTCTCTCCACATCCCTCTCCTCATCCTAGAGGATTCCCTTTGGGCAGAATCCTTTCAAAGGAAGCCTTTAGGCTCAACTCAAAAGGAGTTACACTTTTTAAGGTAATTCATTCTCTCATGTTCTTTTGTTTTATTTTGCTTCTCCAACCCCCTAAACTCTTTTTATTTACTTCTTTTGTAACAACACCAGTATCTTAAATATACTAGGATGTTGTTATAAGATTTATTTGAGCTACACTTCCACACAACTACATCAAATGGTTAAAGAACATAAGGTTTCCGTGGATGGCGAAATTCTGCCTCCCGAAACGATGATTGTTCAACACTCATTTAACACCTTCAAAGGTGGCCATTATGATGTCACTATTTTTATATATGATATATAATATGTTTATGTTTTCCTTAAGCTTCTGTTTTTTTCATTTTGGGCATACCTTTATGGTTTCCATTATGGGTAAAACACGATATCTTCATTTTAGGAAGCGCGGACTACCGCCCCCTGAAAGTGATTTGATTCGTTAATACCATATGTGGGATGTGTGAAGGATAAAGTTAATGATATTATATATGTTATTATACTGGAATTATAATATACTCTCATATAATTATGATTCCATTCCAGAAAATATGAAATAGAAATGGAAGTAGCGTTCATGCGTACGTACGGCTTACCGTCTCCATGAACGGTGCATTTCATTTCTTACCTCTAAATGTGATGTAATATTATAAATGAATGTATGTACTGGATATATATGACATATATGATATCTACATCATGAATACCATTCTGGATATAATGAACCTTTGACCAAATTAACAACATGTAAGTGTAAGAAGCCTATTTTTGACTTAAGAACCAAATACCGACAAAATGAACATTATTAACTTAAATAATTACATAATGTTCATATCATTGTAATAAGTGATATAATAAGGATAATGAAGTTGAAAATGGTTCTTAATAAGGTATATATTAACTCTAGTTTATTATTCAGGAGGTTAAAGAACGGTTGAGTCAAGTCAGACACGAGGTAAGGGAACTTCTTAACCCAACTTCCATTCTTTGGGTTAAT
Organism: Viscum album; assembly: GCA_963277665.1. Classification (NCBI taxonomy): domain Eukaryota; kingdom Viridiplantae; phylum Streptophyta; class Magnoliopsida; order Santalales; family Viscaceae; genus Viscum; species Viscum album. The sequence continues at coordinate 2,070,652,173 of OY728140.1, forward strand.
CTCCTACTTTCAAATTATGTCATGATATTATTATGTCCTATTTTATATTTTTACGTTATATATGTGTACCTATAGTGAATACACATAATATATCTATTTTATTTTAGAAATGATCTTTTTAAGGACTTCGTCTCAATCTCCTTTCATTGAGGCATATTTGGTTTTATACACAATTTTCTTTTATACGGTGTATAAACCCCTTTGACTTTTACGTTTATTCAAGAGGAATATTTTTTATACGAAGAGTTTTGCTAAACGACAAAAGGGAATGTTTTTCTTTCCGTACTTATGCGGCGACAACGACTTCTCCGCCGCTGTGACCATTATTTGAGTTTCGGCTTCCTCTACAAGCCATCATTTTTTTTAATGAAAAATAAATACAAAGTTTTAACTTTCTTTTATTTTGGTATTGAAAATGGTTTTGAAAGAGTTTTTATTATATCAATGTGTTGTATTGATATCTTGTGATTGAAATGTGGAAATTTTATGTTTCCTTTATGCATGTTTTATGTGATACGATTATGTTATGGTTTATGATATGTTTAAACCTATTCATATGAGGAATGTATTGGACTTAATAAGTGACGGGTGGAGCCCGCTATAGCTCCTCGATGCATCGGTAGGTCTCATGAGACAACTAGACATGGAATTGGCCGAGGCCCTTTCCCAATTTGATTTATGGTTTTGGCCGAGGCCTTAATTATTTTAGACGTCTTGGCCGAGGCCTTGACAAAATGTTTCAGAATGTCCGGCATTATACATTCCCTCATTATGAAAGTGGTTATTGATATTACATGTGATTATTCGACCAGTAGAATATCCATGTGAAGAAGTAAATGGCATTATCTCATTTTACTTTTGCCATATTATGTTGAAGTTCATGTTTAAGAGTCTTTTGTTTTAGTTATACATTGCCTTAAATGTTAATGTTTATTTATGAAAGCTTCCGCATTATTGTTATCCTTACTGAGCATTTGAGCTCACCCCTTTCAATGTTTAAAAATTTTCCAGGTTGTGAAGAAGTATTTTATGACTGACTTGCAAGAATAATCAGTGAAGATATGAGTGTGGACTATGAAGACCATGTTTTTTTGTAGTTTTTCACCTTTTGATGTAATGAAAGACTTATGAATGTATCTAGTGTTTCCAAGGCTACTAAACTAATCGGTCTTTCGAGACTTGATCTTTTGTGATCATGCCAATGTTACGAAGTAATGCACCGGCTCTGGGTACCTGGGGTCGGGGCGTTACAGTTGGTATCAGAGGCAGTTTAGTACTAACCTTGGAAGCTAGATGTAGATAAACTCTGATTAGAACGCATAGCCCAAAGATAGGCTTCGAGGATTAGTATAGAAGAACTTCCTAGAATTTTGGTATTATAGAGATGATATGAGTTTTCCGAGCAATACATCCCTGTCTGGATACGAGCAGGTAGAGGCGGCTCTGGCACAGATGTACCTAGGGGTAAAACCCGAAAACACCGCTTTGAGCTAGACTCGAACGGGAACTGGTGCACGACAACGGGCCTTGCTGCACTCTTGGTTACGACACTCCCGGGGGATACGCTTAGGATAATTCTCATTTTCTTTACAAACCACTATGAACGGTTATGAGTATATACTTCCTCAAATAAAACCTTTTTATGATTATGGATTATATCCATAAATAGTTCAATTTATGTTAAGTATTTTACAAGTATGGAATTATGTATTTTGATTCATAAACTAATCTAGTTTATGCCATTGTTTAGAAATGGCGCCTAGTAGAAGGAATGGAAACTGTATCAATGCACGAACTCCGTGTAGGGATTGCCCTCCTGCTCAAGATAATTATTGTGGACCTGAAGATACAACTGGTGCTGATCAACTTATTACCATACTGGGACAACTCACGCAGGTTATGAATAACAACCTTACTCGTATGGAGCACCCTGATCCGCAACGTGGAGGATCAATGCTAGACCGTTTCATGAGGCAACAACCGCCAACCTTCAATGGGAGTACAAATCCTACAGTAGCTGAGCAATGGATAAATTCCTTAGAGAAAATATTCCATGCCTTGGGGAGTAGTGAAAGGGAGAAGGTTGTCATGGCAGTTTACCGCCTCACTGGAGATGCCGATCAATGGTGGTCACTAATTCAAAACACAAAGGAAGATGATGAATTAACAAACATGGAATGGCAGGAGTTCAAAGAACTGTTCTTAGAAAAATACTTACCTCGAGACCATCGAGCGGATATGGAAAGGCAATTTTTGAGTCTGAGACAAAAGGAGGATGAGAATGTCGCAAAGTATGAGGCTAACTTTACAAGGTTAGCGAGGCATGCTGCAGATTATATACGTAACCCAAGAAGTAAGATTGATCGTTTCTTTGATGGGTTAAAACCATTTCTCCGTCGAGCTCTAGTGTCACAATCTTTCTCAACATACGAAGATATAGTCTCATGTGCTATCAAGACAGAAAAGGAATTCTCTAAGTCTTATGACAACAAAGTAAAGCAAGAGAAGAAGAGAACGGTGGAACAAGAGACAGATAAAGGGAAAAAGGGAAAGAAGGATTTTCCATTATGTGATAATTGTGGGAAGAATCACCCTGGTACTTGCCTAAAAGGAATGGGAGTCTGTTATAAATGTGGAGAAAAAGGTCACCAGGCACGTGATTGCAAGGGAAAGAAAGAGGCTGTCAAAGTTGAATGCTACAATTGTAGAGAAATGGGTCATTATGCAAATGAATGTCCTAAGCGTCAAGGAAACTTACCTCAGAAAAGGACAAGGGATCAAGGACAATCTTATGCTATTACTACAGTTGAAGCAGAATAACTAATGTATTGGTGCTTTTGGACTCAAGGATTATATTCTGGTTATAAGAATAATGTAATATATATATATGGATTGTACTGCATTACTTTTTGATTTCAGTAAGGTTTTAATATGATTAAGGTAATCATATTTTTGGTATGTGACAATAAGAGAAACATTTCTTTGTTTGGGGAATCTGATAAATTGATTTTGGAATTAAGAGACCTTTTAGAGAAAGTCTGGACAGAGGTATTTTGGATAACTATAAAGGTTGGAGTGGATTAAGTTGATTTTTGGATAGTATGGTTTAAGGTTAAAAAATTTATGAAGATTATTTTTGGAGTATTATAATACTATAGTTTTAGGAAAAGGACAACCTGCAGGGTGGGGCATAAACCGTCGCGTCAGACAAAGCTGTAGGAATCGAACCCACAATCAAAGTGCGACAGGCCTTTATTTCCTACCACTAGCCTACAGGAAGTCCCTGGTTATTACAAAATAATTTTACTAATCTAAATGGTATGTGTTAACCTTTGGTACCTTATACAATTAGGATAAATAGAATATTTTTGAGTTCTGTTACCATTTGGAGTAAAAGATGGGTTTGTGGTAAAAATTCATTAATGAATGAAAGTATACATAACAAGTATGTATATTCCCTTACGTTCTTAGTAAATCTCCTAAATAAAATCCTCAACATTATAAAAGGTAACTTAAAACAAAAATGTTGTCGGTTAACTTTTCCAACTAGGGATTCAATGACCGTTTAACCAATCACAAGTTTGTGATTTTCTTGTGGTTAAACTTTCTCCTAATCCTGTTTTCTATAACTCCCCATCAGACCTTGATGGTTTGTTTCTCCTCCATATCCATATTTTCATAGAATCCTATAATGGGCTATATCGGGTGACCTTTGTACTTATCCTGCTTTCTTTTAATGTTATATATTTATTAACCTTATTTTCGATGTGGGTTTTCCTCAAAGGTATTTTCTCTTTTCAACCTTGTATTTTCCAAGAAAAATTTCAAATTGCGAGGACGCAATTTATTGAAGGAGGGGAGAATGTAACACCCCGAGCTTCCACGATACGCTTCTCATTCAGTAATACAATAGCTTGCATTGTACGCAACTTCGAGTTCTAAAACACCGCGACTAATCAAAGTAGCCGTTATGAATAGTAATACCTTCTTTTTGAAATATTATAAATTTTATATGTCAAAATGGACTTCATTTTTGTATTCGTAATATCGAAATTAGCCTATGTTGAATTTTTGGTATTTTTCTGAGAACTTCTAAAATTTTATAAATAGTGAAAAATACTTAAAACAACTTTTTTAATAAAAATAATTTATAGTGATAAATTATAATATTTGGTGGTTTTAAAGTATAATTAGAATATATTTTTACCATTTTATCCAATGGTGGTCATTAGAAATAATTTAACATTGAAATTGGACATAAACAATTGCCAATCTTTTGATATAATTGTTTCTTAAAAACACGCTATTTGTTGTAACAGCGGGAATTAATTATAAAATTAATTAATGCAACTTATATGTTTGGAATTTTGTAAAATAGGCATCATTTTTGAATTCGGAATATCAATTATAGCTTAGGGTGAAATTTTGGCATTGTTCTGAAAAACTTCAATTTTTGATGAATAGTGAAACCACTAAGTGGTAGTTAAATAACTGATTTTTCGTTTAAATGAAATATTACCACTTCTGTGATTTGATTTTCAAAAATCCGACATACATGGTTTTCATTAAGAAGTAAAATGTGGTTCAATGGGATAAAAATAATTTTTTGGTGAATAGTAACTTATTAAGTTCTTAATCGCGATTAGTGGTAATTAGGGTAGTTTAAGGTATAAATAATACTTTAATAAATATTAAATGACCTAGACACATGTCCCAACCTCATTGGTTGTGTCATGGCCGACCAAGACAAGCCATGGCCTAACTTGGGGACCCCATGGATCCACTTTTGTAGGGAAATAACATAAATTACTTTTTATTTAATGTTAAAGTGAAAATGACACTAACATAAATTGTTCTACTAAAACAATTTTTAAGTAGGGTTACACAAGTCCAAATTTTGACTATAAATATTCATTAGAAAGCTAAAAATATTTCCTACATCATAGTATTTTTTTTATAATTTTTAGACATTAAATAAATTAAATTATTTATGACATCATTATGATGTGGCGATGACCTCATTATTTAACGATTTAAATAAAATGAGAAGATAATGCAAAATCCAAGGATTACACTTGTCCAAAACCAATTGGATGAGTGGATTTCGATGCCTTATCACCTTATCCACGAATTCTATCAATGTGGGACCTTTTAAAACCGAAACACATTTTCAAATAATGTAATGTTCCTTTACTTTCCAAAAGTGCCCCTCCTCTCCTCTTATAAAAGGCCCCCACCTCTACCTCATTTCACACACTCTTCAAGCCATTGGCTCGGCCAACCCCTGACCATTTGCTCTCTCCACATCCCTCTCCTCATCCTAGAGGATTCCCTTTGGGCAGAATCCTTTCAAAGGAAGCCTTTAGGCTCAACTCAAAAGGAGTTACACTTTTTAAGGTAATTCATTCTCTCATGTTCTTTTGTTTTATTTTGCTTCTCCAACCCCCTAAACTCTTTTTATTTACTTCTTTTGTAACAACACCAGTATCTTAAATATACTAGGATGTTGTTATAAGATTTATTTGAGCTACACTTCCACACAACTACATCAAATGGTTAAAGAACATAAGGTTTCCGTGGATGGCGAAATTCTGCCTCCCGAAACGATGATTGTTCAACACTCATTTAACACCTTCAAAGGTTGCCATTATGATGTCACTATTTTTATATATGATATATAATATGTTTATGTTTTCCTTAAGCTTCTGTTTTTTTCATTTTGGGCATACCTTTATGGTTTCCATTATGGGTAAAACACGATATCTTCATTTTAGGAAGCGCGGACTACCGCCCCCTGAAAGTGATTTGATTCGTTAATACCATATGTGGGATGTGTGAAGGATAAAGTTAATGATATTATATATGTTATTATACTGGAATTATAATATACTCTCATATCATTATGATTCCATTCCAGAAAATATGAAATAGAAATGGAAGTAGCGTTCATGCGTACGTACGGCTTACCGTCTCCATGAACGGTGCATTTCATTTCTTACCTCTAAATGTGATGTAATATTATAAATGAATGTATGTACTGGATATATATGACATATATGATATCTACATCATGAATACCATTCTGGATATAATGAACCTTTGACCAAATTAACAACATGTAAGTGTAAGAAGCCTATTTTTGACTTAAGAACCAAATACCGACAAAATGAACATTATTAACTTAAATAATTACATAATGTTCATATCATTGTAATAAGTGATATAATAAGGATAATGAAGTTGAAAATGGTTCTTAATAAGGTATATATTAACTCTAGTTTATTATTCAGGAGGTTAAAGAACGGTTGAGTCAAGTCAGACACGAGGTAAGGGAACTTCTTAACCCAACTTCCATTCTTTGGGTTAATCTCCTACTTTCAAATTATGTCATGATATTATTATGTCCTATTTTGTATTTTTACGTTCTTTATGTGTACCTATAGTGAATACACATAATATATCTATTTTATTTTAGAAATGATCTTTTTAAGGACTTCGTCTCAATCTCCTTTCATTGAGGCATATTTGGTTTTATACACAATTTTCTTTTATACGGTGTATAAACCCCTTTGACTTTTACGTTTATTCAAGAGGAATCTTTTTTATACGAAGAGTTTTGCTAAACGACAAAAGGGAATGTTTTTCTTTCCGTACTTATGCGGCGACAACGACTTCTCCGCCGCCGTGACCATTATTTGAGTTTCGGCTTCCTCTACAAGCCATCATTTTTTTTAATGAAAAATAAATACAAAGTTTTAACTTTCTTTTATTTTGGTATTGAAAATGGTTTTGAAAGAGTTTTTATTATATCAATGTGTTGTATTGATATCTTGTGATTGAAATGTGGAAATTTTATGTTTCCTTTATGCATGTTTTATGTGATACGATTATGTTATGGTTTATGATATGTTTAAACCTATTCATATGAGGAATGTATTGGACTTAATAAGTGACGGGTGGAGCCCGCTATAGCTCCTCGATGCATCGGTAGGTCTCATGAGACAACTAGACATGGAATTGGCCGAGGCCCTTTCCCAATTTGATTTATGGTTTTGGCCGAGGCCTTAATCATTTTAGACGTCTTGGCCGAGGCCTTGACAAAATGTTTCAGAATGTCCGGCATTATACATTCCCTCATTATGAAAGTGTTTATTGATATTACATGTGATTATTCGACCAGTAGAATATCCATGTGAAGAAGTAAATGGCATTATCTCATTTTACTTTTGCCATATTATGTTGAAGTTCATGTTTAAGAGGCTTTTGTTTTAGTTATACATTGCCTTAAATGTTAATGTTTATTTATGAAAGCTTCCGCATTATTGTTATCCTTACTGAGCATTTGAGCTCACCCCTTTCAATGTTTAAAAATTTTCCAGGTTGTGAAGAAGTATTTTATGACTGACTTGCAAGAATAATCAGTGAAGATATGAGTGTGGACTATGAAGACCATGTTTTTTTGTAGTTTTTCACCTTTTGATGTAATGAAAGACTTATGAATGTATCTAGTGTTTCCAAGGCTACTAAACTAATCGGTCTTTCGAGACTTGATCTTTTGTGATCATGCCAATGTTACGAAGTAATGCACCGGCTCTGGGTACCTGGGGTCGGGGCGTTACAGTTATGCCCAAAGTGAGGCTTCTAGGAGTAAGGGAGGAATGTTGGGAGAGTATTTGGGCAGAGGTTGGCCGATTCAAATGGCTTGAAAGTGTAAATGTGGTGGGAGAGGTGGGGGCCTTTTATAAGTGGAGAGGAGGGGAACTTTTGGAAAGATTGAAATGTTACATTATTTCACAATGCTTTTCGGATTCTAAAGGTCCCACACTTATATAATTCGAGGATAAGGTGATACGGTTTCTAAATATTCTCATCCAATAGGCTTTGGACAAGTTTAAGCCTTGGATTTTGCATTATCTTCTCATTTTATTTAAATCGTTAAATAATGAGGTCATCGCTGCATCATAATGATGTCATAAATAATTTAATTTATTTAATGTCTAAAAATTATAAAAAAAATACTATGATGTAGGAAATCTTTTTAGATTTCTAATTAATATTTATAGTCAAAATTTGGACTTGTGTATCCCCACTTAAAAACTGTTTTAGTAAAATAACTCATGTTTGTGTCAATTTAATTTTAACATTAAATAAATATATATTAATGTCATTTTCCAACCAAAGTGGCTCCATGGGGTCCCCAAGTTGACCCATGGGTTTTCTTGGTCGTCCATGACTCATACAATAGGAGTAGGACAAGTGTCAAGCTCATATCATATTATTAAAACATTGTTTTTACCTTAAACTACACTAATTACCTCTAATCGCGATTAAGAACTTAAAAGTTACTATTCACCAAAAAATTATTTTAATCTCATTGAACCACATTTTACTTCTTAATAACAACCATGTATGTCGGATTTTTGAAAATCAAATCACAGAAGTGGTAATATTTCATTTAAACGAAAAATCAGTTATTTAACTACCACTTAGTGGTTTCACTATTCATCAAAAATTGAAGTTTTTCAAAACAAGGCCAAAATTTCACCCTAAGATATAATTGATATTTCGAATTCAAAAATGATTTCTATTTTACAAAATTCTAAACATATAAGTTTCATTAATTAATTTTATAATTAATTCCCGCTGTCACAACAAATAGCGTGTTTTTAAGAAACAATTTATATCAAAAGATTGGCAATTGTTTATGTCCAATTTCAATGTTAAATTAATTCTAATGACCACCATTGGATAAAATGGTAAAAATATATTCTAATTATACTTTAAAACCACTAAGTAGTATAATTTATCACTATAAATTATTTTGATCAAAAAAGTTGTTTTTAAGTATTTTTCACTATTCATAAAAAATTAGAAGTTCTCAGAAAAATACCAAAAATTCAACATAGGCTAATTTCGATATTCTGAATCCAAAAATGAAGTCCATTTTGAAATATAAAGTTTCAATAATTTTAAAAAGTGGTTATTACTATTCATAACGGCTACTTTAATTAGTCGCAGTGTTTTAGAACTCGATGTTGCGTATAATACAACCTATTGCATTATTGAATGAGAAGCGTATCGTGGAAGCTCGGGGTGTTACATTCTCCCCTCCTTCAATAAATTTCGTCCTCACAATTTGAAATTTTTCTTTGAAAATAAAAGGTTGAAAAGAGAAAATACCTTTGAGGAAAACCCACATCGGAAATAAGATTAATAAAATTTAGCCTTAATAAGAGGGAAAGGGAAATGAAAAAGTCACCACCCAATTATGATCTCGATTAGGAGAACATTTGTGGAAATTAGAGACATATAATTGGAGGAAAAACGTAAATATTCGTAGGGAGTGATTGAGATCATCAATCACAATGAACTATCAAATTGAGGGCCTCAAAGCCTTCAATCTTTGTTGATTTAAAATATCATTAGTTCAACAAGACATAAGGTATTAGGATAACACATTTTTTGTTTTAATATCCCTTTACTAAAGTTTAAGAATTAATTTATTCATTGAATAACAGATAGGTATATATATATTTATGCTTGACAATTAGAGTTTCAACCTTCAACTCACCTTTCACTCAAAAAGATAATAGAACCCAAAAATATTATACTTATCCTAATTGTATAAGGTTCCAAATGTTAACACATACCATTTAGATTAGTAAAATAATTTTTTAATAACCAGGGACTTCCTGTAGGCTAGTGGTAGGAAATAAAGGCCTGTCACACTATGATTGTGGGTTCGATTCCTGCAGCTTTGTCTGACGCGACGAGTTATTCCCCACCCTGCAGGTTGTCCTTTTCCTAAAACTATAGTATTATAATATTCCAAAAATAATCTTCATAAATGCTTTAACCTTAAACAATACTATCCAAATATCAACTTAATCCATTGCAACCTTAATAGTTATCCAAAATACTTCTGTCCAACTCACAGTCCAAATTTTATAAGGAAGGTAAACATAATGAAGATCCTTTTTCCCACGTAACAACACGTGAATACCTTAATCACGTATTCTTTTTAAACATACTGAATTACCATGATCCCTTATTCCTTATAGAATACTAGATATACTCCTTCTATCCAAAAATGTTTACAAAACATCAATCAGTTTCAAGGAAGTTAAGTATATCCAATATAATTTATCCAAATCAATCACGTCTTATTCCAAAATCACAATCTCAGTATCAGAACCATATTATGGTCTATCTTTCTCTCAACCATATATTTTCCAAAAATTTAATCCTACTGTGGAGTCACTTTTCTTGGTTCCACACAATCTCAAGTCCTTGATGAAATAGTACTGCAGTACAATCCTTATATACTCCATAATCATTATAACCAATACATCATTGATACAACACTCAAATTCCAAAATTATTTAATAACAACATAAGAACTCTAATCATTACCCCTCATCCGTGGTAGTATCATAACTTGATTATTATCCAATAACATCATTTGGGGCATACTCTGATGATTTGGACATTGGTTTGCGTAGTGTCCCCAATCCTTGCAGAAGAAGCATTGTACATTTGAAACCATTTTCTTACCCTTGCAGTCACGCACTTTGTGTCCTTTTTCTCTACACTTATAACAAACTCCCATTCCCTTTAGGCAAGTTCCATGATGTTTTTTCCCACAATTACCACATATTGGAAAATTCTTCTTTCCCCTCATCCCTTTATCCATCATTCTCTCTTCCATCCCTTTCGTCTCTTGCTTCGCTTCAAAGCCATAGGACTCAGAGAATTCTTTACTTATCTTATTAAAACATGATACCATTTCTTCATATGTTGAGAACACATGGGAGACTATTTCCCTTCTAAATGTTGGCTTAATACCGTGAAAGATACGATACTTCTTACTCTTTGGATCAAACGTACTGCTGGAGTTCACATTCCTTCTACTGGGTGCCATTTCTATACAATGGCATAAAATAGATTAGTTTATGAATCAAAATACATAATTCCATACTTATAAAATACTTAACATAAATTGAACTATTTATGGATATAATCCATAATAATAAAAAGAAATGTTTCCTTTGAGAAAGTATATACTCATAACCCTTCATAGTGGTTTGTAAAGAAAATGAGATTTATCCTAAGCATATCCCCCGGGAGTGTCGTAACCAAGAGTGCAGCAAGGCCCGTTGTCGTGCACCAGTTCCCGTTCGAGTCTAGCTCAAAGCGGTGTTTTCGGGTTTTACCCCTAGGTACATCTGTGCCAGAGCCACCTCTACTTGCTCGTATCCAGACAGGGATGTATTGCTCGGAAAACTCACAAAATCTCTACAATAACAAAATTCTAGGAAGTTCTTCTATACTAATCCTCAAAGTCTATCTTTGGGCTATGTGCTCTAATCAGAGTTTATCTAAATCTAGATTCCAAGGTTAGTACTAAACTGCCTCTGATACCAACTGTAACGCCCTGACCCCAGCTACCCAGAGCCGGTGCATTACTTCGTAACATTGGCATGATCACAAAAGATCAAGTCTCGAAAGACCGATTAGTTTAGTAGCCTTGGAAACACTAGATACATTCATAAGTCTTTCATTACATCAAAAATTAAACAAACTACAATAACATGGTCTTCATAGTCCACAATCATATCCCTTTCTGACTACCCCTGCAGGTCATTTATAAAATACTTCTTCACATCCTGGAAAATATTAAAACATTGAAAGGGGTGAGCTCAGAAGCTCAGTAAGGATAACAATATAGCAGAAGCTTTCATAAATAAACATAAACATTTAAGGCAGTGTATAACTAAAACAAAAGCCTTTTAAACTTGAACATCAACATAATATGGCAAAAGTAAAATGAGATAATTCCATTTACTTCTTCACATGGATATTCTACTGGTCGAATAATCACATGCAATATCAATAACCACTTTCATAATGAGGGAATGTATAATGCCAGACATTCTGAAACATTTTGTCAAGGCCTCGGCCAAGACGTCTAAAATGATTAAGGCCTCGGCCAAAACCATAAATCAAATTGGGAAAGGGCCTCGGCCAATTCCACATCTAGTTGTCTCATGAGACCTACCGATGCATCGAGGAGCTATAGCGGGCTCCACCCGTCACTTATTAAGTCCAATACATTCCTCATATGAATAGGTTTAAACATATCATAAACCATAACATAATCGTATCACATAAAACATGCATAAAGGAAACATAACATTTCCACATTTCAATCACAAGATATCAATACAACACATTGATATAATAAAAACACTTTCAAAACCATTTTTAATACCAAAATAAAAGAAACCTAAAACATTGTATTTATTTATCATTAAAAAAAAGATGGCTTGTAGAGGAAGCCGAAACTCAAATAATGGTCATGGCGGCGGAGAAGTCGTTGTCGCCGCATAAGTACGGAAAGAAAAACATTCCATTTTGTCATTTAGCAAAACGCTTCGTATAAAAAAGATTCCTTTTGAATAAACGTAAAAGTCAAAGGGGTTTATACACCGTATAAAAGAAAGTTGTGTATAAAACCAAATATGCCTCAATGAAAGGGGATTGAGACGAAGTCCTTAAAAAGATCATTTTATTTAAATAAAGTACACTTATAATGTGTATTCACTATAAGTACACATAAATAATGTAAAAATACAATATAGGACATAATTATATCATGACATAATTTGAAAGTAGGAGATTAACCCAAAGAATGGAAATTGGGTTAAGAAGTTCCCTTACCTTGTGTCTGTCTTGACTCAACCGTTATTTAACCTCCTGAATAATAAACTAGAGTTAATATCTACCTTATTAAGAACCATTTTCAATTTCATTATCCTTTTTATATCACTTATTACAATGTTATGAACATTATTTAATTATTTAAGTTAATAACGGTCGTTCTCTCGATCTTTGGTACTTGAGTCAAAAATAAACTTCTTATAATTACAAGTTGTTCATGTGGTGAAATATCAATTATATCCAGAATTATATTCATGATGTAGATATCATATATATCATATATATACAGTATATACATTCATTCATAATGTCACGTAACATTTAGAGGTAAGAAATGAAATGCACCGTTCATGGAGACGGTAAGCCGTACGTACGCATGAACGCTACTTTCATTTCAATTTCATATTTAATGGAACTAAATCATAATGATATAAATGTATAATATAATTCCAGTATAATATAGTGAATAATACCATTTAATCCATCCTTTATACATCCCACATATGGCATTAACGATTCAAATCACATTGAGGGGCGGTAGTCCGCACTTCCTAAAATGAAATTATCGCGTTTTACCCATAATGGAAATCATAAAGTATGCCATAAATGAGAAATACAGAAGCATAAGTAAAACATAAACATATTATATATCATATATAAAAATAGTGACATCTTAATGGCGACCTTTGAAGGTGTTATATGAGTGTTGAACAATCATCGTTTCGTGAGGCAGAAATTCGCCATCCACAGAAACCGTATGTTCTTTAACCATTAGATGTAGGTGTGTGTTAGTGTAGATCGAACACTTCTTATAACAACATAGTAGTATATTGAGGATACTGGTGTTGTTACAAATGAAATTAATAAAAAGAGTTTAGGGGGTTGGAGAAGAAAAATAAAACAAAACAACATTAGAAAAGACATTACCTCAAAATCGGGTAACTCTTTTTGATTTGAGCCAAAGGCTTCCTTGGGAAGAGTTCTGCCCAAAGTGAGGCTTCTAGGAGTAAGGGAGGAATTTTGGGAGAGTATTTGGGCAGAGGTTGGCCGATTCAAATGGCTTGAAAGTGTAAATGAGGAGGGAGATGTGGGGACCTTTTATAAGTGGAGAGGAGGGGCACTTTTGGAAAGATTGAAATGTTACATTATTTCACAATGCTTTTCAGATTCTAAAGGTCCCACACTTATATAATTCGAGGATAAGGTGATAAGGTTTCTAAATCTTCTCATCCAATAGGCTTTGGACAAGTGTAAGCCTTGGAGTTTGCATTATCTTCTCATTTTATTTAAATCGTTAAATAACGAGGTCATCGATGCATCATAATGATGTCATAAATAATTTAATTTATTTAATTTCTAAAAATTATAAAACAAATACTATGATGTAGGAAATCGTTTTAGCTTTCTAATTAATATTTATAGTCAAAATTTGGACTTGTGTAACCCCACTTAAAAACTGTTTTAGTAAAATAACTCATTTTTGTGTCAATTTAATTTTAACATTAAATAAATATATATTAATTGCATTTTCCAACCAATGTGGCTCCATGGGGTCCCCAAGTTGACCCATGGGTTTTCTTGGTCGGCCATGGCTCATCCAATAGGAGTAGGACAAGTGTCAAGCTCATATAATATTATTAAAACATTGTTTTTACCTTAAACTACACTAATTACCTCTAATCGCGATTAAGAACTTAAAAGTTACTATTCACCAAAAAAATTATTTTAATCTCATTGAACCACATTTTACTTCTTAATAACAACCATGTATGTCGGATTTTTGAAAATCAAATCACAGAAGTGGTAATATTTCATTTAAACGAAAAATCAGTTATTTAACTACCACTTAGTGGTTTCACTATTCATCAAAAATTGAAGTTTTTCAGAACAAGGCCAAAATTTCACCCTAAGCTATAATTGATATTTCGAATTCAAAAATGATTTCTATTTTACAAAATTCTAAACATATAAGTTGCATTAATTAATTTTATAATTAATTCCCGCTGTCACAACAAATAGCGTGTTTTTTAGAAACAATTTATATCAAAAGATTGGCAATTGTTTATGACCAATTTCAATGTTAAATTAATTCTAATGACCACCATTGGATAAAATGGTAAAAATATATTCTAATTATACTTTAAAACCACTAAATATTATAATTTATCACTATAAATTATTTTGATCAAAAAAGTTGTTTTTAAGTATTTTTCACTATTCATAAAAAATTAGAAGTTCTCAGAAAAATACCAAAAATTCAACATAGGCTAATTTCGATATTCCGAATCCAAAAATAAAGTCCATTTTGAAATATAAAGTTTCAATAATTTTAAAAAGTGGTTATTACTATTCATAACGGCTACTTTAATTAGTCGCAGTGTTTTAGAACTCGAAGTTGCGTATAATACAAGCTATTGCTTTATTGAATGAGAAGCGTATCGTGGAAGCTCGGGGTGTTACAAATTCCCTAAGGGAAAGTCTCATGAAGAGAATTAGTATGGTCGTATGGGTAATATTTATGTTGTTGATGATGAAGAGACTACAAATGATATGTGAGATGAAAGAATTGTTGAAGCTCGGTCAATGGTTTAAGAAGGTAATGGAATGATTACATGTTTATCAAGTGTAATGTTGTATAAGTAATCTCATGGTACTATGGAATAAAGAGACATCTAAGGATTGTTACACTGTTTTCTTTCCTTGAGTTTTGAAAGTGTATGATTAATGGTACCAGTATCCATGAAAGGTGATTCAGATATTTTTGGAAAGCAGATGATATGCGTAAAATGAAGGGATAAGAAGATAATGAGATGTTTGATTGTATTCATGAGCTCATGACTGATACAAGGAAAAAGTGATATTATGGTTTGATTATATAGAAATTTTGGGATTTTGGTATGTGTAAAGAGATAACTTTTGACAGCATTCATGTTTTCACGAAGGTTAAATGTGTATTCATTTTTCAAGAGAATACATGATTAAGGTATTCACATGTTTGTAATTTGACCAACAAGATATATCTTATGATATATGGGGGATAAATGATGGAATACACGTGATTGTTATGTGACATTTCATGTAATAATTTTCTTTATACTATGAGCTTGACCGAAGTATTTTAGATAAGCCTAAAAAATGGAATGGATTATGTTGGACATAAGTTAGTATTGTTTATGGATAAAACTTTTTTTGATATTATTGATGGGATGTTATAGTAAGGTAGTTTAAAAAAGGACAACCTACAGGACGGGCGACAATCCATCACGTTGGACAAGGCTGTGGGAATCGAACCCACAACCGAAGTGCGACTGGCCTTTATCGCCTACCACTAGCCTACAGGAAGTCCCTGGTTAGTAGAAACTAGTTTTATTTTATTAAGCGGTATGATATATGAAGTATAAGTTCATTTTTGGAACCATATATGATTAATCTAACAATATGATGGACTTATAACTTTTACTAACCTTTTGTTTGAAACATATGGAATGACCCATCATTCTATCACACGATCTGCTAACACATCACGAATAACAAATTTAACTTCATTTCATTAAGGGATGAAGTGGAAATTGTTCAATTCACGAACAACCATGAGATTGTACCAAAATCATGTAAGTATTTCTTTTTATTCATCAACTTTAGGGAAATGATCTTGAAAACCAAAAATGTTGTCCTAGTGACCTTATATCTGATGAATCAGATGGTACCTTAGATCATCACAAATCTATGACTATGTGACTCTTGGCTTTTTCATAGCCATGTTCTCTACCACTCTCTATCAGAACATGATGGTTAGATTTCTCTTCCATATCCATATTTTCACCTATGTTATCATATGTGGAAACCCAGTGATTATTTTATTTGGGTAACTATTACGTTTCATACTTAACTTTATAAAGATAAGTTTTGGAATTCGTTTTTACGATGCGGGTTTCAATTAAAGAAACTTTCAAGTAGAAAACCATTTATAACCCCGACGAATTTCGAGGGCGAAATTAATTTTAAGGGGGGTAGAATGTAATAACCTGAGATTTTATAAGATATATTCTTTTTAATTTCTTTCATATCTTCTGTTGTACGATACACCAAGATTATCTTGTGCTATATGCAACACCGTATTTGCTTGCAGCATACGCAACACTAATCCTGGATCGTGTTACACACAATTTCATGTTTGTTTGATAGTAGTTATTCTACGAAAAGTTGAGTATATATATATGTATTCAATGTATTTTGTTATACGCAAAAAAAGTAGTCGTGCACTACATGCAACCCTGACTTGGCTTGCATTACACGCAATCACGACCTTCCTCGAGAGCGTGTGTTGTACGCAATACCGAGTTTTACTAAACAATGATATATTATTATAATATTATTATGAACTAGCCATTATGAATAGTATTA
Source organism: Viscum album (assembly GCA_963277665.1). Lineage (NCBI taxonomy): Eukaryota > Viridiplantae > Streptophyta > Magnoliopsida > Santalales > Viscaceae > Viscum > Viscum album. The sequence goes on from OY728140.1 coordinate 2,070,669,297, forward strand.
ACTAAATTATGAATTTTTTAACATTATTATTCATCCTACACATTTTCTATAACATGGTATAAGACAAAAATAATTTTTTTCGGGTAAAATAAGTATTTTTAAAAAAATGCAGTTTTGCCACCTTTTGATGGAGCACCCACTTTAAATCTAGTATTTGACATGTTTATAAGTTCAATTTTACAAAATAAAATTATTATTTGGAATCAGGATATAAAATTTTTCCTTGGATAAATTTTTCATATTATTATGATAACTTTCATATTTTAATGAATAGTAAAAACACGCTATATTTTAATTAAAAACAACTTTTTTCATCGTAATAACATATTTGGAAAAATTATAATATTGAATGGTTTTAAAGTACAAATATAATATATTTTTACCATTTAATATAATGTATGTCATTAGCATTGATTTTACATTGAATTCGTAGGTTAAATCAATTCAATCTTTTGCAATGTTTTAAACAAAAACATGTTTTCATTCGACAAAGGGATTAATTTTAATTAAATTCTGCAACTTCTGTGTATTGAATTTGAAAGAATGGAATGCATATTTAGAATCAGTGGTTCCAAAATATGTTAATAGGCTACTTTTTATTTTTGGGAATTATGAATAGTAACTACGGTAAATTTTATTTACCATAGTTAAAGGTAAATCAGGTAATTAAGGGTGAATATAATATTATAAAATTACCCTAACACATGGAAAAATTCCATTGGATGACTAAAAGTTGACCCATATCATCTAAGTGTCGGATTAGATTCATTTTATGGTCTTTTGACTATGAAAATAATTTAATTATTTTTAAAACCAAAGAAAGTGACAAATGTCACTCTCTTAAATCTTATAAGTATAATAATTTTAATTTAGTGATAAACATCATAAAACTTCAAACATGAATAGTCTCCAGAAATATAATAAAATTATCTACATCATGATAATTTATTTAGATTTTTTAGGGATTAAATAATTATCATTAATGGTGATACATTAATGATGCAGAAATTATTTATTTAGTGAAAAATCAGTAATATAGTTTTTATTGAAATAATAATACCCATTCTAAGGATGGATTTATGAAAAAAATGAGTCTTATAGGATTATATAATGGAATTAAGGAAGTGATTTTGGAAGGAATTTTGATAAACAATTTTTAAGTGTGATGTGAAGGGGAGAGGGGGTGGCATATTATAAGTGAGGAGAGTTGAAAACTTGTAATTTTTGAAAATAAAAATGTGTACTCATGTTTTTCACATGAAACAAGGATCTAAAATAGTAAATTTTCAAAAATAGAAGATATATGGCCTAAATATGGATAGATTTTGGGTTTTTGATGAGTTCATAGTAATTTTAACCCTTATCTTCTTAGTTTAACCCCATGTAAATCCATTTTTCTCATAACCAAGATAACTAATTCCAACCATTTTCACTACTAATTTAGGGTGAAAATGTTAGTTTAACTTATTATATAATATAAATTATGTTGATTAAAAATATTTAATCCATTTTCTAAAATACCATTAACATAATTGATAAATGTTAATTTATAATGAACCTTTGAGACATGGTGAGAAATCAAGTTTTGAAAGATAAAATCCTCAAAATTTTACAATGTTTTTATTTAGAAATAAAGTAAAAAAATAATTCAAATTACATAAATCGAATTAATAGATATATAATTGAAATAATTTTAAATAAAAAAATAAAAATATAATTTAACTTTTAAAATAATTTAAATGAAATGGAAGTATTCAAATAAAAACATTATTTTTCACTATTCATCAAAAATGAAAATTATAATAAAAATACCAAAAGTTCATCCAAAGATAATTATCGTATTATGATTTAAAACATTAAGTTGATTTTTTAAAATTAATTTTATAAATTTTTCAAAAATTAGTTTTATCAGAAGTACAAATGAAGTGATGAAACCATTTTCTTTGAAAAATAAAGTTTTTCCGGAAACATTTCTTTTAATTTCAAATCATTTTAAATTTTATTTATAATAAATAGGTGGCCATTGATTTTATTTTATAAATAGGAAAAATATATAATTTTCATAATTTATTTAGTACTATTTATAGTGTCAAACTTAATGGCTATGTTATAGTGGTTAGGTTTATATAATAATATTTTAATAGAGTGTCACATTTTGGTCAAACCTAGTGTTGCATGCCTTGCAAGCTATCAAAGAAACTGAATTTATTTTTAAAAAATAAATATGTCATAAATTATTAGGATGTTAAATTATATACTAATATTGGTGTTTCATTTCACATATTCTTCTGAATATGACCTTCCTCTTTAAAAATCTTGTGTTTTTACATGCTACCCCCTTAAATAAATTGCATCTTCAAAACTGAACTTTTTCTCCGTAATCATGTTTTGGACATTTTAAAAAATGTTTCTTGAAATTACACATTATGAGACGGGTTAGAAAAACATTAACTTCATAAGTCAAAATGGGATGTATGATGTTCATCCAGAATAATCACATAGCTAGGTTTTAAAGTACAGGAATAGAGGTCAGAAGTGATTATATGAACACAGAAGAAAATAATAGCACCCTATGACTAATAGAGACTGGTAGAGATCAATAATCACAAAATAGTGACTGATAAAGAATAAATTAAAAATCAAAATTCCAATAGTCTGATTTAGGAAAATACCCTAGGTTCAACAAAAACCAAGTTTTAGGACAACTTTTTTGTTTCAATATCTTTTTCCGAGAGTTGAGAAATTAACTTATAATCTAGACTGGGAACATATGAAATTATACTTAATTGATATATTTTTATTTCATATGCATAATTTCATATTTATATTGTGCTTCTATCATTTTCTACATCATTTATTATTAAAATAATTAAATATCCAAGATTAATATTGTATTCCCAGAGCACTAATATTAACTTTTAATGGACCAAAATATCCATAAAAGAGTGAAAATTAATTTTTCATAAATTATTCTCTAAACCTAAATATTTAAAACCAAATTTAAACTTAATTCATTCCATTATAATTTATCTATATTATTGTTTAAGTAGAAATAATGCATTGTTAACTAAAGCATCACGTAGGCCAACGATAGGTGTTTCACCCTTATTATCCTTCGATTATGGGTTTAAGACCTGAGGTTTTACTGAATGAAACATTTTATTACTTGACATGTGATTTTCTTTTTTTTCTAAAATCATATTTTTATAATTCCAATAATGTTACCAAATTTTAGCAGCTGATAGTCTGCTTAAAATCAAAGATTAGATAAACTTTAAAGGTTACCAACAAATTTATAAAAACCTCTTTATCATTATTTTCTCAACATCCTTCATAGATTAAGTGTTATCCTCAATCAATCATTTTTTTCTAAGAAGTTAAATATTACACTAAATCAATTTTCTTCAAACCATTCAACACATTCTTTGAAATACATAAATAAATACTACTGTAATATAATTCTTATACATTTCATAATTCTTATAACAAGAATATCAATTATTAAAATACTCCTATTATGTAATTAATGAATAAAAACACAACAACATTAATCATTATACTTCCTATATAGTAATATCATAATCATAACTTTGATCCATTAGCTTCATTCGATGTATATGTCCTTGACACTCTGTGCATTCATTTTAGTAGTGTTCTATTACCCTACAGTGGAAGCACTACACATTGGAAGATTCTTTGTTTCCCTTACAGTAACAAGCATGTTGTATTTTTTATGAAAAATTGAAGAATATTATTTTCTTTTTAATAATGTACTATGGGTTTTCTTTCCTCAAGTATCACATGTTGGAAAATGATTCTTTCCCATTTTCCCTTTATCTATCTTTTTATTTTCTATCATTGTATTCTCTTTCACACCTTTGAAGGCATAAGACGTGGAGAGTTATTTATCTTTGTTTATAGAACATGATATTATATCATTATTTCATTTGAATTTTTGGGAGACTATTTCCCTTCAAAGTATTGGATTTAAACCATCAAATATTTCATCAATATTTCTCTTTGGATTACATAAGAAGTCTTCATCATGGTTTTTAATCATTGTAATGTTGGATTAAGATATAAAAAATTCCTATTATTTCTATATTAGACTGAAGAACTGTATTTTCATATCAACTTGTTTCTCAGGAGGAAAATATTTTTCCAAGAAGAGTTCCTTAAAATCCTAAAAAACTATGCTTTCTATGTTGCTACTCAACCGTAGTTTTTAAAATTAATGACCACAATTGATCTTCATCTTTTGAGAGATGGAAAAATTCTATGACATCATTATCCAATTAACTACCTACTATAGTGATAAATATATTCTCTAAGGAACTTATCCATTGATAAAAAATGGGTTTTTAGTCCTGTTGAATGATTAAGGTTGCTAAGAGATGAATAAGTCTAACATTGTTATATTATGTGGTAGATCAGCATGCCACCTCATATAGTAAAGGTTATTACTCATAACTTGAGTCAACTACCACAATATAATTACAATTTGACCCAATCTAGCTATAGCTCTAGGTCCATCATCATTATATTTCATTGGAGGAAAATCCCTACACGGTGTATGTGCATTGATGCATCTCTCATTCCTTTTGTTACGATAAATTTCTAAACAATGGAATACAGTAGATTAGATCATAACATTATAGAACATAATGTATATTCCCAAAAGTAGTTAAATAGTAAATATATATTGTAAAATTTATGCATAGCTAATCACATAATCATAAACATGGCTTATTTGGGGATATATTTATTTTAAAATACTTTATAGTAGGATATAATGAAAATATGAGTTTTCCTAAGCATATCGCCTTGGAGTGTCATTCTAAGTGCATAGTAAGACACGTTGTCATGCACCATCTGATGATTGGATCAATACCGAGGCATTTTTTGGAGTCTTTACACCTAGGTACATAAGTTCTAAAACCGAGTCAAATTGTATTATCTATAAAAGGATGTATTTTTTAGAAAAAACTACCTTCTGTATTTTTTTTGAAAACATTAGGATTTTATTCTCTATATATCCTCAAAGTTGTTCATAGTTTTATGTTCCCATGTCTATGTTTTCATAAATCTAGTTCCCAAGGTTTTTATAGAGCTTCCTATGGTACCAAATATAGCGACCCAATCCTAGTTGAAAATCTAGTTTATACTTTATTGTGTTCTCTCTAGATACATGGTATCACATCATGAAGGAATGAATAGTTTAGTTCTCAGCAAAAAACAAGATAAATACTGGATGTAGCACCCAACATTTCAAGTAGGAAGAATTTTATTTATAATTTTTATTTATTTAATGTATAAGGGTGAAGTTTGGGAGATTTTGGAGAACTTTTTTAGCGGTTTTTGGGAAATTTATAAAGGTGAACGATCGGTGCATAGTTTGGGAAAACTGTTCAACAACTATAGGAAACCATGCAAAATTAGATAGGTGTCAAAGGGAAGGCGCACATGCAGTGCATGGTTTTTCCAAAAATTTATAGAATAATAAGATAAATAAAGATATTTTGGGTAGTGATATTGGTATGGTTGGTACAAGGTTTGTCTAACCATTCAAAACAACTGTTTGAGGTTCATCCTTTAGGGAGTGTTTAGTGCCCAGTTTTCCTAACATTATGACTAACAGTTCTCAGGTTTACAGTGAGATCCAAAAATTGTGGATCTGATACATTTTGAACTATAAGGATCTTATTTTCACTCATATGTGGCCCTGACTTGATATTATATCTTCCAAAAGGACAAGGATGTTTCCTCCATCAATTTGGAGGCAATATGAAGGCTTATTTTAGTGATTTTAAGTCGTATTCTCATGAAAAGTCATCATTTATGGTTCTTCTTGGTGGTTTTACTTAGATCTATTTCTCTATCTCTCTCATTTTCTTATACCTATATTCTTTTTGTATATATATAAGGTATTTTCTTCAAAATATGATTATATTTGGCTCTATTTATTAAATGAGAAGAGATATAAGGTGGGTTTTTGTAGATTCAACCTAGTTTTGTTGGCGTTTGAATGTCGTTCTTCATTTTCGTCATAAAAACCCAAAGTAGGTGGATTCACTCTTGAATACTCTATTTATAATATGAAGGATTGTTTTCAAACTGATTAATATTTTTGAAATTTATTGTTAATTGGTTTGAAAATCATGTCAAAAACCATCTTCAGTTATGGTTTCCAGATTTGTGTGAAATTATGGAATTTTCCTATAAATGGATTTGATAAATGATATTAAAAAATTTAATTTTAAAATAGTTTCTTGGTTAAATTTATAGAAATAGTATTTTCAATAAAAGTTTGTTATATTGATGTGGTTTTAGCATATAAATGGTTTTGTTATGACTGTATTATCATGGTTATCCGGAATACTTGGTTGTGCGTGTTCGTATTGCATTTGGAGGACTGGTTGATATCTGACCTTGTACTCGGTGCCAAATGTGTAATGAAACATGTGATTTAATTACCTTGTGATTATATGGTAAATAGATGAGAAACCACTCATTAGTATGGGACTGTCATAACGAATCATGCATGTGTGGATGCATGGGTTGTAGATTGAAATGAGTTATGCCAAATAGAATTTATGAAATGGTTTGAGGACATTTTTTGGTTTATTTCCTTGATAGTTTTTATTGTTTTGAGAAATTTTGTTTTCTAAGGAACTTTTTTATATTATTATACATTATGTTTTTTAGATTTTTTTAAATAAACAATTTTATATAAATGTGCTAACATGTTCTATCCTAGTGGTGTGAGTAAGGTACTCGTTTGAGGAAAGCATATTGAGTATCATTACTCACCTATTCTTTAGACATTTGGTACTTTTGAATATGTTTTTTATTGGTAAATGAGAAAAGATATAGTATCACACTTCTTTAGTGGTTCTTAGTGATACTTGGATTTTTAAAGTAGTGTAGCATAGAGATGGTTGGAGCTTTGGAGTTTAGTGGTCTTTGAGTTTTGTTGGTTTTGTAGTATTCCACTATCTACTTGGTTGTTTTTTAGTTTTCCAATATGGTAATTTTGTAGTTGGTTTTGATATAATTAAATATCGAGTTGTCTTTAATTATTATAATGAAAATTGTAGTGGTTTTATTGGTTACAACTTGTTTGGTTGGATGTTTTATTTTCAAAGAGAAAATCATTCCCCAAAGGTAAATGAAGACCTCGAAATTTATTTCCAGCCTTTGGAACATTGGGGATATCTCTTAAGGCCAAGTAATATTCCATTGACTTCTTAATTCAATGAGGAGGGGATGTAGGTTACATGTGGTATCAGATTATTCCTTCCTAGTTCCTTATGGAACAAGTGGTATTAGTCTTGGTTGGTCTTTGACTTGGTATTGGTTTTCCTTCTTGGGGATGAATTATTTATGTTCTATGCATTGAGTTGGGATCATAGAAAGTATTATGATTTTTAGGACATGAAATGTTGATTAGAAAAAGGTGTATCTAACCTTTTTCAATGAACATTAAGTTTCTAGGGAGTTGGGTACATAATTGTTTTCGGGATAATTGTAGGAATTGTAATCTCATTATCATGGGAATATCCAGTGAGATGATCATGACATGAATTGATATAATGACTTCCCACTAATTCTCCACACCTCATTTTGATTAATGATTTATGATCTGATGCAAAATATTTGATTATTGAAAAAATTTCAAATTGTTTTCAAATGTAATATTTGATAAGATAATGGTTCTGGTAATTTGAAAAAGTTTCGATTTTTAAAGCAAGTAGAGATTTTTCAAAATTAGTTGAATATGGAAAATATTTATTTTCAAAAGAACTATTTCTATAGATCAAAAATGGTAGTTTTTGAAAAAATATGCCTTTATTTAATTGAGAGTTATACTTATGACGTTTTTTGTGTTTCTAGAAAATGTTACCTAATAGGGATCATAGAAAAAAACCGGAAGAAGCTATTGAGAATGTGTTTTCTCCTGAGCCATATGTTAACCAAAATCCAGTTTAGAGTATTATAAAAATATTTCATGATGCAGATAGTGGGAATAGAAGGGATGATCCAAGGAAAGTTCATTATTCCTTCCAATTCCATAAGTATAATACACCCATTGTTGGGGTGATTCTGAACCAGAGAAGGAAGTAGTGAGGATGAATAAGATAAATTGTATCAACAATTTCATCATCACATCAGAAGAGTTTAATTTCAAGATTGCGACATATAAGGTGAAAGATATTTCATTCTAGTGGTGGGATTTATATTTTTTGTCCAATTAGTCCATGACATTGCACGGGAAGATTTTGAGGTGTTGTTTAACAAATAATTCTATCCTCATATGTTCATAATTCAAATAATGAAGTATTTATTCATATTTAAGTGTGAATTTATTTCATTCATGGAGTATGAGGATCAATTCATGAATTTAGCATGATTTTCAACCAAGGATACTACATATGCATCCTTGAAGGAATTCATCTTTGAATTGGGGACAATGAATTAGATTCTCCTGAAGAATGTTGTTTTCTACATTACAGATTATACAGAGATGGGAAATAGCGTGATGGTAGCTTAAATGGATATCTCAAGAGTTTCATGATGAGGAATTATGTTGATGTGTATCGGGAATCACGGGAACTCTAATGGTGGGAGAAAGTAGAAGAGGGACACCTATTTGAAAGGTGTAAGCACAAATAAAAATCAGATGGTTGGATCAATGAATCTTTCTCTGAGACCCACAACTAAAGGGGGATTCTTACAATGTGGATCCATCAACCACATGATGTGAGAGTGTACAAAAACACCAATACAATTACACTATTACAAAAAATGGGGTGTCTTCCATGATATAGTCGTATTGATTTGAGGTCGAGTGTTTTGGACACATCCTAGCTGTCGTAGGCATCGTATGCATCGATGGGGCGAGGACAACAGAATGAAACTCCTAAAAAGAAAATAGACTTTAATGGTGATTCTCGGAATATAATGACTCCTTAGTTGGGGAAATCTCAATAAGTAAATAATGAACAGAGTTTGGTGAGAAGGAAATTATATAGAGAAGATCATGTTATTGTTCATGATCAGTCTCAACCAGCAACTCTGAGAGGTAATATTGTTTTTAATTCCACACATATGAAATCTTTATTTGATATGGGTGAATCCCATTACTTTATTTTCTCCCATGTTGTTGGATTTATATATTTAAAAGTTTAGATGATGACTTCTGTGATAAAACATCAAACTCATCTTGGTAAAAGAGATTGTTTAGCCTTTGTGTCTAGAGAATGTTTTATAACTATTAATGGAGTTGAGTTGATATGATATTTTTCAGTGATAGAGATGGATATATTTGATATAGTATTGGGTATATATTGGTTGATTATGTTCAAGGCTCACAATGATTTTTTTACACAGAGAGTCATTTGTACAACTAAGGATGACATCACACATTCATTAATGGATAAAAGTGTAATGGCAGGTGCAACAAGATTATTGTCACTAGTAGATGGAATTATATCATACAAGTTTGAAGCGTTGCCTATGGAATCGATGGATGAGATAGAGAATAATATTTATCTAGAAGTGGTTGACCAGTTTCAAATTATCCTTTCATAAAATTTCTCTGGTTTACCCTCGATAAGGGAAGTGGTGTTTACAAATGATCTTCTACTGGGGACCAATCATATTTAATTTCCATATTATTAGATGGTTCCAATGGAATTAGGTTAATTTAATGTGCAGTTGGATGAGATGGAGTGCAACAAGTTCATTCGGACGAGAACATCTCCATGGGAAACACTGTCCTCGTTTTTAAAAAAGGCAGATGAATATCTAATCCTGTGTGTAGAGTATCATAAGATTAACCATGTTATGATAAATAATTAGTATCCACTTCCACGCATTGATCATATATTCAATCAATTGAGGGGAGATTCGTGGTTCTATACGATTTTCCTGTCATTATGATATCAACAATGGTGGGTTTGAATGGAGGATATTCGAAAGATAGATTTCAGAAGAATATATGACCATTACAAATATGTTTTAATTCCTTTCGGTCTTATGAATTCACCAAGGATCTATATGGAATTATGGAATCATATATTTATGTGATATATTGATTATTTTGTTGTGGTGTTTTTGGAATAGATATTGATGTATTCAACAACAAGGGCTGAGAATGAGAAACACATGACCAGAGTGTTGGGAATCTTGAGGGATCATCATATCTATGCCAAATTTTCAGAGTATGATTTTTGGATATAATAGGTACACTTCTTTATCCTTTTAGTTTCTAAAAAATGTTTTCTATGGATCTAGAAAATATATAAGTTGTTACCTATTAGAAAATACCAAATAATTTCTTCGAGATACAAAGTTTTCTTGGTCTAACTGGTTATTAATAATGCTTTTTTCATGACATATCATGACTAGATTCACCTATTATAGCTATGAAAATAAATAATTATCCATTACAATGTGACAAGTATTTCTATATGTATTTTCACGAGTTTAATGTTCACATTACATTAACAACAATCTTGGGATTTCTAGAATTAGTACAAGGGTACGTGGTGTATTGTGATTCTTTAGGATTAGGTTTGGGATGTGTAGGGAGAACATGTGGATTCTTATTTCTTAATGAATTTAAGAGTTCATGATAAGAACTAACCAACTCACAATGTAGAGTTATCTTCTACAGTCCATATTTTTGAGACTTGGCGTTATTACCTCTTTGGTGAGAAATTTACTATTTTAACTGATCATAAGATCTTGAAACATATTTTAACACAAATGGATTTGAATTTAAGAAAAAGAATATTGATGGAGTGTCCTTAAATGTTTTAATTTTACTTAATGAATACACCAGGGACAAGAAATTTAATGGAAGATGCATTAAGCATAATTTCATATGCTCAACTGGAAAAAGAAGCTTCATATGAGTGGTAGTTTATGTCAGTCCTTGCCAATATGCACTTGGATTGTGAAGATTGAGGTGATGTTGTAGTTTTCTTTCCAGTTTAATTTCTTCCTGATCTAATAATGATGGTCAAAGAGGCATATACATCCAATGTAGAAAGTGTGTTTATGAGGTCAAAACTCAATGGTGGATAGACCATTTTGGGATAGATGACGGGTGGGAGTTCAGTGTAGTGGTTCAATAAATTAGATGGTAGTACCTACGAATTGTTAGAAAAAACATCTTTCTGATTACCCCAATTCAATATGGGATGTTCATCCTGGAACACAAAAGCTATATAATTTGATGAAAGTATATTTTTGGTGGGATGGAATGAAGAGGAAGGTGGTAGAGTTTGTTTCAATATGATTAAAATATGAAGAAGTTAAGGCATAACATTAGTGACTGGAAGGCAGGTTTCATTCTTTATGTATCCCAATGTGGAAATGGGAGTATATAGATATGGATTTTGTAACAGGTCTCCCATGAATTTTCTAGAAACAAGATTCCATATGGGCGATATTAGATTTCCCCACAAAGTCATCCCATTTCATTCCAATTCATCGATTTCACACATATGTGGTTGAATTGTCAAAAATTAATATTAAAGATGTGGTAAAGAGGCATGGAATACCAGTTTTAATAATTTCATTTTGATATTTGAGGATTATGTCTTGTTTCTAGAAATCTTTACTGAAATCCATTGGGACTCAGTTAAAAATGAGTATGATATGTCATCCTCAAATAGAAGGAAAAACTGAATGGATGATAAAAACATTGGAAGACATGTTCCAAGCTTGTGTAATGGATTTTGGTGACTCATGGAATGATAATGTATCATTATTAGAGTTCTTGAATAACATATGTTATCAATACTCAATACAGATTAATCCTTTTGAAGCATTGTATGGGCGTCCTTTTCATTCTCTAATTTGTAGGATGAAAATAGGTGAGACTTCACTAGTTGAGATGCGAACTGTTAATGAAAACAATTTAAGAGATTCAGTTGATAAAGAAATAGATAGAGATTTCTTAGAGTCATTAGAAATCATATGTGGATCATCATCGATGAACATTTTCATTCGTGTTGAGTGATCAAGTGTTCTTGAGGATCTCTCCAAGGCTTGGACGTCGTCATTTTTGGAAGTAGGGAATGTTATCTCCTCGATACATAGGACCATTTAAGATACTCAAATGACATGGAGAGATGTAATATTAGTTAGAATTACCCCACAGTTCGATGTGGTGCATAATTTATTCCATTTATCTCAGTTGAAAAAGTACTAGACTAATCCAGACAATGTGATTCAATGGGATCATTTTGATCAAGAGCCAACTTCTTTATTAGTACATATCCTGGTGTAAAATTTTTATAGATAAGAGAAAATCATTCATGGAAAAAGCATTGGTCTAGTGCATGTTTTTTGGAAACATGGTCATATTTAAGAAGAGACTTGAGAATGAAGGAATGAAATGGAAGAGAAATTTCCAGGATTCTTTTAGAAAAGGGATAATTTTCTACTTTCTTGGGATAAAATGGCTAATGGTGGGGAGAATTTAGAACCCCCCTGAGTTTCAGTATGTAACCACTTTATTATTAAGTTTACGTATATAATGTATAAGGGAAAAGTTTGGGAGAGTTTGTAAAAATTTTAGAGTGTTTTTGGGGATTTTTTAAAGGTGAAAGTTTGAAACACAGTTTGGGAAAACCATGAAACACCTATAAAAACTATGGATAATGAGATAGGGGCTAAAGGGAAGCTGTAGAGGTGGAAAAAAATTTGTTGAAATCATGAGGAATCATAATAGAAACTATTCTATGTTGAACAATGATCATTGGAACAGCTAGCACACAATTTTTCTAACTATGAAAACGAACCGTGTGTGGCTCATCCTTGAGGTAGTGGCTGGTGCATGATTAGCACATGGTTTGCCTAACCTTGTGACTGACCATGCATGGGTTAAAAGAGAGATCCTAAAATTGTGGATATCACATTTTTTGACCTCTAAGGCCCTCATGTTTCCTCTTATAAGACACTAACATGAGATTCTATCTTCCCAAAGGTTAAAGAAGCTTCTCCCATCAATTTGTAGTAGATCCCACGACATCTCTTAATGATTTGAAATTGAATTATCATGGTAAGTCTTTATTATAATTTTTTGATGGTTTTTTTCTTAGATATACATATATATCTATCTCTATTAACTATATCTACATACAATGTGGATAGATATAAGTTAGTTTATGCCAAATGTGATTAAATATGGATTTTTTGATGATAATGGAAGAGATCTATGGTGGATTTTTGGGGATTCAACCTAATTTTATTGATGTTTGATCGTTGTTCTTATGTTTTTTTTAAAAAATAATAATAGGTAGTTGGATTCAATATCTACTTATATATATTTATAATTTTAAGGTTTAGTTTCAAATTGATAAAATTGGATGAAATTGAATGTGAAATTGGTGTGTAAAGCTTGCTAGAAACCTGCTTTTTTGATGGCTTGTGGATTTGTTTGAAATTTTGGAATTTTTTATAATTTTCTTTGATAAATTATTTTAAAATGTTTATTTAAATTAATTTTATTGAATTGAAATGGTTTTGGAAAGATATTATTGGCCTGATGTTTTTCCATACTTGGTGGTGTGTGTTCATATTGCATTACGAGGTCTGGTTGAAATATGACCTTGTTCTCAGTGCCAAAGTTTTCATAGAGCATGAGATTTAATTACCTTATGATGACTTGGTATTTTAGAAAGAAACCACTTTTTAGTATGGAACTATCATAATGAATCATTAATGTGTGGATGCACAGGTTGTCGACTTGAATTGGTTATTCCACATGGAAGTAATGAAATAGTTTGATAACATTGTCATGTTTTTTTTTCCATGGAACTTTTTTTTTGTTCGGAGAAAACTATTTTTATATGGAACTTGTTTATGGTATGATATAAACAATTTTTATAAATGTTTTTATATAAATTATTTTATTTAAATTTTCTAAAATGTTCTATCATAGTGGTTTGAATAGGAAAATTATTTGTGGAATGCGTACTGAGTTTCATTACTCACTCCTGCTTTGGCACTTTAGTTATTTGGAAAATGTTGTTTATTGGGACATGGGTGAAGGTAATGTATCAGAGTTCTCTAGTGGTGCTTAACGATATTTAGTATGTTTCATAGAGTAGATCATGGAGCAGGTTGGATCTTTAGAGTTTGGTGGTCTTAGTTTTGTTGGTTTTGTAGCCTTATGATGGGTACTTGGTTGTTTTTTAGTCTTATTTTGTGGTAGTTTTGTAGTTGGTTTTAATATAATGAAATGATGAGTTGTCTTTCATTATTATCATTCATCAGTTAGCAGTTTAATTGGTTATGACATGTTTGGTATGATGTTTTATTTTCAAAGGGAAAATAATCCCCCAATGGTAAATGAAGCCCCCAACATTTATTTTTTGCCTTTGGTGCCTTATAAGTTTCACTTAAGTCTATGTAATGTACCACCACCTATAAAATAAAACTTGAGGGGAGGGATGTTATAATTTATATTTAATTAATATTTTTAATCCTAAAATAAAAAATGAATTTTCAGTTAGAATTCCATTATTACCCTTAGTGTATCCCAACATAAAAATAAAAAAATGCTTTCTCATATCATGGGGAAAGGGGTGGGCTAAGATGTATCACCCACACATGGTTTTCTACCTGAAAATTCTCCAGGTTTATTGGCCACCAGGACATAGGCACTCCTCCCCATAAATGAAAGGTTTGCGACTAGCTGGGACCATCTAAGAGGTGATAGTGGGGATACTATACCCTCTGTGTGTTATAATAATAATGGTCCATATAAAAATATAGTAGTGGAAGCAGGACCATTATCATCAGAAGAAAAAATATCAACACAACTGTAACATATGAAATAATAGATTAAGAATAATAATAAACCCAAAGGCAATACCATTTGAAAATTAATAAACATGTTAGGTCATACAAAATACTAGTCAAGCAGGGTGACCAGTGGACAACCATATAAGTTCATACATAATAAGCATGATAAAACAAAAAGGAAGTTCCAAATGATGCATAGAAACCACCATGGTCTATATGCAATCCATTTCACGCTAATTTGTAGAACATGATCACTAAGGTCGAGCTCCAGATCCTGATCCCTTAATTGATATTAGAGACACAAAGTGTACACACATTCTGAAGGTCTCATGTAGGATGTGAGAATATCTTAGTGGGCTACCACCAACATGTGCCTGTCATACATCCATAATTATGCAGGTGCATTACAAATGTAAATAAATCAGCAAAGTGAACACATTTAATAATTAAACCACATACCTTATTCTCAAAATCCATAACCAATGGTATAACTTCTTTTTCCATCACTCGTATATGTTTGAATATACACCCTAATAATTATATATATATTAATATAATTAATCATTTGTCTTCATATATGTATTCCCAGTGTCAAGGATCCTCAGCATAAAGCCTATGGAATCCCCTAATGAATGTCAAACTTAGTGAACCCTCAGGATATACCTATAAAAATGCCACCCAAAACCTCATTCTATCAATAGAATACCCAATATCCCAATGACATGGTTGACAAGTCCTTTATCTCTAAGACCACTATTTAGAAAACCCCCATCAACTC
The DNA here is from genome assembly GCA_963277665.1 of Viscum album. Classification (NCBI taxonomy): domain Eukaryota; kingdom Viridiplantae; phylum Streptophyta; class Magnoliopsida; order Santalales; family Viscaceae; genus Viscum; species Viscum album. The sequence continues at coordinate 2,070,684,898 of OY728140.1, forward strand.
AACATCCTGATATCATTAGGCACATCGATATCTTTCCTACAATAAATAATCACCATTGGCTCAAAAACCAATGTCCATAGGAACAAAAACATCCATCCTCCCAAAATCCCATCAGAATGGACTCAGATATAATATCGTGCCTCAACCCACAACTGATGGTCTCTACACCATCAATCGATGGTCCATCACCATCCACATGGATTTCTAGGATGATCACTCCTAGTAAACCTAAATGTCAGAACCATACCCTAATACACATAATCTACAGGGTCCTCTGCCAATAAATAGTGGTTACCACCACCTCATTTTAGTCATATATGTGTTCCCATAACTGCAATAGTGCATCCACAAACTAATGGTGAGAAAAATCCACCAACCAACCAATTCCATATTATCCAACACCTTGTTCCCATGTGACCATGTCACTCAATCCCTATACTCAACACCATCTAAAATCACACGTGCCTTTCCCTCATCCCAATGTCCTCGATTCATCAATACAATGACCCTATCACCTCAACATGAGGATCAACATCGCCCATAGTATCTCAGACCACTCTATCAACATAAAGCCCATGTCGCCTCGATCCAGGACATAAAAATAACCAAATCCTTGCGCTATGCCCATTATGTTCTCATGGATGTAAAGAAATCAATATAATAAATTTTTTAATTATAATTATACATATTTCCTAAACATACGATGTTGGTCCGAACCCCTTACTCACCTTAACCATTTGTAGTAAAGAAAAAGAATTCCCATATAAATATAATATAATCAATCAAACAATAAAAATGTAAGAAATAATTTATTTGGGTCTATCTCAGACTACCCACATGGAATATATCAAATGAATCCCCAAAACTCCACAAAATCATGGAGAAAGTTAGGAACTACCTACCTTAGAGTAGTAGGTGCTCTGTTGTCTGATATCAGCCTCTAACTCAAGTCGAAATGAGAAAAATTTCTATTTTATATGAATACCCAAAAAATAGAATAAAAGAGGTCACATAGATTTATAATTCAATATAGTGATATAAAATAGAATGATAATAAAAAATATTGATCCCCTTATTGATTCCCTTCCAATGAGTCCAATGATGATCATATTAGAGATAAGATAGAGGAGATCCCTAAAATTCTCTAAAGAGGGAGTTAGATATACTACCTCTACTTTGTGAGTAGGTGGAGAAGAAAAGAGGTGAAAAACATAAAAATAAGGGTGGGGAAAATGGTAATTTTCCCCTTTTTAAAGACCTGCATGATTTTTCCACACAGTTTGGATAATCGTGCATCAATTGTCTGATTCTCACTATCCAAGAACCACACTACACATGGTTCACCAAACCACGTACAGACCATGACATTACACTCTATTAAAAACTAAAGAGGTGTCACATGATAGTGAACCCCAATCTGAAGCACTTTCCAAACTATTCCAATTGTATATGGTGGGCAGCACACTTTCTCTTAGGAGGCTGCAGGGTTTGTCAAAATTGTACTCCTCTATCATCCATTTTCTGAAATAGAATATTTTGGGGACTGAAGCACCTAAAAAATCATATTATAACCTATGGAACTTAATGATACTTAAAAACATAAAATAATACCTAAAAACCATAAAATAATAAGTAATTGGTTCATTCAATCTACCAAAATTAGTCTCCAAAGATCAGGAAAAGGGTTAGCATGCTCACCAAACTCAAAAATTAAAACTAGTTAAGGATGATAGAGTATCTCAAAAACCCGGGACGTTATAGTCCCCCCAATTTAACATATCTCATCCCTAAGCTATTAATCCTTATCCAAAGATGGTAAAAAACATATCCATCTCATTTATATCAACCCAGTTAACCAGGATCATTAGTCATAAGTCAAATCCCCTCAAGGCTCACCCCACCTTAGGGGAAACCTACCAGGTCACTTCCTAACCCAAACAACATATCTCAAAGGTCCACCGGCTATCTCTAGACTCAAATTTCATCCCATGATGAATCAACTTTCCTACACCTCATTTGATTCTCAAATCATGCCTGTGTCACACATTAAATCCATCATATCACACTTCTATTCATATTCCCAAAATTCTATATGTTGTATGAAACTCATCAAAACCTACCCTTCATCAGCTACCCATAGATTCTACACCTCAACAGATACTTAACTAAACCTGCATCATATATATATATTGTCACAACCCGCCCTCGGGGTCCGTGCCGTGACTACCCCAAGCCCTCCTTCCATAGGCCAGGGGATGGCGACTAGCACCAGGGCGTAAATCCCGGTAAAAAGGGAAGGCATTGCCTTTGAAAAGTATACACACACCACAGAGTAAACAAGCGGAAAGTAACCACTAAACAAGTAGAGTACGACTGAAAGTGCGGAAAAGTAAATGGGCCAGAATACAAACCCAAACTGAAAGTAAAGTACAACTCGAAAAGGGAAAAACAACAACTGTAAAGTAAAAGCCGCTACTCCGAGCTGTCCTCTGGAAATCCCACCTGAAGGGTGGGTACAGATAGCTCCTCTGCTCCACGGGTCCCGTCGTCCGCTCCGTGCACGTCCCGCCCAGTGGTCCACCTCCGGGTACCGTCCCGCTCTACAAGCCTCAGCTAAGGTCAACGCTGTCCGTCGTCTGCAACCAACACAACGTAGTGCAGGCGAAGCCCGTGCAGGGGTGAGTATAAGCTACTCAGTAGGGACCCCGAGACCCCTGAAGGTCTCTCAAATCCACAAAGGATAAACCACGAAGAAAAGTACAATCACGAAGTAACAACCGACACTGCTTAGGTATATGCCTATACATATACCTAAGTCATCAATTCAAATACGCTCCAACCTCCGAGCCCAAGTACAACTCAGTCCACACAGGAAAGTAAACGTATTCCACACAGGAAAGCAAAACGTAATCCACACAGGATTGCACAACACAATCCACACAGGAAAGCAATAGGATTCAGCTCACACAGGTATACTTCTTCAAGGACGATAAAGATGATCACTGATCCATCTAAGTCGTCGGACCCACGAAGGATCGATAGGTAACTAACCCCCGCAGAAGACCCACACAGGATCGGGCTCACACAGAACCTGTAGGCGCTGGCTCACACAGAACCGCTGAGCGCAAGGACCCACACAGGATCGGGCCCACACAGGACCTGTAGCACTGATCCACGTAGGATCGCTGAGTGTTGAAGTCGTCGTCGTCGAATCCACATAGGATCTCTGTACTGTCGTCGTCGAATCCACACAGGATCTCTGTACTGTCGTCGTCGCAGTCACAGTAGCAGTCGTAGCAGTAGAACAGTCGCAGCCAGCACTAGGGTTCCCGCACACAGCTAGCTCGTTCGGAGGGTCCGCTCCACGAGCCGAGAGGCTGATACATCAACTGTCACGAAGACCAGAGTTGATGTATCCAAAAGTTCCGTATCAACAACAGGAACTCAACGCAACAGATGGTGCGTCGATCGGACGCCCGGTCTGAGAGTTGTCGGCATTTTCGTCTCCGGGGCCCGGTTGGTTTTTAAGACAAAACCCACCCGACCGTACTCCACCTGCGTCCAAACCTCGGGCGGAGTATGCCAAAAGATCCGTCTCACTAAGAGGAACACAACGCGACTGACGGCGCGTCAATCGGACGTCCGTAGCTCAAGATATGAGCCTTTCCGCTCCGAAGGCCCGGTTGGTTTCGTGAACGAACCAACCCGGCCGAACTCAAAGTTAACCGAAACCTTGAGTGCGATATACCGAAACGACCGTCTCGATCCAAGGATCGCGTTGCCGTAGACGGTTCGTCATTCGGAGATCCGAGACTCAAGTTATGAGCGAAAAACCAAAACTGGTTCGAAACGGGGGGTCCGGGTCCGGGCCGACCCGGCCCGACCCCCCCTGGGGGGCGCGGCGGCGGCGGCGCGGCGGCGCGGCGGTGCGGCGACGGCGGCGGCGGCGGCGGCGGGCCGCGGTGGCGGCGTCGGCGGGCCGCGGTGGCGGCGGTGGCGGGCCGCGGGGGCGGCGGACGCGGGGGCCAAGCCCCGCGGTTTGGATGGCGGCGCACGCGGGGGCTAAGCCCCGCGGTTTTGACAAGGCGGCACGGCCTTGTGCCGTGCCTTTGCAACAAACGGCCCCCACGTGTGGGCCGATTTAAAAAAAAGTCCGGGGGGCTGTTGCCCCCCCCTTACATGGAACCGCCCCCCTCTTAAAGAGGGGGGTTTTACAGGCTGGCCGGGGAATTAATTTCCCCGGTTTAATGCCTTCCGGCCGGCCAGCTGGCCGGCCGGTTTTCTCCAACGGAACCGGTAATTTCCGGTTCCCCCTTCGGCTTCCGACGCCGGCGGCCCGGCCGCCGGACTCCTCTTCCGCCGCGGCCCGGAACCGGCCGCGGTCTTCTCGTCCCGCCGCGGCCCGGAACCGGCCGCGGCGTTCGTCGTCCGGCGCGGTGCGACGACACCGCGCCCCTTTCGCCGTACCATGATTCCTTCCAACGCGGCGCGACGGCGTCGCGTTCTTGAAGATTCTCCTCGGCGTAGCGCGATGGCGTTGCGTAAATTATAAGCACGATCATCCGCGTGGTGCGACGGCACCACGCCACTTGCTTCCACCCGCATGAATAAAACAAGAACGATGGAGGGGGTTCGGCCGTGTTCGTGCGGTCCGGCCCCCCTCACGTTAAAATAAAACGCAACTTAAAATAAATCAAGTCACACGTTAGTCTTGATAGAATCACGATCAAGAATAAAATAAGGAAACCAAAAGAAAACGACAACCCCTACCCCGGGTTTAAGATTCGAAGAATCGTCTACGTCCCGCGGAAGACGGCGTCGCGGAGGTCGGGCGTCGCGGTCGTCGTTCGTCAAATCCGTTGACGAAGAGTTATGCCCGAAGAGACACGTCGTTGGCGGATATTCGTTTGCTGACGAAGAAGGTCCGAGGAGGGTGCGGCATTCCCTCTTGTTGACACCGAGGACGAAGAAGAGGGGCGTCGTTCTTCGTCGGAGTTTGAGCGTTCTTCGTTCTTTGTCAGAGCTTGAAGATGAAGAGGGAGCTCTCAAAAAGACAAACAAAGAACTCAAAAATAAAATAAGACTACCTCTTATTTTATTAACACAACACAAAAGAATTTCAAAGTTTGAAATTCAAAAAGACTTAACTCCCACAATTAATTAAGAGTAACTTAAGCCAATTAATTAGGGGTTAAGTATGTTGAGAGAATTTGAAAAGGTTAGGGGTTCGTGTGGGCCCCACCACACTTAATCCTCCCAAGGGAGGTTAAGTGGGTGTGGGTCCCACTTCCAACCACCTTTGATAGGTTTTAACTTTTTGTAATAAAATTGTTCTTCACAATTTTATTTAACTCAAACTAAAAACCCCAAAACGTAACTTTCAACCCGCAACAAACGCAACTCTCGAAAAGGTCTCTTTAAGCGAATATCGGCGCTGCGAGTTCATCGGTGCCCTCGGATTTCAATTCCGAGCACCGGATCAAAAGTTAGGAATTCCCGCTCGTTCGTTCACTGAACGTACCCGAGCCAAACATCGGAAATTAATTCCGGGCACTCCGGGCCTCGGAATCAGGTGCCGTCTGAAACCGCGCTCTTGTAAAAAACTAAAGAAAATTAAGAAAAAAATTCCCTTTAATTTTACGGGTCTTTACAGTACTCCCACCTCAGGGCTTTACGTCCCCGTAAAGATACAACAAAAACTAGGGAAACAAATGAGGGTACTGAGCACGCATCTGAGCCTCCCGCTCCCATGTGCTCTCCTGGAGATTCCCGTGCTGCCATCTGATGCGCACAAGAGGAATCGATCGCCCACGCAGGACCCGCTCCTGTCGATCCTATATCTCTACCGGGACCTCCGTAAAAGTCGCCCCATCGTCAACGTCAAGCTCCCCATGGTCAATGATGTGCGTCAGGTCGTGCACGTATCTCCTCAGCTGGGATACGTGGAAGACGTCGTGCACCCGGTGCAACTGAGGTGGTAGAGCCAAGCGATAAGCCACCTCTCCAATCCTGCAGAGAATCTGGAAAGGTCCGATGAAGCGCGGAGATAACTTGCCGCCTCGGCCAAATCTCCAAATACCACGTCGAGGTGAGACCCGCAAGAAGACGTGGTCGCCATCCTCGAACTCCAGTGGCCTCCGCCTCCTGTCAGCGTATGACTTCTGCCGGCTCTGAGCTGTCCTCATCCGCTCCTGGATGACCTGGACCTTCTCTGTCGTGGCATGGACCATCTCCGGTCCCACCAGTGCTGACTCCCCAGGGTCTGTCCAGCACAAAGGAGATCTACATGGTCGGCCGTACAACGCCTCGTACGGTGCCATCCCGATGGTGGAGTGGTAGCTGTTGTTGTATGCGAACTCCACCAAGGGTAGGTGGTCCTCCCAGCTACGACCAAAGTCGAGGACACAGGCACGAAGCATGTCCTCGAGTGTCTGAATGGTCCTCTCCGTCTGACCATCTGTCTGAGGGTGAAAAGCTGTGCTAAGACGTAGCTGCGTCCCGAACGCCTCCTGTAACCCCTTCCAAAGTCGGGAAGTAAAGCGGGCATCTCGATCGGAAACGATAGATGATGGCACGCCGTGGAGCCGCACAATCTCCTGAACGTAGAGACGTCCCAAGCTCTCTACTGAGCCCTGCTCTCTGATGGGTAAGAAGTGTGCCGACTTGGTGAGTCGGTCAACAATCACCCAGATAGAGTCGTGTCCTCTGGAAGTGCGTGGAAGTCCAGTCACGAAGTCCATAGATATGCCGTCCCACTTCCACTCCGGAACCTCCAAGGGTTGTACCAAGCCTGCTGGTACCTGATGCTCTGCCTTTACCTGCTGACAGGTGAGGCATCGAGAAACGAACTCTGCTACAGCTTTCTTCATGCCCGACCACCAATGCTGTCGTCTGAGGTCCTGGTACATCTTCGCCACTCCAGGATGTACCGCCAAAGGAGAAGTGTGAAACTCTCTCAGCACTTCCTCTCGCAAAGTTACTGGTACCATGGTACGTCCTCTGAAAAGGATGTCGTGCTCTGCTCCAAGGGAGAAACCATCAGGTGCCTGTCCCGAGGATATCTGTGCACGCCGTGTCTCACAGTCAGCGTCCCCATGCTGTGCCTCCCTGACTCGCTGCAGTAGTGGAGGAGTGACTGTGAGAGACTGAAGAAAGGCTGCTCCATCTCTATCCACGAAGGATATCTGCAAAGAGGCTAGCTGCTCCGTCGCCTCCTCAAGTAGCTGAATGCCCGTCCTCCTGCTGAGGGCATCGGCTACTACGTTCCCCTTCCCAGGAGTATAGACTATCTCAAAGTCATAGTCCTGGAGGAACTCGAGCCTTCGTCGCTGTCTCAGGTTCAGGTCCTTCTGCGAGAAGATATACCTGAGACTCTGATGATCGGAAAAGACTGTAAAACGCTCGCCCATCAGATAGTGTCGCCATGTCTTCAGAGCGAAGACCACTGCTGCTAACTCCAGGTCATGGGTAGCGTAGTTCTGCTCATGCGGCCTCAACTGTCGTGATCCATAGGCGATCACTGCCCGCTCCTGCATCAGAACACATCCGAGTCCGGTCCCTGATGCATCGCAGTAGACTACGTACCCTACTCCCTCCTCAGGCAACCTCAAGATAGGTGCGCTACTCAATCTCTGTCTCAGCTCCTGGAAGCTCTGCTGACAACTGTCTGACCACACGAAGGGTTTCCCCTTCTTCGTCAAAGCTGTGAGTGATGCCGCAACTCTGGAGAAGTTCGGAACAAATCTCCGATAGTATCCAGCTAGTCCCATGAAACTCCGAACCTCAGCCACGCTCCTGGGTGGCTCCCATGCTAACACAGCCTCAATCTTCGCGGGATCCACTGCAACTCCCGCCTCAGAGATAACGTGTCCCAAAAAGACAAACAAAGAACTCAAAAATAAAATAAGACTACCTCTTATTTTATTAACAAAACACAAAATAATTTCAAAGTTTGAAATTCAAAAAGACTTAACTCCCACAATTAATTAAGAGTAACTTAAGCCAATTAATTAGGGGTTAAGTATGTTGAGAGAATTTGAAAAGGTTAGGGGTTCGTGTGGGCCCCACCACACTTAATCCTCCCAAGGGAGGTTAAGTGGGTGTGGGTCCCACTTCCAACCACCTTTGATAGGTTTTAACTTGTTGTAATAAAATTGTTCTTCACAATTTTATTTAACTCAAACTAAAAACCCCAAAACGTAACTTTCAACCCGCAACAAACGCAACTCCCGAAAAGGTCTCTTTAAGCGAATATCGGCGCTGCGAGTTCATCGGTGCCCTCAGATTTCAATTCCGAGCACCGGATCAAAAGTTAGGAATTCCCGCTCGTTCGTTCACTGAACGTACCCGAGCCAAACTTCGGAAATTAATTCCGGGCACTCCGGGCCTCGGAATCAGGTGCCGTCTGAAACCGCGCTCTTGTAAAAAACTAAAGAAAATTAAGAAAAAAATTCCCTTGAATTTTACGGGTCTTTACATATATATCCATGTCTATAAAAATAAAAATTCATACACAACTCATACATAAATCCCCCAAAATAATTGATTCCAACCAACCAACCAATGTTTTTTGTCCAAAAACTCTAGACCTGCACCTCATGTATCGAAAATGGACATTCCAAAATAAACAAAACCCGATCACAGCCTTGGAATAACTCTAATTATAGTTGGATCCCCAATCTACTCTGACCATAGCATCTCAAAAGTATACTCCCACATTGAAGCATGACTACGTGAGGCTTTGTATCCCTATGGTGCTACCCTAGCTACTAACCAATGACCCAACTTCTGGGTCTCTCTGTCTATACCATGAACAACATGTATAGATAAATCACCTCTACTAGATCCTGGTATAGATACCAGTCATACCTTATATCCCTTAGTTAGAAAAAATCCCTAGCTCCCATTTCTTCATGAATGCTTCCTACATAATCTCTCCAGATATTTGATCCGGCCACGTGCCTGAAACTCCTTTGGAAAATAATCACACTGGATATGAATGTTCCATATTTACCCACATTGGAAGCATAATATGAAAGACACCCTTCTAAGCGGTCTACATGAATCTCTAGCCTAACTACCATATTGAAACTCTTCATGGCCCCGCTTCCTGCTACCTGAAACATCACCACTCAGATCAGCTGATGATATTATATGAATTGAATATTAAAGGAAATTTATGTTTCCCTCAACTATCAGTGACTGATTTATTATCTATAAAAATGAAACCATCTTGAATATTTTCACATTAACCCTGAAGGAATGCTGCAATCCAACCACATAACTCTGCACCCTAGTGATGTGGTCACCCACCATAGAGGGTGAAAAACAGGACTAGTTTCTGAATTTTGTAGCATAGTCCATGACATATGTGTCCCCTTTCTAAATATTCGTGAACTCACATGGTCTATACACCCTTATAATCTTTAGGAATATGTTATATAAGAACCTACACACAAAATACTTCTGAGATAGTCCCTCATGTATGCCCACCAGAACCTACACATCCTACCAACACTTTTCCAATCCTCTAAGCATATACATCACTAGATTCACCCTCCAACCTGGGGGTGTCTCAAGCTAATAAAACATGGAGGACCAGAAAGATCCAATTATATACCACCGTTGGTACACCCTCACCTTGAAATTATGTTATGTTTTAATACTATAACTCCCAATTCAAGTATGTCATTGATGGATCAGGTCCCTTAGCTCCTCAGTTAATACCTAGTATAAACCGAACCAATATTTCCTTTAGGTGAACATCAAGACTTCACCCTAAGTCTTCCATATGTGGCTATACCACATGTATTGGAGCCTGTTTCTATGACTCATGATGATCCCAATCCTATAGGGATTCATTATGTGAACCCCCATACAAAACCATATCTCTGCCTTTCTGAAGTTCTACCAGATCCCATCTTGGTTGAATCATGATGAATACCATTCAAATTAGTCAAATAGCCATAAAAACATATATATGTTGTAGATATGGATGAAATTAATACACATCGCATCTCACCACCCTTAAACTCCCCTATCAAACAATTTTATAAGTCATTCGGCCTCAAGGCCCCTTACCCACCCTTACCTGAGTTAGTAATCAAGTAACATCATGCCACCTGGACCACTACTTACCCATATTGAAGTTAGGAATCACATATAAATCCATCCTCATGACCATTTCATACCCATAACGGGTTCAAGAATCACATATTACCTATATCAATATGGTGAAGTTGAGTAGAATTCCACCGAATATGCTATACAAGGAAAAACTATTTAGTTTCATTGCTAACACTTTTAACAAATCTCCCCCTTTAATCATCCCTACCTACCCATATCAGGGTTAGGACTATATATCACAATAATATCGAATCATATAAAGATTTAATTGGAACCACATGCCAAGGATGTTTTAGTATAATTCTATCAAATGAGGCTATGTAGGAAAATTCAATTTAGCTTCACCATTGAAACATTAATCAACCCAACCCCTATTAACACATTCCAAGTTCACAATGAGAATCACAATAAAACATACATCATCTGTTCCTAAGTGCCTATCATGATGCATAATCAAACATCCCTTTTCCATACCAGTCCATTTGTCAAAACCATATAACATGAAATTATCACACCAAAGATGCACCACTTGAGGATAAAATAGAATCAACTATAAAAGAAACTAGAAGAACATCATTTTCAACACCCATATAAACTTGGTCAGTCCCCCATGCATGGGTCTCCAAGAACCCAAGCACAAGGTCATTACCCATCTTTGACTGCATCCTACCCTTTGTTCCACCATATCCAAAATAGTAAGACAAAAAAGGGAAGTAAATAACTTGATATCATTTGTAACTATTTAAATATGTTATCCATTTTAATACCCATGTCGCATGATGTATCCAGGAGACTCCAACAAAGAACCTAATCTGATACCATTTATAGTACCCCCAACCTAGTTCACAAACCAAATAATTATATGAGATGGTTGGCCACTTAGACATAGTCGCACCTCCCAATAGGACAAAGGCTTCTGACTAACAGCAAGTCTTTGAGATGTGTTTGTGGGGAGACTATCCCATATGGGCTTTATAATAATAAAACCACCTATATAAATATATACGGGAAAGAAGAAGCATAAATAACATAAGAAACAATATCAAAATAGTAGAAACATATACAAAAATAAGAGAATTATAATAATAAGACTAAAGGTGATACCATTTTCAGAATAATAAACATTCCAGGTCATAAAAAATAATAGTCATGCATGGTCTACAGTGGATGATCATACTAGTACATATATAATAATCATGCTGAAAAAAGTGGAAACTCCAATAGATGAAAAGAAACTACCATGGTCCATATGCCATCCATACCATGAAAAGTAGTACCTCATGATCACTAAGGTACAACTCCTGAGCTTATTACCTTACCTCATCTAAGAGTCATAATGTCTACAAGAATCCTGAAGGGCCTATGTAGGGTGTGAGAATTATCTATGTAGGACACCAACGACACATGCCTTTATTATATCCACAATTATGCAGGTGTATGATAAATGTAAATAAATCAGTAAAGTGCACACATTCATTAATTAAATGGTTACCCTTTTGATAAATAACTATAAGGAATTGGCTACAATCTTCGGTATTCACTAGTATAAGTTTAAATATGCACCCCAAATATATATATATATATAGTACACACCATGTTTTTTCATATATATATATATATATCTTTTGTTGTGAGGACCCTTGGATTAGATCCTTAGGAATAACTTAAAGAGAGTCAATCTCAGTGGACCCTTAGATTCCAAAAATAATCATGTGACCTGACACCTCATGCCATAAAAAAATACCCATCATCCTAACAACACACACACAAAGTCCCTAGTCACTCGAACCAATGCCCATACTATCCTCATAGGCTCAAAAGCCTGACACCATTTGGTTGAGCGACAGTAGTTATCCAATAAATAACTGTTTTTGGCTCAACAACCTATGTCCCAAGATTTGGTGTTATATTTCCTTCCAAAATCCCTACCTAATGTCCTCAAGTATAGTGGTGATCCTTAACCCCTAACTAATGAAATAAACACCATCAACTGATGATCCATCACCATCTACATGTCTTTCTATGTTGGGCACCCCCAATATACCTGATGTTCAACACAATCCCATAATTTTCATAATCTATGGGTCCCTCCACCCACAAAGACTGGTCAAAACCACCTAATCCGAGTCTTATCTATCTGCACATGACTCCAATGGTGTGTAGGTAAAAAAATCTGGGGGGAAAGCATGAAACAAATTAATCCACATCATCTGGGACCCCATTCCCATTTGATCATATATATGAATCCTGATGGTTAAAACCATATCAAGTAAGATGAGACTTTCCCTCATCAAAATGACCTCATTTCCTTAATCTGATGACGATGCCACCTTAACCTAGTGATCAATGTCACCCCACGTATACCAGACCACACCCTTAGTTTGATGACTGTGTCACCTTAGTCTTGGTGATCAACATCACCTCAATGCTCAGGCCATTCTAGTCAAGTTCCCATGAAATTAAAGAAATTAAGATAGAAATTTATTTAATTCAAATTATACACTTGAAGTAGTCTTGCCATGTTGTCCCATGCCCCATACTCATCTTAACCATTTGTAGTGAAGAATGAGAAATCCTATAGTCAACTGATATAATCAATTAAACAATAAAAATTCAAGTAATAATTTATCTATGGTCTATGTAGGAATACCAACATGGAGTATATATAACAAAACCACAAAACATATACAAAATCAAGGAGAAATCTTTGAACCATCTACCTTAGACAGATCGGTGCTCACTCATCAAATCCCATCCACTAACTCGAGCCGAAATGATATAATTTAGATTTTTATATGAACACCCTAAAAATTGGGTAAGTGATATTGCAAGGATTTAACATTACATATGATGAGTTGACAGATAAAGAGAATCAATAAGTTTAAAGCCATTTCTGATATTCATTGAACTAGTCTGACAATGATCGGATCAGAGATGGGGTATAAGAGATCTGTCAAATTATTCAAGGAGAGAAAGAAGAAGCTCTACATTTATTCTGTGAGTTGGTGGATAAGAAAAGAGGTAGAAAAAATTAGGGAGGGGAAAATGGTAATTTTTTCTTTTTTAAGGACCTTCACAGTTTGGAGAAACAGTTTGGATAACCTTGCACCAGTCGTACATTGATCATTGTCCAAACACCGCATTACGCATGGTTAGGGAAATAGTTTTACAAACCATGTAAAGACCATTGGATTCCACTCTATTTTATAATTGAGAGGTTTTTCATGGCTGTTCACCCCACATACATGGTTTTCCAAACTATTCTTAATGCAATTAGTGGGCTACATGATTTCTCCTAAGAGGCCACACCACCTATCTAAATAGCATGCCTCCGTATGTAATTTTACAAAACAGAGTTTCCAACATCAGATGAACTAAAAAATAACCTGAAACACTAAGTTACTTTTCTAGCTTTAAACCCTATATAAAAAAGGCCTTGGGTGGGTCAAACTCTATGAATTTGGTTCCAAATATCAAGAAAATAGTTTGAATTCTCACTAAACATATAAATTTAAATAGGTTAAGGATTTTTGACCCACTCAAAATCCCAAGATGTAACATTAGATGCTCAGTAAGGATAATAGTATAATGAAATATTTGAATAAATAACTCAAAATCAATATGTAATGGTAAATAATTAAAACACATGACATATAACCAATAATATGAGGATTATATGGCACAGATAAATGATGATCAAATAATTTGATATAAATAATAACACAGGCTGGAAAACACAACCATGAATTTTCTAACTAATAAAATAATAAGATGAGATACAAATAAATGAATTCCCAATGATGGTGTTTATACTGTCATAAATCTAAAATATACGATCAAGGCCTTATTCCAAGACATCCAAATTAATGGGTACAACCTCTGCCAAAACCCACTGAGGTTTTTCTCACGAGAACTACTGATGCATTGAGGGGCTATAGTAAGACCCACATGTTACTAACTAAGTCTAGTGAACTCCTCATATGAAATGAGTTAACCATAATACACATATACATTCATATTTAAAATAAAATATGAAATGTAACTAGTAGTAGTAGTAGTTCATTTTTTATTCAAAAAGAAGTAATGATAGGAAGCAAGACCCCTCAAGGGGGGTGGAAATGGTGAAGCCCGAGCACATCCCCCAACACAATGGAGGCAGATTTTGCAGGGAGAGAGAGGGGAGAGTTATAGAGAATGAGAGGGTCATCAAGTCTACCCAAGAGGGCTAGGGAATCCGCTGCGAAATTAGCCTCCCTCCAGCTGTGAGACAAGCGAACTCCAAGTGATATTTCCATTCTGCACCATCTGATAAAGTACGTGAGTTACCAGTGAACCCCACACCACCCTTTCATAATCTTCACGAGGGTATCCGAGTCCGTTTCAATTTCGGACACGACCATCTTCTGCCTTCTGCACACCAGCAGGCCCGAGACCAAAGCCTAAACATCCGCACATAAGGAGTTGTCAGGCCCAGAAAATGCACTGAATATGAGGAGAACTGATCCAGAGGAAACCTGTAGCATGCCTCCCCCCCTCATGATCCCTCCCATGCATGACCCATCAATGTTAAGCTTAAGTCCGTCAACCGGAGAATGCCATTTAACCCACTGACCACTCCCTTTTTTCTAAAAACAGGGGCGATGAAGAAGGTTGTTAATCGCAGTAGACGTCACTCCCTTACCACTTGTCCGACTTCCTTCATATGTGACCAAACCACCTATATAATAAATATAGCTTTATTACACATCTATTAATGAACCACAATAATATATATAATACTATATATGATTTACTTAAAGATTTTTATCTCCCATTTATTAATAATTTTATGATAAAATCATTGTTCAGGTGATAATTGCTTTGACTTTCATATATATTTTGTTTTGATAATATCTATCCTTTTAATTTGATCACGATTACATCACCTCATGAATCATAAACATGAAATAAATAACATATTAATTTATTAGATATTAATATATAGTAATATATAAAATTTAGTGACAGAAAATGGATTACACCATTTATGGAGATAGTATGTCATACGTACGAAAGAACACTATATACATTTTTACTAATGGATATAATGAAAGGAAAATAAATATCAATTAACCTTTTTATAATAATTTTTATGTTATATATATCCTTTATATTAGTAAAATACATCCTTATTACAATCCATGTAAAAATACAATAAATTTTTTTTTACATCGCATAGGGTGGAGGTAGCCCACACGTACACACATGTGATGCTATTATTTTCCAATGGACTAGAAGGTAATAAGTTAGATGTGATATTATATTTATATAAGTATGGTTAAATCATAAATATCACATATAGTAACTAACTTTTATTCTAATTCCATTCATGAAAAGCATAATCAAAAAATGAATTGCATCGCTTCACGAGGTGGTAGTTCGCCAAACCACTACTACAAAACAGAGCTTTAACAATGCTAGAACAAAGTGTAGAAAAAGGTACCCTTTATCGATGCCATTTTAGCCTTTATAAACTGTACCATTTATCAGTGTTTTTTTAGAACTGATAACGGTCCCAATCACTGGGAGAATCCCAAATCGAAATAGCTCACCAGAGGGAGCTCCTTTGTATATCATTTCTCTGCATCCATTTCCCAGAAGCCTGATGTATAGATGAGCTCCCGCATACCATGTACACACCTATATTCATCTACCACTCCCTCATGCGGGGTTTGGATCACCTTATATTTAACCCATCCCTATGCTCACCTTCATATTTGGTTCCTAAAGCATCCTTCCCAATGTAAATTTTTTTTATAAAAATCTAACAAAATAATATTAAAAATAATAAAAATTGAAATTATTGAACAAAAAAAAATAAAAAATGAATAAATATATAAAATATTGAATTTTTTAATTAAATAATTATTCAAAAATTTAATATAAATATATAATTTATAAATATTAATAAATAGTATATATTAAATATAGAAATATCAAATGAATATAGAGAAAAAAACTAAACAAATAAAAATAAAAAATGAGTAAAATAAGAAAAATATTAAACATTTAACTAATTAAATAAATATTGATAAAAATGAATAATATTTAATATACGTATATATATTATAAATATTAAAAAAATAATATATATCAAATATAGATATATAAAATGAAATAATTAAACAAATAAAAACTAAAAATGAGTAAATTGAAGAAAACATTAAACATTTTACTAATTAAATAATTATTGAAAAAAATAAGTAGTTTTAATATACATATATATGTTATAAATATTAATAAATAGTATCAATTAAATGTAGATACATAGAATAAACAAATTGTAATAATAAAAGAAATTAAAAACCAATAAATTAAAAAATTATAATTTTTTTAATGTCATAATTAATATTAAAAATTAACAAGTTTGATATTTATATGTGTGTATATATATATTGATTTTAAATTGTAATAAATAATATATATTACATTTCAATATACAAAATGAATAAAATGTAATAAATGAAGGAAAATTAATGTCATATTCATTTTAATGGTATTTATATATAATTATTCATTAGTACAATTAATATGAAAATATATTCATACATATATATATTTCAATATATATAATATTTCTTAAAATATGATTTCTATAGCATAAAATATTTATTCTTACATTAAAGAAATCATATATTTAGTGAAGAATGGTTTTTAACTAAAAAATAATATTATTTAAAAATACTCAAGTATTCCATTGAGTAATGGAAATTAGTTTAATGTCATTTGATCTTTCAATTTATCATATATCAAACCTATGTTACATCGATTTGACACATACATATACATAATTAATATATTTTTATATACAATGTAGGCATAAAAATATTTACGTAATTAATGAAATCTTATATTAAAAACATACACTTAAAATTTAATTAATTTACACATAATTTCGTATTTCTCTGGTCTCCTAAAGGACTAAGTTTTTTATTTATTTTTGGATAATCCCCATTTTAATGGGTTTAGGGGGAACAATTACATGACCCTTAGGCCTAAGGCACAAGGGCTATACATGACCCAAAGTCCTAGAGGCAGAAGGCCCAATACTTGACCTTGAAGGTCCAAGACCTGACTACACTTTAAAAATCCCTTATTTTAAAGTGTACTCATTTTGAATTATTCAATTTCACTCATTTTTAACATTCATGCATTTAAGATTATATATTCACTACCAATGTTAAAATATATTTTTAAATAATTTTTTATAAATAAATACATTTATAAATGCACATTTAAATTATTTTTAAATTTAGATATTTATAATTACAAATAAATAAAAATTATTATTTTGAAAATTATTTTTATAATTATAAATAAATAATTTTATATATTTAAATAATTAAAACAATATAATAAATTTATTTAGATAATGAATATATTTTCTATATATATATATATTTATATTGATATTGATATTTATATATATTTATTAAGAAAATAAATATTAATTTATATAAATACATACAATGATATAAATATACAAGTATTATTTTTAAAAAAAATAATTTATATAATTATAAATAAATAATTATATATTTATATAATAATAAAATAATAAAAAATGTATTTAAATGATGAATTTAGTAAATATATATATATATTTATTATATATAAAATTATATAAATATATATAATGATATAAGTATATTTATAATTATAAAATAATAATTAATATATTTAAATAATGAATATATTTACTATATTTATATTTTTATTTATATATAATTATTATTAGTATATATGTAATTATAAAAATATATATAATGATATAAATATAGTTATTTTTATGAATAAAAAATTATAAATATATTTTAAAAAATATTTATAAACGTGTATTCACTATATTTAAAATTATAAATAAAAAATATAATGTTTTTAAAAATAATTTATAAAATTATATATTTAAATAATTATAAAATTATAAAAAATATGTTTAATTAATGAATATATCTAATATATTTAATACATATATATATATAATGATATAAATATATTTATAATCATATACAAATATTTATTAACATATTTTAAAATATTTTTTATAATTATAATCATAAATCCTTTATTAGTGTTATTCATTTAGTGCTGATAATGATTACTTTAATCAACTAATCTTTAACATTGAAAAAGATATATCTTTTATGCGTGCAAAAAGTTAAGCACTCCTAAAGATGGCTTTTATCTGCTATTTTTTAGTGATGATAAAGATCTATCTTTATTAGTGCTAAAGAAGCACTGATAATGTTATCTTTTATTAGTACTTATTAATTTAGCATTGATAAAAGGTATATTTTTCATCTCTTTTTTTGGAAGTACTAATAAAACCCTCTATAATCTATTTCAAATTACCATAAGCCCACTGATTTTAGTCACGATTTTCAATCATTTTGGGAATTCCACTACTTCTATCGCTCGTCTGCTATATTCTCTTAGTTGAGTCAATCCTTGAATCCAAGGCATGTTTTTTTCTCCTCCTTTATCATTTATTACTTGCTTGGGTACACTGGTTTGTGTTATTGTGGTGATTTCTTGTATCCTCTCCACTTTTCTCCCTCATGCTCAGTTGAACCACCATGGATCCCTAAGAGGATTTCGACATCCTTCTATTTTGATTGTAATTTATCCTCTCCCAATTTTCATGTTTTTCCAATGTAAATCCTATATTTATTCCTTAAAATTTATGTGTCTTATCCTCTCTCATTAAATGAAAGAGAGTTTTTAAATTCATTATAATTTAAATAATTCTTATGGGTAATTTATATAATGGATTTGGAAAACATTTTGGTCGAATTCATTATTGGAATAAAGGGGTTTCCATGGAATTTTATTAAATTAATTCTAATTAAATGTTTTCTCATGAAAAGTGTTTGATAATACACTTATGAGTCATTTCACATTTATTTTCATGAAAAATGAAAGGATTATACCATATTTTTAGTTTTAAAGGAAGAAAAATGTTTTTAAAAAAATATCTGAAATATAAAAATTGTTTGGCTTTAAATATTTCAAAATTATTTAAAATACTAAATTTCAATTGAAATAAAAATAACTTGGAACCGAGATCTAGATTTTGTTTAATAGTCCATTTGATACTTTAAAATATGTTCATAGTTCATGATACCCTCATTGATCACCTCTTGTATTTGGTATTCCTGTCACGTGATGTTTATCAATTTATATTGTATGTATGATGTGTAAGTGTTTGTTCTATGTAATATTGTTACAAGTGTAGTGTAGGTTAATTATTTTGTTACTGTATGTTTGTATTTCTCTTTGCTTCTCACCTACTCACATGATTTATTGTAAATTAAAATTCTAGGTTAGTAAATGGTATATTGAATGATTATAAAATGTAGTTTAGATTATGTCTAGCTAGAGTGGTACTGGGTTATTTAGTGGGATTGCGTTATTTAGTACCTAAAAAGTTATTAGTATAGTTTCAAAAATCAAACAATTTGTTGATGCTTAATAAGTTATCATATGAAATCATTCCTTACAACCTAATAAATCCAACCATTATCTCATCGGAGATGAAATCACTAAATCATGATTATGTATTCTACATTGAATTATAATTCATTTATGTTATAGTGAAAGGAAATAAATTTCCTTTTAATATAAGACAAGGTATAAAAAGGGATAATTAACTAATTATATTCATATTATATAAACTCATGATTTAAAACTAAATCTACGTTTAAAAAAAGTAATCAATATATTAGAACATAAAACTGTATGAAATAGAAATTTAATTTCATAAAAACATTTCTAAAAAATGTGACATTTCATCTTACTATACCAAAATAAAGTGGTTCAACATAACCCAAACATATGATAACTACATTCCTTTATTTATCTTAAGTTGATTTGGATATTTTTGAATTTATAAGCATGAACATATATAAATGAATGAAGGTAAATAATTCAATAATATAAGTCCAAACATTATTTTCATAGAATAAATAATTTTGAAACATGTAATTATACTTAAAAGAATTTACACAATAAACAGAGAATATATATATCTTTTGATCAATACGCGTGATATGGTTTCCATGACACTACACCCAATCTCATGAAAAAACAATATTTTTTTTCTAGAAAAATTTTCACAATGAGTTATTAGTTTCAACCATCGATGGGTGATCTCAATGTTGTGTCACAATTCCTAAATAACCCAAATCATCCCATGATCTAAAAAACGCCCAAAACAATGTACAAAATATAAATTTTTGTAACATTATGATCAATTACCTTCCAAAAAAAGCAAATCCATCGTCTTTCTCTCACCCAGGATAGTGGAGAACCTTGAATTCCACTCACACTCAGATAAATGTAAACCAAACCTAAGCCCGATATCACACAAATAATCTGTCTAACATGTCATGATCTTTCATAAAATAGTTTTCAAAGTCCCAAAAATTTATAAAACCTTGTTGATGTGGATTCTTGTATAAGTTTAATGGCATGTTAAAAATTTTACTTGTTTGCTTCTTTGTGGAATATTTGTGAAATTGATTTTTGATAAATCAAAAGTCGCATGATTTAATTTTGAAATAAGACCATGGGATCCTCAATATTTAGGTTCATATTTGATGAAAATAATGTTATGATTAAATTTTTAATGTATTCCTGTCCTATACAAAATATATCCATTCAATCTTTATAAAAATTTTATTAAAATTTTAATATTAATGTTTATCACTAGATAGGGTGGCTGAATAGTTAGAATTTTTATGGTCATGTCTGTTATAAATTTATGTTCTAAAAATGGAAACATGGTTATAAATTTAAAGTGGGTTTTGGAATGAATAAAATTAGGTATTTATTTAAAATTAATTACTATGGATTTAGTGTTTTGAAACTCATGAAGTGATTTAAAAGTAAATTATAAAGTTATAAATATTTCAATGTTTATATCATTCCATGGAAACAATTTAAGACTTTTAGTTTATTATTGATGTATTTTGAATATGATTTTAAAAAATTTCACTTGATTATAACATATTTTTATAGAAAAGGGGGTTCATATCCCATTAAGAGTATTGAAAAAATTGGTTGATTTTCATGTGGAGTTAAAACAATCAGATTTGAAGAAGGATTTTAAAAATTAAAATAGAATCCTTTTTAATTTTTATAGTGGTTTTGGGTTGAGATATGAAATATTAAATTAATATGTGGTAATATAAAATGTTTAGGTCTCTTGAGAGGTGTTTTGTAAAGTGGTTGGTTACAATATAGAATTTGGAAAAAGTTCATAGTTATAAGATCATTAATTTCTTATTCATTAATATATTTCCATAAAATTATTTTTTTTGTTAGTAATCCACTTATTATTTATTCATTCCTAGGAAGAATATTTTTTTGTTTTATTCCATTTATACCAACAATAAGACCTGCCATAATGACTAAAATAATCAGTACAAGATAATCGTACATCGATTTCTACTAGGAGTGAATATTGTATTCTAGGTGAAATAATTTTTATATTCAAGGGATAGTGCTTCATGTACACTCGATCCAAGGTGATATTGTATCTCAGACCATTGGACATTAGTTAAGGGGTATAAAAGAGTAAGGGAACTATGAACATGCATTGTATGATCAACTTATCTCTCAAACCACTGTGTGTCTAAGAAACTTTTATACTTCAAGAAATAAATTAGGAAATTTTGTTCAGTGCTTCACTAACTCCCAATCCATGAACATTATGATTGAATGAGACATCTATAATCCTCACCATATACAACTCCTTAGTTGTTATTGATACTTTGATTTCTTTGGACTCATTCCTCATCTCTTCTATACATGAACCTATGTTTCATGAACTACTCTTAGTAGTAGTCATCTCATACTTGGTATCAGTTATCATTTTTTAGGAATTAAAGGGACAACACCAACCATAGTGGACTAATAATTTTATAAAATTAAAATAACAATTTCATTTTATGAAAAATGAAATTGTTTAAAATAATAAAATGTTGTGTTCCCCTTATTATAATTATCTATAACTTTCACCTTTGATAATGAAAATCTTATGTGCATTTTTTTTTAAAACTGAATATTTCATGATCCCAATTAGACGATATGAATCAAAAACTGGATTATAGATAATTGTATGAAAAAATACTATAAAGATGAAGTAAAAGAGTTCATCAAGTTTTCAATAGATCATCCATACGACCCATCTCAAGTACTTTGACTATGTTTACATTATTATTATTCAATGAATTATAGTCTGGAAGAGTTGAATGCACATTTTATTTTCCATAGAATTGGACAGATATACCAATTTTAGACTAAACATATAGTAAAATTAAATGTACACATCGATTAGGATGATACTATAGTTTATGGAACTTTTTATATGAATACCGTTGTAAATGATTATAGAGATTGCATTGGGGAAATGATAATGGTAATTGAATATGACCATCATGATTGTCCAAAATTTGTTTCAGAATTTAAATAGCTATTCTAAGAGACCAATTTATACTATTTGTACTAAATAAATATCATTTTCAGCTGTATTGAAGTAATATTATTTGAAAGCTGACATCAGATGAAGCAACACCAGCTTTACAAAATTACATGGAATCTTGAATGATATTCCACCAGATGAAAATGAACTTCCAAGATGAACATATGACACTAAAAGAAAGGTATGTTCAATTGGAAAGATCTATATAAAATTATTTTCCAAATGAATTAATATTGTTTCCTATAAACAATGAAACACTCTTAAAATTCCCTAAGTGTGGTATAGATAGATACAGAAAAAATGAATCCTGTACTTTGAAATATATATGGTAATTTCCTATCATTTAATGGTTTAGAAGACTATACAAATTTCAAGAAATTTTTATAAAATTGGCATTCAATGTGGATACTATAATTTTATATGTGAAAATATTTCAATCGAAAGATTCTCCTCATTGAAGGAAAATTGATTTTTTGTATTCATAATTTGGAAAATGAGTCGAGTAACATTTATCTTGCATTATCTACACATGGAATAAATCATTTTGGAGAATTTATAATTACTCATAGTACATGGTTCATCATGTTGGTAAATTATAACTTACTTCCATGGTTATTCATGAAGCACAAAATACATTATGTGGTCCCTACTTATATCTGAGCCAAAGTAACCCGATAATGGTATTGATGTCTATTTGGATACTTTGGTCAAAGATATAAATTTGATGTCTGATACATGTGTTAAAATATATGATTCTCATTGAAGTGAATAATTCATTTTGAGGGCCATGTTGTATGACTTGATAAATGACTTTTCTACTTATGTAAATTTTTGAGGCTCTAATATTAAAGGAATATTAGGGTGTCCCTTTTGTAAATAATGCGCACACTCATTTTGGTTCAAACAATCCTTGAAGACTGTGTTTTTAAGACATCATAAAATTTTACCTCGGTAACATAAATATTTATCCTAGGTGATGAGATTCTATGGGAATTCCATAAAATGTATAACACAATCTCTAGTAGTAGGTGGCCAAATTTTTGAAAAATTATATGACATTGAAACTATTTTCAGTAAACAATTTTTCAAAAACTATAAGAAATCTTGTTGAAAAAAGGGAACAATTTTCATTTAATTATCATAATATCATTTTTTATATGTTATAAATTTTCTTGATTTCATGCATGTAGAAAAAATGATATTGATAGTGTTATTGTCATACTACTAAATGATCCTGAAAAAATGGCATCAAGGCCAGGTTTGATATGATTGACATGGTGGTAAGGAAAAATTTGGTACTGGTGTAGGTTAATGTTTGAACTTTCTTACTCTAACAGCTTACACTCTATCAAGACAAGAAAAATTTTAATTTTTCATTTTTTTAATGGTGTAAAATTTCTAGAGGTCTATTCATAAAATATCAATAATTTCATTTAAATGACTTATTTGATGTATAAGGACTAAAATTACATGAATATCCTATTTTGATGAAATATTTGATGCCGGTTTCATTACATTTAATTCTACCTAATAATGTATGAAATCATTCAACCATAATTTTCTTCCTTTTCAAATCCATATGTTGGAAATTTATAGACTGAAGAAGTTTCCAATCATGAATAACTTTTTTGTATTGATGTTATCTGAATTAAAGATGTTCTTACCACCATTATTATTTGATATAATGGTCCACCTAATGGTTCACGTGTCATGATAGATTCAACTATGTCATCCCGTCCATTATAGATTGATGTACTCCATTTAATTGTATATGAAGATTTTGTAATGGTATGCTAAGAATCAAAGTCAGATAGAAGGTTGTATTATAGAATGATATATTGTCAAAGAAGTTGTTAAATTAGGTCATAATTACATATAAAATGATGAAAACATCAATATTCCAAAGTCTCAGCACAGTTTATACCTTATAGGGGATGAGAATTCTGAAAGAGATGTTATTGCAATTATCATCATGGACCTAGAGAAAGTCAACTGTTACATTTTACATAATAGTGAAGATGTTGATCCATATGTCGAATCCCATAAAACAACTCTTAGATATAATAATCCCTCAATGGATTAAGTATGGATATAAAATAAAAATAATCAACTTTTTATAGAATGGTTCCAAGACAATATTTATAACGAGTTACTTAAAAATCCAAATTTAAATTACAAATGACTTCAATGGATTTCTAGGGGATCAAATGAAAATGTTATATCTTAAACTGGTTTGGTAATCAATGGTTATATGTTCTATACTAAATAAAATGATGAATATTGTATGATGAATAATAGTAGAGTTATGCTTGTGGAAAAAATGATTCACATATCTTGTTCAAAGGAGTGTAGATAAAGATGATTAATTTGGTGTTTTGGAGGTTAATTTTAGTGTGGAAGGTGAAAAAGATGATCTATTAATATTTTCATAAAAACATTGTAAATAGTTGTTGTTCCAGATCTAGTAAACATGAATTTTTTGATTGTCCGACTGATGACTAAAAATACTATAGGTCCAGATAAAAATTCAATCAAGGATGGCCCTTTCATTAGAAGATCATAATTACTTCATGGAGGTCCTAATGTAGAAATTGTCTTATACATTAGTGGTAACACCAAACAGGGTATTTGAATTTTTGATAGAGAATCCAAATCCAATCAACCATAAAAAATAATGATGGTTCAACAAGAAGGTTAAAGTGATTTTTATTATACTATTCTTTTCATCATAATTTTATCTTTTCTTTATTACTATAACGTAATATAAATTAAATGTTCAGAAACTCATAAAGAAAGTGTATTCTTCACATGACGATGTTACCATTCCTGGGGAGCAACAAATTGTTGATGCTGAAACATTCGAATTATGAGGGGTTCAATAGATTGGTGATGAAAAAACATGAACGACGCAACATCACAATGTCGAATAAAATTATCAAGGAATGAAGTATGGTAATAATATTTATGGTTGGATGGAATAAACATGGACCACCTATTGAACCATATAAGTCAATGTTCATTCGTTATGTTGTGGTCACAATGAGGATGAATTTTCTGATTGATATAGATTAATGGTTCCATGTCCAGTCGATAATGAAGGAAACCCTTTGGTTAGATTTAAAGGTAATGTTATGATATACTTTCTATATTTTACCAAAAAATTATATAATGAAACATTGATTTAATTTTCATTGTTACCTAGAAATTTCATTTATTTTATAAGTTTTCCATAAGAAATATGTCTTAATGGATGTTGTCAAACCCCACTTCATATTTCATAATTTTCTTACCAAGTTACATCTTAAGGATGTTGAGGGAATTGTAAAGCCGCACCCACCAGTTCATTATTCACACATTATAAAGTAGGAAAAAAGGAATTCATTCATCAGTCTTCATGAATAGAATTTTTTTCATTTTAGTTGATAATTTATTATTTTACATTATTTATTTTATAAAACGTAATTCAAAATTTCTAATTTAGAAAAAATAAAATGATTGATTAAAATAAAAATGTACATCCAAACTAATTTTCCCCCATCAAAAAGAAATGATGGGTTATGCTTCACTAGAGATTAAATTGGCATTTATTTTAAACAAACAATAAAATTTTTATGTGATATAAAATAACAAATGCTTATTTATTTATATATAAATTTATGAATAAAAATATGAAGCCACTTTCATCCCACGAATTGTGCTATGGAAGGATGGTCATGTAAATTATGATTGTAATCTAGATGATGAAAACAAAAAATTAGAATGGAAAACCTGTGTAAGTGTTACATAATAGTAATTTTTTATGATTTATAACAATATTTTATAAAATAATATATTTATGTTCATTTCTTTCTTATATGTTTTAGAAAAAATATTCAAAAGTGACTCTACAAGAAGAAAATTTTCATTCAGTAGAATTGATGTTGCCGAAACAACATGATATCATTATAAGAGTATGCTATAGAGTATCTTATTGAACATATTTAGAGAACAAAAAACCACAAAGAGACACATATAATATGATTAAAGTATTGTAGGCATAGATAGATTCTTATAAAGATATTGTTTTCTGATCTAGTTTGACAGAATAATATATGATAAAGGATCGAAGATAAGTAGTGGTGGAATATAGATCCACACATAAAGAATCTGATGCAACTGTTATATTTGAGTCAACCATTTCCCGCAATCACATACCATACCCAAGGTAATAATTTTTTTCATTACACATTCTCATAACTGTGAATCATATAACTTCTAATAACTTTATATTACTAAAACTATTATTGGAAATGTTTTATGGGATTTTTTATGTCAACACCCAAAAAATTACATTATTCAAGGTTTATGATGTATAATATTCTAGGATAAAATCTATATAATAAGGACCTCCAAAAAGATCACATGAGAGTGGGGATTGATGTAGATAATGAGTGGACCACTAAGTTTCCTTTTCCACATGATGGTATGGATTTTACAATGTTCAATGATTCTATTGTAACTTCCATAGCATGAATGTAAAATCTTATAATAATACATAGGGTATGCCTATAAAGAAAATTTATATATGAAAAAACTATAATAGTTGATGAAAATATGCATGAAGTGAGGTATGGTGTAAGAACCCAGTTTTTATCTCTGTTAAGGATCCTTTTAATGTTGGTCTAGTTATTTATTTTGGACCTAATATAGATGCCTAATGAAGTTATAAAGGTTTTTGGGGGTGTATGGGTCTTGTATTGAGCTTGGAATGAAAATAGGTGGAGAAAAACAATGGATTGCATTGTTAGTAGAAACCATCTAAACCATCCTACATGGTCTCTCGTAACCGTGAAATGAAGGATAGTGGGGTTAAATAGGGTGAATAGTTTTCCCAAACCATGATCTAAGGGATGAAAGACTACACATAATGTATTTAGTTTTTATTAGAGGATATTCTCATGGTTGGCACAAATTTTCCATAACTGTGCAGCCAAACCATTCTGGTGCCATTCTTAAGCACTGGGAGGTGGACGATCGGTGCACTATTTGCCTAACCATGTTTTGAAACCAAGTGAAGCAGATATTTTGCGTGAAATTTCCATTTTAATAATAATAAATAACAAATATCACCCCCTTTCTCATTGAATTTGTATTGTAGACAATAGAGCCTCTCTTGTCCCTTTTGGTGGTCCCTAAAGCCTATTTGTTAGTTTTTGGTCCCATTCATCCATCCAAAGCCTCATTTTATCATCGTTCATCACATTCGATGATAATTGGATAGTACTTGATTCATTTTTATCCATGAATCATTATTTATTTCCCTTGATGATTATACTTAAATGTTGGCTCAAATGAACTATTTTTGGGTTTTGATCATTTCTCCATATCCCTTCTAATCCAGGAAAAAATAAAGTCGTATACTATATGAGGAGAGGCATACGAGCTTATAATGGTTAGTAGATAACTCATGCATTAAATTTCACCATATTATAAATTACCATAGCGTCTGCACACCAATTTCATCAGGATCAAACTATTAAATTCTTATTCACATCTTATAGTTATTAGTATTTTATTCTAAGACACTTGTTTTAAATTTTATCCATCATTGGATGTTATAGCCTCAATACCAACCACCCAAAGTAAGGTTTTTCCTTAATTATGCCTTTAGTGGTTCTTTGTGATTATTTTTTCTATTATTGGAGTGTGAGTTGATGTGATAATGATAAAGGTGATTATTTAATTAAATCAATGAATTATAATGGTTAGACATGAAACTGATAATGTCACTTGACCCTTCTACGGTAAGTTCTTCATTTAATCCATGAATCTATATTCTATTTGGAAAGTATATATATATCACCTAGTCTATTTAAATATAATTGAATGACTTGTATTAACATTCATAGAACACCTTTCCATTCTTATCGAAGGTAGAATAGTGAACCTAAGAAATGTATAAGAAATTTAAGTACTAAATCATTGGATGACTTTTTATGCATTGTCCCACTAAATAAAGGATAGGACTTGAGAAAAATGACCTAATTAATGAATAAATATTACATGGACTTATTAATCAACTGTAAGTTTCCTTTCATATAGACATTGACATCATATTGTTATGGTCATCCTTGAGCCATCCCTGGATTAAGGAGGGAATTTCTTAAGTTCTTGTAGATTCCATTATGATTTAGGGATGTCGGTTGCCAAGGGTGAGACCCACAAGAGAACTTGATCATTTTCTACTTGTGGATGCCTATTATGACATTGTAGGATCCTTCAATTTTAATTCAAATATTAGGATGTGTTGGATACACTCCTCATATCTGGAATGATGTCTATGGACATGTGGCACCATAGACACAACCATTTTTCAAAGTCATTTCTTATACCGTTTTACCTTTGTTTGAATTACTTGCACTCGGTTATGACCATTTATTTAGTGTAATGCC
Organism: Viscum album; assembly: GCA_963277665.1. Classification (NCBI taxonomy): domain Eukaryota; kingdom Viridiplantae; phylum Streptophyta; class Magnoliopsida; order Santalales; family Viscaceae; genus Viscum; species Viscum album. The sequence goes on from OY728140.1 coordinate 2,070,713,977, forward strand.
TTGGAATATTCCCCTCGGATTACACGCATACATCTTATATCTATGATAAAAAGTATTACTGAGTTGGATTGATTCTTCAGGTGAAGGATTCATTGATTATTACCTTGGATCCTCTTTTATTATTTCAATCATCATCATTGATTACTTGCCATCACATGAATCCTTTAATATTACTATCATGATATGATATCAGTTCTGGTTATAACTCAAATAAATTACTATATAAACTGAAATATAATTTATAAATGAAATGTTTACTTTTTCAAACACCATCAAAACCAAAAGCAGTTACTTGGTAATATACATTACTATACTCCTTTACTACTATATATGCATGTTTTAACACTATTTTAGTTTATATTATGCTGACTGGATGTTTAGACCCTATTGGTGATCACCTAGTGATATTTATCTCACACCCTATCTAGGCCTCCATTAGTACCTTGGAATATTACATATATGAAGGTGTTCATAAAGAGAAACATCTGCCTTGGACACACGATATTTCATTCTTTCCTTGGATGAAGCTTGGTAGTAGATGACCAAGTAGGAGATTTGGATGCATGGATAGATTTGAGGTTTTTTCTACTTTTGTATCACATGTATTTCCTTCCCCCTAGTATCCATTTTTTCTAGCATTTTAGATAGATGAAATACGTTATCCATATTATTGTATATGATTCAATTATTTGTTAGTTCAGTTGTATATTATTTGTTTCTAATTCTATTGTTCCAAATGGTTATCTTAGTATTTATAATATTTTATCGTTATTATATTTATCAACTATACTACACTCTGTTACTGAGGGAATAGTCTTGCTATAGACACACCTTATGACCTCGAAAATAGTTAATATCATCAAGAATTCCTAGAGATTCACATGAGGCTATGTGGCCAACTAAGCTTGGGTAAACATTGAGAGGAACCAAGGTTTGGTACAATAAATAGTGGTACAAGATCAATTATATTTTTATTTAAAATCTTGAGACAATTGATATCATAGTAGAAGTTTTTTGGAACATGGTTATAAGCCATGATTGGGAATAGTTAATCTGTGTCCAGGGTAAATGATCAGTTTCTTAAATAATAATTATTGTTCTACCTTTTCCTATTATAGTTGATATCTTTTCACAATTGGGTGGTTCACATTCTATGTGATTATTATTATTTTGATTGATTATTTAAATCCATAATTAACCAAATGACATGAGGGAAAGGTGCATTGATCATGAAGCTTTATAGGCATTTGTAATTCACATTCTATCCATATGCCATTTTATATAATTTAATTTCACTAATTTAATTATTGTGTTTTTTCCAATGATTTGTAGTGATGATATGGTAGTAATATTACTCTTATGTAGCTATGTGGTTGTGATTTAGTGATTTACAGTTTCAATTCACGAGTTTTATGGGCCATCATAGGTTGGAATGGGTATTTTACCATGTTAATCAATTTTTTATAACCTATTATATTCTATAACTGAATTTAGACTGGGTTAATTAGAATTTAAATGGCATTTGATCTCAATTATAATGTGTGTGGGCCCTGATTCACTGGGAATGAAAATTTATTTTACTCAAACAATGATATAAATTTATATGAAATTGAAACATTAAAATGTGAATCACAAAATAAAAATAATTTTTTTCATGTAAATAATGAGAAATGGTTCTTTTGATCCTTTATCTACGGGAACCCCAAAAATTTAAACTTAATCACATATAAATACTTGACATTATAAGTGGGTAGTTAGAGTAGAATAACGTTTTTAGTGATACCTCAATCCTAAATTGTTCTTCCGTTTGTGTTTCTTTCTAATTCAAAGCTTATTCCAAGGCATGTTCTTAGTGTTTATAGAGTTATTCCACTATGTATTCCTTTTGTTGTGCACTAAGAGGGTAGTGAAGACCATGCTTCAGACTTGGTGGTCCCTAAGATGGCACTATTTTTTTCAGGATTTAAAATTTATGAACTTACTACTATAAGTAAACTGGCCACTAACACTTAGCTTCTTGAGAGTTTTCTTTGTCTGATGTAGCCAATACAAGATGCTACACAACCTTCATCTATGATGGCAAATCTAACTAGAGAGTAATAGTAGTAGAATCTTCCCACATTCATGGGGATGTTTGTCCACAAGTAGTTGAGGCTTATATGGGGTCCACCCTATCTATTTTTTAGCATCTGGAGATTACTCAAGATTTGTGGGTAAATATTTTCACTTATATACTATGTGATTCTCCCAAGCGCTATTAGGTTGTGGTTACCAAGGCTGGTCACCTTCCGAGAATGGGATGGATGAATTAACAATCAACTTTCTATGATCAATTATATCTTTAGATTTTATGATCTAAATGTGCAAAATATTTTATGTATACAGATCAGGTTGATATGTTAGTAAAAGATTATCCAATGCACTATAATGAGTTACAACACTTAGAATTACTTCTAGCTAGTGATGAGCATTCAGTGCTAGAAAAATATAAGATGGGATCTAGTATGCCTTCCATACTCAAGTGAATGTTTTTTCTTCCTACTTCCTTTGAAGTTTTTAATAAATATGTTATTACTAAGATAAAATAGAGGGAATGTGATAGTACCGGGAATAGAAGATTAGTTCAGAGGGTAGCTAGTAGTTCTTTCGGTAGTAGTAAGCGTTCCTTCTAAGTTTCACATCAGAGTAGTGGAAGTCATATTAACCACACTGGATGATCCTTTTTATGCCATAAATATAGAAAAAAAGGGAATCTGAATCCTCCATGCGATAAAGACCCATTGGCGTGCCGTTATATTCAACCATATTGGAAATATTCACTTATTATATTGGCCCTTTCCATCTTATTCTAGTGGAAGAGGATCCACAGTAGCTCCACACTCAGGGGAATGATCTATTATGATGCATTAAGAATGGATTTGGATTATTACTGGAAGGACTGGCCAAGGAGGAGATCATGGTCTTGGAAACTGTTCTGTAGATCATTAGTTCCAATATAGCGGTTATAGACAGGGTAGTACAGATGCAGTACATATATTTTGATCAGGCTAGTTGCATGCATTTCAAATAATACCCGGGGATTAGATTACAAGACCATCGATAGTAAGAGTTACTATTCTAGTATCCCCTATTATAGTATCTGTTTTATTTTATATAGGACATTCACACTCATTGTTTTTTATCCATTGTGGAATGCCTCAAGATGTAAATATAGTATTACGGTGTTGTAATGTCCCTTGATACACCATTGAAAGTATGGTCAGAGGGAATACAACAATTCAGATACATCCCCTTTGAGGTAGGAAATTACCATTTTTTGGGACCCCTTTGTTCTCGATATGTCTTTCTTCGATTCCATTCTCAGAATAGATTTTTTGGCCCTATATTACACCTTCATAGACTTATATCGCCATAGGGTATCATTTACATCACCATAGGGGAAAAATTATCTACAAAATGGTTAGTGATATATATAGGCTAGTAGATTTGGAATAGAGAATCATGGTATAGGTGTATTGACTTCCCAGATTTATAGTCTCTTTACAGAGGATCTGGGAGTACACCTGGCATATTTTCTTCATGTAGTGAATCATTTTAGGGAAATAGTTTCCTATGATTTTCTAGATTACCTTCTAAGATAGAGGTAGTGTTTATGATCAATATTATTCCCATAGAAAATCATGTGTCGATTCCACTATAGAAGATGGAACATACTGATATCTAGGAGCTCAAGTGAAAATTGAAGGATTTTGAGGCAAAAAGTTTAATATGGACCATTAATTCTTCCTAGGGTTCACCCATGATTTTTTCCAAGAATGAATATGGGAACCATTGTATATGTGGGGATTAGAGAATATTAGACTGGATTATGATTAAGAACCAGTATCCACTACCTTGAATAGTTAATCACTTTGACCAACTCTAAGGAGTGAGGGAATTCTTTGAGATCGACCAGATATCAAGCTATCATCAGGCGTGAGTCATGGCATTAGAAATACCTCATACATATTTTTATATCAGGTATAGTATGTATGATTTTCTCATTATTCTGTTCAATCATACCAACAAGCTTCAATATTCATGGATATGATGAATAGGGGTTTCGATCAATATTTGGATTTTTTTCATAGTCGTTGTGGGAAAAATCTTATTGTATTCTCGGAACCTTATAGACTATTCTAAACACATATATATAATGTTGAATACATATAGAGAGTATCATATTAATCCCAAGATTGATAAGTTCCACATCTAGATCAAAAAATTTTACTGCTTGGGGATTATTATTTTAGAATAAGGAGTATATGTTTCCCTAGAAAAGGTTAGTGTTGTGGTTTCTTTGGAGAAACCCAAGAACCTGTTTCATATATGATGTTTCTTGGGATTGGTTGGTTATTCGAAATGATTAATATATGAATTATCACACTTTTAATGACCTCTCAATGGTCTTGAAATGAATAATGTCAAGTTCTTTTGGCCAGAAGAGTGTGAGAAATCCTTTCATAAGTTGAAATGAAGTATAGTCTCAACACCTTTGTTGATTATTCTAGAGCCTGGAAGAGGTTATATAGTGTTATATGATGCATCCAAAATAAGCCTAGTAGTAGTGTTGATTCATAAGGGTATATTCATTGCTTACAAATCTTTATAGCTGAGGCCTCAATATTGAAACTACGCTACACATGTCTTTGGGCTAGAAGTAATTGTCAATGACTTATGTTTTTGGAGGAAAAATCTATTGGATGAGTGCTTTGTAGTGTATAAAGACCAAAATATCCTTAATAAAATATTTATGAATTGCATCGTAAATATCATATAGTGAATATCAGTTGAATATCTTCATTATATCAATTTTGAGCTTGCCTTTATGCCTAGAAAAGGAAACACGGTAACATGTGTATTGAGTTAGAAAACATAGGAACAAGATATATTGGTATCAGATGATGAATGGAAATTGATGGGTCTATTATTTTAGTATCATCAAGAGATTCCTGACATTAAAATGAAGTATTATCTTTTAACCAAGAAAGTTACCTCTTCCCCCATTAAGAAGGTGAATAGTATGAAATTTTCAAATACTTAAGGCTTGGTTCTCTAGGAGAGAATTTCTTGAGGGGACCCACCTTCAAATTGGTTTGTTGATGAGGATGATATTATTTGTGTTCATAGTAAACTATGGATTCTTACATATATGAGAGAGGAACTAATGTGTAAGTCCCACATATATGATTTTGAAGTTCATTAAAGAATATCCAATTTTTATCATAATTTGTGCACCAGTATTGCTGGCCTGAGATGAAACATCAGATAATAGGATTTATCAATAAGTGCTCCATTGGTCAGAAGGTGAAGGAAGAACACCAGTGACCTATGAGATTATAATAATTATTTTAGAAAAAAATGGAAATGGGAAGATATTTACAAGGAATTTTTAGCGATCTTACCGAGGTCAACTTAAGGTAGTGACACAATTTGGGTTGTCACCGAAAGACTCAAAAACGTTATCCACATCATTCTTATTCTATAAATTTATCAATCAAAGAAATAGAAAGATTTTTTTTGTTTAGGAGATCCTCAAAATAAATGATTTCCCCTTATAATATCATTTGAGATAGGGAATCTAGTTTCATACCATGTTTCTAGTAGGGGATGTAGAAATCTTTGGTTATAAAGTCACTTTTGAGAAAATATTTTTCCCCATAGATCGATGGACATTTAGAATAGATGATATAAGATTTAGAGGACATGATTCTGACATGAATCCTTGATGTCAGTATTTCAGTGTATAAGAATATGCCTCTCTTTGACTAAACCTAGAATAATATATTTTAGGAATAAAATATGATGGATCCTTTTGATGCCTTATATGGTTGGTCATTTTGTTCACCCTTGTGCTATAAAGAGGAATGGGAGGTATCCCTATTGGGTCCTTAACTCATGTAGGAGACTTTCGAGAAGGTTCACATGATCATGAAGTGTATGTATTTTACTATATCTAGATAGAAAAATTATGTTGATCACCATTGGTGCCCTCCTAAGTTCGAGGTTATAGAGTGTGTTTTCTGGCCGGTATCTGCTAGGATTGGGAATAAATGAATGAAGAAGCTATAGAAGCTATCACCTCATTATGTAGGGTCATTTAACATTCTAAAGAAAGTAATACCAATAGAATATCAGTTGTTACTAACTCATAGGTAGACTTCCATAAACCACATATTCCCTATTTCACAGCTTCTCTAGTATCATACAAACTCGTCTCATACTTCTGATCCCTTGGACATTGAGTTAGATGCTGATACATTGTAACACCCGAGACTTTTATAAGAAATATTTTGTTTTTATTTTATATAAATAATCAAAGGACTCTTTCACTACAGAAAACACTAGCTTGGCTTGCTTTACACGCAATCGCGACCTTCCTTGATAGCTTGTGTCGTACGCAATACCGAGTTTCACTAAACAATGATATGCTATTAAAATATTATTAAAACTAGCCATTATGAATATCAATAACCACTTTTTGAAAATTTGTAAATTTTATTTTTTAAAATGGACTTCTTTTTTGGATTCGGAATATCAAAATTATCCTAGGGTGAAATTTTGGTATTTTTCTGGAAACTTTCAATTTTCGATGAATAGTGAAAACACTCGGTTACTATTTAAAAACCGACTTTTAATTTAAATAATTATTTATTTTATTTAAATTTATTTTAGGTCAAAATTGATACATAATAACTATATAAGATCAATGGAATTCATTGGAGCAATTTTATAATAATTTTAAATATATAAAAATTTTATTGAACTTTTCACCGTCTTTTCTCCACCTCCTAGGAGAATTTGTAAATTTACATAAAACATAATTTTACCGCTTATGTGAGTGGAATTTCAAAATTCTAAGAGACACAGTTGATATCAGTAAATAAAATGTGGTTCAATGAGATGGAAATAAGTTTTGGTGAATAGTAACTTTTTACTTTTATTTACAATAGTTAAAAGTAAATAGGGTAATTTAGGGTAAAAATGATATTATTATTACTTTAACACATGTCCTAATTCTATTGGATAAGTGTCATTCGACCAAAAACATCCTTAAGAATAAATTATGACCATTTAGTACCACTTGGATTAGATTAGGACATTTATTATTAATTTATTTAATGAAGGGTTAAAATAGTTGAAATCAAAGTTTAATAAGTAAATAATTTGTAATATATGGTTATACATAAGATAAATTCGTCTATAAATATTAATTAGAAAGATAAAATGATTTCCTACATAATGGTATTTTATTTGTAATTTTTAGACATTAAATAATTTAATTTATTTATGACACAAAGATGATGCAGTAATTATCTTATTAATGAAATATTGACATAATTGATGTTATAAATACTCAAATAAATGTAATTTGAGACTTTTTATGAAATATAATAATTTTATAGTTTAATATAAAATGTTAGTACGGATTTAATTAACTTTGTTTAAACTAATAATTCTGTTATGATTTTCACAAAAATCAATTACTAAATAGTGTCAAAATTGACATAAAATAGTTTTTAAAACAAATATTATATTATTAATTGTTATTTTATTCCTAAAGATATATGGTTTAGCCACACGACTTAGATAAGGTTATATATATTAATGATAAACATCTTGGGGTTCTTTTGGCTTGTTATAGTAAGTTTATTAACCCTATAGTGTAAGAACAGAAAAAGACATGGTAAAAGTTAAATTTTCTATCTTAAAGTTAAATCTAAATGATAAGGATAAAATAGTAAACTAAAATCGTCCAAATTCTATTGTATGAGAGGATTTAGACCCGTCCCCACCTTATCTTTGAAATAAATAAATTTGGAGCTATTTGAAACCGAATATAGCTTTATAATAAAATAATATCTTTAGTTTTTCCATAGGTACCCCTCTCCTCCCTTATAAAAGGGCACCTCATCCCTCTCTTCCTCACACCACTTTGAGCCTTCAAGCTCTGAAAAAACCTAAATATTTCTCCTCTCCATTTCCCTAGATAGATCCTAGAGGTCCTGGTCTTCTTGAAAGACCAATTTTAGTGCCCTAAAAGGAGGTCTCAAAGAAGCGCTTTAAAGAAGAGTTAATGTCCACTACCGATTCTTTCAACATTATTTCTTCTTCCCCTTCTTCTTATTTAGTTATTTCATTATGAATTAATAACATCAGTATAACATGCTGATATGTTATTATATGTATGAAACATTCCTATTTCACCATCTATCCATCCTACGGAAAATGAAATCACCGCGCGTGCGTACGTACGGAATACCGTCTCCACGCCGTGGTGTAATCTATTTTCTACCACCACCTTACTTGGATGGGTATAATGGTGTATAGAATTAATATATATGATTATTTTAAAGTGATATTGATTCTGAAATATTATACATACACTCCAATACAATTCCACGATCATGGGAATGATATCATCGCTCGTGCGTACGTACAGAATACTGTCTCCACGATGTGATGTGACTCGTTCTACATGATTTTCATTGCATAATGATTACATAAATAAATTGAGTGAATAAATATGATATATATTACACCAATACCACTATGTAAATGAGGTATCTATAACCTAAAAATAAGATTAAGAATTTATTCGACAAAACACGCATAAGAACAAAAAGTAATAAACACCCGAATAACAAGTAACAATGAAATATTACTAATAATAAGCTAAGAATACGACCATAAATGATATCATAACAATGAGTATGATTCTGGAATAAGTCAATGACATTATTTAAACCATTATATAGGAGGTTCAGACACTTACGAAGCAAATCGGACCTAAGGTAAGGGATAGATTTTCAATCTCATTGTTTTATCCGAGATTGCTTATACGTAAGTATTTACTGGGGTTACGTTTATCATCCACGACCATGTTTTCTAAAAATATTTTCATAAAATGTTTAATATTCTTACATGAATGTTTAAAGTCATTTTTACCCATTATTAACTTTTTACCACATTGTATGGATGTAATCTTTCCTTTGGTTACCATTTAAGGTAATTTTTGACTTTTCCAAAAAAGTATGAGAAGAAAGTTATTTTTAACTTATACGACGTGAATGGATTTTTATGGTTTTATGAAGACTTATTTTCATGAATATTCCTAAAAAATATTTCATGAATATTTTTAAAAAAATCCTTTTCTTTTAAAATTTAATGACATTTTTGTGAAAAGAAAATGATTTTGAAGATGAAAGGATATTTTCCTCAAGAATTCATTTCAAGTGTTTTTATCAAAACCATTTTTCATCTAAGATGAAATTATTTCATATGTGTATGTTTAAAGTATAAAGTCTCTATGATTTACATGGTTTCACTTTTCTTATTATGAAATGATATCCATTTCTTTTATATGGATTATGTGATGATGGGATGATGTTTATGAAATCCATTTTATTCGTTGGGTTATTATGAATGACGTATGTTTATTTAGTGGCACAAGTAAGAATGATTTCATTATGAGATGGGTGGGAACTATATCTCCCTCCAATGAATTGGGTAAAGATTTTATATCTCATGAGATAGACATGGCTGAAACGGCAGGTTAAACCGGTTCAGTGAAACAGGGCTGAAACGAGGAATGAACTCGGTTCAGAAATGGACTTTGTCCACTAAGATAGTCTTGGCAATGAGTCTTGACTAATAATAAATTATTCTCTTTGATTATGTGTGTATTACACAAAGTTTCATGTTTTAGAATATGATTATTGTGATTACATTTCACAACCATGATTTATCCAATGTTATGAAATTATGATCTCTTTTCCAGGGTAAGATTTCCAAAATGTTATGTTCTTATGAATATGATGTGATTGATATTTCTTTTATTTACCCTTACTGAGCATTTGAGCTCACACTTTTGTATGTTTTCTTTCCCCAGGTCAGGAAAAAGGTTATTAAGTAAGATATTCTAAAAGGAACTATAGATATGATGAAATAAATGGGAGATAGTGTAGACGCTTTATGAACCAGTTGTTTAGGTTTCTCAGTTTCTAAAGACACTATACCTATACGGTCCTTTCATGGTTTTGTTATATGTTTTAAAAAGTGTACTTCAATTTTGAATTACTAACAATGTATGTAAATTATGGGTCATTATAGTTGGTATGAGAGGAAAGGTATAGTCAACCTTTAGAAACTAGGATGTGAAAGACTTAGTAATAATCATAAGGATAAGTCTAAGAATAGAACACAATATTAGTTTTTTAGAAATGGCCACGAATAACCTAGGATAAGACCTTAATTGTGAAATTTTAATCTTGATTATATGGTTTTCCTATTATAATTATTGTTTCTCAAACTATTCTTCTTGGTTTTAGTCAATGGCTGGAACTAGAAAGAACCGTGTTAATGAGGAATGCGATGGGAAAGGCAATGATTGTCCCCCTGAGAAACCAAACATTATGGGAGATGGAATGACAAATTTTGTATCCATGCTCACACAAATTTCTCAGGCTATGAATCATGCAAGACTTCCAAACTAGCAAAGGAAGGAGCAACATTCTATTGAATCCTTCATGAGATAGCGTCCACCTTCATTCAGTGGGTTTACTGATCCATTAGTTGCTGAACAATGGATCAGTACTACTGAAAAGATATTTTCAGTTCTTCAATGTTCTGAACATGATAAAGTCATCTTAGCAGTGTATCGTTTGGAAGGTGATGCTGATCAATGGTGGAATCTTATCAAGAATATGAGGCTAAGAGATGAAATTGAGTCCATGGAATGGGACAAGTTCAAGAACTTATTTTTCAATAAGTACTTCCCTCGTATTCTCCGAACAAAGATGGAGGAGTTTCTTGAACTAAAGAAAAAGGATGATGAATCTGTTGGTACCTATGAAGCAAATTTTACAAGACTTGCAAGGTATGCTTCTGGTATTATTATACAACCTTAGAGTAAGATCGATCAATTCATTAGTGGATTAAAACCAAGTATTCGAAGGGCGTTAGACATAAGGGACTTCAATAGGTACGAAGAAATCACTCGATGTGCTCTCAAAGTTGAGATGGATATTGGAGTAACCCATAAGTCATATGGGTTTGATAAGAAGAGGAAAATGGAATTCAAAGGAAAATATAAAGAGCACACTGAAAAGAAGACGAGTTTTCACTTATGCTCAAAGTGCGGAAGGAAACATGGAAGGATTTTTCTTAAAGGGACAAGTAAATGATTCAAATGTGGAAAGGAAGGTCATCGGGCATTTCAATGCCGCAAAGATGGGAAGAAGATGTCTAGTGATGCGAACAATTAAAAGGATACACAGAGTGCACCTCCTACACTTCAATGTTACAAGTGCAAGGAAATGGGGAATTATACCCATCAATGCCCTAATCCAAGGGTTATTGATGATGATCGACGTCAACAAACTCTTAAGGATAAAGACAAAAGAATGTCACATGCAATTAATATCAGCGACGTGGAGTACAATAGCGAAGTGGTGAAAGGTACACTTACCATCCACTCTAAAGTAGAAAATGATTTATTTGATTCTGGATCCACCCACTCCTTTATTTCTAAAGAATTTTCTAAGGGTATCACTGTATTACCTCAACAATTAGATGTTGAGTTAGCTGTGACAACCCCTAATGGCACAACAGTCGCATCAAAAGTTTATAATTCTTCTCCGGTTGAATTTTGTTGGAAAGTGCTTCCTTCAAATCTTGTGATCCTCCCTATAGTGGAATTTGATGTGATTATTGGCATGGATTGGCTTTCTCTATGTGGAGCTCATATCAATTTCCATAGAAAGGAAGTCACATTTCATATTCCATATCAATCTTTGATCGTCTATCGATGCACGGATGAACATAACCTTCCATTGTAAATTTCTTCCATCTTATGGGTCTTGATTCCACTAAATGAAGGTTATTTATCTCAAATGGTTGGTGAGAAACTCACGATTAAGAATATGCCTATTGTATGGGAGTTTGATGATGTCTTTCCGGAGGAATTGCCGGGTCTTCCACCAAATCGTGATGTTGATTTTTCAATAGAACTCATAATAGGTGATTTACCTATTTCAAAGACACCTTATATAATGGCCCCAACTGAGTTGCAGGAATTGAAGAAGCAACTCCACGAGAATCTTGATAAGGGGTTCGTACGCCCTAGGGCGTCACCTTGGGGGGAACCTGTTTTGTTTGTTAAGAAGAAAGATGGATCAATGAGACTCTGCATTGATTATCGAGAACTTAACAAGATCACTATCAAGAACAAATATCCTCTCCCGTGTATTGATGACGTATTTGACCAACTACGTGGAGCTCAATACTTTTCCAAAATTGATCTTCGTTCAGTGTATCATCAATTAAGGGTCAAAAGGGAGGATATACCAAACACGGCTTTCCTTACAAGGTATGGACACTATGAATTTATAGTGATGCCATTTGGTCTTACTAATTCCCCTGATATCTTCATGGATCTGATGAATAGTGTCTTAGAGACTATCTTGATCAGTTTGTGATAGTCTTTATAGATGATATTCTTGTATATTAAAAGAGCAAGGAAGAACATGAAGATCACTTGAGAATTATATTGAAGACCCTGAGAAAGGAGAAGATTTATGCCAAATTTACCAAGTGTGAATGTTGGCTTCAAAAAGTTTCATTTTGGGTCACATAATCTCAAAAGAGGGGATATCTTTGGATCCAGCAAAAACAGAGGTTATCGATAGATTGTCGAGACCAACAACAGTAACTGAAATCCGAAGTTTTCTTGGTTTGGCTGGATATTATAGACGTTTTTTGAAATATTTTTCACGATTATCTATTCCATTCACCAAGTTGACTCAGAAATGAGTTAATTTTGTTTGGACGGATGAATGTGAAGAGAATTTCATGGAGATGAAAAGAAGGTTTACCAGTGCACCTGTGCCCACACTGCCTTGTAGTGGAGAAAGGTTTGTGATCTACAGTGATGCATCCAAGAAGGGATTGGGGTGTGTTCTTATGAAAAATTATATGGTGATAGATTATGCCTCACAACAGTTGAAAATCCACGAGCAAAATTACCCAACTCATGATTTGGAGTTAGCTACGATAATCTTTGCATTAAAGATTTGAAGGCACTGTATTTATAGAGAAAGGTGTGAAATTTATACTGATCATAAAAGTTTAATGTATATTTTCACACAAAAGGAGGTGAATATGCGCCAATGAAGATGGTTGGATCTGATTAAGGATTATGACTGCTCAATTCATTACCACCCTGGGAAAGAAAACAAGGTGGCAGATGCATTAAGTCGATAAGACCATGCCAGTTTATCCATGATGAGGATCACAAAATATCCAATATTTATTGATTTACAAAGGATGAATCTTGGAATTATAATGAAAGGGGAAAATCGTATCTTTCTCAAATTAATGTTCAACCATATATACATTTTATGATTAAAGAGGCACAAAAAGAAGATGTAGAGTTACAAAAGAAGGTGAAAAATGTTCCTGAATTCAACCTTGATTGTGATGGGATAATAAAGTTCAGGAATCGGGTTTGTGTTCCTCCCATCCCTGAATTAAAGAAGGAGTTGCTGGATGAGGCTCATAGTTGATCATTCTTTATTCATCCTAGAAGCATGAAGATGTATAGGGACCTGAAATAGTACTTCTAGTGGGATGGCATGAAAAGAGATGTTGCTGAATATGTCTCTTGATGCTTGAGTTTTTAGAAAGTTAAAGCTGAGAGACAGAAGTCTACGGGGATGTTACAACCACTACCCTTACCCGAATGGAAGTGGGAAAACATCACTATGGACTTTTTCACAGGACTTCCTAAAACATCTAAAGGCAATAATGTTATCTGGGTCATAGTTGACCATCTTACAAAGTCTGCACACTTCATTTCTCTTAGAGATGATTGTTCTATAGATCATCTTGCTAGGATATATGTAAAGGAAGTGGTAAGATTGCATGGAGTACCACTTTATATTATATCTGATCGGGATCCGAGTTTTACCTCAAAGTTCTGGCGAAGTCTTTAGCATACTCTGGATACAGAGTTGAGTTTCATCAATGCTTATCATCCTCAGACAGACGGGCAGTCTGATAGGACAATTCAAACCCTAAGTTGAGAGCTTTCTCTATGGATTTTAAAGGTGGTTGGGATCAACACCAACCTTTGGCTGAATTTTCTTATAATAATATCTTTCACTCTAGTATTCAGAGGGCTCCTTATGAAGCTATCTATGGAAAGAAATGCAGGACTCCAACTTGCTGGGATGAAGTTGGGGAAAGAAAGCTATTAGGACCTGATCATGTTGATGAGATGGCAGAAAAGTGATACATAATACCTATATAAGTTCAATGTAATTCATTGGAGTAATTTTATAATAATTTTAGATATATAAATATTTTATTGAACTTTTCACTGTCTTTTACCCACCTCCTAGGAGAATTTGCAAATTTACATAGACCCTAATTTTACTGCTTCTGTGAGTGGAATTTCAAAAATCCGAGAGACATAGTTGATGTCAATAAGTAAAATGTGGTTCAATGAGATGAAAATAATTTTTGGTGAATAGTAAATTTTTACTTTTATTTACCACGGTTAAAAGTAAATAGGCTAATTAAGGGTAAAAATGATATTATTATTACCCTAACACATGTACTAATTCTATTGGATAAGTGTAATTCGACCAAAAAAACCTTAGGAATAAAATATTACCATTTAGGCCCACTTGGATTAGATTAGGGCATTTATTATCAATTTATTTAAAGAAGGGTTAAAATAGTTAAAATAAAATATTAATAAGTAAATAATTTTTAATATAGGGTTATACATAAGATAAATTCGACTATAAATATTAATTAGAAAGCTAAAAATATTTACTACATAATGGTATTTTATTTGTAATTTTTAGTAATTAAATAATTTAATTTATTTATGACAGAAAGATGATGCATTAATTATCTTATTAATGAAATATTGACATAATTGATGTTATAAATACTCAAATAAATGTAATTTGAGACTTTTTATGAATTAAACTAATTTTCTAGGTTAATATGGCATGTTAGTATTTAGTTAATTAACTTTTCTAGAACTAATCATTCTGTTATGATTTTCACAAAAATGAATTACTAAATCGTGTCAAAATGGACATAAAATAGTTTTTAAAACAAATATTATATTATTAATTGTTATTTTATTCCTAAAAATCTATGGTTCGGCCACATGACTTATATAAGTTTATATATATTAATCATAAACAAATGGTGGTTCGTTTGGCTTGTTATAGTAAGCTTATTAACCCTATAGTGTAAGAACACAAAAAGACAAGGTAAAAGTAAAATTATATAACTTAAAGTTAAATCTAAATGATATGGTTAAAATAGTAAACTAAACTTGTCCAAATTCTGATAGATGAGATTATTTCGACCCATCCCCACCTTATCTTCAATATAAATCAATTTGGAGCTATCTTAAACAGAATATGGCGTTATAATAAAATAATATTTTTAGTTTTTTCAAAGGTGCCCCTCTCCTCCCTTATAAAGGGGCACCTCCTCCCTCTCTTCCTCACACCACTTTGAGCCTTCATGATCGGACAAAAACTGACAATTTATCCTCTACACTTCCCTAGAAACATCCTTGAGGACTTTGTCTTCTTCAAAGACCAATTTTAGTGCCCCAAAAGGAGGTATCAAAGAAGCGCTTCAAAGAAGAGGTAATGTCTGTTACCGATTCTTTCAACTTTATTTCTTCTTCCACTTTTTCTTCTTTAGTTGTTTCATTATGAATTAATATCATCAGTGTCAATCATATACTGATATGTTATTATAAGTATGAAACAAGCCTATTTTACAATCTATCCATCCTATGAAAAACAAAATCACCGCGCGTGCGTACGTACGGAATACTGTCTCCACGCCGTGGTGTAATCTATTTTCCACCACCACCTTACTTGGATGGGTATAATGGTGTAAATAATGAATATATATTATTATTTTAAAGTGATATTGATTCTGAAATAGTATACATACACTCCAATACAATTCCATGATCATGGGAACGATATATTCGGTCGTGCGTACGTACGGAATACCGTCTCTACGATGTGATGCGACTCGTTCTACATGATTTTCCTTGCATAATGATTACATAAATGAATTGAGTGAATAAATATGATATATATTACACCAATACCATTCTAGAAATGAGGTATCTATAACCTTAAAATAATAATAAGAATTTATTCGACAAAACAAGCATAAGAACAAAAAGTAATAAACACTCGAATAACAAGTAGCATTGAAATATTACTAATAATAAGATAAGAATAGGACCATATATAATATCATAACAATGAGTATGATTCTGGAATAAGTCAATGACATTATTTAAATCATTATACAGGCGGTTAGGAAACTTACGAAGCAAATCAAACCTAAGGTATGGGATAAATTTTCAATCTCATTTTTTATCTGAGATTTCATATACGTAAGTATTTACTAGGGTTACGTTTATCATCCATGACCATGTTTTCTAAAAATGTTTTCATAAAATGTTTACTATACTTCCATGAATGTTTAAAGTCATTTTTACCCATTATTTACCTTTTACAACATTTTATGGATGGAATCTCTCCTTTGGTTACAATGTAAGGTAATTTTTCACTTTTTCGAAAAAAGTACGAGGAGAAAGTTATTTTTAACTTATACGGAGTGAATGGATTTTTATGGTTTTATAAAGAATTATTTTTATAAAGCTTCCTACAAAATATTTCATGACTATTTTCAACAAAATCCTTTTCTTTTAAAATTGCATGACATTTTGTGAAAAGAAAATGATTTTTAGATGAAAGGATATTTTACTCAAGAATTCATTTCAAGTGTTTTTATCAAAACCAGTTTTCATCTAAGATGAAATTATTTCATATGTGTATGTTTCAAGTATAAATTCTCTATGATTTACATGGTTTCAATTTTCTTATTATGAAACGATATCCATTTCTTTTATATGGATTATTTGATGATGGGATGATGATTATGAAACCAATTTTATTCATTGGGTTATTATGAATGATGTATGTTTATTTTGTGGAAAAAGTAAGAATGATTTCATTATGAGATGGTTGGGACCTATATCTACCTCCAATAAATTGGGTTAATTTTGTATATCTCATGAGATAGAGATGGCTAGAACGGAAGGTTAAACCGGTTCAGTGAAACAGGACTGAAACGAGGAATGAACTCGGTTCAGAAATGGACTTTGTCCACTAAGATAGTCTTGGCAATGAGTATTGAATAATAATAAATGATTCTCTATTATTATGTGTGTATGACACAAAGATTTACGTTTTATGTTATTATTATTGTGATTACATTTCACTACCATGTTTTATCCCATGTTATGAAATTATGATATCTTTTTCAGGGTAATATTTCCAAAATATTATGTTCATATGAATATGATGTGATTGATATTTCTTCTATTTACCCTTACTGAGCATTTGAGCTCACCATTTTGTATGTTTTTTTCCCAGGTCAGGAAGAAGGTTATTAAGTAAGATATGCCAAAAGGGACTATAGATATGATGAAATAAATGGGAGATAGTGTAGACGCTTTATGAACCAATTTTTTATGTTTCCCAGTATCTAAAGACACTAAACCTATACGGTACTTTCATGGTTTTGTTATATATTGTAATAAGTGTACTTCAATTTTGAAGTACTAACAATGTATGTAATGTATGGTTCGTTATATACATTATCTAAATAGTAAGTTATATGAATTGTTGATCAGATCAGAAAAGATATATTTTTCTACTCTATCTCTTTAGGGAAAGTTATATGGAATTATGAACATGATTCCAACGATACTTGGGAGCTGGAAGATGACACACATACCCAATTGGTGGAGGTGATCTTAGATAATATTTCACCACACATGGAATGGTTCGAGGGTGTGTTCTTTTAAAGGAGAATATTGTAAAAAACTTATTTTTATATCAGGTATGGATCCTTTTTGAACAAGGTATAATTAATTTTTTTATACCAAATACGGATGCCAAATTAGGGTATAATGTTTGGGGGGTTAGAGGGCTTGTTTGGGGCTTCTAATTCTGACAAATGGATAAAAAACTAGGTCTCATGGTTAGTAGAAACTATGAAACCCAGTCCAAATGGTCTCAGATTACTGCGTAGGGCTGGAAACTGGAGTAAATAAGGGAACAAAATTTTCCTTAACAATGTTCCTGGGGACACAAAAATTTGAGAAATGTCTGCGGTTTCTAGGGGATGAGATTTGTATGGTTTCCCTAACTATATATCCTAAACATGTTGGTGCCATTTTTAAGAAGTTATAGGTGCATAGTTGTCACACAGTTTAGCCAATTGTAAATCCAAATCATGACACCCATACATTTTGGGTGAAATAAATATTTTACCATAATGAATAATGTGCGTCAACACTTTCCCCTCATCTCTTTCCAGTGGAAAAAAAAGGTTTTACCCTCACTTTTTGAGATCCCAAAAGTTCCATCATTAGTTTTTGATGTTGTTCATCCATCCAAAGTTTGATATAATCCCCATTAGTCACATTGGATGTTCATCGATAAGTACTCAATTCTTTTTTTCCATTCGTAATTCATATTTACCTCGAATATACTATTTAGATTCATTAGAATATTCCCTATAATCAGGGTTTTGATCCATTATTCAGATCTCTTATAATCTATGACAAACTAATGGATGACACTAGACAAGGAGAGTCATACAATCTCAAGGTAGGTGGTCTATAACTCATCCTTTTGTATTCTCCGTTTTATAAATTTCCATAGTTTATGCGTACTGATTTCATATGGAATGAACTATTAAATTATTTTCCATTAATATAGTTACTATAATTATATTCTAAGACCCTAGTTATATATTTAATCAATCATTGGATTTTATGACCTCATCTACAACCACCCTAAGTAGAGTGTTTTCCTTAATTATTCCTCTTTTAGTTATTTTTGATTATCTGTTCCCTCATTTTGGTGTTCCTTGACTTGACCATGATAAAGGTGGGTGTTTAATTAAGTCAACCAATTGTAATGTTTTTCATTGAAAATGTTATTTTAACTTTACCCTTCCATGGAATGTGCTTCAATTAACTCATGAATCCCAATTTTAGATAGAATGTAAATATGTATATATAACTTAATCTATATAAATGTAAATGAATGACTTGGTTTCATGTTCATTTTACACATTACCATTGTAATGAAAGTAAATAGAGTGAAATTAATAAATATATATGCAAATTAAGTACTAAATGGTTGCATGCTTTGTTATTCCTTGTCACACAAATGAAAGGAAAGGACATAAACCAAATGACAAATTTTAATGACATGAATATGCATGGAATTAAATAGTTAATTAATAATGTAAAAGGTTACATTCCTATGGAACTTGAAATATTTATAGGAGTGGTTAGACTCAATCTAGAGTTGGATTCCTGAGGGAATGCCTTGAGCTCTCATGGACACCATTGAGATTTAGGGATGTTGGCCTCCAAGGGTGAGACCTACCTTGGAACCTAATATTGTTTACTTGAGGATGACCAGTATGACATTTTAGGAAACCTGCATTTTCATTAAGATTTTAGGATTCCTTGTATACACTTATTGGATCCAGCAAGTCATCTACAGTCATGACGCACCATGGATACACCAATTTGTCCTAGTCATTGCTTATCCCATTTTACCTTGGATGAATTCTATAGACTTGGTTAGAATCATATATCAATGGAATGACTTTGGTGATTCCCATTAAATTAAACAAAAACCCCTTATATCCAGGTTATAGATAATTTCTAAATTGGCTTGGCCCTTAAGGTGAAGGATTCATTGGTTATTACATTGGATCATCTTGTTTTATTATCATCATCGTGGATTCCTTGTTATTAATGGGATACATTATTATTGTTTCCATGTTATAATGTTAGTGATGGTTATACCTCATGTGGGATACTATATAAACGTAAACATAACTAATAAATGAAATGATTACATGTTTAGACACCAACTAATGATGAAGTAGGTACTTCAATATTTATATTACTTTACCACTTTACTTTTATATACACATGTCTAATAACAATTTTAGTTTATATTACATGGACTGGATGTTAATGATATTGTTGATGGTGGCATATTGAGATTTTTCTCACACCCTATCTAGGCCGCCATTGGTACTTGATAAGATTACATGTATGTAGGTGTTGAAAAAGAGAATCTTCCCACCGTGAACACCTAACATTCCCACCATTCTTAGGATGGAGCTGAGTAACAGATGGCTAAGAAAGAGCTCAAATTTCTTGGATAGCTTTTTATTTCTTTTTTTTCTAAATTGTTTTGTCACCTATTATCTTCTTCCATATATCCATGCTTTCCATATTTGTAAAAACATGACATAAATTATCTTTATCTTTTTTATATGATTTAGTGATCATTGTCTCAGTTTATTATTATTTTTTTCTATTTATTTTGTGGAATATGATTATCTTAAAAATTACACTATTTAAATGTTATTATATTTATCAACTATGATAAGTAATGATGGAATAGACTCCCCACAGATGCACCCTAGGTCCTCCCTTGTAGTCGGAAACCTCTAGAATTAGGGGAGATGCACGTAAGGCCTTGTGGCCAACCAAGACCAGGGTAACTTTGAGCGGATCCAGTGTTTGGGACATCATATGGTATTATGAATGGATAAATAAGTTGTTAAATGGAATATTGGGTCAATGAAATCTAGTTAATTGACCAAGAAATAAAAAAGGACCTTCCGAGAGTACCTTTTTCCAACCATTTCCACAAAAACATTTATTATCATTAAAAATTCATACATATACCACATTTAAAGATGAAAATATTAATTATATTCTATATAAAGAGTAAATATATTGAAATTTCATTACAGATATAGTTTTCCTCAACAGTATAAATGATATTCTCATGTCTTAATGGTTTATATTATCAACTGTGAATAAATACATATGGTACATTTTCATAATATCTATGAAAAACATTATACAATATGTTCATTAAATTTAACAACTATTCATATTTTCTATAGGATTTTTTAGTATTACTATATAAAGTAAAAACTGTGTGAAGAAAAATTTGGAATCAATAACACTAATATCATTTCTATGTAAGAAGCTTATTTGGAGAAGGAAGAAATTTATAAGAATGAAAATGATCTAAATGATATATTTGAGAAAAAAATAACATACATCATACTATATTCGATTCCAATAAATTTAGTTTAAAAATATTCAATATAATCCCAATAATTTTTTTAATTTTTTATTTCTTATTTGTTTTGGTTTTCTAGGAATTACAATATGCTGATCGCGCTCAATCTAGATACATCATATTTTTTTTGGATCTAATTCAGGAATATCCAAAAAACCAACCACATATGGTGTGTATTGTGAATTTATAATACAATTCAATGAAAATTTTATATATAAACATAAAATTAAATGTTTTAGTAGATGTTTTTACTAAAAAAAATTCTAATAGGAAATTTTCTAAATTTAGGCTACATCATGGCTTGAAGTCGGTGAATGAACATAAAAATCTTCTAGATTACTTATAATGGAAACATATTAATGTATATATAGAAATATTTAAATATCCAAACATATTTCAAATAATTTATTTATTTTGGTCCATGTTTCAATGGTTTTTGAAGCAATGATAATGGAAATGACAATGAATATTACATTTTCAAATTAGTGAGAGAGCCTATAAACCATGAAAAAACCATCATCCCAAATCACGTAATATCCAAAAGTAATTAAAATTACATTATATATATTTCTTAATTGTTTTTTTCTATATATTTTCATATTACTACCAATACTTCCAACAATGTTTGTACTAAAACAATTAGTAATTTTTTAGAGATTTATGGGTAGCGTACATGGTGGCAGAATGTTTTTTGAAAACAAATTTAGGGGATTACCTACTATGTTTTTTATATAGTATAATATTTGACCATTAAAATATATTTTCCGTGAGAAACATTAGTAAAATTGTTCTCATATATTGTTTTTGATCTATTTATCAAGTATAATTATAATATAGGAAATCAATTTTTTAGAAACGAGCTGAAAACATGGTGTTTGAATGTGTACACTTATCATGAAGAAGTGACTTCCTACTACTAATTTATTTAATTTTCACAGTATTTTATCTATTTTATAGGTAAATTTCTTATTATTTAAAAAAAAATATACAAATTCCATCTTTGGGGTTCTGTCATGAGTTGTGGTAAATGATAGAAGAAAAGAAAAATATATTGGTTTCACTTTGGTGGTTGGTGTAATTATTTTGTAATTTCAATCATCAATTAGATGCATGATATAATAATACATATGCTTGTAAAATCCATAATAGTAACACATCAAGTTTACATTAGAGAAATTGATTGACTAAAACTGATTATTTTGAGTTCACATGATGTGAAATTAAATCATTTCACCGTCATATCACATACAATATCATAATCATTATAGGAGTAGAGTTGTTTAACCTATCCTTATTATAAAAAAAGATACAATTTTCACCATATCATCATTAAAAAATGTGTCCACTAGTTCATCACTAATATTCATGTTCACATTCATTATGTAAAATGATACATGTTCCATAGGTCATTAATAAAAAAATCCTTATCATTCTCAATAAAAATACGTGATAATAGTTATGTTACATTTTTAATTAACATATAAGGATGATGTTGTGTTTGAGATTAACGTCACCCAAAATATTGAAATGTATATAGTTGTCCATAGTATAATCTATGAATAATTAGTCAATGTGATATATTTTAGTTTCATTTGTATTATATAAAGGGATCTACTGATGTTTAATATTGTCAGAAAAGGTAAAAAATTTGGAATGGAAATTAGTGTCTTCTAAAAATAAATTCTGGGTAAAACTGATATTTTTTCCATCAAATTAGACCAATGGTTTATCATGGAGTTTTTATTCTCTATGATGAGAAAATAGAAAGTTATATTTTATTATGTTTCATAAAAAGTAAAATGTAAATATTCATTTTAGTCGAGTCAATGGATGTGAATATGTTTACAGTAATGGTTAATTTTTATTGGAATGAATAAACGTATACACTAATGTTTAGTATTATCTTGGTATACATATTGTGTGATCCTAGTTTTTTGTTGTAGATAATAAGGAAAATGTTTATAAACGAGTTTTACACAAACCCAAAAGAGTACAATAATTTTGAGGAATTTTGTGTAATATGTGAATGTCATGTTGTTTCAAAGTGGTTAAATACATCATGTTTTTTGGATTGAGAATCTAGAATTTCTCATATGTATCCACAGTGGGTGAATCCAAAAGGTTATAGTTTGGAATCATGATGGTGAATTTTTTATTCTCCAATGCATTCAACATTATAGACTGTCAAACTGCAATATTGTTTGATAAACTATAATATTTAATACACTATAGGATAAAAAGGCATGGTAGGATCAACCATAAATCTATATGATACACAGTGTACCCGATATAATTCAAATTTCATGGTTTTACTTTAAAATTGAAAAAAAAAATTAATTTATTTCATCATATTTATATTTAATATATTTATTTCTAGTATTTAAAATATAAGAATTTTTTTCTCATACATGTGGATTTCTTTGATCGATTTTTTGGTGGTTTGTTCAAAGAATCTAATAATCATGAGAGATTGAACTTCAATTATACAATCATGACAACATAAACAAGGAAATGAGTCAATAATGTATACATACATCATGAAAAGGTGACTTACTAATAATTAATTAGTCGATTTGGTCTCCATTTAATCTATTATTTTTATGTTCATTTCCTTATTATTTTGATGTAATAATAATTTATTTTACATATCTTTTGGGAAGTCGCATTTTCCCTTTAACTTCCTACAACAATCCAAAAAAGAGAGAATATTTTTCTTTTGAATGATGAATTTTATGAAGCATGGGGTTTCTTATTCCACCAAAATGGAAGATTTATTAATTTTTTATCGTAGTGCATTTAATTGAAAGAAAAATACAAATCACATACTCAATAAACCACTCCTCAATCCGATACACAATGTGCTCAGTAGGATTCAATATATATATATATTTACTTTATAATTTAAATTTTAGTTCAAAACACACATCACATACAAAAATATATGATAAACCATATTCCATAATATCCAACTACATTCACACATGTCTCTATTTTATCAAAGGAATAATGTGAGTTAAAATACAACTTGGTAGTGAGTCATTAAGGAATCCTCAAAGTCCAATGTTTTAGAAATCATTATTTTATTATGTTTTTATGAAAATAAATTTATTTTCATCCACATAACTCAATTTCTACTATATGCTCATAAAACATGATAAACACTAATTCTTCAACATCAAAATCAATATGATCCCAGTCACAAAAAAATAAGAATGTTGGTGAATAAAAACTAAAACAAAAAGTCTTTGTTTTATACCTTATATAAAACTGATGGATACCACTTTTTTAAAAACTCAAGACACCTCTATATATCATTTATCATTATTCCATTATAGGGATCTTCTGGTTTTCTAGATGAGGCAATATTGCCTTTGAATCTTCATCAAAACAACCATTATATCCATTATCTTATAAATTTTTTATATAATCATCATTATGGGAGATTTATATTACATAAGTGTTAATGATCCTTACTAACCACTAATTGATACCACTACTTTACATCAAACTATAATAATTTATGTGTTCCTTTATAGATGTTTCTTCTTCTCCCTTTTTTTCTTATCTTTAATAGTAGTTTGATACAACATGTATTATGGAATAATATCACTTGTTGTTCAAAAAATATCTATTGTTATCACATTAAAACACAGATAGATATTTAAAACCACTTATATCATTTATATCTATATAATTTTATCATCCCTAACCAATGCTTTATCTACTTTTAGTGAATACACACCATGGATCACATCTCCCACTTAATTATCCCCCTCATTAATCATCAAATATAATAATTATATTTATGGGATACGGTTAATTCTCGATCCTCCTCAAGCATAAGAATGTGGTTGGTCATTATAACCCAAACACTTTCATTAAATATACATTGAAGGATTCTTATTTATTCTCCTTTCAATACCACATATGAAAATCTCCCTCTGAATATTTGAATTTGAATTATACAAGTTCTTTTTATAGATATTTACCTCTATTGTGAGAATAATTAAGCTTGTGAATGTATCTTAATTAAATGATCTACTACTGAATTATTCTATATTATTCCTTATATATATGATGGAATTTTTATCGATTTTACCCTCTTTTCTTGTGGAATTGTTTGTGAAACCACTTATGACTATTTTGTGTTTATCTTACACTATATAAATTGGAAATACCTATATCTTATTATATCCTTAGTGCATAATTATTTGTATATCCATACTTTTTTTTGAAACAGTAGTAATTTCATTCCCTATTTTCCTCCACATTAATTTTTTTAACACTATAATTATTTATGAAAAATGGTAACTATAGGTAGTTGATTCCTAGGTCATTACAGTCCATCCTCATATTATTATAATGCCATAAATCTATTTTTCTTAACATATAATTTTCTAGCTTCCAATCTATCCTTGACTATTCCATAGGAATAAAGGTTATCTTATATGTATCGTCATCAACTCCATGATTTCATTTCCATTCCTTATAACCATGATTAGTACATATAAAATATATATTTTTGAAGTAATACATTTTTTTGTTGAATTCTAGGTTGAGATATTGTGGCCACTCTTCTTGAAATATTGAGCCCTTGTGATTCCAAACACACATCCATAGTGTTCCTCATGACTAATAGTTTGAGATATCATGAATAATATCCAAGGTGTTTCCTGTTTGAAATGAAACAAGAATCCAATAACCGTTTTCATTCATAGATCCCTCACCAAAAAAAGTGTTTTGGATACCATATAAAATTTTAGTGGCCATGGATTGTGATAGTTCTAAATTATGGTGTTCCACTAAATACACAATTGGTTTTTCATATCAGTTAAAAGTAAGTTGCATACAATTCATGAAATTTATATGTAAGGAGTATAAAAAATTTGATAATTGTACGAAAATAGTATTTCAAAGAAAAGTGGAATATTCTCATCAAGTAAGATCTCATATAAAGAACTTATAACTCGTGGATGATTGTAGGGGTGAAATGTTGGGGTTTAAGGATGATCTGATTAACTAGATCATGAACCTAACATGGTGAAATCATGAAGGGGATGTTCTATAAAATCAAGGACAGTTCTTATTTGGTTCATTTCATTACAATTTTTTCCCAAGGCACACTCATGACCCAAAGATGATGTATAAAAAAGAAGGTTGAGTCCATACTTCATTAGAGACTCAAATTATTTACCTAACTAGTTTTAACTCATGAGAATAGTCTTACCATATGTTAGTATCATGATGGATTAGAGAATATTTATTGAAAGTATCACTTATAGTGGAAGAGTCATCCCCTCGAGATTTTTTCGTATGAAATGTTATTATTATTTCAGGTACTAGTGGGTATAGAGTAGGCACCTCCTGTAAAATCATTGCAACCTTTTATTATTCTATCAAGGTGTTTTAGGTGTTAAATACTTCATATTATTAACATCAATGGTTGAACTATGTATTTATTCTAATAGTTTTCATCCATTGAAACCCATTATTGGTTGGTTGAATTTATCAAAATATTTCAAATACATAATATCTTGTACAAGATTTTCAGTATTTATGTTTTCATAGTAAATTAATTGTACATAGAAGTATGTAATTAGTAGTGTCCTATCTCAAAAAATAGAACACCCTACATTCATTAAGGATCTCATTTGGATTCATTCCCCAATCCTTTGTCCCTAAATGTTATTCAATTTAATATTCATTGAAATTAATAATTATACTTAGTAAGTAATATATATTTCCTTCACCTGTCTTTATTGACTCCTATTTTTTATGGATAATACCTTTGATCAAGGAACTATGTTTTTGTTGGATTTCATAAAACCACTTTTTTCTATAGGAATTAAAAAAACATATTATTGGATTAGTTTTAATCCCCTATTTAGATAATTATCTATGACTTTGTAAGGTAAAAAATACGGATTTTATTACTCAAGGGGTCAATTCAAGTGGTGACACATTGAATAAAAATCAAGGAAATGAAAATACATTAATTTTATCCTTGTATAAATATAGGTTGATAATTTATAAATTTTCACCAGTTTATCACCTTAATAATCTATGGGGCCATGAAAAAATGACCTTGACAGTGATGGTAGACCATTCTTAAATGTTATGTACTTTGAGAACAAATATCATATCATTTCGGTATCCATTAAAAACAATTTCACCTTAACTCCCATCCAATTGAATAAATCCCTTATTCTACAGTTTACACTAGTTATAAACTCAATTAAATACCAAAACATCCACATAAAAATGAGAAAAATTAAGAAAATATATAGACATGAAGACCCAAATGATCAAAAAATTCATTGTTAGGGTTAGAAGTGAGAAGATAATATTATAATCGCATGGGGTAAATATTGGAATTAATATTTATTCATGATATCCTTAATTAAAAGTTACGGGGTACAATATATATTTTGTAGTTATTATATTCACTACGGGACCAATATTGGAATTATTATTTATTCTAAACACTCAAAGATCATGTTTACAGATTAAAATGACATTTTAGTAAAAACGAAAAGTGACATAATCAAAACACTTTAATGAATTCAGATTATTTTGGTACATAATTAATGTTAACCTTATGTCATTTTTTATGTGCAGGAATCATCCTCACATCAATCTGATGAACGGTTTGACCAATATGACTCTAGGAGTTTCTTTTTATTTAAAATTTACATTCATTTTAGTAAAAATGGAATGTTAAAAACTCAAAACTAAGAAAACACATTCAAATTGTTTTTATACTTTCGAAAAATTATCTATAAGATACTTGAGATGTGTAAGAATTATTAACCACCCGATTATAGACACAATGTGACCGGTATGACTCCAAGTGTGCCTTTTTATTTAAATTTGACAATAATTTTAGTAAAAAATAAAATTGACATAATCAAAAAATATAAAACGCATAAATATTTTTATGATAAATTAACATAATGATCCATAATAAATTTTTGATTTTTTGAAATAATCTTAACTTCAATCCATTGCACGGTGTGCCTGATACGACTCAAAGTGTGAATTTTTATTTAAAATTGACATTAATTTTAGTAAAAAAAAGTGGCATACTCAAAATTCAACAAAAACATTTAGAATGTTTTAAAACTTTAATAAAGTGATCCATAAGTAATTTTTATGGGTATGAATCAATAAAAACTCATTCTGATACCTGGTGTGCCTGTTATAACTCAAAATGTTTGTTGTTAGTTTAAAATAAATATTTTAGTTCGAAAAGTGAGTCACTCATTGAAAAAAATAAAAAACACTCATATTTCATCAATAATTAAGGGAAATGATTCCTAAGTGATTTTTTATATATAATAATTGATATCATGTTAAAATGACACATGATGTGAATTTTATAACCCAAAGTATGTGTTTCATTTTCAAAAAGACATTTTATTAAAAATGAAAAGTGACATAATCAAAACTTAGAAAAACATTTTGATTGTGTTTATCCTTTATAAAAATTATCCAAAATTAATTTTTGACATGTAGGGGTCAACCGTCCCTCAATCTGATGAACGATGTGACTGATATGAATCATAATGTGACTTTTTATTTAAAAATCACATTAATTTTAGTAAAAACATACAATTGAAAAACAAAAAAAATTTAAAAAAACTATTTGTACTGATAATTTTGGAAATGATCCATCAGTCATTTTTGACATGTTTGAATCAACCACACAAAAAAAGGACACCCTGTGTGATAGATATGTCTCCACGTGTGTCTTTTTATTTAAAATGGACATTAGTTTTTGTAAAAAAACAAAAGTGACATCCTCAAAACCTTGATAACACATTAATATTATTTTGAAAAATAATAAAAACAATCTGTAAGTCTTTTTTGAGGTATTTTAATCAACTGAGCCTCAATGCAATTCACAGTGTGCCCGATAATACTCAAAGTGTATTTTTTTATTTTAAATTGACATTAATTTTCATATAAAACACAAGTTACATACTAAAATTTTATAAAAACAATTCATATTTTTTTGTACATTTGTAAAGTAATATATATGTTATTTTTGATTGTTAGGAATCAACCACACATCAATATGATGCATGGTGTGTCCGGTATGACACATAGTGTCTGTTATCAGTTTAAAATTGTGATTTTAGATAACAAGGTTTGTTACTAATGGAAAAACAATAAAATAAAATCTTATTGTTCGGATAAATATGGAAAATTATTTATATGTCATTTTTGACATGAAGGAATTTGGTCCACATCAAACCGACACATTATTTGACCAGTATGACTCAAAGGGCGTGTTTCTATTTAAAAATTAAATTTTAGAAAAAAAGGAAAGTGATGTACTCAAAACCAACAAAACACATTGATATTGTTTTGGCACGTTAGGAAGAAAATACATATGTCATTTTTGATCTGTAGGAATCAAATTCACCACCATCAGATTCATGGTGTTCCTAATATCACTCCAAGATTGACTTTTAATTTAAAATTGACATTAATTTATGTAAAAAAGAGAAGTGACATACTCAAAACCAAGAAAACACATTCACATTGTTTTGATACTTTAAGAAAATCATAAATATGTTATTTTTGATGTGTATAAATTATAATGAGATTAATATAATACACTCTGTTCCAAGTATGACTCAAAGTATATATTATAATTTTAAAAATAATATTTCTGTTCAAAAATTGCGAGTCACTGAAAACAATGTAATCATGATCAGATTGTATTGATAAATTAAGAAAATGATTAAAATGTAATTTGAGTTTTGTAAGAACCATTCTCATATAAAATTATTGTCCGATGTGATCATTATGACTCAATGTTCTTGTTTCCAATTTAAAATGACATTTTAGTCAAAAAACACATGCGACATACTCAAATCTGAGAAAATGCATTCAGATTATTTGATACTTTTGAAAAATTATAGATAAATAATTTGTAACATATAAAAATTGAATGTATACAAATTTGACACAAAATGTGTCTATCATGAATCTAAATTCATTTTTTCAATATATATGTTTCATTTTAGTTTTAAACGTACATCACATCACCAAAACTGAGAAAACGAGCTCATATTGTCTACTCCCCATTTAGTCTTCTTTTAAATAATCAATTTCTTAATATTTTTTATAATATAGTTATTTAGTTAAATTTCACATAGATAATTCTTTAAGAATAATGAGAAATTTAGTGACAATAAAGAATCAACCACAACTCAATCTGATAGACATTGTTCATGGTATGACTCAAAGTTTAGTCTAAAATTAAAACCTTTTGTTTTATTTATTTATTTATAATATTACTACTATAAGAATTTTTCTCTTATATATGCGAATTATTTACCTTGAGTTGGGGTGGTTGTTCAGAAATAACATGAGTGGGTGTCATTGGAAAATGAAAAAATAAAATTGATGTTTTTTTATGTTTGTGATATTTTTTTACTCTTGCAATTTTATAAACCAATGTTTTAAATGCCTATAATATATATTTTTTCAAATATTTGAGTTTTTAATTTTATTTCATTTAAAATAAGTATTTTTACATATTTTTTTTCTACAGTTTCAACTATTGTACTGTGTTGTAAATTTTACAACACACTACAATATTTCAATTTATTAGTTTTACTAAGTGCATTGGTAAAGGTATCCTTAATCATCACTTTTGAAAGCAATGATAAAATAATCCTCTATAAGATTTAAGAAAAGTGATAATGAAGGGTACCCATATTAGAACTAAAAAATAAATGATAAAGGACCCCCTTTACTAGTTCTTTTAAAAGTTATGATAAAATCCAAGGGATTTTAATGACAATATGAAAGTCATCGTTTTTTCACAAAAAATGGCCAATTTTTACATTGTTAAAGGGAAGTTTTGTAGTAGTGTACATGCGATCAACGTCATTGTATCCTTCGTGGAATAGAAATTTAGAAGGTATATGTTATAAGATAATTCAATAAGTGCTATAATATCATAAATATGTTATATATATATATATATAATACTTTATTACATCCATCCTTGAATGGTGGTGATGTATAATGAATGACATTGGTTCGTGAGGCGGTAGTTTTCCATACAAATGAATGAAGATTTCAAAACACATTTGATGGAAGATTATAAATATTTAGATCATTAAATTAAAATATTAAGATATTATAATATGTAATATGTTAATTATATTATATCATATAGGTATAATAATAATTTAAGTTGGGATAGGAGGAAATAAAATAAAATGCCTGGATAGAAATGTTGCCTCTTCTTCGGAAAACTTCTTTTGTTTGCACCAAAAGTATTCTGGGGTTTTATATCTAACCAAACAAAGAATTCAATTATTATATAATAAAATTAAGGAATTTATTTTGTAAGGTCTTGGCCTAACCAATGGGTTGTGTAAGTGTGAATCGATGAGGATAGGGGGAGGCCTTCTATAAGTGAGGTGAGTTGTAAACATGTAATTTTTGAAAAAAAAATGTGCAACCATATTATTCAAATTTTAAAAGGTTCCAAAATGGAACATTAGTGAACCTATAAGTGATAAGGACAAGAAATGGATTTATGATGTATTTTGTACTAGTTTGGGTCATTTTTTTCCATTATCGTTTTAGTTTAATCAATGGTAAACCCATATTTACCTAAACCGCGATAATTAAATTTTACAATTTTTACTATTAGTTTTTGGTCAAAAAATTAAGTTGAAATTGGTGAATGATATAAATTTTTCTAATTAAAAATATATAATCCAATTGTTAAAATACCATTAATATATGTGGAAAAAAACTAATTAAAATGAATCCCACAAACACGACTATAATGTGTGGTTTCAAATAGAAAATGTTTAAAAAGATTAAAAAGTGTTTATATCCCAAGTTAGTATAAAAATTATTTAAATGAAATAAATTTGAATAATATATAAATAGGTGAACTAACGTAACTGTAATTTTAATTTAGGATATAATTTAATTTTATAAATAATTTAAACAAAATAGTTGTGACACCCCTGTTTTATGGACCTTTTTTTAGAATGAATTGATTTTCATTGATTTATTTAATTCCACTAAGTTAATTATTCATTTTTCATGTAATAGACTAGTCTTTTTCTACACATAATACAGACTTGGTCTCTATTAGATGAACCCCTGAATTTATACAAAACATCATTTTATTGCTAAAATTATTTAAATGTAAAAATTTTAACCAAGATGTTATTCATAGTAATATGAATAGTAATAACTAATTTTTAAATTTTATTTATAATAGTTTCATATAAATAAAATATATTGATAATTAAATATATATAACTTTTGTAAACGTCTTTATTTTTCTAAAAATAATATTTTCTTAAAGAAACAACTTTTTAAGTCATTTTTTTTGAAAAAAAAAATAAAATTAATTCTAGACACATAGAAATTTAATTTTAAAAAATATAATTCATTTTTATATTCAGAATTTTAAAATTATCTTTGGGTGAAATTTTTAGATTTTTTCAAGAGACGTTATTTTGGGTGAATATTAAAAAATACTGTAATTTAGTTTAAAATAGCCTTATCGTTTAAATAATGATTAATGTTAAATTATATTTAAAATTTGATTTTATAGTGAAAATAGATTAATTATACATATATTAATACAATTTAGTTCATTGGAATCATTTTTATATTAAAACTAGATATAAACACTTATTGGACTTTTAAACATTTTTATTTTAAAAACTGTCTTTCTCACCACATATTTAGGATTGGCGTTATGTTTAATTCTACCACTAATATGATTTGAATTTTGAAAAAACATAAATAACTGGTTTTAATCAGTATAATATTTCTATTCTAATACTATCAAATTAATTTCTGACAAAAAAGATTAGTGAAAGTGATTAAAATTAATCAGAGTGATTAACGTAAGATTAAGCATAATCAAGGAGTGAACACTAATCATAAAGACCAAAATGATCATTAAACATTTCCAAAATAAATTTTATGAAATTAATTATTCCATATACCATATTAGTTTTAATTATATTGGTTATTGAGATATTATTAAATGGTAGTTCCCTATATTTTTGGTTAAGTAAGGAAAAAGAAAAAAACGAACCTTTCTCACCATTAACATTTATAAAACATATATTTATGTAAAAATAATAATATTTATGGTTATAGATATCGTTTTTAAATATAAATGGGTTATTTTTATCTTAATAATTCCTAAATAATTTTTTGAGATGATTTAGTTACTTAAACTATTATAAAACACCAATGTATTGATTATTTAGTTAATAATTAGCTAAAATAAATGATATTATAAATATTAAAAGTGATTTGAATTGATTAAATTAATTAATTTGACTAATTTTTGAGATTATATATCATTTTAGAAATATTTAAACTAAATTTATTTTAATTAAAATAATAGTTTTAATTTTTAGAATTAAAATTAAATAAATAATTTCAAAACTGACATTATTGTTATTGTACAATAAACGACATATTATTAAATTTTTTCAAATTAAAAATAATAATATATTCCTCCAATTGATTTATATATGTTTGTAAATTTTAAATATGGTTTATTAATTTACCAATTTATCTTTTATAATTAATATATTGATTCATAGATTGTAAAAACAATTTTAGCATTGTCCGAGTTTCAGTTGTGTTTTGTAAGTCACATGCGCTTATTTTAAAAAACAAGAACACAAATAGTAATATTGGGGGATCATAGAAGTAAAGGAACCAGATTATTAGAATGAAAATATTTTTGTGTAGTGTAGATTTTGTTCAACTAGAAATTCATATTTCTCCATTATTTTTCTATTTTGAGCTACATTAGGTAAAGGATACTAACCATTATTTAATACCTTTTGGTATTTACAAGAGTGTAACTCCCCCTCCACTATAAAAAGGGAAGCACTCTACCCCTTCTCCACACCTCTCAAACGAGTTAGGTGCAGCCAATATATACTAAAATTGCCTCCAAAAAATCCTAAATTACTCTTTTAATCCTCCTATTGGTCATAAATCTTTCCATGTAATCCCTTTGGTGCAAACCAAAAAGATTTACATGATTAAGAGGCAACACCCTCCCCCAATCTCCTTTCATTTATTTTCTTTCTCTACTCCATCATATATTCTTATTCCATGCTTATACAGAAACATAAGTATCCTTAATATACTAGGATTTTTTTTAATATAAGATTTCTACCTACACTTACAAAAACATTCATTTACATGGTAACAAATATATTATTACATGTATGAAAAACTAACACCTAATGAAATGATGATTGGTCATTTTTTTCATTACCACCTATAATGGTGGGAATTATGACGGAAAATATGTTTATATATATTATATAATATATTCATTATTTGTTTAATATTATTCAATCCTTTTACCACTCATATATTTATACATTAAATTTGATATCAATACTATAATTTCACTTGAGGAAATGTGGACTACCACCCATCAAAGAAATATTATTCGTTCACACACTACATTAAATGTATTAAGGAAGAGTTTCATAAAATTTTATGATATATATGATATATTATTTCTAAATATATATATATATATATATAAATGTTATTTACCTAATTTACTTGAATATGACAAATAAACAGAGTCATCGCTCATGCGTACGTTCAACCAACCATCTCCATGAACCATGTATTCCATTTCATACTTCTATATTCCACATATTTTTTTAAAACAAATATAATGAATATAAATGATATTTATATAATGTTTTACATTATTTAAATCATTATATATTTATAAGGAACAAATATATAAGAAATTAAAACACATGCGAAAAACAAATTGAATATTACCTAAAGTGTAACTTTTACGTGGAATTGTTAGAAAGAATGTAATATAAAGTCATAATAAAACCACATATTTTAATATATATAATAATATTGTTATTTTATATTTTTGTAATAAATTTATATTAATTACCTAGGATGTTTGATTGAGTATGACAAGAGTCAAGACACAAGGTAAGGGACTTTGGTCTCACTTTTTATTTCTATGAGATACATGCTTTATTCACCACCCACTCCTTTTATGTGGTGTGTATAATGACCATGAAGGTATTATATGGTTCCTATAAACATATTAGGATTTATTATAAATAATATTTAAGATATTTTTTACATCTGATTTATGTTTCAAAAGTTACCAAATTAGTAATGTAATTTGGTCTCAATTTTCCTTCTTTGAGACACATGCCATGTTATGAACTATATTTTTCCCTGAGTTGTATAAACTACATTTTAAAATTTATGTCATGAATCTAATTGTTTTAATTATATTTTATGCTTCATGTTATTTTATTGTCTTACATGAGTATTATGGTTCAACGCTACCAAGTTGTAAGAGTTTATTGAAACAATCTCACCACCTTTCAAGATTGTTTATGTTTGTCCTTACATTGATGAAATATTATGATCCAAATGTTCACAAATTTTATTCTTCTATAGTTTTTATAATTCATTCAGGTATTGATACCATTTTCTACAATTTGGTATATAGGATAGTTAAGAAATTATTTTTATGAAATATTGACTTTACCCTCTCTTCAGTAAAAAAATATAGTTTCCTTCAAAATAATGTTTTCTAAAAAGGGTTTCTTAGAATATTCAACTATTCTAATATAATCATTAAAAGAAATTTCCCCTTTTTCCATTTACAAATTTTTTAAAAGGAATCATATTTTCACTTTCCAAACAATGAATATTCTAACCTATTACCATGAAAAAGTAATTTTCTTCTTACCGAAAATGACATATATGGATATTCTTGCCATCATTTTTGTGAAGCAAACATTTCATGTTTAAATGGGTAAATTTTCATAATTATTTTTAAAAAAAAATAAAAAAAAATTGATGCGATTTTTTTCCAGCTTACATTTAATAATATTCAAGGAATTTGTTTTTTTAAATGTTTTCAACACTCATTTATAAGTTTTCAAGGAAACTATTTTTCAAATAGTTTTCATGATTAATTTATTTTTTATAGGAAAATGATTTTCTAATTATTTTAAAGACTTGTTTATAGGTTTGCAATGTGTTTTTGATAAATAGTTTCCAAAATATTTTTAAAATTAATTTTTAAATTTTCATAGAAAATTATTTTCAAAACATTTTTAAGCTCTCTTAATATGTTTTCATTGTAAAAGGATTCTAAAAGGTTTTCAAATATTTCTTTATAAGATTTCATGTTAATTCTCAAGAGAGTGTATTTCAAAATGTTTTTAGGTTTTAAAGAGAATTTTCAAAGAATAAAGGATATTTTACTAAATAAATGTTTTCTAAATATCATTCCTAGTAATTTTACATCTATGATGACTTCTTTTGATGTTACTCTTTCCCCAATATGAAATTATCCAAATGTTCTATTTATATTATTTCATTAATGGATTATGTTTTGATGGAATGATGACTTTGAATCCTGATTCTATTATATGGGTTTCATGATTTTGAAAATCTCTTCTTTTGAGGGGTTATACTTTTGATGAAAAGATTATTAACCATGTAATGTTTTCCACAAGTTATGATATGATTACATATTTATGACACCAATTTCATTTCAAGGGTTATTTTATGATTGTTTATGATTTTTGGAATATGTTTATATGATTTCATTAAAAGATATGTAGGACCTATATATGCCTCCAATGAATAGGATTATGATTTATATTTCATGAGATAGAAATGAATGGAATGGGAAATAAACTCGGTTTTTTATTACAAGGCTAGAACGAAGAGTGAGCTCAGTTTAGTAATATAGGGCTGAAACATGGTGTGAAATAAGTTCAGTAATGGAATCTCTCCACTAAGATGGCCTTGTAAGTGATGCCTTAACTATTATGGAAGTAATTATATATTATTATGTGTCTACCATAATTCCTTGTATTATTACTTTGTTATTATGTCAAGGATTATGTTATTTATTTCATCATGATTTATGTCTTTTGAAATGATAATATTTATGCCATAATTAATTTATATGATCTTTGATATTCAAGGTATGATATTATACTTTTCAGGATCATGTTTTCATACCCCTATAATCAAGTTCCAACTTTCATGTCTCCCTTGTTTACCCTTACAGAGCATATGAGCTCTTGAATTTTTATGTTTACTTCCCCTGTTTATGAAGATATATTTATTGGATTATATGTTTAAGAGTGGTGATAGTGTTGGATAAAAATGTGGGAGATAATGTAGCTCGCTCATGTACTCGTGTTTATGTTACATGTTTCTAAAGGCACTCAACTAATATGTACATGTCTTGGGATGTATCTAATAATAAGTATAAGTATGAGTCTATGTTTATAATAATGCCCATGAAATTTTTTAATGGATAGAGTGAGTGATTTAAGAAACGGGAGGGTTCCTATAGTTGGTATCAGAGAAAACATCTAGTTAAACATTCGAATCTAGGATAAGACAACTTTATTGATATTCCTAGGTAAACTTATAAGGACATGTCTTGGTATTTATCTAAGGATAAGAATAAGGATGAGTTTGTGTTTATAATAATGTCCAAGAAATTTTTTTAATGGATAGAGTGAGTGGTTTTCTATAAATAAATCCATTTCTGGATACTCAAAGTGGATTTGGATATATCAAAGATGTACGTAAGGGTAATAAATCCAAGAATATTTCATTGTCCTGGCTCTCAATAATATTATACAATACAACATGCCTTATTTCACACCTGGTTTGAAACACCCAGGGTATATGATTTGGGAATTAAAAAAACACTTTATAAACCATAATGAAGGATTTATATAAGGTTTTAATATGAATAACCTTGTATAAACTTAAGTTTTTATATATTAAATAAGTAGGATCCATGATTTAGTCACCCTATAATAAATTTTATTGATTATATGGATTCCCAATATGATAAATTTTTCTCACACTATGCTTTATGGTTCAAGTTAATAGCAGTAACTGGAAGGAACATGGTTTACATTTAATTTTTTATATGTAGAAAGTATTAGAAATATCATGATCAATTTCAATAGTAAAAATGCCATAAATAGAATAAGGAAGGTGGTATGTTTATTGGTTATACTTCTGATTATATAGAGACTTCAAAGGACATTTGAAAGGTATGCGACGTTCTTCAAGTATTTTTTACATAATATACATGATTATATGGAGGTTGAGTAACCTTAATAAATGATTCATATTTTATATTATAGGATTGATTTATTAAAGAATATGTTGATGAAACCTAAGTAATGGGTTAAGAATAATGTTGGATGAGTGAATTATTTATGTTTTGGAATTCAAAGATTATTCTATAGAAATCGTGAAATATACTCGTATTTTCAATATATATTTTCAATATGGATTGTAAAGGACATGTTTAATTGTGAAGAAGATATAGAAAATTGATTCCATGGAATGGTGGAATTTTTATTAGGTGAATGTAAACCTTAATTAATTCATGTAATTGAGATAATGATGTCTAGATAAAGATATGCTGGATATGATTATGAAAATTGGATGGTAAGGATTACCTTAAAATTGATTATTGAAAAAGTGTTCTATGTAATCAAGGATGAAGTTTAGAACTTCTTTGATTTAATAAATATATCCAGTAATCATTTGAATAAGGAATAATGAATTATATTTCCATATGTATTTATGTTAATTAAGGGAATATATGATGAGGTTAATCACATATTTGGAATGTGACAACCAAGTGGTACATTCTGGTATTTGGTGACCAATGTTAAGCCAATTTCATGAATTTCTTTCTAAATATTTGAATTTTCATCTTTTGGAAGGGTTGTAAGGTTAAATATTTATTGATGGTTTAAGTTAAACTTCATATGAAGTAAGTAAATTTTTGTATCTCTCCATATGAGGATTTATGCATATTGGATAACCTGTTCATACTACATTGTGTTGATGATAACTATTAGGATGGAATATAATGGGTGCCAAGATCTGTTTTTTTACTTTAGGAATGAAAAGATCACCATTATTTTTAGAGAAATAGGAGAAGTGGAAAAGAAATAAATAAAGATATTATTGTCCAAAAATCATGCAAGTGTATCGTTTTATGAAAATTATTCAACTTTAGGAACAAGGTTCCTCAAGCTAATTTTTTTCCAAGTACCTTTATTTCTAATGAAATTTAATGTCCCTTAGTCCATCACAGGTTGATGGGTTTGTGATTTTTAACTTTATACTCATAATGTTCTCTACCAATATCTTATAGAATTAGATTGTTAGATTTCTCTTCTATGGCCATGTTTTCACTTTCTACCTATATTACCCTATATGGAAACCCAAGTATGTGTCACTATGAGTAACTTCTATAGTTCCAACTTTCTTTTTTGAAGGAAGTTTTAGTGTTCATTTTTATGTTGTGGGTTTCTATTGGAGTAACTTAAAATTGTTAAATGCTTGATAGCCTAAATGAATTTATATGGAGAAATTCATTTTACCGGGGGGGGGGGTTGAATGTAACACCCCTAGTTTTTATAGATTTTTTTTGAATAAATAAATTTTAATTGTTGTATTTAATTACATTAATTAAAATAGTCCTTTTACACAGAACCTAATTTTATTTCAATAAAAACAATGCTTACTTGGTGTGCATTACATGCAACACTATGTTTATACAATACATTATTTTATTTAAATAATTATTTAAATGATATAATTACAGCCTGACCCTTAAAAATAGTAATAGGAATAGTAATAACTAATTTTAAAGTATTTTTTATAATTTTTTCATATAAATAAAAAATGTTGATAATGAAGTATATTATTTTTGGTAATGTATTTACATGTCTAATAATAATATTTTCATAAAGAAACTACTTTTTAAGTCATTTTGTAAATAATATTAAAAATAATTTTTAAAATAAAAGGAATTGAATTTAATTAATTTTGAAATTGAGATTTTTGAACTTATCTTAGGGTATATTTCTTTGATTTTTATGATAAACTTTATTTTTTGGTGAATAGTATAAATTACTGTAATTTTGTTGAAAACAACCTTTTCGTTTAAATAATGATTAGAGTTAAATTATATTTTAAAGTGTATTTTATAGTCAAAATTAATCAATTATACATATATTAATCCAATTTATTTAATTTGAATCATTTATTAATTTAAATTAGATATAAAAACTCATTGAACTATTGAATGTTTTTACATTAAAAACCCTTTTTCTAACCATGTATGTGCGATTAGCGTTAAACATACCATTCCAACTTCTATGATTTAAATTTTAAAAAATAGAAATAAAAATTTATAATTAGTATTTTTTTAATAGGTTTAGAATAATTTATGACAAAAACATTAGTGAAAGTGAATGAAATTAGTCAAGGCAATTAGGTAAGATTAAGCTTAATAAAAGGGTAAACGTTAATCATAAAGACCAAAATGACTTTAAAACTTATCCAAAATCTATTAGCTACAAATAATTAGACCATATACCATCTTAGTTCTTATTTTACGGGTTAGTGGGATATTATTAAATGTATGTTCCCTATATAAAATGTTATATAAGAAAAAGATAAAAATTGAACTTTCATTACCTTTAACATTTGTAAAACTTTGAGATATGTAAAAAACATAATATTATCGGTTATACATTCCATTTATAAAGTTAAATTGGTTATTTGTATCATTATAATTTGTCAATAATTTTTAGAGATTATTTAGTTATATAAAATGATTATGAAACTCCAATGTAGTGATTACTTACTTAATAATTAACTAAAATAAATGATACCATAAATGTTGAAAGTGAAGAGAATTGACTAAATTATTGATTTATTATTTTTTAATTTTAATACATCATTTTAAAAATCTGTAAAATTAATTTATTTTATTTCCAATATTAATTTTATATCTTAATGTTACTATTAATGAAATAATGTCAAAATTGACATTATTGTTATTTTAAAATAAGTGGTATTTTATTAAATGATTTATAATTTATATAAATACTAAAATTTGACATGTTATTTTTAAGGATTAAAATATATTAAATATGGTTTATTAATTGACCAATTAGTCTTTTATAATTAACTTATTGACCCATATATTGTAAAAATGTTGTTATCATGGTCTAGGTTTAAGTAGTTTTTTCACATCACATGCACTTGTTTTGAAAATTAATTTCCAATACAGATGAGATTTTTATTTTTTCAAATTAGACATAAGATTTTTAATTTAGTGGATCTATATTTTATAATAAATATAAAATTATTTTAACCATAATGTTTAAATTACTTAGGTTAGAAAACTAGATTTTCTAATAAAACCAAAATAATAAAATTGGGGAATCTTATAAGTTAAGGAACCAAATTATTAAAATGAACATTTTTTTTTGTTTTATTGATTTTTATCAACCATAAATTAAAATTAATCCATTATTTTTTCTTTTTTGGAGTCACATTAGGTAAAGTATACCTCCCATTATTGAATACCTTTTGGTATTTACAAGGGTGCTACTCCCCCTCCACTATAAAAAGGCAAGCAATCTACCCCTTACACATGCCTTTCAAACCACTTAGGTTTAGAAAATATCATCAAAAATATACTCGCATAAGCCCTAAATTCCTCATTTATGACTCAATTTGGGAAGAAATCATTCCATTTAAGCCCATTGGTGTAAACCGAAAGGATTTACTAGATTAAGAGGTAAAACTACACCTCAAACTC
Organism: Viscum album; assembly: GCA_963277665.1. Lineage (NCBI taxonomy): Eukaryota > Viridiplantae > Streptophyta > Magnoliopsida > Santalales > Viscaceae > Viscum > Viscum album. The sequence goes on from OY728140.1 coordinate 2,070,755,989, forward strand.
CTTTCATTTATTTTATTTCTCCTCTACAAAAAATCTACTTATTCCATTATTTTATAAAAACATCAGTATACAAAATATTATAGGATCTGTTTATTACAAGGTTTATACCTACAATTATTCACACTTTTATCTAATGGGTAAGGAACATACTATTTATGAGTACCACTAACTACCACATCACACAATGATGATTGTTCATTTTTTTCTACCTCTCATGGTGGAAATTATGATGGACAATATGTTAATAAATATTAAATATTATATTTTTTATTAATTGATTATATTGAAATAATTTTACCACATATATCATTATAGATTAATTTTTTTTAAAATATAATAATTTCATTTGAGAAAGTTTGGACTACTGCCCCATCAATGCGATCTGATTCATTCACACACTACATGGAATGTATTAAGGTGAGTATAGTGAAATTATATGGCATATATGATATATTAATTATACTAAAATAACTATATATATCAATATATATACATATATTTCATTTAATTTCTTTCTTTTAATACAATAATTAAAAGGAAACAACATTCATGCCTACGTACAACCTACCATCTCCATGAACAATATATTCCATTTCATATTTCTATATTACACAGATTATTATAATATAAATATAGAGAATATAACTTATATTTATATCATGGTTTACCTTATATAAATCATGATATATATATGGACCAAATATTTGAAAAATTAAGACACGTGCAAAAAACAAAGAGAATATAACCCGAAGCGTAAATTTAACATGGAATTGTTATCAAGTGGTTAATATAAAGACACAATAAAAACATACATGGTATCAAAGATATAATTAAAGTAATGTGATAAATGTATAATAAATTTATATTTATTATACAGGAGGTTTTAATTAGTATAGAGAGAGTTAAGGCATAAGGGAATGGAATTTCATCTCACTTTTTTATTTCCCTGAGATACATGCTTTATTCACCACCCATTACTTTTTTTTGGTGTTTATACTTAAAATGGGTTTATTGTATGATTATTATAATTAAAATTATGGGTATTTACATAACCTTTTTAAAATACTTCTGTTGTGGGTTTTATGCTTCAAAAGTTACCAAATCTGTAAATTAATTTTGTCTCAATTTGCCTTTTTTGAGACACATTCCATGTTATGGACATATATTTTTCCCACAGGTGTATATAATAGCTTTGATATTTTATATCATGAATATCCTTGTTTTCATTATAAATCATGATTTAGGTATTTTCATTTTCTAGAATGGGGAGTATGGTTCAAATTTAACAAGTGTAAAGAGTATATTGAAATAATCTCATTGCCTTTATAGATTTTTTATGTTTATGATTTATATGATGAAATATTAATATCTATATTTCAATTAATTTCCTGAAATTTATTATCCTCTAGTTATTCATGATTTATACATGTATTGTTACAATTTTTATACTATTGATTATCTATGATAGTTAAGAAAGTGTTTTTATAAAAGACTAACTTTATCCTCTCTCCATTTGAAAATTTTTGTTCCCTCAAAACCATGTTTTCTAAAAAGTGTTTTCAAGAATATTCTACAATTAAACTATAATCATTAAATGATTTTTTTTCTTTTTGGTCTTTTACCAATTTTTTCAAAGGAATCCTCTTGTCTCTTTCTAAAAAGGGAATTTTTATAACTTTTCACCATGAAAAATGAATTTTTACCTCAAATAACATGTATAAATTTACACAGAATCATTTATGGGAAGCATAATTTTCTTGTTTAGAATGTTAATTTTTCAGAAAATGTTTTTAAAAAATAATTTTATTTTCAAAAAATATTTGATGCTTCCAATAAATGTTTTCAAGGAATTTTTTTTTCAAAATGTTTTCAAGGTTATTTTATAATTTTTAAAAGGGATTTTTTTTCAAAATGTTTACAGTCCTCTCTTATATATTTTTTGGAAAATGGTTTTTGAATGATTTTCATACCTTATTTATATGTTTCCAAATTATATTCAAATAAATGGGGTTTAAAACGATTTTATGCTCTCTTTATATGTTTTTAAAAAAAATCTTCCAATTTTTTTTAAAATATTTCATCACAACCTCTATGTTTATTTTAAAGAAAATGGGTTAAAAAAGTTTTAATGTTTTAAATAGACTCTTTGAATGAAGATAAGATTTTTTCCTCATGGAATATTTTAAAAATAACTTTGCATGTTCTTTTCCATATAATAGTATATGTGTTTATGTTACTCATTCCTTTATATGAAATGATCCATATGTTCCATTTATATTCTTTCGTGAATAGTTTATGTTTTGATGTAATGAGGATTATGAAAACTGTTTCTCTTCCACATGTTATATTCTTTGGAAACCCGCTTCTTTTCACAGGTTAAACTTTTGATAAAATGATTATGAAACCTATATATTTTTCTAAAGGTTATTATATGTTTACATTTTAATGATACCCATTTCATTTCACGGTTTATGATATGATTTTTTATGATTTTTTGCTACATGTATGCATGATTTCCTTATGAGATGGGTGGTACCTATATCTCCCTCTAATGTACTGGGTAATGATTTATATATCATGATATAAACACGAATGTAATGGGAAATAAACTTAGTTTAATATTATATGTATAGAACTAGAAGTGGACTCCGTTCAGTAATATAGGGATGGAATGGGTTGTAAACCCGATTTAGTTAAGGACATTGTCCACTAAGTTGACCTTGACATGGATGCCTTGACTACTTTAGAAATCCATACATATGCTTATGTTTCGACTAAAATTAAATGTATTATTTCTATGTTATTATTTCATGGGTTATGTTCTTTATTTACTTATGATTCATGTATTGTGAACTACAATGCTTTATGTCATGATTCATTTATATGATCTTTGATATGCATGGTATGATATACTATTTTTATTATCATGTTCTCATACCCCTATGCTCACATTTATTCTTACATGAATACCTTATTTACCCTTATTTAGTATCTGAGATAACCTCGTTTTATGTTTCCTTCCCTAGGTTACAAAGATATATTTCTTGTATGATATGTCCAAGAGGGGTGTTATTCTTAGAGAAACTAGTGGGAGATAATGTAGCTCAGTCATGTACCAGTATAAAAATCTCCATGTTTCCAAAGGCACTAAACTAATACAGTCTTTGGGAATACATATTTATAAGGTTGTAATTATTCCAAAAAATGAAGTAATAATAATTTAAGAAAATTTAGGGTCTCTATAAAGGCAGTTTCAAAATAGAAATGTACATTTTTCACTATTTATAAAAAATGAATCTTTCTAGAAAAAGACCAAAAATTTACCTTATGGTAATTTTTATATAAAAATTTAAAAAATGTGGTTAATTTTAACAACTAAATATTCCTATAATATCAAAAATTTATTTTAACATAAGTGTGAATGAAGGGACGAAACTTTTTTCTTTGAAATAAATTGTTTTTTTCAGAAAAAAATTCTATTACTTTTAAATGATTATTATTTTTATATATAATAAATAGGTAATTATTGAATTTATTTTAACCATGTATAAACCATATAATTTTACTAATTTATTTAGTATAATTTATATCTACCATCATAATTTGTAATTTATAGTGGCCATGTTTGAATAATAATATTTTAATTTAGTATCGCATTTTGGTCAAATTTTGTGTTGCTTGTATTATAAACTATCGATGGGATTGAATTTTTTCCAAAAAAATAAATATTTCATAATGGGTCAAGGTTTTATATTCTCTTCTAACCATGGTGTTGTGTTTCATTATGAAATATAGTATGATGTTCCTATTTTAAAACCTTTAGGTGTTATAATTAATATTAATGAAAAATTCATAGTTGAATGATAATTTTAACCCCTTATATAATTTTAATCATTTAAATTGTAGATATTATATAAATTTTAATATTGATGTTTTATATTCTTTTCATTATAAAAAATTTCATATCTATCATTATATGGAATTTCCACTTTAATTATATGAATTTATATGAATCATTACCTCTTTATAATTTAACTTCTATTATGTAACCATTTTACATAATATAAATATCATATGCTTAATAAATATTTAATCCTTGACTATATCAATCATCAAAATACTTTTAATGAGGATTAAATAATAGAAAAGTAACTCCCCTTTTTTATGTTCAACATTTTGAAATAATTAATTATTTATAAATAAAAATTTTAAAATAAAAATTTTATATTTTTCCTTATTTTATAACATATAAATATTTATAAATGATTACCTTTATTTCTTGATCAAAAGTTATTTCATTTAATCTTTTAAAGGGTATTTTAAATATTAACATTTAATATTTTTGAAAAATTGACCTTTTATAAACATTTATTTGATTAATTATAAATTATTTATAATTAATTAATTAATTAATAAACTATTTATAAATTAAACATTTCCCAAATACCACTTATAATTATTTGTAAACATTTTTAAAACCATCAGAAGTAGTTGATAATATAAATAAAAATTAATTTTTTTACACTTATGTTAGAACACATTCGTGAGTAAGGTTATCCCCCCTTTACCCTTAGAGAAACACTCTACATAAATGTAATATCCCTTTATCTATATGTAGACACTCTATGTAAGGGTAATCTGATTCTAGAGTACTAATGTAAAGGTAATCTATTCATTACCTTTATGAAAGCCTTAAAAACATGGAATTGCCTTTACATAAAATCCTTCACATAAAGGTAATCCCTTGGTAACCTCTACATGGCATTAAGAAAACAACCTCCTACATTACACAACAAATTTCAAACATATTACCTTTAAAATATGAGGTTATTACCCAATAATTGTAAAGGGAATAAAGAGGTTACCATTACATGATTTAGGTCATTACCCTTACGTGGACTACAATTCATAGGGGAAAATATAGACGACCCTTACGCTAAACCCTTCACATAAGGGTAAATCATGACTTACCATTATGTGAACACTCATTTAATGGTATAATCTTAGTTACCCTTACACATTAGATCTACGTAAGGATAATGACTTAGTTACCTTTATAAAACTCATCTATGTAAAGTTAACACGTTATTCACCACTATGTATCCTTTTTATATAAGGGTAAACCATTTTAAAAAATAAATTTATATGATTAAAAAATGGTTCTTTATTTTCAATTTATTCGTCATTATATAAAAATATTGCATAGATCATAATCATTTACCTTCTCTAATATCATTGAAAAGACTTTTTACAGTATACTGACAATTATTAGATGAAGTGAATGAAATATAAAACCCAATATATGAGAATATATTTATATTAAATATGAAATATGTGATAAACCTAAAATGAGGATCATTTTGTAAATAAGTGTACCATACACCCAAGAGCCTCTACAACATTTTGAAAATGCATTGCATGGGTATGCTAAATATGAGTAAGAAACCAAGTCTTCTGACCTTCGTAGTGTATTTATGGGATGATATGAATTACTCAATGTTCATGTGGGATACATGTTATTTCCATAGTATTCTAGTACCTCTTTCACAATAAATATACATAAACCATTTATTTATTTCATAATAATATCTATCTTGGTATTAGTTAATAAAAATCACCCTTTTAAATATAACAATAAAGAATAATTTGAATTCAACCATCAAGGATCTCCCAATCATTGAGTCTTTCATAAAAAAATGATGCTCTCTTTATTAAATACCATAAATTACTTGACATGATTCATGATGGATGAGATGATATTTATGTGATATAGGCATGATTTCTCATGATTATCATCCTCATCCATGTTGAGTTCAACCATAATAATCATCAACCTCCAATCATCTTTTTACTCCAAAACCCACTAAAGGTGATTTTTTATTTGAACACTGAAAATTGAAATTATATTTCTAGTTGTATAAAAAATAAAATTAAAATATTTGTACATACACATCCTATATTCATTACCTTATATTCAAATATAAATATGATAAAAAGTATATGAGGCTCTTATTATTGGTTAAAACCATTACACTCTTACCCAACCAAACATTATCTAACATAGTATTTTATAAAAAAAGTAGAAAATATATATCAAAGATGTGATAGTTTTATTAATTAAGTAAAAATTTTGTAGAACCATATAGTACTACCCTCAAATCCTGTATAATATCACAAATAGAGAAAATAGAATAATAAAAATAGTATAACTGAAATCCCTCACCTAGTCAAGGTAATAATAACAATGGAGTTGTGGTTAGTGTCATCGTCAAATCTTGGAAATCATCTTCAACACAATCATGATTTGAAAATTCAATATATTACATAGTCAATGTTTTCATTATAGTGGAACTTGTTGAAAAAAATATAATAAATAATCAATAATATGTATCAATAAAAATAAATTTATAGATCTCATACCTATTATAGAGGACCTTCTAAGACATGAAATACTTTTCCTTGTTAGGATCTATATAAAGTCCATCTTTTGATATAATATGTATGAGAAAATTTACTTGTTGGATTCAAAATGTAAATTTTAATATCTTTTCATAAATATGATGTTCATATATAGTATCCAAGACAATACATAGATGTATCCCATACTCTTCTCATGCCTTCAATTATATTAGGATTCCATCAAAAAAGTATACAATTATAGTGTTTAAAATTTAATCTAAGTTTCTATTAATTATTTTTTTTAACCATGTAGGGATAATTTTCAATCCAAATTTCAAGACTATATACTCAAAATTACCATATCATCTTTGAAAAAACGTTTCTATAATATCCTTTGGGCCCACTTGAAACTGATCATAACAGGGGTGGGGATTGATCTTGGGAAAACACCACCCAAACATTATTTGGTTAAAGATATCACGAATCCTAGTTAGGGTGTAATAATTTTGGATCATCGATGAATTATATATTTTTTAGTGTATATAGAGATGTAGACTCCCATCATCCTTTTTGGTTTAAAAAACCAGTTCCTCTCATGGTTAAGTGCTCAGTTGGGTGAGCCCTTTTTTCAAACTCATTCAATTTGATTTTCAACTCTGGTCACTTAGTTGGAATCAAACTATATATATTACTTGATATCATTTTTGTTACTAGAAATATATTAATAATGAATTATTCTTCCTATTATAGGAGTAATCGAAAGGAATCTATAGGGAAAAGATCTTAACGCATATTCCCAAAAGGAGGTAAAATTGGTTACTCACCCAACTCCACTACATTGAGAATGTGGATCTCCAAATATATTGTGATAGAATAAATATGATTCTAGTGAAGTACTATTTACTTATCTAGAAATTATCACTACCCATAGTGTATATATTAAATATAATCATGGGATGAGAATGAGACCCTTCTATGGGAACATGTGATAGTGTATAAAAAGGGGGTTAAAAGATGCAAACCTATATGGTTGTTAAAATATTTCACGTACAATAATATGAGATCTTATAATTTCTAATAATATTTTACATATAAATAACATGGAATAAAATTCTCGGTCTGCTCAAACATTTTCTCTAAAGAGGTGTATAGACTCTTGTGAGAGGGGGTACTTGAAAATTAATCTTAAGAAAAGACACTAGTTTCTCTATTATATATGAATGTGATTCCCCTAAATTTAATATAATAAAATAAAATGAAAAATATAATAAAATATTAAATTTCATAGTACAAGGCTCGATACTCACACCAGTAGAGGAAAGATGTATTAGTGGAAACATACATGAACCCTTAAACAAAACTAGAGTATGGAAATTTTAATCAGAAGCTGATGTAGAAACCAAAAAACCCTTGCCTCCATGATGGCCTACTCGACCCGACCTCTTTGATACTGTTTGACTACCCCTAGTAGAATACACAATAGATTGAATATATGATTACTAGGTTGGATATTTTTATTATGAAATTTCCGTTGATTTACTACACTAAAAAAATCACTAAAGGTGACCATAATGAGCACACTAGTGGAATTGATTTACTTTAAAGGTACAACATGGTATTATATAACCCCACACCCTCAACTAGTGACACTAAAAAATGGACTTCCTGAATTAGGCGGTGATGGGGAACTTCCATAACTATACTATAATAAGATAATCCAACTCGCCTCCTCCTACAATAATTTTTGGAAACTAGATGAGGTATCCTTAGTAGACTATCCCAGATTAGAGCCACTAAGAATCAATCCTACCATGGGCCTTGTCATGGATGTAATAATTGTCATTCCTATATTATAGAAAGTGGATAGGTCTAAGAGTGTCATATGGGTTTGAAATGTCTCTTAGAAGCCCATTTCAATGTGTCATGACTTGGAATCCTCATCCCCACTCATATAAAGGTGAAGGATTTATCTCTATCTGGCATTAAACCATTCTTGAGGTTCATCATCTCTACTTCCATAACCTGGAATAGGGTATATAGAAATAATTTTTCCAATAAAATATCTTGAAACCCTATCTAGATGAGGGCCTGTAATTTAATACCATCAAGAATTATATCCCTCCATCAACACGAATCCCCTTCTAAGATGATGGTGGTAGTCATAATCAACGTTACATATGTGTTTGGAGACATTAAAATATACATTGGATATGATTAATCCACTCCTCAGCCTTTTATGGTGACACACAAACCCCAAATAATTCGAGTATGGTGAATCTAAAAAATGATCATAAATTTAAAGTACATAGGCTTTTTTTGTTGATATACACGTCTATATTACTAAAATAGAAATCCTTTCCCCTATTAAACTTTTCAGACAACTATATGTCAAACCATAGGTCAATTATCTTTTTCTTCTTCCTAATTGGTAGTATACACTCGTTTAGGTGAATGTTTGCACAATAATGTATATAGTAATTACTATTTTTTCCTCATATAAGTAACAACCCTAATACTTATGCACTGTCACATAAGATAGGTTTTGAATATCCCCCTCTCCCTCAATTTGATTTCAAAAACATAAATCAATTCTTGTTATAAATCTATTAGTATAACCGAGATTTATTTTGGTATAATGATAAAAAAATTAAAACATGACATAAAAATTCTTTTTTAGAAACAAATAGACACAATTCATGTTAATCAGAAGAGAAATAAAATATGATTAATCTAAAAGAGGCATACATTTAAGGGAACCAATCGTTAACTCATATTGTCCAAGTTGATAAAAATAAATAGATATAAAAAAATATGTATTTTTCATTATTGTTTTAGTTAATATGACCCTAAAATTGATTCAATTCATATATATATATATATACATATCATGTATAAGAATAAATGAAATGTTCTATGTAATTAAATTCATGAATGCATATATACATATATATGATGCATGAGAACTAAAATCATGGAGAAAACAAGAAGAAACAAGAAAAGAAGATATATCAGACTACACTTGGTTACATAATCTTATACCATAATTACACTAGCCATGAATATTCTGGGGTTACTTCTCAATTCCCAATAGTGTTATCTCCTATCCACTTTTAAGTCCCATACATGTGAACCCATGAAGTAGTCTATAAAACCATTTTTCAATGGATGTGTTGGAATAACCAAAATAGTTTGGGTTGGGTAGCCACAACTCCCCAATTGAACCTCATAATCACCAGAGTCTAGAATAAATGTATAGGGTTTAATTTAATATTTTGGAAGACAGTATACCCAATATATTTAAGAAAAAACTACTAAGATAAATAACCATACATGGTATAAAAAAACTCGATCATGGTCCATCATGTATATAAAAAACTTACAATTAATATGGGAAGGAATGAGGGTTATGATTAAAACATACAATATATAATTTATATGCAACACAAATCATAAAAGAATCCAAAAGTGACCTATTATATGTAAAGAAAGTGAGTCTATATCCAAAACACCATATGTACATGTAGGTTTAGGGTAAACAAGACCTAAAACCAAAAGGATTATGTCTAATGCATATGAGTTTCACCATATTATCTAAGTATTTCCCTACTAATCATATATTAAATTACCCATAAATATTTTAAAAGGAACCTCCTAGATTCCCAGACCCTATCTAGAGAAAAACTTTGTAGTAAAATTATATACCATTTCTCAGTTCATGATCTAAAATATATATTTTCATCTAAACAATCCATATGTAGGGTATGTGTAAAACATACCTAGTTGACAGCCACCACCCCACCTATAACTACATTTCACATTCCTGTGTGTATAGAACAATAGTAGAAAAATATTTATTGTTGTAAATATATCTATAATTTTAGAATATAAAGGGTTATATTATATATAACCCCTATACAGTGATGATACATTACTACCATACCTTTTTTAGTCCATGGAATTGTGTTTGAGAGGAGTGGGACAAGACAATCGTACAACTATTATGATGAAATGAGTATAAAGGACTCAAGGTGAAATACCCATTAAATATAGGGGATAAGGGTTTGTGTATACTAAATTTAGGAAAATATTATATCCTATCCATTTATGAGTGGGGAAAGGGGTATAAAAGATTTTGGGTACTATGCGACCATCCCATATTATCAAATTATTTGTCAAACAATGGTGTACAAGTGAATAATTTATTTCAACACACATTTACCATTTCTTATTTTTAATCCAACCATAAAATAATAATAAAATTTAATAATGTTATTAATTATTGGGACATGGTCATAAAAATGTATTTCAAGATAAAATAGAATGTAAACATAGTTTTAAAAAATATTGTAAGACTTGAGAGTTATTCCAAGTCTATTTTCATTATAATTATTAATAAATGAAAGAATTTAAAATAATCACCAAGAGTATAACACATCACAAAAGGTCTAAATATTTTTTAAAAAAATTAATGGAAGAAAATATATGGTGTAAGAACCATTTAAAATTTCATAACATTTTCAATTGTATTTACTGACCACAGAATTAATATAATTGTAAAAATGTTAATGGAATATAATTTAATAATTAAAACATGGAAATATAAATATAAATTAGAAAATAATCTTGTGATATTTATAAAACATTACATGGTTAATTTTATTAATTTCAAATACCACTTTTATTATATTTTCACTCGTTCAAAAAACACTTCTACCCAAACTCTATGAAAATATGAGAGTGAGAAGTGGTCCACCAACATAATAATTTTCAGTGTAGATCATTGGGAGATGTTGAATAATATTTAGCACCTATTTTATTTTCATGACCAAACTAAAACCAAAATATAAATAGAACACAGTCCCATATTAACACATCATATAAAATCAGAGAAGGAACCCATGGTAATACCTTAGTATTTTTAATGATAAAATTCCACCGATTCTAAAAAAAATTATTTTTAATGAAACAAAGAAATAGAAGATTACCTAAGTTAATAAAAAATAGATCAATTCACCATCAATATCATCTAAGAAATAATAATGGATTTAGACATAAAAAAGGGAATTACCATTACGTATTAAATTTCTAACAACAAACTATAATAATATGATATTATTAAAACTATGTTGAACATAGGATTAGAGGATGTTTTAGAGGAGGTATATAAAGATCATACATTCCATAAATGAGATGTAAATCCTCTTAGATAGGAGTAATGGGTTAAAATAAAGGTTGGGGAATGAAAAAAATGAACATTAATTAATGGAATGATACCATGACGCTACCATGTACCAATTATTGACACTGGGTACTTGGTATCCCTAATAGAGGTAGTGGTACCAAAAGTGATATGCCAAGTAGCTATCACTACCCTGCCATAAGCCTGATTCTTGTTGCAGAACACACTATTCCTCATTATCTACCAAATCAATATGAAACCATTAATAACCTTAATAATACGACCAATACTCAAAATATTATAGAAAAACACTATAATATCCTAAAATTAAGAGTAATTACCTTCCGATATAGGTTGGGTTCATTACATTCTTCCATATATTTGTTTAACGAAAAAGGGGTTCCACACATTTCCTTCCTCTCCATACCACCATTTCCATTGTTCCATATAGGTATAGATTATTCATCTTTGAAAATGAACTGATTTCCCCCTTATTTCCCCTTCCTATTCCTATATTTTTTTTTGTGATTTTTGGGTTTAGGTTTTTATAATTATTCCCCTAGATCGTGGTGGTATCATCCAGAATTATGAAATTTTTCCTTTATTGGATAGAGAAAATTTTGGAGTTAACAAAATTTTTTCTATCACGTTTTTTTTATTTTTGTATAATTTTTACATTTTTTATATATTAATTTTTGTAAATTAGAGGATAAAAATATTTTAATTGATAGCTTTTTTTCCCATATAGTGGTGGAGAGTGCACTATGAGTAATATGTGTGTGATTGGTCATGGTTTTAGTGTAATAAGATTAATTTTTTATTTTCCTAGGGTCAATCTTCCTCACATAAAATTTTTCAAACTATTAATAATTTCTCTTAACAAGTTATATGAGTACTATGGAATGAGAAATAGATTGGGAGTTAACATGTATTGGTTCTAGTATTCCTATGGAATTAATGATCATGTCTTGAGGAGGGTTACATCATATTGGTGTTGGTGGTACCTATGATACATAACTATATATCTATTTATATAATATTTCACATGAATTCATGGGGGTTCATTCTTGGGTAATTTTGGGTGAGAATAAGAGTTCCATGGGAGGGAATATTGGTTTCTTAAATCTACTAAATAATTTGAACAAGTGCTCTGTAAAAGTTGAGTAATGAATAGTCAACTAATAACTTCATTTCCTAAGGGATATGATTTTAATTTGGAGAAAACGGGCCAAGGATATTAGTTCCGGAATAGGACGAATTTGGAATTTCATCATTAGATTCTTCAAGGATAGTATTATGGGCATAGTTAGTTTAGGGTAGTGGGTGATGAAAATATGGTTAGTTATGTTATGTATACATGAGAACACCCCCACTAAGTGTTGTAAATGTTCATAGTTCATGAAGTGTCTTGATAATTCCTATAAGGAATCATATAATGTGGCGAGGAGGGTTTCCCATGGATTAAAATATGATAATTGTCTTATAGAAATTGTGAGATGGGACCCAAACATAGATTATAAGATATGTGTTCATGTGTCATGAAGAGTAGTACCCCAATGGGTTTTGGTTTAGTTGGAATGATAATAAGGAATTTAGAACATTTTTTTAAATAGGTAGTCTGATAAGGAATTGTATTAATGAAAAATGAATAGTTTATGTATATCCCAAGATATGGATATTCATCATGGGAAGACTAGTTCAATATTGCATTAGTGGGTAGAGACTAGGTTGGGAATGAAAATCCCATTGATTCTATTATTGATATGGAAGATTATGCCAATGGGTTATCCTACAGTGACTTGTATATTCTGGTTTTCTTGTAGGGGTCAGCATATGATGATAAATGTGATTTTATGTGACTTGTGAGGTATATGAATGTACTATATGTTTAGAGTTTTTGTGGTAACCCTAGATATGAAAGATATTAATTCATGGAAATGATAACTATCTTTTCAATTTTGGTTGGTTTTTCCAACTTCATGGTTGATATCCATGGGACCTTTCCATTAGGGGATGTTCTGACTCATGCAGGATGATGTCACTATTACATACCACCTCTGGATCTACTTATTATTTATATGATTTTCCATATGTCATAAAGTGAATTTATTTATTAGCACATGTGGGAGGTTGGATATGATGTTTCCCTCCTAAATATTTGTTTCTTGTATATGTGATTAGCCATGGGACCAACCTGGTTATAGTATGGTTTGTCCTATAAAGGAACTCATCTATATTGTTTTATACTAAAGGTCCACTATTTTATTTGAAAATATCCTCGAGACAATACCCCATGTGAATGGTTCAGTTCACGTAGGTGGTTGGGTCCATTTTCACTCATCCAGATCCTCGTTCAGTATATTATACTTTAAATGATGTGGTAGTTTCTTGAATTTTTTGGAATCATTGAATGAATATTTCTAGTTACCAGAAGGTTTGGGGATCCCTGAGAGATGACCCCCATTCACTTTGTATGCCTAGGTATAAATTTGTTTCTCCTTTCAATTGAAGGGATCTATAATTAAATAATATTATGATAGGCATAGTTACCAGAGGTGATCAAAGAGGGTATATTCCAGTGTCATAATGGCCTTGTTTGAGTAATTTTCATAATCATTAATGTCTTTATAAGTGATCATTAGTACCCTTATTGTTATTAGAGGTAAATTAATAAATGGATATGAATTTTTTGGATTGATCTAATTCTAATTTATATTTTCTTATTACATGTTTCTTGGATTTAATTTTAGATATAGATCCAACATTGAAAATTAGTTCTCACATGATGACCTAATGTTCATGCTTGTATACGATATGTTAATTTTATTCATTTTACACATTAAAAATCATAAATATGATGGTTTATATTAGGGGAACTTTGTGTGACCTTACTGAGACGTATTAATCCCTCCCTATGTGAAATACTTAGTTTGTATAAAATCCTTATATTTATTACATAGGTTACAATGTGGATCGATATAATTAAGATAAACATGCTTTGGAGACAGATTGATGGGTGGATTGGGGTTATAGTGTAATATCTATGAACATTTTATTATTTTGTTTATTATTTATATGTGATTGTCCTAATGTGAAATTTGTTGGTATATATGACTGTATGGCTACATATTTGTTGTTTATAGAATTCATATATGTTTCTTTTGGTATGGTTTCATTAAATTTAATTCCATAAATCATTGCTTTAAAATATTATTTTTGATAACATTTAGTTATTTATTACTCATTTATAGCTGCAATATTTAGAGTACAGTCACCCCAAATTTGGTAACAAACACATTCCATGGATCAACAACCACTATCATATGAGGAGGAATGTATAATGTATTGTGGCACTTAATTGTGGATTATTTTTTTGTCAATTTTATTTTTAGAATATAAAAATGATATAAATGCATTTTCATTGAATGTGTTATATCTTGTGATTAACCTTAGAATGGTGTTTCATTAACACTGATTTTTTGGGAATTCCATGTTTTTAGGATTATGAGATTATGGTTTTTGAGTTTAATATTATAGAATAGTTATTTATTCATGAATTATTTATAAATTTGAGTTTTATGGTTTTTTTCTCTTCTCATTGAGTGGAAAGAGTTGTGCATACATGCACCATACATGGCATGTTAGATTTGTGAGAAATTTTTATTTTTAGGAGTGAATCATGTACTGGATATAAAGAAGGGTTGAAGTCTTTAATGTTCTAACAAAAATTTATAAAATTATTTTCTATTAAAATTATAGGAGGAATTTGACTTAATAAGACCCCAAACCAGAGTTCTTTCATGATTTTCCATGTTTTTTAATGAATAAATCTACTGATCTTATTATGAGGGATTACAATATTATGACTATATAGTCCCTATGTTTATATACTTCTTAGATACCCTTGATGTGTGGGATTGTTCTTGGATGTATTAGGTTTTTTTTAATATAGGAAAGGTATTTTTGGTATGGATCAAAATAGGAATATATTTCATTAAGGCCACTAACACCCTTTATCAAATAAAGAAAATAATGTGATATTTATTGGTTAATTGTATGGTGAGGCATTTAGAGTGATTTTATTATTGTGGTTATATTTAGAGGGTATGATCGGCTGGATGCCTATATTTTTTGGGTTCAAGTATTTTTTTGATGGAATAATGAGAAGTGATACTAGATATTTGGGTCTAGTATGGGTGAATCATGGGTATGTTCAAATAATTTTGTAGTACATTAGCATATAACCACCAATATTTTTGGTGATATTGATAAGATTCATGGAATAAAAACCAATTAGATGATAATTAAGATAATTCAATCTATCCGTAGAGAGTGTAGTGATTAGTGTCATGATCTCTTAGAGAAATGTAGTCATGTATGAAAGAAAATTTATTTTAGTCACATGCAATTAACTTTTCGTTATGGGTTATTTTTGTGGGTTTTCTAGGATTATAGGGGTTTTAGGACTCTAGAGGTGTAGTGTATTTAGGGTGGTGTTTTGTACCCTTATTCCTCTAACATTTAGAGATAGGTCATGGGACTATAGTGAGTATTGGTAAGAGGCCATGCTTGAGTTGAGATGTTTGATGGGATGATGAGGTAGAAAAGGGTATGGTCTATTGGGGTTAAAAGGAGATTATTACACCATTTGTGTGTTTAGAAAACCTTTAATCATGGAATTGTGAGGCTGTAGGTGTCATGACCCATCCTAGAGGGGTCCATGCTGTGACTACCCGAATCCCGCCTCTGATAGGCTAGCGACTAGCAACTAGAACTAAGTAGTAATATCCCACAAATAGGAGGAATTTTCCTAAGTACCTGCACACACACACACACATCTCCAACATCAACATGCTAAGATGTAAAAACACTAAGTAAAAAAATTCATTCATACACTATGATAACAACCACAGAGTACAAAAGTAGGAAAAGTAAAAAGTAAATAGGGCGAGAACACAATCCCACCAAAATAAAGAGTTTGTAAAGAAAACACACATGTTCTTGAAATTCATCCACAAAAAACCCTACCTTCGGGTTAGGTTTAGGACAACTTCATGATGTCGAATGAGCACAACACGTCCATCTGATCCCTATATGCACCACTTAGTCTTGGTCCACATAGAGATCTATTAATGCTTTGATCTTTTTTATAGGACACGACACATGCAGGAAAATCCCATGTAGGGGTGAGTAAAACAATACTCAACAGGATACCCCTTAATCACAAAGAATAAAGCACTAATAAATACACAAAGTATACCACAAAGGATAATAGATGAAGTACACCCAAAAGGAAACATGAGAATTATAGTCAAGACAGTCAATTGATACTTGTATATGTCTAAATCACATAGAAACAAATTTACAGGTGTAGTGTGCATATATCTCAATATCAATGACACTAGAAGTGTCGATGATGCACAAAGAGTGTATGGTACGCAAATCTTAGATGAGGAACAAAGTTTTGATGGTGCAAGGATTGTCGAGGGTGCTCGGAGTGGTGATGACACCAAAAGTGTTAATGGTGCAGAGAGCGTCGATGGAACAAAGATCGTTGATGGCGCAGTAAGAGGAGATGGCACATGGAGAATCAATGGTGCACCTAGTGCTGATGGAGCATGGAGCATTGTTGGCACATGGAGTGTTGATGGAGCACAAAGTTTCAATGTGTGAAGAAACTCCCAAGTCATGTAGTCACCAAGATCACATAGTCACATCCAGCCACAAGATTACTCTCGTAATGTGCTTGTTATGGGATAACATGCCCCTCAAGCCATTAGTTCAAAAACCGACATCCAAAAAAAAATTAATTAGAGTATCTCAAAATTTCAACCTTCTTGCAAGGTTTTCAACGCTGTAGAAGGCTCATCAAACAGACCTCATGATATGGACAATTTAGTATAAAATGTCTAATTTGGTCTCGGTCTGACCCGACCTGGTCCGACCGACCTGAACCATTACGGCTAGCCTGAATTGCTATGATAGACCTGACCCAACACAATCTGATTCAGTGTGGGCTTTTCTGAACCTTCTCGACTAATTGGGCCACTAGACTGTGGCCTACTAGGCTACCAAAATGGCCTAGTTCTGCAGCCATGCACATGTTGCATGGGTCAGATCTGCTCCATCGGATGTATCCGTCCCTAGCCGCGTCCCTCTAGTCCACACGGTTGACCAACCACATGGCCAGTCGGCTCCCACAATCATCGCAACCGGTGACCACATCACCTACCCCGCAGCCACCTTCGTGGGTTCCATCATGGTCCTGGATGGGCTACGACCCTAGTCACCACCTGTGGCTTATCCTACCTAGACGACACCTTTTCACCTCCACTAGCCTCCATACCAAAGTCTCGTGTCATCATCACCGCTGAAACAGGACACTGCTTCCTCATCAGACCATGGTGAGGCCTCACCCAACCACAGTG
Source organism: Viscum album (assembly GCA_963277665.1). Lineage (NCBI taxonomy): Eukaryota > Viridiplantae > Streptophyta > Magnoliopsida > Santalales > Viscaceae > Viscum > Viscum album. The sequence continues at coordinate 2,070,773,995 of OY728140.1, forward strand.
GTGCCTCGATGAGCCACCGTGCTAACCCACTAGATGCCCTAAATTAGTCAAAATCATAGATCCCAGTTACTCATGACCTGATCTACACTACTGCGATGTCTGCTACCGGTTCACCTCAAATATGGTGATCTGATCGTACTTATGAACACTCATAAATGTCGAGTGGGGAACTAAAATGTTTCAATGGTGAGTAACATGAGGAATGAAGGGATGGAAGCACATAGAACAAGTCTAACATCGTTGGCCTAGCATTCCTGGACAATGATCAAGATTTCGGGACGTTTGGGTCAGGAGGGATGAAACTGTATCCCGCTAATAATCCCTAGAACACAATCCCTCCCAAAGGTATGATCAAACCATGTATCAACCAAATTGTGGGTTGGTATATGTGCATGATTGAATCTAAGAGTGAGGAGAAAACAGAGAGTAACAACAATTACATAGATTTTGGATCATTTGATGTCTAGGATCCATTGTCGTTGGTGATCTATTAAGAACCATCATGATCCACTGCTTCATCCTTTTCTTCCATTGAGAGGGATTTTTTGTTTCTATCTAGATCCACAAGAATATTCCAGAGTTATGAGCCTATCCTTAGGTTCCTATTCAAATAAAAAAATAAAACATGTTGCCTCATTACTGCTTCACTGTGATTCCTCAAAATAAAATAAAATAAAACAATATATTATTTTAAAACGTCAAAAAATTAACCTTTGAAATCAAACCAAGAAGTTCAATGTAAGGCCCTGCCAATGGTAAAACTATTACTCTGAACATAATGGTTCCCTTTGAATTCTGATATGGGCAAACATTTAGGAGTTATTCCATTTTTTAAGGAAAATGTGCATGCACACTATTTAATATTTTTGTAGATTTCAAAAATTTATTCCTGGAACACCAAGCCTTAGAATCATGTGTCGTCTCAATGGATGGTCGTGAAATAATAACATATAATATACAAAAATATTACATTGAAAATAAAAGATATTAAATTATCCCCATAATATAGTTTTATATCCTTGAAATCCAAAACAAGGGCTATACAACAAAAATATGAGGGTACTGAGCATGAATCTGAGCCTCCTTCTCCCATGTGCTCTCCAGGAGATTTATGTGCTTCCATTGAATGCACACTAGGGGAATTGACCATCCACAATGGTTCCTCTCATTTAGATCCCTGAACTCAACTGGGTACTCTGAAAAAGTGTCCCCATCATCAAAGTCCATCTTTACCCACTCGATGATGTGTGATGGATCATGCACATACCTCCACAGCTGCGAAACGTGGAAGACATTTCTCAGATGGTGAAACATTGGGGGTGGAGCTAGGTGGTGCATCATATTTACATCTCTACCAAGAATATGAAAATGGTCGATGTATCTTTTAGAAAACTTGATTCCCCAGCAAAATCTATGCAATACCATTCGAGGTGAGACCCTATGGATCAAATTATGTCTCTTCCAAAAATCCAAATGTCTCTATATACTATCAACATATGACTTATTCTAGATCTTTACAGTCATCATCCACTCCTGGATGATCTCCAACTTCTCGGTGGTAGATCGTACCAAATATGGACCCATGAGTACGGATCACCCTTGTTCCATCCAGCATAGTGGTGACCTGCATGTTTGACCATACAAGGCCTCTAATGGTGCCATACCAATGGTGGAGTGATACCTTTTCTATTCATATCTGGTCAGTTGAGTCGGGTAAACATAGAAGGTTAGGTCAAGCAAAAATTTGGCCGGGTCGGGTTGGATTGGTCCGACCATGCCGGCCCAGATTCGAACCCCACTGGGGTCGTTTTACTTAAATGGCCATAACTTCAAAATTGTGAGTCTGTTTGACAAGCAGTTTGAGGTGTTGGGACCATCATGATAAGGAAGTAATTTTGTGATACTCTAGGTTATTTTTCAAGGATTTTGGAATTTGTAGTATTGTCTTGAGGTGTAGGTGCTCCCGGAGCAAGCGTGCTAAAGATGAAATCATGTGACTGGCTGTAGAAAAGACATAGAGTTGGTCTCCTATGAAGATTCTGAGTTGTATCATGTAAGGGAAAAAATCTGGTCTTCTGTGACAACTTAGATTTGGTCTCTAGTGAGGTTATGGAGTTGGTCTATTGCAGTGATGCAGAGTCGGTCTCCTATGAAGAAATAGAGTTGTTATCCTACATGGGCACAAAGTCAGTCTCCTATGATGATACAGAGTTGGTCTCTTGCAAGGGAGTGGAGTATGTCTCTTTTAGAGACCATACCTCTTGATTGAGTTTGTTATGTTTGTAAATTCTTGGTATATGTATCATAATGGGAGCTAACTCTAGAGACTCTCTTGATTATACTTTATAAAGGCTAAACTTCATGTACCTATTTGGGAGTCTGTATTGTTTGTTACTTTGTGGATTAACTTTTTTCTTTTGGGTCTTGACTTATTATTTTTTTACTCCCCTAATATGGGATTCACCAACACATGTAATTTCCTATTCAGGTGATCGACACCTTTGACGGGAGTCATTGTTGGGTTGGCGAAAAGTGGTGCTTTAGGGTGACCTGACAGATGTGGTAGGTATCAATAAAATTCAAACTATTTACAATGACAACCCTTCATATTGGGGTTTCTTTAGATGATATCTAGGCTCTTGTACTTTTCTGTTTCAGTTGGGCTAGTATTCAGGACCATTTACTTTTTAGTTTTATATTGTTACTCTCAGTGGTTTTCTTAGTGGGATTCCTGTCTATTTACTCAGTGTTTTCAATTTTTGTAATTTTTCTTGGGGATAGGGGGGGGTGTGTGTGTGCATGTTTTAAAGAAAATTCCTCCCCTTGATGGGATATTTCTATTTGGAACTAGTCACCAGCCCCTGGCCTATGGGAGGTGGGCTTGGGGTAGTCACGATACAGGCCCAAGGTGACAGGTCATGATAAATTGTTATCAGAGTGAGTTTTATTTTACATTTGGATTGGGGAAATAGTGTTAAGTGTCTTGAGTTTGAAATTACGGATAGGGAACCAAATGTTCGAATAACAGCCAGTGTTTCTATACAAAGGGACCATGAATTCTACTTTTCAACTCAGTACAAGAAAACAATATTTACAAGGGAAATTGATGGTTCATGAATCATATATAAACAGTGTTTGTTCTCATGTAATTCTTATGTTAGAGTCATCTCACCAAGTATATGCTACTGAGTGTGGTATATCTTTTTCGGTTTTAGGATGCTTCCACATAGGTAGCCATCCAGGATTTTGGGGCACGACCATGAGGATGATCTTCAAAGTGATGAGGTATCAATGTAGGAACTCTTTCCAAAGATAGGACATCCCTGTGGTGTACAAGTTATTACACCTCTTGGAGACTACCAGTTCCTATCGACTTTACCGGCAGAGGATGCACGTAGGATCAATGCGTTGCATGAAGTTTCAAGACAAAGAAACCCAAGGTTCTGAGGTGAGATAGACCCTCGGGTAGCTTAGGATAGGCTAGAGGCAGCTACACATATTTTTCACCTAGGGTGGATGCCTTTTGACCATATGAAGATCATTGCCATGAGTCATCTATTGGGCTTAGTGGGGAGGTGGTGGATCTTGACGATCCAGACGCTTGAGGAAACAACCCTATACTGAACATACTTTGATCAGGTCTTTTAGGAGGAGTTATTTCCAGTGACGTTACACTCTGGGTTTATACATTAGCTCTTGTATCTTCAGAAGGGCAGCTAGGTGATGTTAGATAACTTATTAAGATACACAGATCATTCTCGCTACTCTACAGATATGGTCTGAGAACCATTCTTCAGGGCCGATACCTTCGAGTAGGGACTATTCTAGGAGATTATGGAGACAATGATATCCCTTAGCATCCCTACTCATGAATGGGTGATGGAGAGATCTCTACTAGTATAGAGCCTTCTCAAGTAGCAAGCACTGGTGGTGGAAGCTACCACCGATCTTCAGGTAGATGGGTGTTTGACAGCAAGTAGCCGATAGCTGACACTGGGGACCAAGAGAACCAAAAAGACCAGAAGACGACCCTAAGACACTATATTAGTGGTGTGGGGATTCTAGTGAAGAGAAGTTCGGTCGAGAGAAGGGTTGTGCTACATGTACGGTGGTCGGGGTCATATAGAGAGATTTTTTGACCTGCTGTACAACTGACCAAGAGATGGTCGAGGGATTTCCAAGGCAGTTTTAAAGGCAAGACTAGAGAATTCTTCTAGGAGGTGGTTATAGAAGAGGATTAGGATGAGCGGTAATAGGAGGACGAGGGTTTGAGGCACTACCGCCGCCTCCCCCATGTTGTCCGCCCTGAGCTAAGGGAGCTGGGGTCCATGGGAGAGGCCAGGTCTAGGAAACATAGGCATATGATCCACAGACTCCATTGTCACGACCAGTCCTCGAGGCCCGTGTCGTGACTACCACAAGCCCGCCTTCCATAGGCCAGTGGCTGGCGTCTAGCACCAAGGCTTAAATCCCGATAAACAGGGAAGGCATTGCCTTTGTAAAGTAAATAACCACCACAAAGTAAGAAAGCGGAAAGAGTAAACACTAAGTAAAAACTGTAACAAGCTATGCTGAAAGTAAAAAGGGCCGGAAATACAAGCCCAAATATAAACTACAACTGAAGGGAAAAACAGCAACTGAAAAGAAAATCCACATCCTCGAGCCGTTCTCTGGAAGTCCCACCTGAAGGGTGAGCATAGATAGACTCCACAGCTCCTCGGTCCAGCCGTCCGCTCCGAGTACGTCCCGTGTAGTGGTCCACCTCCAGGTATCGTCCTGCTTCGCAAGCCTCCACCACGATCAGCGATGTCCGTCCTCTGCAACCAACACAACAAAGTGCGGGCATAGCCTGTGCAGGGGTGAGTATAAGCTACTCAGTAGGGACCCCGAGACCCCCGAAGGTCTCCCGAAATCCACATAGGATAAACCACAAGGGATAAGATACAATTATGAAGTAACATCTGACACTGCTTTGGTATATGACCATACATATACCCAAGTCATCAATTCTCGTTCGGCTCCAACATCCGAGACCAAGCACAACCCGGTCCACACAGGAATGTAAAATGTAAATCCACACAGGATAGCACAACACATTCCACAAAGGAGAGTAAAAAATAAATCCACACAAGATAACACAACACATTCCACAAAGTAGAGTAAACAGTAAATCCACACAGGATAACACAACACATTGCACAAAGGAGAGTAAAAAGTAAATCCACACAGGATAGTTCAACACATTCCACAAAGGAGAGTAAATAGTAAATCCACACAGGATAGTTCAACACAAGATTCCGCTCACATAGGTACTTCTTTGTATAAAGGTAGAGATGATCAGATGTAACCACTGATTCATCTAAGCAGTCGGACCCACAAGGATCTGTAGGTACTAACCCTCGCAAAGACCCACACAGGATCGATCATGATGTTGAACCCAAATCTATTAGGAAACTCCTTCTCCATCAAGTATAGTGGTTATGCCGCTACAACCAAGCGCTTCCCTCTTACCTTGGACAGCTGTAGTTCTCCACCTATCGGGTACTGTGGGCCTGCTGCTACAACCTAGCGCTCCCTTGTGCCGCCACAACCAAGCGCTCCACCGTCGTGGGTCTGCCGCTACAACAAAGCGCTCCCCTGTGCCGCTACAACCAAGCGCACCTCCGTTGTGGGTCTGCCGCTACAACCAAGTGCTCCCTTGTGCCGCTAAAACCAAGCGCACATCTGTCGTTGGTCTGCCGCTACAACCAAGCGCTCCCCTGTGCCGCTACAACCAAGCGCACTTCTGTCGTGGGTCTGCCGATACAACCAAGTGCTCCCCTGTGACGCTACAACCAAGCGCACCTCTGTCGTGTTATCCGTGACACACCGAGTCATTCGATCAGCAGTCGTCAAGTCCCAACCGGCTCTAGGGTTTTCCGCACACAACATGCTCGTTTCGGGAGGGTCCACTCCACGATCTAAGAGGTCGATGCATCAACTGACATGTAGTCTGGAGCTGATGTATCCCAAGATGTACCATAGTAGTTACTGCCGAAAACACGGAGGATTCCCGTACTGTTTTTCATCATCATCGTAGTCGAATCCACTGAGAATCTATGTACAGTCGTCGTCGTCACAGCAGTAGTTGCAACCAGTTCTAGGGTTCCCGCACACCGCAAGCTCATTCAGGAGGGTCCGCTCCACGAGTCGAGAGGCTGATACATCAATTGATGCATAGTCCAGAGTTGATGTATCCAAAAGTTCCGTATCGCCAACAGGAACTCAACGTCGCAGACGGTGCATCAATCGGACACCCGGTCTGAGAGTTATTGGCTTTTCCGTCCCAGGGGCCCGGTTGGTTTCTAAGGCAAAACCAAGCTGACCATACGCCACCTGCATCCAAAACACGGGCGGAGTATGCGAAAATATCCGTCTCACTTAGAGGAAAACAACAAAGTCGACGGCACGTAAATCGGACATCCGAAGCTCAAGATATGAGCATTTCCGCTCCGAGGGCCCGGTTGGTTTCGTGTACGAACCAACCCGGCCGAACCCAAAGTATTCCGAAACCTTGAGTGCAGTATACCAAAATGACTGCCTTGATCCAAGCATTGCAATGCTATTGACGGTGCATCGTTCGGAGGCCCGTAGCTCAAGTTATATGCAAAAGACCGAAAACAGTCCGAAGGCGGGGGGTCTGGGCCCGGGCCGACCCGGCCCGACCCCCCTGGGTCGGCCGAACCGGGTCGACCCGACCCGGTCCAACCTGGCTGGACCCGGTCCAGCCAGGCCAGGGCGCGGCCCGGCTCGACCGGCCGGTCCGTCTCGGCTTGGCCGAGTGGCCGAGCAGCGCGGGGGGCTCGCTGCCCCCGCGTGACAGCACTGTGACCCCCGCGGGGGGCTGCCCTGGTCAACGGACGCGGCTTCGCAACGTGGTGTGTGCGTCGGAACTGCGCGGCTGCGGGTCCGCTGCAGCCGCAGCGGCCATGTCCGGCGGCGCGCCGGTGGCTTCCGCGGGCCACCGGAGTTGCTCCGGTGGTCCGTTTTCCTTCCCGTCTACACCGCTGCTCTCCCGGGTCCCATTCTTCACTACGGAAACATCAAATCACCCTTGCGTCACGTTTTGTTGTCACCCGCCAAATCCGCACAACAACAAAGAATGGCGGAGGGTTGTCGGGCCATGTTTGTTTGGATGACACCCTCCGCGTTAGGAAATAGCAGTTGGGAGGATTAATCGACACATAGATAAACATAAAAAAACAATTTTAATAAATTAAAATGGTTCTTATGAACTGGGTACCTTATCTTAAAATTAATAATCACGGGAAAAATAAATATTGTTCTCTAATAAAAACCCCTACCTCGTCAAGTGTCGCACATGTGTTCTTCGCAGAATTGATCGCCACGGAAGGAGGCGATCATCGCATCGCGGAAGGCGTCGCGTCGTCGCGGAAGGGCGTCACGTCGTCTTAGAAGACGGTGCGCGTCAACGAACTCAACAGATGATCGAAGATTTTGTTGCGGATTAAGGAACGTCGCCGAAGAACGTCGCGGGAGAGGAAACGTCAGCGTCGCAGCACACGACGTCGCGTCGTCGATTTCCGCAGGTTCGGCGTTCTTTGTCGGAGGCCAGCGTTCTTCATGTTCTTCACGTTCTTCGCGTTCTTCGTGAAGGACGATGAAGAATTCTTGGTTTCTTTCAAATCCTCTCAACGAACATTTTTTCAGAAGTCGTGCATTGGTCATATTTTATTATTACGCCAACAGATTGAAAACAGGTTATGAAAAGAATAAATTAATTCGTAGAATTAATTCAACGAAGAAAACCGCCCACTTAATTGGTGCATTAAGAATTTACGAAAACACGTCAGTTGACTTTCATAATGACGGGTTTTCACGGGTGCGTTACTTAGCAGAAAAGAAATGGTGGGGCTCGTGTGGGCCCCACCTCACAAATATCCTACCAAGGGTTTGGATATTTTTGGATGGCACCCTATCCGTATCAACTCTGCTTAAGCAGCTTTAAGTGGCTTCCAAATGGCTTTAAGTGAAATAAAATAAATTTTGTCGTACAAATTATTTTATTTCTTAACCTTAAGCCCAAAAAATTAAAAACCACACCCGAGAAAACGCTACTCCGGAAGAGGCGTTTCTAAGGAACTACCGGCGCTGCGATTCCATCAGTGCCCTCAGAATTCGATTTCGAGCACCGGTTCAAAAGTTAGAAAAACCCACTCATTCGTTCACTGAACGTACCCAAGCCAAACTTCGGAAAATGATTCCGGGAAGACCGGGGCTCGGAATCAGGTCTCGTCAGAAGCTGCGTTCTTGTAAAATTCCAAATAAAATTAAGAAAAAAATTTCCTTGAAAGTTACAGGTCTTTACATTACTCCCACCACAGGGCTTTATGTCCCCGTAAAGCTTCACCACAAACATAGAGATACAAAGGCGGTACTGAGCACGCATCTGAGCCTCCCGCTCCCAAGTGCTCTCCGGGAGGTTCTCGAGCTGCCATCTGAAGCGCACTAGAGGAATCGATCGTCCACGTAGGACCCGCTCCTGTCGATCCTCGATCTCCACTGGGACCTCCGCAAAAGTCACCCCATCATCAAAGACCAGATCACCATGGTTAATGATTTGCGTCGGGTCGTGCATGTATCTCCTCTGCTGAGATACGTGGAAGACGTCGTGCACCCGGCGCAACTGTGGTGGTAGAGCTAGGCGATAAGCCACCTTGCCAATCCTGCTGAGGACCTGGAAGGGTCCGATGAAGCATGGAGACAACTCACAGCTTCGGCCAAACCTCCTTAAACCACGTTGAAGTGAGACCCGTATGAAGACATGGTCGCCATCCTCGAACTCAAGTGGCCTCCGCCTCCTTTTAACATAGGACTTATGTCGGCTCTGAGCTATACTCATCCACTCCTGGATGACCTGGACCATCTCCGATCCCACAAGAACTGCTGAGATTTCTTCTTTGCCGATAAGAGAAATCTGGTCTCATCCCCTGGATGAACCACTTCCTTTTCCTAATACAGTCAATCCCAACATGGATGTTACTAATCCATACCAAGGATGACGTCGTATGGCCTCGACACTAATACCAAGAGATGCAACTGTTACTCTCACCTCCAAGGGTTGAGTCACACTATCGGCATCAGTGTGTGGTAACTGGGTCTCCTCCAGTAGATGTCTCACAAGTGAGGGTCAAGTCAACAGTCTAAACCGGAACCTCTTATTTACAACACAAAAGAGGACAGGAATAAAAAAACATCACCAAGGTATGCGTCTTTTGTTATTGCAACTCATAATACAAATACACTACACCATAGAAACAAGGAAATAGAAGTACAAAAGACGTATCCACTAGTTCTGATCCTGTCCATATGCTCCCAGAGCTCCATGATCGAAGGCCTCAGCTTCTTGAAGGCGAGCTCTCGCATGTCCACCGACTCCCTGTGGTCGGGGTGGACCTCCTGGTGGTGGTGGTGGCAACACCCCAAAGTGTCGTCCACCTCCAGCTGCACGACCAGCTCCCCTGCCATGGCCGCCTGCTCCTTGCGGCCTGCCCTGATCGAACCTCTGCCTCTGCCTGGGGGGGTCCTTCATTCATCTGCTGGTCATCCGTATGGCGGGTCGGACAGTCATGAGCCATGTGACCAATCCCGCCGCAGGACTAACACTGCCCTCTAATGGAAAGTCATTGTCCACCCCGAGTGCCTCACACAAACGATCCTGAGTCATGCTGTTGACCACCTGTAGGTCTATTCCTCTTGGACCCCTGCGTCATCTGTCTACTGCCCGCTGCAGAAGACTCTGACGCATGACGGCAAGTGGTGGGTCCTGCTGCTGGAGAATGCTCAGCAAGGAAACTCTCCACTAAGAGGGCTTGCTCCAACCCTCCTGCCTGAGTCAGAATGTTGAGGGAGATCATCGAAGCCCTGATCTCGCGCCTCAGTACCTGCTCGAAGGTCCGGGCCCGGAAGAATGGGTCCCGTACCATATTTGTGGAGTAGCACGAGAGATCAGTAAACCTTCCCGCGTACTGGGCTACTATCATGCTACCCTGCCCCAGCTGTAGTAGCTCATGAATGCGCACCTCACGGAGGGTGGCTGGGACGAACTCGGAGCGGAAGATGCTCTCAAAGTCCGTCCAGAGGAGAGATTTCTCGTCGTGCACCTGGAGAATCAAGCTCCACCATCTGCCTTCTTCCGCGTGTAGGAGGCTCGCTGCGAGGATCACCATGAGGTCTGCTGGTGTCCTCACTAATCTGAAAACCCGTACAAATGCCTCCAACCCGTCCTCAGCGGCCTTAGGGTCCGTCTCCCTACGGAACCTAGGTGGTCGATGGTGCTGGAACTCATGCAGTGCACTAAGGCAACGTGCATCGTTAGGAGCTGGGGCTGGTAGCATCGGTGGCTCGACGGGTAAAGGTACCACCAGTGCCTCTGCTGTCAAAGGGCCATGTACCGAAGCCTCTTCGCTCAGCGGGCTGTCGCCACGCACAACGCTCGGAACCCTTGTTGGATGCCGTCATGGGGCCATCCTGAAACGAAACAGGTGTGCCACGGTCAGAACAGTGTACCTGGTGAGCTGACACAAAGTAATCACACAGAAAACTTGTAACACACATGCAATCAATGTTTTCGTGCATTAAGTCGGAAATCAGAAGTCAGGGTCCTGGTGTACGGATACGTCGGCCGCCGCACCAACACTGGACTCCCGGGACTGATAACCACAACCAATACGCTAAACACTATTGCTTCACATAGAAGAAAGATTAGAGTCTGCGGTAGAACTGACCACCTTTGATACCAATTTGTCACGACCCGTCCTCGAGGCCCGTGCCGTGACTACCCAAGCCTGCCTTCCATAGGCCAGGGGCTGGCGACTAGCACCAAGGTGTAAATCCCGATAAATAGGGAAGGAATTGCCTTTGTAAAGTAAACAACCACCACAAAGTAAGTAAGAAGAAAGAGTAAACACTATGTAAAAACTATAACAAGCTGTGCTGAAAGTAAAAAAGGGCCGGTAATAGAAGCCCAACTGTAAAGTACAACTGAAGGTAAAAACAGCAACTGAAAAGAAAATCTGCAGCATTGAGCCGTCCTCTGGATGTCCCACCTGAAGGGTGAGCACAGATAGCCTCCACAGCTCCTCGGTCCAGCCATCCTCTCCGAGTAAGTCCCGCCTAGTGGTCCACCTCTGGGTACCGTTCTGCTCTGCAAGCCTCCACGACGATCAGCGATGTCCGTCATTTGCAACCAACGCAACGAAGTGCGGGAATAGCCCGTGCAGGGGTTAGTTAAAGCTACTCAGTAGGGACCCCGAGACCCTCAAAGGACTCCCGAAATACAAATAGGATAAACCACAAGGGCTAAGATACAATTACGAAGTAACATCCGACACTGCTTAGGTATATGCCCATACATATACCCAAGTCATCAATTCCCGTTCGACTCCAACATCCGAGCCCAAGCACAACCCGGTCCACACAGGAAAGTAAAACGTAAATCCACATAGGATAGCACAACACATTCCACAAAGGAGAGTAAACAGTATATCCACACAGGATAGCACAACACATTCCACAAAGAAGAGTAAACAGTAAATCCAAACAGGATAGAATAACACATTCCACAAAGGAGAGTAAACAGTAAATCCACACAGGATAGTTCAACACATTCCACAAAGGAGAGTAAACAGTAAATCCACATAGGATAGTTCAGCACAAGATTTAGCTCACACAGGTAATTCATTATATGATGTTAGAGATGATTAGAAGTAACCACTGATTCATCTAAGCCGTCGGACCCACAAGGATCTGTAGGTACTAACCCTCGCAAAGACCCACACAGGATCGATCATGAAGTTGAACCCAAAGCTATTGGGAAACTCCTTCTCCATCAAGTATAGTGGTTATGCCGCTACAACCAAGTGCTTCCCTCTTACATTGGACTGCTTTAGTTCTCCACCTATCAGGTACTATGGGCCTGCTGCTACAACCAAGCGCTCCCTCGTGCCGCTACAACCAAGCGCTCCTCTGTTGTGGGTCTGCCGCTACAACCAAGCGCTCCCCTGTGCCGCTACAACCAAGCGAACCTCTGTCGTTGGTCTGCCGCTACAACCAAGGGCTCCCCCGTGCCGCTACAACCAAGCGCACCTCTGTCGTGGGTCTCCCGCTACAACCAAGCGCTCCCCTGTGACTCTACAACCAAGCGCACCTCTGTCGTGGGTCTGCCGCTACAACTAAGCGCTCCCCTGTGCCGCTACAACCAAGCGCACCATTGTCGTGTTATCCGTAACACACATAGTTGTTTGATCAGTAGTCGTCAAGTCCCAACCGGATCTAGGGTTTTCCACACACAGTATGCTCGTTCCGGGAGGGTCCACTCCACGAGCTAAGGGGTAGATGCATCAACTGACATGTAGTCCGGAGCTGATGAATCCCAAGATGTAACGTAGTAGTTACTGCCGAAAACACGGAGGATTCCTGTACCGTTTTCATCATAATCGCAGTCTAATCCCCTGAGGATCTCTGTACAGTCGTCGTCGTCGTCACAACAGCAGTTGCAGACAGTTCTAGGGTTCCCGCACACCGCAAGATCGTTCGGGAGGGTCCGCTCCACGAGTCGAGAGGATGATACATCAACCGATGCATAGTCCAGAGTTGATGTATCCCAAAGTTCCGTATCGCCAACAGGAACTCAACGTCGCAGAAGGCGTGTCAATCGGACGCCCGGTCTGAGAGTTATTGGCTTTTCCGTCCCAGGGGTCCGATTGGTTTCAAAGGAAAAACCAACCAGACTGTACTCCACCTACATCCAAACCACGGGAAAATTATTCCAAAATATCCGCCTCACTTAGAGGAAAACAACAAAGTCGACGACACGTCAATCGGACGTTCGAAGCTCAAGATATGAGCGTTTCCGCTCCGAGGGCTCGGTTGGTTTCGTGTACGAACCAACCTGGCTGAAACCAAAGTATTCTGAAACCTTGAGTGCAGTATAACGAAACGACCTTCTTGATCCAAGGATCACAATTCCACTGACGGCGCATCGTTCGGAGGCTCGTAGCTCATGTTACGGGGAAAACACCAAAAACGGTCCGAAGACGGGGGGTCTGGGCCCTGGACGACCTAGCCCGACCCCCCTGGGTCGACCGAACTGGGTCGACCCGACCCGGTCCAACCCAGCTGGACCCGGTCCAGCCAGGCCAGGGCATGGCCCGGCTCGGCCGGCCGGTCCAGCTCGGCTCGGTCGAGTGGTCGAGCAGCGCGGGGGCTCGCTGCCCCCACGTGACAGCCCCACGGCCCCCGCGGGGGGCCGCCCTGGTCAACGGACGCGGCTTCGCTGTGTCCTGTGTGTGCCGGACCCGCGCGGCCACGGGTCCGCTGGCGACGCCACCACCGGTGGATTCCGCGGGCAACTGGAGTTGCTCCGGTGGTCCATTTTCCTTCCCGTCTCCGCCACTGCTCCTCCTGGGTCCCGTTCTTCACTAGGGAAACATCAAATCGCCCTTGCGTCACGTTTTGTCGTCGCTCGCCAAATCCGCACAACAACGAATAATGGCGGAGGGTTGTCGGGCCGTGTTTGATTAGCCCGCACCCTCCGCGTTAGGAAATAACAGTTGGGAGGATTAATCGACACATAGAAAACATAACCAAATAATTTTAATAAATTAAAATTGTTCTTATGAACCGGGATCTTTATCTTAAAAGTAACAATCACGGGAAAAATAAAGATTGTTCTCAAATAAAAACCCCTATCTCGTCAAGTGTCGCACGTGCGTTCTTCGCGGAATTGATCACCGCGGAAGGAGGTGATCATCGCGTCGTGGAAGGGGTTGCATCATCACGGAAGGGTGTTGCGTCGTCGCGGAATAAGGTGCTTGTTGACGAACTCAACGGATGATCGAAGATTTTGTTGTGGATTGAGGAACGTCGCCGAAGAACGTCGCGGGAGAGGAAACGTCGGTGTCGCAGCACACGGCGTCACGTCGTCGATTTCTGCGTGTTCGGCGTTCTTCGTCGGAGGCCGGCGTTCTTCGCGTTCTTCTCGTTCTTCGCGTTCTTCGCGAAGGAGGATGAAGAATTCTTGGATTCTGTCAAATCCTCTCAACGAACATTTTTTCAGAAGTCGTGCGTTGGTCTTATTTTATTATTACGACAATGGATTGAAAACAGGTTAAGAAATGAATAAATTACTTCATAGAATTAATTCAACGAAGAAAACCGCCAAATTAATTGGTGCGTTAAGAATTTAAGAAAACGCGTCAGTTGACTTTCATAATGACGGGTTTTCGCGGGTGCGTTACTTAGCGGAAAATAAACGGTGGGGCTCGTGCGGGCCCCACCTCACAAATATCCTACCAAGGGGGTATGATATTTTTGGATGGCACCCTATCTGTATCAACTCTTCTTAAGCAGCTTTAAGTGGCTTCCAAGTGGCTTTAAGTGAAATTAAATAAAGTTTGTCGTACAAATTATTTTATTTCTTAACCTTAAGCCCAAAAAATTAAAAACCACACCCGAGCAAATGCAACTCCGGAAGAGGCGTTTCTAACAAAATACCGGTGCTACAATTCCATCGGTGCCCTCAGAATTCGATTCTGAGCATCGGTTCCAAAGTTATAAAAACCCGCTCGTTCGTTCACTGAACGTACCTGAGCCAAACTTCGGAAAATGATTCCGGGCACACCGGGGCTCGGAATCAGTTTCCGTCAGAAGCTGCGTTCTTGTAAAATTCAATGAAAATTAAGAAAAAAATTTCCTTGAAATTTATGGGTCTTTACATCCATAGATTATTAGAGGTACAATATGTGTCTCTTACACCCTAGCTACAGTTTTAAAAGATATAGGTTCTAATGAATCTTTTTTCACTATGAACCTTGTTCGAGGCCCGTAGATTCTAGTGGTACTGTTTACACGATCTATACACTTAGAGACTCCTAAAGGAGGATATTAGATGACTAAAAAATGGTTCCAATAGTGTTACCTTACTCTTTGGGATGAGAGTTTCTGTTTGAATATGTTGGTGGTAGCGTCGAGGACTTACAACGTCATTCTGGGTATGGATTTTTATCCACAATTCATGCTCATATCGAATGTTTTTGGTGCTGAGTGCAGTGTGTTCATGGAGATGGGACCAGATTTATGTTATTGAAGAAAAGAAAACCAGATAAGTGTTGGATGGACTCACACATATGAGGGTGAAACTTATCACACATCAGTTGTCTAGAATGAACCTCAGTGCAATAGATTAGAAGGGTCCTCAGTTTCCAACAGCGGTGGACGAGTATGATGACATCATTCTAGAGGATGTTCTAGGACTACTTCCCAATAGGGAGGTAGACTGCTTCATTAAACTATATCCCGATATGACACTGATATATACACTAGAATATCATATGACTTCTAAAGATATTCATGAATTATTGGTATAATTGGAGGTATTTCCGAGGTAGGGCTTCATGGCAGCCAATGTTTCAGCATGAGCAACCCCAGTTTTGTTTGATAAGAAGGAAGATGGGATAATGAGGTTATGTGTGGACTTCTGGAACCTGAATCAAGTGAACATGAAGAATAATTATCCACTATCAAGTATTGATGACCTATTCGATCAACTAAAGGGAGCGAGATGGTTCTCAAAGACAGACCTTAGATCAGGCTATCACCAAATTTAGGTGTGGGATGAGGACATTTTGAAGACAACTTTTAGATGTACCTATGAACACTATGAGTACTTAGTGGTTCTGTTTGGAATGAATAATTCCCCATAATTGTTCATTAGACTCATGAACAGTATCTTGCTGACCTACCTAGCCATGGTTTTTGTGATTTTTATTGATGACATCCTCATGTACTCAACATCTGAGGAGGAGCATGCGATACATTTGAGGATGGTCCTGGACTTACTCAGAGACCCCCAGATTTACCAGAATCTCTCGATATGTTAGTTCAAGATAAGAGAAACCCACTTTCTAGAACACATCAATTTGGAGGATAGAGTTACAACATATCTAGAAATGATAGAGGCAGTTTATTCTTTTGAACCACCGACTAACGTTATCGAGGTGCAGAGTTTCATTGGGTTGGCTGGGTACTATTTTAGGTTCATTCCCAAAGTTTCCATTGTAGAAGCATCCATGAAAGGCTTGACACAAAAGGTGAAACATTTCATGTAGATGTAGATGTTCCAGGTGAGCTTTCAGCATCTAAGGTAGATTTTGACGATCACTCCCATCCTGATATTTCTAGAGGAGGGTGTTGAGTAGGTGGTGTTCTGCAATGCATTAGGGACCGGGTAGGATTGTGTCCTGATGTAGGGGTAAGTGGTGATTGCCTATGGATGATGATAGTTGAGACCATAAGAGCAGAATAACACAACCCACGATCTGGAGTTTGTAGCAGTTGTCTTCACATTAATGATTTGGGAACACTACCTTTTGGGTGAGTGGTTTATCGTCTACTTGGACTGTAATTACCCAAACATTCATTAATAGAAATTTCTACTAATCTAATGTCTTATTATGTAAAATTTTTATATAACATATTCACTTATTTGGTTTTTTGTTTTTGGATTAAAAAATACCGTTCCAAATTGTGATCATTTCTAATTTAGATGTTGAATAGTGATCATAAGATTAGTATAAATATAGGGCTTTAGAAAATCCAATTTACTCAGAGAATGGAAGTGATGGCCTCATCCAGTAGAATTTCTCTGTACGAAGCCCATTTTTTGGAGCTTGAAAAAATGGTGGCATCATTGGGATTCGATCTTGAATAAGCCCAAGCCGAGCATCAACACGTTAAGCTCAAACAGAACCGCCTATGTGAGAAGTGGAAGTTGATAGAGATTACCACCCGAGCGATGTTTTCTAAGCCACCCCTAGAGTATGTCACCATCGCACACCTTGCCCTTAAGTCTTATGCGAGTGTTATATGGGGTTATGTAACAAGATCTTATCACTATGATTATGTGCATTATTTTTTTATATAATAAACAAGATACATTCATTTTATTATTGTCACTTTGTAAATAAAATTTAATGAAAAAATAATATTTTCAGTTAATATACAATTAAGAAATCTATTTTGTTGAATTAATGGATTTTTAATTAAATATTATTTTAATATAATATTATTAATTAATTTATTTTTATTAAATATAAATTATTTTATAATTTTCATGAATATAATTGTAATTTTTATTAAAGTTTGAAATTCGTTTTTGTCAAAAACCCATGAATTTTCGATAAATGTAGGTTTTAATATTAAAATAAAAAATTCACATATTTAGACAATTATTTAGATAAAATTAATATTATTTTTGGAATCAGGATGTCAAAATTATACAATGGTGAAGTTTTCATCTTTTTCCGAGACAATCCAATTTTTGGGTAAAAATTAAATACCATTTAATTTTATAATGTAATTTATGACATCATAATGACCCAATAGTGATGTAATAAAATACTATAAAAATTATTTTCTACCAATATATTTTTTACCATTAAAATAATGTTATTTTAGGTTTTTTTATTTTTTTACAAAGCTTTAGTGGACCTTCTAAAATTTATAAAACATTTTACATTTTTAAATTAATTTCTTATGGAGTGTGACTCAACTCCACATAAGAAAGCCTAATATTTTAAGAAGTTAGTCCATCGTACTTATAAGATAATTTTTCCCACTCCCCTTTTGTAAAAAACCATTGCCAAAAACTATGGGTTTGTTAAAGGTTTTTATTAGTTTAATGTGTGGTGTCCAAAACCTAAATAATACAGAATTCCCTCTGTTTTCCTATATAAACCAACCCATGATCCCAATTAATCTTCCCTCAAAGACTTTGTGGAGCTCGACCAACATTTTCCCTCATCTCTCTAAAACCCTTCCAAGGTGCCCCAAGCTCCCAAGAATCCCCTCTCAAGCCTCTCCCAAGCCATTGGGTTCACACTATCATGTAAGGGATTTATTCCTCTCTCATTTTGTCTATCTTTCTTATGTTTCTATACCCATTTATTTTCATTTAAAAATGTTGGGGTATGATTTATCACATCCCATATACTTCCCTCATTTTTTTTGAATTTATTAGAGTCCTATTTCTCTCTCATTAGTTCTTCCCATGCACACTCGTTACCATGAAGACATTTCATAAGGAATTTCTCTCTTCTCATTTCCATTCACGCAATTATTATTTTATAATGAATCTAAATTCCATTACATATTTTGGGAAATATATCTATGTTACCCCATTGATTTCCTTTTCATGTACATATTATGAGACATCCCTTTCACTCTCATCAACCATTTTTATATATTCTTATGTCACACCGTTATGCTACCAAAATTGCATTGTGATTTTCTAAGACAAAGTCATTATGTAGTGAATACCATGACCATTTCTCTGTCAAGGGTATTCACCTTTATGCACACTTACTTATTTACTATATCATTTCATGTATCTATTACACACATCTTATTCATGGAATAAATCATGATGTTTAATGAATTCATGTTGTATGATCCATGTGGCACATTTATGCATGAAATGTAATGATTAAGAAGGGTGCGCCCTGATTGCGCTGCAATGAATTAGTTAAATATTAGTATCATAATACGTTAAGTGAAATGAGGGTTTACTAATTCAAATTAAATTAGTGTTTAATCATTCTAATTCAAGTGAAAGGTGGGTTTACTCATTCTCCTTGTGCAATGTGCCTTGGCTCCTGATAATATCATGTTAAATGTTGTTTCCACATTTCAATGTTATGTTAATCATGCTATATCATTCCTTTGAATTCAGGTTTATATTATGCTCCATTGATATGAGTATTTCATAACATGTATTGTATTTTTCATGTTATTCATCGTTTACTCCCTTAATTGGATTTATAGCTCACCCATTTTTATGCATTTCCTTAGGTTATCCCATGAAAAGCTAAGTACAAGGTAATGTTGTGGCCATGTAAAGGAATATTTCAACAAAGATGACGTGTTTCATGTTTTAGGTCATTATGTAATTTTCCTAATCTCTAATGAAAATATACCTATAAATATTATATACTGTATCAAGTGATGATTTTATGTGATAATTAATGTTTATGTTTATAACAAAGAGCAGGGTTGTTATATTTGGTATCAGAGGGAGGTTTAGTTAATTTTGGGATTAGGATTAGAAAAACCTAGTGAAAGACTTAGGGATAAGAATAATTATAATAAAAACATCCCAAAATTTTGGTGAGTATTGAATTAGTGGTTTATCAAAAAAATACACCCTTGTCTGGATATGAGCAGGTAGAGGCAACTCTCGCACAAATGCATGTTGGGGTAAAACCTGAAAACACCACAATGAGATAGACTCAAATGAGAAATAGTGCACAAAAAGGGAATTTATACACTCTTGGTTATGAAACTCTTTGAGGATATTCTTGGTTAAATTTATGTGCTTATTATGAACCATTATTAAGGGAAAACAATTCCCTTATTAAAATATGTTGGGATTTATATCATGTATAACATTGATTGAAGCATATATGTTCATAAGTTAATAAGATAAAAGTAATTTATAATTCATCCATTTTTATCTTTGGATTATCCTTTATGTGTTACCCCTAACATTCCTTTTATTCTAGATATTGGTCAGAAATAGGAGGACTCGGTCTAACCACCAATGTGAAGATCAATGTGATGACTATTATAATGAGATTCCCAATCCAATGGGAGTGAGAATTGAAAACCTTATCATGATAATCTCTCAGTTAACGTAGGTTTTGAATAGAAACATGTGTAAAGAGTAACGTTCAAACCCCCATAAGAATGAACAAGTCATAATCAATAGTTTCATGAGACAAACGTCTCCTACTTATAATGGGTCATTTGATCCCTCAATCGTCAAACAATGGATCAATTAAAATGGAAAAGATCTTCTCCATCCTTAAATGTTCTTAACAGGAGAGGGTTCTTCTGGATGCTTATCGTTTGGAGGGTGAAGCTTATCAATAGTGGATATTGATAAAAAATATGAAGCTTGAGGAGAAGATCGAGGAATTAGAATGGAAGGATTTCTGGAATATTTTTTTTATAAATATTTTCCATGCACCCTCTAACTTATGATGGAAAGGGAATTAATTTCCCTCAAGAAAAAAATGACAAATCCATCAAACAATATAAGGGAAAATTCACATGGCTTGCACAATATGCCTCTGGCTTTGTTGTTACCCCCAAATCCATGGTTGACTTATTCTTTGGTGGGATAAAACCTAGCCTACGGAAATCCCTAGAGATCTATGACTTCGATAGATATGAGGAAATTGTCTGATGTTCCCTAAATGTTGAAATAGAGAATGAAGAATCTCAGGGGAATCAAGGGGATAAGAAGTGTACGCTGTAATTCAATTCGGGTGGTCTAATGATAAATCCAACAGTGCTTAGAAAATCCATCACCACACTTGCTAATTTTGTAGAAAGGATAACCCCAAATTTTTTATAAAGTGGATGAAGAAATGATTTAGGTGTAGAAGATAAGGGCAAAAAATTATTAACTACCTCATGAAAAACCTGAGGCTATGACAGAGGATAGGAATTATCCATTTGAACAGTAATGAATTGTTCATTGCTTCAACTAAAAATAACTGAGGCACATTGAATACCAGTACCACAAGGAAAGGGTTTTTAGAGGCAACCAACAAACTCCAACATAGAAAGGGTGAGATTTTCCATCACTAACGCAGAAGTGAACCCCAAAAATGAAGTGGTGACAGGTACGCTAGTTATTCATTTAGGAATGGAAAACATACTTTTTGATTCTATTTCTAAGCATTCCTTTATATCCCAAAGTGTTAGAAGAACAATCCCAACTCCACCACAAATCATGGAAGTAAAGATGTTAGTGTGAACATAAAATTGAGTAATCATTGCATCCCATGAATATAACTCCTCCCATGTCATAATTTTAGGATTGAACTTTCCTGCAAACCTCATCATACTCTCTCAAGAAGAATTTGATGAAATTATTGGCATGGGTTTTCTTTCTCCATATAGAGCCAACATAATTAATCATGAGAGGAAAAGCCCTCTCTATATAGATAATCGACCATTGATTATGTACAACTACAAGGAGGAAGATGAATCTTCCTAGCACCATCATCTTAAGCATGGACATGATTCCCCTATGAGCATGCGTATCTGGATCAGATAATTCAGTCTAAGGAAGATACCTTCCTTGAATTCATGCCTATTGTGATGGAATTCATTGAAGTGTTTCTCGAGGAATTGTTTGGTCTTCCTCATTGAAGATATGTTGAATTCTCAAATGATCTTATACCTGGGGTGTTGCCAATATCCAAGACTCCATATTGAATGGATGTTATGGAACTTGAAGAGATAAAGAAAAAAATACAGGAGAATCTGGATAAAGGACTCATATGCCAAATTGCTTTACCATGGGCTGCACCAGTCCTCTTCATCAAGATGATGGATGGGTCAATGCTCTATTTCATTGATTATCAAGAGCTCATCAAAATTACAATAACGAACAAGTATCATCTGCCCCAAATTGATGACGTGATCAATCAGCTACATGGATCACAATACTTCTCTAAGGTGGATTTGCCTTCGGGATATTACCATGTAAGGGGGATGAAGGAGGATATACCCAAGACTTCTTTTTGTACAAGATATATGTACTATGAATTCATTGTAATGCCTTTTAGACTCACTAATGCATCAGCAATGTTCATGGACTTGATGAATAGAGTCTTTAGAGACTACCTCAAAAAATTTGTGGTAGTCATTATAGATGATATTCTATTGTACTCCAAAACTAATGAGGGGCATGAGAAGCATCTAAGAACTATACTAGAGACCTTGTTAAAGGGGAAGCTCAATGAAAAGTACAACAAGTGTGAGTTCTGGTTGAAGGAGTTTTCATTCATGGGTCATATCATCACAAGTAATGGGATTTCTATAGATCCCTCCAAGATAGATGAAATTGAGGAATGGTGGAGACCAACATCAGTAATGGATATCCCTAGATTCTTCAGGATACCTAGATATTATCGCCAATTTGTGAGAAATTTCTCACGATTTTCCAACCCTCTTACCAAGCTAACTCAGAAGGGGGTATAGTTTTCTTGGAGGGATGAATGTGAAGAGTGCTTCAAGGATTTGAAAATGAGGCTTATCACTGTGATAGTTCTCACACAATGCACAAGTGGAGATCTTTTTATGGTATTTAGTGATGATTCGAAGAAGGGCATGGGATGTGTGTTGATGCAAAACGAAAGTAATTGCCTATGCATCAAGGAAATTTAATGTTCATGAGAAAAAAAATCCAACACATGATTTGGAGTTTGCTGCAGTAATCTTCGCATTTAAAATTTTGGGACATTAACTCTTTTGGGAGAAGTGAGAAATACACATAGATCACAAAATCCTCAAGTATATATTGACATAGAAATAATTGAACATGTGCCAATGAATATGGTTAGAGATAATAAAATACTACGACTGCTAAATCCATTACCACCCTGGAAAAGTGAACAAGGTGGAATATTCTCTAAGTAGAAATGACCCATAAATTATATCATTGATGAAAATTGAAAATGATCCAATCTTCATAGATTCAATGGAGATGGACATCTGGATCATAAAAAGGGAACATCATCAATCCCTTCACAAATTATTTCTCAACCATGTCTTTTGGAAGGGTTAAAGTATTCTAAAAAAGACGATATGGGAATTCAAAAAAAGTGGAAACTATCAGAAAAGGGAAATCCTCATAGTTTAATGTTAATGAAGAAGGAATTATGAGATTTGGGTCCAGAATATGTGTTCCATAAAATCCAGAGTGAATGAATGAACTTTTGGATGATTCACTTAGTTCGAATTTCTCAATTCACCCAGGATGTATTAAGATATCTGAGAGCATTATTGGTAGGATAACATACAGAAGGAGATCGATGAGTATACATCCATGTTGTTGGTATTCCATGAAGTGAAGTTTGAGAGATAGAAGTCTAAGGGGATGATGTGACCATTACCCATACCCGCATAGAAATTGGAGAAAATCACCATGGAATTTGTCACCGGACATCCGAAGACATCCAAAGGAAACAATGCTATCTGGGTTGTTATGCATCTTCATACAAAGACTGCACACTTCATTTCAATTATATAGGATTTATCATTGGATCAACTGAAACAGATATACATCAGAGATGTCGTAAGGATGTATGGAGTACCACTATCGATTGTATCTGATCAAGATCCAAGATTCACATCTATGTTTTGGAAGAGTCTCCAACATGCTCTGAATAATGATATGAACTTCAGTATGACTTATCATCCTCCTATTGATGGCCGATCTAAGCGGATTACCCAAAAACTTGAGTATATGTTGAGATCATGGCCAATGGACTTCACAGGAGGATGGGATCAACATCTTCCTCTCATGGAGTTCTCTTACAACAATAGTTTCCACTCAAGAATCCTAATGGCTCATTATAAAGCCCATTATCGGAAGTGTTGAAGAACACCAACATGTTGTGATGATGTTGGGGAGAAAAAACTCCTAGGTCCAGAAATGGATGAAGAAATGGTGGAGAAGTAAAATACCATCTTGCATCACATTAAAGATGCTTAGAGTCGGCAATAGAGCTATGCTAATAATTTTCGATGATATCTATAGTTTGACATAGCAGGAATGGTATTCCTTTTCATATCATCATGGAAGATAGTTATGAAATTTGGGAATAAGGGAATGCTAAATCCAAGGCACATCTACCATTTTGAGATCCTTGATCGCATTGGAGTGGTGGCCTATCTACTATAATTCCCATTAAACCTATCTCAAGTACATGATGTATTCCATGTATCACTCTTGAGGATGTACATGCATAAACCATCTAATGTACTCAATCTATAGGTTGTACAATTGGAGAATGACCTCTATTTTGAAGAGAAGAAAATGAAGATCTTTGATCATATGGAAAAAGTTCTATGAAATAAGAAAATTCCACAAATCAAGGTGTTATGGAGAAACCAAAAGTTCGAAGAAGTAACATGGGAATTAGAGGAAGTGATGAATTAGAGTTACGGACATCTGTTTTAGTGTGGGAAAAGAAAATTTATATGGCGAAATATCTTAATTGGAATGATTGTAAAGATATAAACCTTTATTAATGTAAATTACTCTTGATATAATGTCTTATTTTGCAAAATGGTATTATAACATATTCACTTCTTTGGTTTTATGTTTTTTTATTTCAAAAGACCATTAAGAATTGTGACCAATACTAATATAGTCATTTAATATTGATCACGTGATTAGTTTTAATATTGGTATTTAAAAAATCCAATTTAATTAGACAAATGAAGTGATGACCTCTTCCAATAGAATTGCTCTTTATGAATCCCATTTGTTGGATCTTGGAAAAAATGTGGCTTCATTGGTATTCAATCTATACCAAGACCAAGATGAGCCTCAACAAGTTAATCTCAAACAGAACTGCCCATGTGAGAAGTGGAAGTTGATATAGATTACTACTCGAGAGATGTCATCCGAGCTACCCCAAGAGTCTTCCACCATCTCACACCTTACCCTTAGGTTTTATGCTATTGTTATAAGGGTTTGTGTAACAAGACCGTATCACTATAATAGTGAGCATTATATTTGTTTATAATAAATAAAATACATTCATTTTATTGTCGTGAAAATGTAAATAATTTTTAAATCAGAAATAATATTTTTAGTTAATATTCAACTAAGAAATCTATTTTTATGAATTAATGAAATATTTAAATAAATAATATTTAATAAAATATTATTAACAAATTTATTTTTATTAAATATAAATTATCGTAAAACTTTTCTGAACGTCATTGTAATTTTTATTAAGGTTTGAAGGAAGTTTTTTTTGTCAAAATCAATGAATTTTTGATAAATATCGGTTTTTGTTTTAAAAGTAAAAATTAAAATATTTAAAAAATTAATTATAAAAAATGAATATTATTTTTAGAATCAGGATGTCAAAATTATCTAATGGTTAATTTTTCATAATTTTCTGAGGCCGTCGAATTTTTGGGAAAAAATTAAATACCATTTAATTATATAATGTGTTTTATGACATCATAATGACCCAAGTTGGTGTAATAAAATAAAATAAATGTTATTTTCGGCCAATAAATGTTTTAACATTCAAATAATGTTATTTTAGGTTTTATTTTATTCTTTTACAAATCTTAAGTGGACCCTCCCAGACATATAAAACTTTTTATATTTCTAAATTGATTTCCTTGAGAGTGTGACTCAACTCCACATAAGCAAGAACAATATTAAAGAATATAGGCCATTGAAATTAAAAAAATATTGTTTTCCAATCCCCTTTGGAAAAAACCATGGGCAAAAACCATGGGTTTTTTTGTTTTTTTGATTAGTTTAATGTGTGGTGTCCAAAACCAAAATAATAAAGTATTCCCCCACTTTTCATATATAAACCCACCCAAGCTCGCACTTCCTCTTCACTCAATGAATTCAGATCTCAACCAACCTATTTCATCCTCTCTATAGGATCCCCCATGGGGCCCCAAGATCCCAAGAATCCTTTCTCAAGCATTTCCCAAGCATTTTGGATCACACGTCCAAGTAAAGGATTTATTCCTCTCTCATTTTGTCTATGTTTTTTATGTTGCTATACCCATGTATTTTCATTTAGAAATGTTTTGTATGATTTATCACCTCCCATATATTACCCTCTTTATGTTTTAATTGATGAGATACCTCTTTATCTCTCATTAGTTCCTCCCATGAACACTCGTTACCATGCTGATATTCCGTAAGGAATTTATTTCTTCCAATTTACATTGAAGAAATTATTTTGTAATATGATTCTAAATTACATTACATATGTTGGTACATGTATCTATATTACCCCATTACTGTCTATTTCATTTACATATTATGAGACACCCCTTTCTCTCATCTACCATTTTTTTTAATTCTCATGTCACACCGAATGCTTCCAAAATTGTACCATGATTTTCAAACCCAAAGTCATTATATAGTGTATACCACGCCCATTTCTCTATCAGGGGTATTCAATAGTATGCACACTTACTTATTGACTATATAGTTTCATGTATTTATTCCACAACTCTTATTATTGTATTAAATTATGATGTTTAAGAAATCCATGTTGTATGATCCATGTGGCACATTTATGAATTAAATGTAACGATTACGAATGGTGCGCCCTAATAGCACTCTAATGTATTGGGTAAAGATTAGAATCATGATACATCAAGTGAAATGAGGGTTTACTAGTGATCCATGTGTCATTATCCTTGGATCATGCTAATATCATATTAAATGTTGTTTCCACATTTCCATGTTATATTAATAATGCTATATCATGTCTTTGTGTTCATGTTTATCTTATGCTCCATTGATATGCCTATTTCCTACCATGTATTGTATTCATCATGTTATTCCATGTTCACTCCCTTATTGGGATTTATAGATGACCCATGTATATGCATTTTCTTAGTTTATCCCATGATAATCTAAGTATGAGGTAATGTAGTGGTCATGTAAAGGATGTTTTCGATAAAGATATTGTGTTTCATGTTTTAAGTCTTTATGTAATGTTCCTAATCCCCAAAGACAGTATAAATCTTGATCTTATATGTTGTATAATAAGAATATTTAATGTAATAAATAATGTTTAGCTGTATAAAAAGAAAATGGTTGTTATATGGGAAAAAAATTCCCAATTATATCTTCTCTCATAAGGATTGAAACATGAGACAAAGGTGTTGGGTAGAGTTACTCTAGGACAATGAAATTGAGATAGTTTATAACCTTGGGAAGGAAAACATGGTGGAAGATTCTCTCAGTAAGATATTGAGTTCACAAAAACTAAACGGGGGAATCCGAGTTATTTTCCTTGCTTCAAATATCATTCATGGATAGAGATGGAACAACTTATCTCTAGTCGATGGTAGTGACCTATCCACTCTTACAGTGACTTGGGGAGGCACATCTCGGAGATACCAGCTGCGATACTACACATGCTCTATAACACCCTATGATTTTATGAGATACATTATTTTTAATGTATTTGATTTATTGTGTTGTAAACTAAACCCTGATTATCATGTTCTATATGAAACACTGTGTTAGATTACAATATATGCAACACTATTCAAGGCTTCTATTATACACAATTTAAAGTTCTTTTACTAGAATTCTTTTCACAAAACACTAAATATAGATTTTTTTCAATGTATAAAATAAATAAGTTTGAATTATGTTATGCAAAATACAAAATTAAGCTCTCACTAAATGTAACACTGACTTGGATTGCATTAGAAGTAGCGGCGACCTTCCTCAATACCTTGTGTTGTACGCAATAATGAGTTTCACTAAACAATGATATATTATTAAATTATTATTATTTTATGGGATATAAACTAGCCATTATGAAAATTATTAACAAAATTTTTAATTTTATAAAACATTAACATTCATCTATGTATTTTGTAGACATGATATAAGAACAAATTCAATTTTCTGGATAAAAGAAGTATTTTTCGAAAAATATAGTTTTTCCACCTTTTTGTAGCGCACACATTATGAATTTAGTTTTTAACACTTTTATATATTCTATTTGACAAAATAATTTTTTTTTGAAATAGGATCATAAAAACTTACTTTATTTAATTTTTCTTATTTTTATGATAAAATTCATATTTTAAGGAATATGGAAAAATACTGCATTTTAATTCAAAATATACTTTTCATCTAATTTGTTTATATAGTAAAATTATCTTTTTAATTGGTTTCAAAGTATTATTTGATTATGTTTTTATCATTAAATCCAATTTTGGTCATTGGAAGTAATTTCACATTTAAATTGGACATAAACACATGACAATATTTTGATAAGTTTTTACTTCTTGAAAACCTGTTTTTTTTAACAACCGGAAGTAATATTACATTAATTTCTGCCAATTATGTGTTTTGAAATATGAAAAATTAATTCCATATTTGGATTCAGTGGGTGTAAATTATGTTAAAAGGTTAATTTTATTTTTGGGCTATATGAATAGTAACTTTAGTAATTATTATTACTGCCATGGTTAAAGGTAAATCATGTATTTAGTGGTAAAAATAATATTATAAAATTACTTCAATACCTGTGAAAATCCTATTTGATGGGTAAATTAGACCTTTATAATCTATTGTTCTAAATCGAATCACCTAATGGCTACTTTCCCGTGAATATGAAAAGAATATAAAACAATTAATGAAAGTGACAAAATGTCACACACTCATTTTATATAAGTATATTAATTTAAATTTATGGATTAGTAGAGGATAAAATAAACTATAGGTAGTATCAGGAAAAATAATATAATAACATAAATCATAGAAATTTATTTATAATTTTTATAGATTAAATAAATATCATTAATGATTTCTCAATAGTGATGAAAAAATTATTTTATTAAAAGAAATATCAAATAAATGATATTAAAAATACTAAAATAAATATAATTTGAGTGAATTAATGTAAAAAACTGATTTTATGGATGACTTTAAAATGTTATTTATGGTTTAAAGGAGTTTCTTCAAATATATCTCTATGTTATGATATTTCCAAAAAGTAAACTAATGAATAGTGTAAAATTTCACACTATTTATATCTTAAGTAATTAATATTTTATTAAATTATATAAAATTCAAATAAATATAAATATTGGAAAAATAATTGGGATGAATTTAAATATTTCCCCAATGGTATATTTATAGATACTTTGGCATTTTAGATTGTTGGGAAAAATCCCTCAAGGTATCATTGAAGCATTTTTGAGGTGATTGTGTTTGTTGACAAAGTGGACATCTGAGTAGTGATTGTTGACAAAGCAAAACAATGACATACAAATTTGTTGACAAAGAGGATTTCATGGTGGAATGTCGAGTTCAAGAGCTGAGGTCAACGATCCATGTTTGATTGAAGAATGTAGATAAAAGGAATGGATGATCTGGAAGTGGTACAAAAGAACAGATACAAGGTGGCGCCGTTTTCCAGTGTTTGCAAAATTTTAGGGCCAGAAAATCAGCAAATGAAGAAATGTGTTTTTGGAAAAAGGACTTGCGCGCCGAGGACTTGGAGTATAGGAAAATTGCGCGCCATATGTTTTTAAAGATCAGAAGATCAAAATATGGAAAAGTGAAGAGGTTCGCGCAAGTTTGGGAGTTGGTCGCGCAAGTGTCTAAAATGACAGGGGACTTGCGCGCCGAAACTGGGTCGCGCAGGTGACTTGGGCGCTGTCGCGCAGGGTGGTCAGATTTCCTATAAATACTAGACCACCCCTCCTCATTTTCAATGGAGTTAAAAACTTTGAGAAATCAGAGCTCCCGTCACGTAGGTGTGGTGGTCGCGCCAGTGGTGAGTGTGGGTCGCGCAGGTGAATTTGCGCGCCAGTAGTTGAAGTTGTGCGCCGGTGTTAGAATTAGCGTGCCGGTTGGCAGTTGCGCGCCAATATTTGTTTGGGCGTAAAAGGAAGAGAGTCGCGCAAGTTTGGAGTAGAGGAAGCTTGAGTCGTGCACGTGTCTGAGGAGGACTTGTGCACCCGTTGTGACTTGCGCGCCGGTACTTGCGCACCGAAATTGACTTGCGCGCCAAGTAAGGTTTTGTTTCAGCGGTGCTTCTCGGACTGCGTAGAAGTTGGTACATTTCCCGATACCTTCGGTGCAAATATATATTCATCTACGAGTGAAATTTGAACTTCAACAGAGCATCTACATATAGAGAAAGATGCATTTCTTAATGGAAATGAAGGGACCTACAGGCCTATAAACTGTGAGTGGATTCCCTTCTAGAGTAGTGAGCTTAGGAAGAGGAATAAGGTGATCCTCTCCACCGGCAGTGAGCCAGAGAGAGAGAAACAGGGAGTGACCGTTGGGAAAGTAGTGAGATGACCCTAAACTTTGTAAAGGCAGTGAGCCTGGGCATAGAAGTGATCTAGCCCAAACATTGGAATCCACAGCTAGTGAAGTCTAGTGGAATTTGGTACGAACCGGCAACTTGTCGGCGTATAATTCTTGGACGTAGCCCTTAGGGGTGAACCAAGTAAAAATCTCTATGTCTGCCTGCTTACTTCCCTGCATTGCATTCAAAGCATCATCATCAGGTAAAGGAGACAAGTGATCACAGTAACCACACAAGTGCAAAGAAATTGACCCTTGTAACAAAGAGGTCAAGATCTAGTGGGGCAGAAAGATCCTTGAAAAAGAATATCCATACCCTGATTCACCCCCCCCCCCCTCTCAGGGTATATAGGCCCCTATTGGTCCTAACAGTTGGTATCAGAGGGAAGGTTGCTGTTATAAGATTTGTTTGCTCCAACTTGGTGTAGTCGATCTGGGTGGATAAAGAATCAGCCTTCTCTTATCTCAATCTGCCATGGAAAAGGGAAAAACATCCAAGAATAAGCAGAATTCAGGTGGTACTCCTTAGTGTGGAAGGGTATATGGAAAACGTGTGATTCAACTAATGGAATCAAACAGCTTGCTGAAGGAAGGCTTGGATGAATCAGAAAGGGAAAAGATTGATTCACTCAATCATGATGTTGGAATGAGTAAAGTACATGAGCATCAGAGTGATACTAAAACAGAAGAAGAAATTGAAGGAAGAATAGATATGCGAGCTGAGTTAGAGGCTGCTCTTGAAGAGATAAATGTTTGGAGAGCCAAAACCAAGAATTCTAACAAAGTTGTTCGCGATGCGAAACTCTATATGCAGCAGTTGGAAGAAGAGAAGTCTGAGTTGATAGATAAAATTGAGAAACTCAAGTTATCAGCATCAGAGAACTCAGAATCAGTTAGTGAGTATAAGCTTAAGATTGAAGAACAGAAAAGGGAGATCTATGGGTTGAATAGAAAAGTGAAAGATCAATTCAAGAGCATCGAAGAACCGAATATTCCATGTGATGTTGGAAACACTAAAAAAGCCAAATCTAAAGATATCCAGATCAAGGCATTGAAGATTGAGGTTAACATGCTAAAAGGATTAAATCAAAGGCTTATTGATATAGTTACTAACATAACCGAGAAGAATGACTCTCATGTCGAAGAACTACAAAAGATGGCTAAAATGAAAGGAAAACAAAAGGCTGATGATTATGAAGAGAATCAAAAGTCAGATAATGTTGAGAATCTGAAAGCTAGAAATGATGATCTAGTAGCACAATTTTCTAAAGAATTTCAGAATAATTGAATCCTACAACAAGAGAATGAATCTATCTCTAAATCTGTTTCTGAGGAAAAATTTAAAGTAGTGAAACAAAGTGCAATGGTGGAAAAGCTGACACGTGAATTGGAAGATGAGATGAGAAGAGGGAAGCTTCTTAAGAGAGAACTTGATGTCCAACTTGAATCAAGGGAGACAAAGTTTCAATAGTTAAAAGAAGATCTATAATTAGTTAAGAAGGAATTAGAGAGTTCCAATGATAGAGGAAAGCCTAAAATGAAGGATGCCTTGAATTTACTATTTGATCATCCTTCGACAAGTGATGATAAAATGAAGATAAGATATGCTGTTTCGGAAGAGAAACAACAAAATATTTTCTCAGCTCAAAGACCAGCAAGTTTTGGAAAGGCTGGTATTGGATTTGATGAATCACCTCCCATGCATGATAAGAAGAGAGCCGTGAACAACTCCAGAAATGGAGAAAATCATGTTGGTGCGGAAGATAGGCCTAAGAGGAAAGCTACAAGAAGAAGTGATGACATGTGCTATTTCTGAAGGATTCAGGGCCACACGTCAAGATTCTATCCAGAGGCACAAGAATACATCTCAGGCTGTGAAAATAGAAACATTACTAGATCTGAGAAGAAGAAGCGTTATGAGAAATCAGAGAAGAGAGTCTCTCCGAGGAAAACATTAATCAGATGCTATTTCTGTGGAAGAAAGGGACACACAATGAGTATGTGTCATGAAGCACAAGAGCCCAATATCAGAAGAGGATCTCAAGGTGCATGAACATTTCAACAGAGAATTGATGAAATGAGGTATGCCTTTAATGGGAAATGTTTTATATGTTCTGATTATGGGCATTCGGCAGGACAATGCTACAAGAAGAAAGAAGGAAAGGGAAAGGAACATGAAAGGAGATTCCTGACAACAGTGGTGTATAATGAGAAATCGTACACTGGGAGACAAAGTGGAAAGTTGGAGAACAGGTTTAGAGCCTCAGGGGAATCACATGGAGCTGAACAAAAGGTTTATCAGTCACCATCCCTGTCACACTCACAACCACTCTCTAAGAAGGAACATGACCATATCTGGAAGAAAAAGAGAGGAAACACTACAGCTGTGAGTAAGGAGAAAGTACATTCAGTGGAGGACCCACCGCTAATTAAAAATAGGGTGGCGACTCATAAATCTGATAAAAGTCAGATAAACAAAGAATGCATTGAAAAATTTGCAAGTTGTCTGCCACAACAAGCAGTGGAGAAAAGAGGAAGACCCTTTCAATGGTGGACGAAGCAAGGGAAGATCGAAAGAAAAGAGATTCCTTCTTATATAAATAATCATGGAAAATGTAATTTTGGTAGAACGTCAAAGACAGAAATGTGTACTAGTGGGTTTAAACCCCAAATGGTGAGAAAGGATAAGTCTACTGAATCTACATATCAAAGAAAGGCTCTAAATGTGGGAAAAGAATGCCTAGTCATATAGCCAGAAAAGTTGAGGTTGGCTAGGAAACTAGAAGAAGAAAAGAAGGAGTGTGATGCTCTGCAAGAAAGAATCAATGGGTTGACCCATCCGAATCAACCAAAATCCTCATCTTGAGGAGTTTTGAACCAACCCCTCTCCCTATGTATATAAATGCTATTAACTTATGATTGATGTGTTTCAGGTTTTAGGGAGATACGATCCAAGGGGAAGTGGCATCTAAAGATGCAAAGTGGAAATGTAATATGCATTAGTGTTTTTATTGACTCAAATTAGGTATAAAAGTTGAAGAAGAAAGGGAGAAACAGAGCGCAATAGAAAGTAATTGTGTTACTAACTCTATCTCTTGTTTCCTACAGCGGGTTTCTAACTCAGTAGGCTTAGAGGTTTTGTTGAGAGCACAATGTCGAGTGCTATATGAGAGTAAATGATGCAGCAGAAGAAGAATGGTTATGGGTCTAAAAAGTGGGCCTAACCCCAGGAAGTGTTGCATAACATTGAGGAGCATTCAATAACAAAATCAGATGCAAGATCCATCAATGAAATGATTGAATGACTCGAACCAAGTGTCATCTATGGAGGGAAGATATGTTGAAGGGGAAGCAGAAATAATCAAGAATTTCATGCTTATTTATTTTGATCTAACATTGTGGTAACAACTGACTATTTTTAGGATACCAAGAAGCTATGAGAAGTAGTGGAAATAAATGAAGGCACTGAAGAATGAGTCAGTGAACAATTTCCTGACGAATGTGTTGAGAAGGAAAGCAACAAAGGGGGAGCATAAGTAACTAATTCGGATTTAGAAAAGAAGAATCCTCATCTGCACAATAGTCAAATAATCGAGCTGAGATTGACCGGAAAAATATCATTGGTGATTAGTCATCTCTAGCTCAGACAAAGAGAATGGTAATGAGACATTTGCACCAGTTGCAAGGCAGGAGACAATCAGATTATTCCTAGCCATTGTAGTGCAAAGAAAGTTCAAAGTGGTTTAGATGAATGTCAAATCTGCATTTCTCAATGGGGTTCCGGAAGAAGAAGTGCATATTGAGAATCCAAATGGTTTTCTCATTCATGAATATGGGAATAAGGTTTGTCAACTGTAGAAGGCATTGTATGGGATGAAACAAGCACCGAGAGCATGGTACTGAAGGCTTGATCAATATTTTTCGCAGATTAGTTTCCAGCATGGAGAAAATCCAAGGAAGTGAAGACTCCAGTTTCTACCCGGATGAAATCATCAAAAGATGACAGTGGCAGGGAAGTTAATATCATAGAATACAGGAAAATCATTGGAATCTTATTGTACTTAACTGCGAAATGGCCTGAAATTGTTTTCGCCACATGCCAAGCAGCAAGATATCAGAGTAATCCCAAGGAAATCCACATGGTTGTAGTGATAAGAATACATTGGTATATATAGGGCACAGTGGATTTCAGCCTGACATATACTGACAAATCTGATACAGAGTTATTGGGATATACTGATGCAGACTGGGCCGGTTCAGCAGATGATAGAAAATCAACGTCAAGTGGTGAAAGCTATCATGGTGGATTGTGTATTTCTTGGCTTAGCAAGAAGCAAGATTTCATTTCATTGAGCACCGTAGAAGCTGAGTATATTGCGGCCATTCAAGCATGCACACAATTATTGTGGATGAAGCAGCAGCTTGAAGATATGGGAGTTGAAGTGATGTCTCCGATCGGAATCCAGTGTGACAACTCAAGTGCTATAAATCTTAGCAAAAATCCCGTCCATCATTCACGGAAAAAGAACATTGAGATAGAGTATCATTTTATGAAGGAGAAAGTTGATCAGGGAATCGTGAAGTTGGAGTACGTGCCTACAGAACTACAAGTTGCAGACATTATGACAAAGGCCTTACCCAAGGAAGTGTTTGAGAGACATCGATTGGCTCTGGGAGTTCAGTTAACTCCCCACACTTGAAAGAGTGTGAATATGGGACCCCCCTCTCCCCGAGGTATGATGTCTTTTTCCCTAATGTGCTGATTTGTGTTCTCTACTCTGTTACAGCCTACAAAAGAGTGACCTTTGGGTTCATTGACAAAGGGGGAGATAAGAGTGTTTGTTAAAGGGGGAGAAAATAGTGATTGGGAGACAGTGTGGCTATTTGAGAAATAATGAAAGATACAGGGAGAAGCTGATAGGTGGAGCATCCAGAAAGGGGGATCAATGAGAAAGGGGGAGTGTATTAAATCTGACGATGCTAGAAGTGACCGATCAAAGAATAGATATCACGATAGCTGAGGATCGTGATAAAAGCAGAAGAGTGGTGTTGGAAAGTGGTAAGACTATTTCCAAACCAAACATTGGTCTTCCAACAAATCCATCAACAATTGGTATCAGTTCAGTACAAATTGGTATCAGTTTGGTGTCAATAGTGGATGTCAGAGATAAAGTGATTCACTGATGAACTTTTCATTTACTCTTGTTTCTCACGCCGAGCATTTCTCATGTGGGCTTAGAGTATGTGTTGAGTAAATCCTTGATCGCTATCAGAATCACAATGAGGCGAATGGAGGCTGAAGAATAAACGATGTATCTTTGTTTTGGAAGAGTTGTCAACAAACCCAAAGGGGGAGATTGTTGGGCAAAAATCCCTCAATGTATCATTGAAGCATTTTTGAGGTGATTTTGTTTGTTGACAAAGTGGACATTTGAGTAGTGATTATTGACAAAGCAAAACAATGACATACAAATTTGTTGACAAAAAGGATTTCATGGTGGAATGTCGAGTTCAAGAGCTGAGGTCAACGATCCATGTTTGATTCAAGAACGTAGATAAAAGGAATGGATGATCTGGAGGCGGTACAAAAGAATAGATACAAGGTGGCACCATTTTCCAGTGTTTGCAAAATTTTAGGGCCTGAAAATCAGCAAATGAAGAAAAGTGTTTTTGGCAAAAGGACTTGCGCACCGAGGACTTGGAGTATAGGAAACTTGAGCGCTATATGTTTTTCAAGATCAGAAGATCAAAATATGGAAAAGTAAATAGGTTCGCACAAGTTTGGGAGTCAGTCGCGCAAGTGTCTAAAATGACAGGGGACTTGCGCACCGAATCTGGGTCGCGCCGGGTGGTCAGATTGCCTATAAATACTGGACCACCCCTCCTCATTTTCAATGGTTTCAACACTTTAAGAAATCAGATCTCCCGTAGTGCAGGTGTGGTGGCCGCGCAAGTGGTGAGTGTGGGTCGCACAGGTGAATTTGTGTGCCAGTAGTTGAAGTTGTGCGCCGGTGTTAGAAGTTGCGCGCCAGTTGGCAGTTGCGCGCCAATATTGGTTTGGGCGTAAAAGGAAGAGAGTCGCGCAAGTTTGGAGTTTAGGAAGCTTGAGTCGCGCAAGTGTCTGAGGAGGACTTCTGCGCCCATTGTGACTTGCGGGCCGGTACTTGCGCGCCGAGATTGACTTGCGCGCCAAGTAAGGTTTTTTCTAGCGGTGCTTCTCGGACTGCGTGGAAGTTGGTACGTTGCCCGATACCTTCGGTGCAAAGAGATATTCATCTATGGGTGAAAGTTGAACTTCAAAAGTACATCTACATACAGAGAAAGATGCATTTCTTAATGGAAACTAAGAGACCTACATGTCTATAAACTTTGAGTGGATTCCCTTCTAGAGCATTGAGCTTAGGAAGAGCAAGAAGGTGATCCTCTCCACCGGCAGTGAGCCAGAGAGAGAGAAAGAGGGAGTGACCCTTGGGAAAGCAGTGAGCTGACCCTAAACTTTGTAAAGGCAGTGAGCCTGGGCATAGAAGTGACCTAGCACAAACATTGTAATCCACAGCTAGTGAAGTCTTGTGGAATTTGGTACGAACCGACAACTTGTCGGTGTATGCCCCTTGGACGTAGCCCTTAGCGATGAACCAAGAAAAAATCTCTGTGTCTGCCTGCTTACATCCCTACATTGCGTTCAAAGCATCATCATCAGGTAAAGGAGACAAGTGATTACAGTAACCACACAAGTGCAAACAAAGTGACCCTTGTAACAAAGAGGTCAAGATCCAGTGGGGCAGAAAGAACTTTGAAAAAGAATATCCATACCCTGATTCACCCCCCCCTCTCAGGGTATATAGTCCCCTATTGGTCCTAACATAGATAGAATATATTAACCCTCAGTAAATTAAAAGACATGTTGTCATGGTAAGGGCTAAATGAATTAATTAAAGGTAAATCAAAATTATATGGTTTAAAATGAAACCAAAACATGTCCAAAAAATTATTAGATGAATAAAAATCAGTAATTTGAAAAATAAGTTCTATATTTTGTTGTTTAATGTACACTGGTACATGAAAATAAGTTATATATTATTTAAATCAAAGATAGTAATAGAATATCACTACCTCGTATTTTAATATATTTTTTCTGCCCACATAAGGCCAAAATCTAGATATGAATGAATATAAACGTTTATTTTGATATAAATGAATCCATTTTCAATATATAAGTTTATTTTTAATAATTTTACATTATATAATAACCTAAAAAGACACTTCAATTCTTAAACAATATTTATTCAATTAACATAAAAATAGAATAAATGATTTTAATAATATTAATTCTTTTATATTTTGGATTTTTTAATGTGTATATCAAATTTACAAGATCTATAAGATATATTATAGATTTGTTAAAGAAATATATTCGAATTACCTCATTGTATTATTTTATTTTAAGTCAAATTAAATGAATAGTATTAAATTTGTCAATAACAATATCTTAATTAATTTATTTATTATTAAATTATTTAAAAATACAAAAAGGTTAAATAATCATAAGGGGATAAGATATGGTAGAAATTTTATCATTAATTTTTTTTACGGGATATTTTTAAATATTTATATCAATAATAGTCTTATTACAATTTAATATTTTGAGAGTTTCCTGAAATGCCCCTCTCCTCTCTTATGAAAGGCATCTCCTACAACATTTCCCAATACATTCATGAGCCTTTTAGATCGACAAAAACATGAAATGGTATCCTATAAACATTATTATTTATCTTTTGGAAGTCCTGGTTTTCCAGAAAGACCATCCATAGTGTCCCTAGGAACATATCCAAAGGAAGTCCAACGAAGAAGAGGTAATTGCTTTACCAATTCAATTAAATTTCTTTTCTTGTTTTACTCACACTTTCTATGTTGATTCCATAATAAAGAAATAAATCTACTATATTAAAAATACTGATAGGTTATTATATTTATTTTATAACCTAACACCTCCTTTTATCCATCATATGTATAATAATATCACCATGTGTGCGTACGTACAACTTATTGTCTCCACACCGTGGTGTAATTTTTTGTTCAAAAATACTATATTAGGATGGGTATAATGATGAGTATAATGGATTTAAATAATAAATATAACCTGATAATTATTATTTTTAATTAATATACTATCTAATTAGATACCATTTAACCATTAAGAGAATGATATCATCACTCATGCATACGTACGACCTACCGTCTCCACGATGCGGTGATCTTCGTTATCCATGTTAAAAATTCATGAATGAATATAAAATTTATATGATGAGTGAAAATAATTATTATAAACATAATTTCATGAATAAAATACAACATATTCATAACATACATGACCTACACAACAAAATAGGAATGGGAAAACAAAGCAATCAGCACATGAAATAATGGTAATATTGAAATATTATAAAAAAAATGGTATAATAGGATCATATATGATATCATAAATGTGGTTATGGTCTTGTTATAATTTAATAACATGATTTAACAACTATAAATGTGATTACTACACCCTCAACTAACGAAAATTACAAGTTAAGAGATAATTTTTCAAAATCATTTTTTACCGAGATTTTTTATACATAAGTATTTATTGGGGATATATTTACCATCCATGGCCATAGTTTCTAAAAATTTATCATAAAATGTTTCCTATTATTATATTTATGTGAAAAGTCATTTTTACCCATTTTTTAATTTTACTACTTGGTATCGAAGAAATCTTTATTTTGTTTACCATACGAGTTACTCTTTGACTTTTCTGAAAAAAGTATGAGGATAATGTT
Organism: Viscum album; assembly: GCA_963277665.1. Classification (NCBI taxonomy): domain Eukaryota; kingdom Viridiplantae; phylum Streptophyta; class Magnoliopsida; order Santalales; family Viscaceae; genus Viscum; species Viscum album. The sequence goes on from OY728140.1 coordinate 2,070,812,797, forward strand.
TTTTTAACTTATATGGAATAAATAGAGATTTAAATCTTTATAACGCATTATTTCTATGAAGCTTACATTACACTATTTTATGTTTATTTTCTACTATATTATTCTATTATAAAATTGCATGGAATTTTTAGAAAAGGAAACGTTTTTGAAGAAGAAAGTTTATTTTCCTTAGGAATTATTCTCAAGTGTTTTATCAAAATTATTTTCCATCTAAGAGGATGATCTTTAAAAAGGGTTATGTTTCTATACCTATTATTACAATGTTTTGATTGTGTTAATTATGGAATGATATTTTATATGGATAATGTTATGATAGAATGATTTTTAACAAAACTATATTATTTTTTGGGTTAGGCTATGATAAATGATTTTTGTTTTTGCGGAATATTTAAGAATGATTTAATTATGTGACGGTTGGGACCTATATATACTCATAATTAATTGGGAAAATATTTGTATCACATGAGATAGACATTAGTGGAATGAAAAGTAAATCTGGTTCAGTAATACATGGCTGGAAGGACATGTAAATATACTTTAGTAATAAATGGTTGGAACAACATGTAAACCCAGTTAAGTAATCAAATTTGTCCACTATGATGGTAATGGTGACAATTCCTTGTCTACTATAAAAATCATATTATTTTCTTAATTTCTTTTTCCACAATTACATATTTTATTCCAATGATTTTTTATCTTGGTTAATGTTCCTTTTTGATCTATTCATTACATACTGCCAAGATTTATTTCATGACTCATAATTTTTATATTTAAACATTATTCTCATGTTTTTACATTATTAGGTTTATGGTTTGTTTTATGTTCTCCATGTTTACCTTTACAGAGAATTTGAGATCACCATTTTTATTTTTCATTTTCCCCAGTATATAAATAAATTTTTTAGGTAGGAAAACAAAATTAGAAGATATTTATTAGAGATTTTGAACATAATTTACCAGGTTAGAAGATTATGTTCCAAGTTTCCAAAGGAACTAAACTAATATGGTATTTGGGTATCTGTTTTTGTCATGTGTTAAGTATTTCTCAAAAGTAATTTAATTTCCATGTATGTCACGATTGGGATGTTAGAGTTGGTTTTAGAGTGATGGTTTATTTAACGATTATAAACTAGGATGCAAAATATTTTGTGAGATCCCTAGAGATATTTATATGGAATGTCTAGGTATTTCCCCAAAGGTAAATATAACATTAGGATAAAATCCTATAATTGTGGTAACAACCAAGAATAAACTATGAATAAAGATAATATTTTATATATTGAAAGTACTACCCCTTGATTTTATTGTTTTCCTAGTTTGAATTTGACCTCTTACACTATTATTTTGGGGTTTTATATGATGGTTTGAAACTGGAGGAACCATGTTAATGATCAATGTACTGGGAAATGTAATGATTGTCCACCGGGACAACCAACTATTATGGGAGATGTAATTAAACAACTTATTTCTATACTTAAAGAAGATGTAAATCATTACGGACTTCTAAATGAGAAGAGAAGGGAACACAATTCTATTGAGTCTTTTATGAGGAAACATCCACATTATTTCAGTGGGTCTTATGATCCACTTGTTTCGGAACAATGACAATTGAAAATATATATTCCATCCTTTGTTGTTTGGAACATGAAAAATTCATTTTTTTTCTATTTATAGTTTAGAAGGTGAAGAAGATCCGTGGTTGACTCTAAATAAGAATACAAGATAGCAAGATGAAATTGAATCCCTAGAATGAGATGATTTCAAGAACATGTTTTTAAACAAGTACTTGCCTCTTATTCTACTAACAAAGATGGAAAAGGAGTTCCTTGATATAAAAAAAGGATGATGAATATGTGTGTATAAATGTGGAAAATATTAGTAGACTTTCATGGTATGATTCTCAGTTTATCGTCCAACCTAAATGTAAAGATGATCAATTCTTTAGTGGCTTAAAACCAGGTCTTCTAAGGTCATTAGCTATAAATGACTTCAATATGTTTGAATAGTTTGTGAATTGTGTTATTATTTTATAAATGGAATTTGGTGTTACATAACAATATCATGGTTTTGAGAAGAAATGATAGAAGGAGTTACAAAGAAAATCTCAAAGAAATGGTGAAAAGAAGATGAAAGTTTTCTTAAGATCAAAGTGTGGAATGAATCATGGTGTAGATTTTATTAAATGGACTAGAAAATGTTTCAAGTTTGGAGAAGAAGTTCATCGAGAAGTTGAGTACCAATGTAATGGGAAGAATGTTTCTAATTATGTAAATAGTGAAAAGACTACAGAGAAATCACAACTAATACTTTAATGATACAAGTAAAAGGAAATGGGGAATTATGCTAACCAGTGCCCTAATCCAAGGGTTAAAGTTGATCGACGTCAGAAACATCTTAAGGAAAAATGAAAATGGAATTCACATGCGATCACTATTGGTGATGTTGAATGTGAAAAAATATAGTGGAATGATTATGTGTTTATGTAATGGGATTCCAAAATAGTGTTGTATGATCTCTTCTATAGTAATATAGAATATTAGAATATGACTGTATTGGTCCATTGTGGTTTTCTATAAGAATATGGTATTGATAACCATGAAAAGTGGTTGAAATATTTTTGGAAAGCATATTATATGCACATAATGAAGGGATACTGATATAGTGATATGATTGATAGTATTAATGAGCTCATGATTGATATATGGATAAAGTGATATCATGGTTTGAGTATATATAATTTATGGTATTTTTGGTGTGTGGAAAGTGTTAATTATGACAAAATGTATGTTTTCACTAATGTTCTATGGTATTTCATGTCATTACCAAGTTTCAAGAGAATACATGAATAAGGCATTCACATGTTTCGAATGTGACAACCATGAACCCAAAAAGGATATATGGTAGACAAATGTTAAGTCAATTTAGTTCACATGTTTCTAATGTTTTATATTTTTATTTTTTGGAATAATTTTAATGTTATCCATTGACGAAGAGTATAAGTTATATTCTGGTTGATGTTTCTTAGATTAATGTATTATCTCACTATAGGTGGACTAACGCATATTCATAACCAGCTCTAACCTTTTTGTTGAGACAGATTGAATGGCCTATCATTCAATCTCATGATATGATAACACTTCAAGAATGAAAAACTGAAATTAATTTCATTAAATAAGAGTTGAATTGGAAGTTTTTCAGGGAACGATCAACAATGAGATTTTGTTGAAATAATGTAATTATTTATTCTCATGAAAAAATTCATCAACTTATGAAAAGGATCTTGAAACAAAAAATGTTATCTGACTACATTATTATATGATGAATTAGATGGTCCCTTATATCATCACTGATTTATGACATTCTGGTAGTAAACTTTCTCCAATCTGTCTTCTCAATCACTTTCCATCAAGATTTTATGGTTAGATTTCTATTACATATCCAAGTTTTTACTTCTCACCTATGTTCTCTTATGTGGAAACCCAATGATGGGATAATTTGGGTAACCATTATTTTTCTAAATGTCCATTTTAAAATGACGTTTTACTATTTTATGATATGGGTTTCCATCAAAGAAAAAATCATGTAGTAAACCATTTATAACCCTGACGAATTTTGATGGAGAAATTCATTTTAAGGGGGGTAGAATGTAATACCCCAAGATTTTATGAGACATATTCATTTTATCTTCTATGATATTTTATGTTGTACACTACACCAATATTATCTTGTGTTATACACAACATTTTATTAGCTTGTAATATATGTAACACTATTCTTGGATTATGTTACACACAATTTCAGGTTCTTTTGACAGAATTCATTTCATGCAACACTAAGCTTAGATTTTTTTCAATGTATAAAAAAATATGTTTGGATTATGTTATATGAAATACCGAAGGAATCATTCAAAAATTTTAACACTGACTTGGCTTGCATCACACACCACATAGACCATCCTTAATAGCTTGCATTGTACGCAATATTGAGTTTCACTAAAAAACAATATATTATTAAAATACTATTATTTTATGGGATATAAAATAGCCTTTATAAATATCATCAACAAAATTTTTAATTTTATATAACATTAACATTCATCTTATGTATTTTCTGGACATTATATAAGAACAAATAAAAATTTTCAGATAAAAATTATTTTCCAGAAAATGCTATTTTGCCGCCTTTTGATGGGGAAACCATTTTAAATTTAGTTTTTAGAACTTTTATGTATTCTATTTGACAAAATAAAAATTTTTATTTGGAATCAAAACATAAAAATTTACTTTTGTGTATTTGTATTGATAAGATTTATATTTTAAGGATTTGTGAAAAATAATATATTTTAATTCAAAACTGACTTTTCATCTAATTTATTTCTATAGTTAGAATATATTATTTATTGGTTTTAAAGTCTAGTTGGATTATTTTTTTTATCATGTAATAAAATTTTGGTCATGGGAATTAATTTCAAGTTAAAATTGGACACAAACAGATGAAAATCTTTGGATATGTTTTTAATTCGTGAAAACACACTTTTTTATTTTTAACAATGTTAATAAATATTAAATTAATTTCCACAAATTCTATGTTTTGAATTACAAAATATGGATTCCATATTTTGAATTAGTGGGTCCAAATTTTGTTAATAGGTTAAAGTTTTTTTGGGAATTATAAATAGTAACTTTAGTAATTATTTTTATTACCATGGCTAATGGAAAATTGAGTACTTAATGATAACAATAATATTATAAAATTTCTTTAAATCCTATCAAAATTCCACGAGATAAATAAATTAGACCCTAATAATACATGGTTTAAAATTGAATCACTTAATGGAATATTTCCCATGAAAATGGAATGAATATAAAAACATTAATGAATATGAAAAGTATCACACTCCCATTTTATAAAAGTATATTAATTTTAATTTATGGATTAAAAGGGAATAAAATCAACTATAGGTAGTATCTAGAATCATAATAGGATTAAATAAATCATATACTTTTATTTATAAATTTGAGATATTAAATAATTTTCATTAATGATGTCTCAATAGTGATGAAAATATTATTTTCTTATTATAAATATCAAATACATAATATTAAAAATATTAAAATAATTATAATTTGAGTGAATTAATGTCCTACAATAATTTTATGGAATAAATTGACATGTTATTTATTGTTTTAATGTTTTTTATATCATATCACTATGTTGATATATTTATAAAATATCAATTAATGAATAGTGTCAAAATTGACAATATTAATATTTTAAATAAAAAATATTTTATTAAATTTTAAAAAATTCATAAAAATATAAAATTCGGGCAAAAAATTTGGATAACGTTAAATATGTCACCAATTGTCGATTTATGTCTCCTTTGGCATTTTAGAGTGACTATATTAACCCTCAGTACATAAAAAAGACATGTTTCCATGTTAAGATTTAAATTAATTAATTAAGGGTAAATCATAATTAGAAGGTTTAAAATAAAATCAAAACATGTCCAAAGAAATTATTAAATGAATAAGATGAAATAAATATCACAATATGATATATTTTTGTGTTTATTAATGGACACTTTTATAAAAAAATAAATTATATATTATTTAAATCAACGAAAGTTACAAAATATCACTATCTTGTATTTTAATAGCTTTTATGTGTCCATATTGGGAACAAATTAAGCTATGAACGAATCTAAATGACTATTTTGATATAAATGAAACCATTTTAATTATATAATTTTATTTTTAAATTTTAGATGTTATATAATTACCTTAAAAGTCTCTTCAATTCGAAAAAAAATATTTATTAAATTAACATAAATATAGAGTAAATGATTTTAATAATATTAATTTTTATTATTTTGGATTTGTAAATGTGTCTAAAATATCTCAAAGATCTAAATGATATATTTTAGATTTCTTAAATCATTATATTTGAATTCCCACTTTGTTGTATTGTATGTTAAGTCTAATTAAATGAATAGAATTAAATTTGGAAATAATAATATCTTATTCAAATAATTTATTATTACAATATTTAAAAATCAATAAAATGATAAATAATCTGAAGGGGATAATATATGGTATAAAATTAATTATAAATTTAATTTATGGGCTGTTTTTAAATATTTAGATGTAGAATAGTCTTATTATATTTTAATATTTTGAGAGATTCTTAAAATTCTCATCTCCTCTATTATAAAAAGTCATATCATCCGACATTTCGTCAGACCTTTAAGAGCCTTCTAGCTCAACCAAACCCTACCAAAATTATCCAGTAAACATTCTTTGATATCTTCTGGAGGTCCAGATTTTCTAAAAAAGACCATCCCTAGTGTCCTTAAGAAGATATCCAAAGGAAGTCCAATAAAGAAGAGGTAATTGCTTTACCAATTCAATTAAATTTCTTTTCTTATTCTATTCCCACATTCTATCTTCATTCCATACTACAGTAATAACTCTAATATATTCTACAGGATTATATGTTATTATAATTATGGTATAACCTTATACCTCCTTTTATCCATCCTATATATAACAATATCACCATGTGTGTGTACATACGACATACCATCTCCACGTCCTAGTGTAATTTTTCATTCATAAATACCTTATTAGGATTGGTATAATGATGAGTAAAATGGATTTAAATAATTAATATATCATGAAAATGATTCTGTATAATTAATATACCATCCAATTATATACCATTCATCCATCAAGAGAATGATATTGCTGTTCGTCCGTACGTACATCCAACCGTCTCCCCGACACGGTGAGATTCATTCTCCACATTAACAATTCATGAATGATTATAAAATTTATATTATGAGTGAAAATATTAATTATTAACATAATTTCATGACTAAAATAAATCCTATTCATAAAAAACATGACTTAAACAACAAAACAAGAATAGGAAAGTGAAGTAGTTAACACCCAAAATAACGTTAATATTGAAATAAAATTAACAAAATGATATAATAAGATCAAATATGATATCATAAATATATATATGGTCTTTATATAATTTAATAAAATTATTTAACCATTATATAGGAGGTGAACACACCATCATCTAACAAAAATTTCATGTTAAGGCATAATTTTACAATCTCATGTTTTTTCGAGATTATTTATACGTAAGTATTTATTTGGTATATATTTATCATCCATGTCCATGTTTTCTAAAAATCTTATCTTAAAATTTTTACCATTCTTCTATCTATGTTTAAATTCATTTTTACCCATTTTTTACTTTTACTATATGGTAAGGACAAATATTTATTTTTTTAACTTACGATGTTCTTTTTGACTTTTCCGGAAAAAAATACAAGGAGAATGATTTTTAACTTTTATGGCATGAACGGATTTTTACATCATCATAATGTATAATTTCCATGAATCTTCCTTCACATTATTTTGAATTTATTTTCTACTAAATTATTTTCTTTTAAAATTATGGATCATTTTTGAGAAAAGAGAAATGTTTTTAATGAAAAAAGGTTAGCTTCTTCATGAATTAAGCTCAAGTGTTTTCTCAAAATTATTTTCCATTTAAGATAACAATCATTAAATAGGATTATGATTGTATCCCTATTATTAGAATGATATTATTGTGTTAATGGTGGAGTGATAGTTTATAGGGATTATATTAGGATGGAATGATGTTTAAGAAGCCCATTTTATATCTTGGGTTATTCTATAATGAATGATTTATGTTTTTGTGGTACATGTAAGAATTATTTAATTATGAGATGTGTGGGACCTATATCTCATTCCAATGAATTTTGTAAATATTTATATCTCATGATATAGTCATTACTTGAATGAAAAATATATCGGGTGCAGTAATACATGGCTGGAATGACATGTAAATACAGTTCAATAATACATGGCTGGAACGACATGTAAACCCGGTTCAGTAATGGACATTGTCTACTATGATTTTCTGGGAGAAAATGCCTTAGATACAATCAAATCATATTATGTGCTTAATTTTTTCCATAATTCCATGTTTATACCAATTCTATTTTATCATTTTCAATGTTCCTTTATGATATATGAATTATGTAATGCCAAGATAAATTTCATGAGTCAAAATTTCGATATTTTAACTTTATGATCATGTTTTTACATTCTTATGTTTTTGGTTTGTTTTATGTTGTCCATGTTTACCCTTATTGGGCATTTGAGCTAACCCTTTTAAATGTTTTCTTTTCCCAAGGATATAAAAAAAGGTTTTAGGTAGGAAAACAAAAGAGGTAGATCTTTATAGGGGATGTTGAAGATCTTTCACCAAGTTAGAGGTTTATGTTCCGAGTATGCAAATGCACTAAATAAATTCGGTCTTTGGGAAACTTTTTGTGTCATGTATTAAGTATTCCAAAAAAGTAATTCGACTTCCATGTACATAAATATTGGGTTGTTAGATGCCCATATGTCCATAGGGGATGCCCCTGATGGATATTCGAAAGGTGGGGAGCCTGTCAATTTTATAGAGGATGCAATGTTGTACCAATGATGTTATGGGAGGAGGTGTTGAGGGAGTCCCATACACCCACTTTGATGTTAGATAAAGGTGTAGAAAATATGTACCATGACCTCTAGAATTATATTTGGTTGTTGGGTATTAAGAATTAAGTGAAATAGTTTGTCTCTAGAAGAATTAATTTTCACCAAGTGAAGGCCAAGCACCAGGTACCAATAGGATTGAACCAACCCCTTGTGGTTACAGAGTGGATGTGGGATGGATTATCAAATGATTTCATAATTGTTTTACCACATAAATCTAGGGTAAATGATATAATTATGTGATCAATGACTAACTCACCAAGTCGACCCACATCCTCGAAATTCAGGAATATGGTTCATTAGGGAACTTGGGAGGCTTTACATGCAAGGGACAGTTCGAATCCAAGGAGTCCTATCTACAATATTATTAGAACGCGGCACAAATTTTATATACCAGTTGTGGAAGGAGTTTCAAGAGGCATTTGGGACATAGCTGCGCTTGAGAACAACTTTCCACACGCAGATAGGCGGTCAGACGGAGTAGACCATTTAAGTCCTAGAGGACATGCTACACGCTTTCATCCTATATTTTGACCATCGTTGGGAGGATCACCTACCCTCAGAGGAGTATGAGTACTAAAAAATTTACCAATCCACCATGACTATGAAACCATTAAGGGCACTGTACTGGAAAACCTATAGGTCTCCACTTTGCTGGGCTGACCTCAGAGAGTCAGGACTCTTGGGATCCGAGTTGGTGCAGGCTACTATGGGGAAGGTGAGGGTATATAAGGAGTAGATGAAGAATTCACATTACAATCATATATCCTATGCATATATGATATATATAACCATATAGTTAAAGGATATATTCCATGTGCTCCTTTAAGTCTCTCCTAGATATGGGATACAAATATTTGGAATGAGTAGTAAGTTATCTTTGAGGTTCATCGAGCCTTTTCTGATACTGCGTAGTGTGGGAAAGGTGGCATACTCCTTGGATCTACCTCCATAAATAGAGAGGGTGCACGATGCCTTTCAGGTATCCTAGTTGAGGAGATATGTACATGACCCTTCACATTTCATAGACCAGGGTGAGAAAAAGGTTGATGATTTGGTGACTTTTGTAAAGTCCCTAGTAGATATTGAGGATAAATAGGAGAGGTCCTCTATGGGCGATCAATTCCGCTATTGTGCGTTTTATTGTTGCATGAGAATATCCAAGAAAGAACATTGGAGAGGGATGCTCAGATTCATGTTTATTATCCCCATTTTATTTTTTATCCATTGTTCAAGATTTTGGGGATGTAATGCCCAAAGTAGAGAAAATGTAATGTCCTAGATTTTCCATGTATTTTTTTCTGGAAATTTATATGGGATTATTTCAAGACTAGGAATAGAGATGGAAGGTAATTCCATGTCCATGGGTACCTTGAATAAATGACTGAAATATTTTTATGTTTGTTAAAAATAGTGTGTGTGTGTGAAGTTTTTGAATCTTCTAAATGAGTGTCTGGATCAAAAATCTGAGGGCACCATTGAGCTAAAAACAATGATTTTACCTTCGGTGGGGTCTAACATTGGGTAGTGTGGGTTGGCTGAAAAAGTTAATTTAGCATGTTTTAATAGAAAACTAAAATATATTATAAAATTTGTTTCATTTTATATCTTCAATGTTATGGAGTGACTCTGCAGCACCCCATCATTGGTTCATTATTTTATCTACCTCGTTCTTGTGTTCTACATCGACAGATCCTCATTGTGGTGGCCTATTTTTCTTGGTGGTCAAAAATGTGACTAGACCCCCTGAGAGATGAAAAGCTAATCTTGAGCCCAAAGTAGAGCAGGTGATGAACAGTGGTTTTCAGTGATGTTATGGGTTTGAATAATGGACCAACATAGAAACAGTTACAGCTCACGGTGGTGCCGATAGTGGTGTGCGGCAGTGCAGCTGCCTGACATGAGAATCCTATGGCACAACAGACATGGGCAGAAGACAGGAATACCGACTCAACGGCCAGTGGCGTGATCAATAAGACGTGATAGGAAGATGTGTCATGCAATAGAGAAACATGGTCCAGCTGGATTGTGACAAGACCGCGTGGAAACCGTTGTAAGGGTAGTCACGTGGTGAACCACCATGTTGAACATGAGGGCCATCCTGTTTTAAATGTGGTAGATGCCCCTTGTTGACTAGGTAGGGACGTGGCACTCGCGACATCACTAGGGGATGAACTGGCCCACTCGAGGGGGACAGACTGGGGCCGACACGTAGGGCCTAGAAGGTGGGGGCTAGACCCAGTGGGATGTGTTGACCCGAAATGTCTACTCAGGGCTCGTGGGTTAGGTCTGACCCGGTGGGGTAGGTTGAAACTGGGGGGGGGGAGATCATTCCGAGTAGGTTGGGTCAGACTTAGTGGGTTAGGTCTGGCGGGACTCGAGTCAGGTCAGGTCTGTCTGACCAGGTTGGATAAGACCACAACCAAACCAACCCCTTTTTACATAAATGCACCTAACATCAAAACTGTAACTCTATTTGATGAGTTGTTTGCAGTGTTGGTACCCTCGAGAATAGGCATTCCATTTGGGATACTCTGCGTGAGTTTTAAGGGAGGTTGGTGTATGTCCTATTGGCTTGAGGAGTAGGTGATCCCAGAGCGAGTGTGCTAAGGATGGAGTCCTTTGACTGGATGCGGAAATGACATGGAGTTGGTCACCTAAGAACACTCTGAGATGGTCTACTACGAAGATGTGGAGTTGGTCTCCTATGAGTGCATGGAGTTGGTCTCCTACAATTATGTGGGGTTGGTCTCCTATGATGGCACCGATTTAGTCTCCTGCGATGATGTAGAGTTGGTCTCCTGTGGAGATGTGGAGTTAGTCTCCTGTGAAGGCATGATGCTTGTCTCCTGCGATGACACAGAGTAGGTCTTCTGCAAAGGTACAGAATATGTATCCTACATAGAATGTGTGTCTAGATGGATTTGGGTATTTCTGGATATTTTTGGTATATGCATCATTGTGTGAACTGACTATAGGGACTCTCTTGATTTTACTTCTTTGAGGGTACAATTAATGAACCACATTGGTAGTCTACCTTTTGTATTGTATTATGGATTGGATTTGAGTTTTTTGGGACTCGGATGAGTATTGTTTAACTCACCCCATCACAGGATTCTTCTACACTTGTCGTGTCTTATGTAGACGATCTATATCTTTGATATAGTCCTTGGTGGTCAAGGGACATGTGGTTTTTCAAGGTGACCAAAAAGACATTTTTCGATTCAGTGACATTCATAAAACATACTATACATACCATTAAAGTATGGTTTTCTATAGACGTTATCCACGAAATTGTACTTTTCAATTTTAGTTGGTCTCTTACTATGGTCCGTTTACTTTTTAGTTTTGTACTTTTACTATTAGTGGTTATCTTTGTGGGATGCATGTCTATGTACGTAGTTCTATTAGTTTTAGTAGTTTATCTTAGATATGGGTGTGTTTGTGTAGATTTTTAGGAAAATTCCTCCCCTTTGTGCGATATGCCTACTCGATGCTCATTTCCAGCCCCTTGCCTAAGGGAGGGGCATGGGGTAGTCCTGACATGGACCCCGGGGGATGGGTCATAACATTTGATGAGAGATAAAGTTTATTTTTTCTTTTTTCTATTTTGTATCAACATATAAATCGCATTCAATATCAACTACTTCCTGATATTTCATTTTAGGTGAAGTTTACTCCATGTTTTTGGAGTGGTTGAAAGTACATGGTTGGACTTTAAGTGACAAAGTGCGACGTTAATTTTTTTTTATGTAGAGGTAAATGAAATAAATTATTTCCAAACATAAAAATTGTTGTAGAAAAGGTCTGGGAATTCAAACAACATGACAGGTAAAAAATTTGAAATTTGGTTAGTTAATTTATAAGTTAAAGACACAAATAATTCATCGAAGTGCATTCAAAATTTTTTATAACATGGTGATCATCTTTTAAATTGGTATTTTATAAGGAGTTTCAATTTTGAAATTTTTTTCTGAGAAATGAAGAGTCTCATACATGGTATGTTTGAAGTTGTGGTGGATCACATATGATTAATTTAAATGAAGTTAAAAATCATGGTGGTTCATGTGTTATTGAACTAGAGGAAGATTGGTTTTCCAATAAATAACCTAGAGGAAGGAAAAATGGATTAGATGGTGAGATAGTAAATGAAAACGGTGACTGATTATTTAGGGATAAAGGTTCCATCTGCCATACCGTGGTCGTGCTATTGTATCCATTTTGAGAATTCCATGAAACATTAATGTGGCTTATACTAGGGAGTGAAATTGATTAGTAGGGTCATTAGTTTTGTTATAGGTTGAAAATGTTGAGTTATATTCCATGGATAATTATAAGGAATAGGAAGAAATTATTTTGAAAAAGTGATGAATGGAGAACACATAATGGTGGAAGAGATTTGTAAATTAGTTTTATGATCGGTTTATAGTGGTTTATCTTAGAAGGTGTAAAACACACTATAGGGAACTTCAAAAAGTCTTTATTAGTGAAGAATTCTATATTTTTATTTGATATGATGACATGTATGATTTTAAGACTAATGGGTTACTCATACTTGTTCTTTAAGGTCCTATTAACAAATCAAATACTACAAAGATGGATTGGATAATTCAAATAACACAATGTTATTGAGATAAGTAGAAGAGATGTTATCAATTTGAATTGAATTAGAAATTAAAATTTTAATGATATTAAGGAATTTATGTATGTTATATTATTTTAATAGTTTCATTCATTAATTTATAGAAAAAATAGTTAAAGATTTGTGTACAAGAAATGTTTTTATAGAAATAATGTGAATACGAAAAAGATGAAAAAGAAGAGTACACTCATGGTTTGTGTGTGATCGTCACACATGTGTAATGTGTCGAGGAAGAAGTAATATCACACTAATTTTACATCATTATGAAGTGTGGGAGAACTATAAAACATTAAGAGATAATAATTCAATGAAAAATTATAATCCTTAACATAGTGATGATAAGACCACACCAGAAAAAAGTTTAATCATTTATGCATCCTTTCATATTTTATCAAGAGACTGCTGTGTTTTATTCTTTTAACATGAATTATATTATGAACCCAATTTTTTGTGTTAACATTTTAATTATAGTGGGCTGTATTGTCTTTAGTGATTCAAAATCGTAATTGGGATGTTGCATCTCATTTTGAGTAATGAACCTTGTATATGAGGGGTTCTTTGATTTATTTAATTCACTAGTTTTTGAGACGTCTAATATGGATAATAATAATACTTAAAAGTGATAATGCTTTATTTCATATGAATTTTTAAAACTGAAAAGAGAATATTTTTCACTAATTCAAACTGTCTTGGTGAAATGGAACAATAAACTAGGGATATCATAGTGCATGGTGGTATGACATATATTTATTTTATTTATTTTTCTTATTCACACTGATTCATATGTTGTAATATATTAGCGGAAATTGGTGAGACGTTATTGAGATATATTTCATACACTCTACACAAGAACTATGGTGTGCATGAACTTTTCATGTATATTATATTGAATAGATCAAAAGCTGTACAGTGGATTAGGATGGAGTGGCATGATAAGATTTTTATATAGGTTAAGGTGTGGGTTAAGGATGTATTATATCTTTAGTTTACATTTTATTATATATTAAATTTTTTATTTATGATTAGATCTATGTAGAAAATGTATTTTCAAATATTATTAAGTGGTTGTTGATAGTAAATTTTAATTTATTATTGGTTAAAAACTATGTTATTGGGATTATAGTAATAGAATATCACCCATGGAAAAATACCACTAGTAAATAGGGAGGAATCCTTATGTCCTTATGGCAGTCCATATTAGATTGAGTTCGAGAAATTTTAGTTGGGGAATTACTTGTATAATTTAAAACTACCCAAGTCAATTTATTGTCACACTGTAATCCCCATAATAATCAAAGAGTAATGTCATTAGTGTATACTATTAATTTTATCAGACACCATATAAATAAAACAACATTCATGAGTTCCCATTCAAAGTAATTTAATTAAAAACCTAGAGAAATGAGAGAATATGGTTTGAGGGAAACTCATTATAGTTCAAAACCTAAATTTCATTAATAAACTCCAACCCCTATCCACTACACCACCACTTTAAATATTCTAATTAATATCCTCTTAATGTGAATTTCTCTATGATAATGTATTCTCAATAAATTTATTATTATTTTTAACCAATATATAAATTGACAAGTTGATGTATCTTACCTTACACAACATATCTAGATATAAATCATCTAAATATCATCCCAAAAACTCATTATTTGGAAACAAATTATGCGAAGAGTGAATATGGGTTATGAATCATACCATGAATCCCAACAAACATGAAACTTTCAACAAAATTGTAAGAAACACTTCCCATTACACCAACACTAGATTGAAAAATAAGTAATTAACTAGGAACTTACTCAAGAACTTTTACCACATGAACTCTGATATATCAATATAACTAAGATAGAAAATCCACTAATGTTGAGATACTACCTATAATTATTGATTGAATATAATGATTAATTAAGGATTGAATCATCCTAAATAAATATTTTGAATATTTTAACTACTTACTTATCTCCCATTCTGTAATAGAACCCTCATACCTCATTTGATTTTATCACTAAAACTCAAGCAATGTATTCATATATGAGTTATCAAAATGTTAATAAATAAACATATTAAATTCTTGAGTACCTCATTTTACCACACTAATATGATATACATGAGGACTTTTTCCTCCAAACATATCCATAAGTGTCTAAAACACTCATAGTACAATGATATCTGATTGAATTATTATTTCTTAATTAAATTCACTTAAATTATCCAAAATATTCTATAATTTTAGGGACATATAAGAAGAAAAATGGTGCATGAAAAAGGCTAATGTATCAACCTTACAACTAATACACTCTTACTAATATAATTTGACTATACTACTATGCTTAAAAAATCTATTCATATTGGATGTCTATATATTTGTGGATCTCTTTGGACTACATCACATGATATGACCAAATTTCATATTTACCTTCCCAAATCAATGCATTTCTCACAATATACTACTACAAATTCAATCATATAGGGAAATAATTACTCCCACAATACTCTATAATAATCAGAATATGTAGGAAACTCTCTAGAGTTAGTATTGAAGCATATTGCGACCCATAAATAAATCCTCTAAAACTCCAAGGGTTAGTGATTTTCCTTGAGGTTATATAAAATTTAATTTGGGAGTAATTTTTTTATTTAATCCTTATAAAATAAATAACTAAAGAAATCCACACCCAACATTGTAAAAACATAAAACCCAAATCCTAAAAATAAAAAATTTCATAAAATGTAATATATCTAAAATAAATAAAATGGGAATATGAATTGAAATAGATCTTAAGGAAAAATAAATTCATCATATTTATATGAATCTCCCGTATCACTATCTAGTAGGGTCGGAGCCATCATCCAATACCAACATTAATCTTGTAATAACTATATATATATATATGAGGGCGATAAAAAAATATAATCTATTAAATCATCCCTTTATAATCCATTATTTAAATGAAATAAGAATATTAAATCTTCAGTGAAAAAATAGTGAAACATATTTTTAATGATAAAATAATTCAATATAATAGCATATCTCACCCAAAGTAGACTCTCTAAATCAACCTAGTATATGAGTATAATTAAATAATGAAAATATAGAAACAGAGTTTCCCCATGAACACTTCTTTCTAACACAGTCATCCTCATATGACAATGGTATACAACATAGTGACCCAGAGCCTTCCCATATGTAAATTTCATAACCTCATACCATAAATAAATACCAAATTTATATACCACACCCACATATTACAACCACATACCATAGTAATGTTGACCACAAACCCAAAGAACCACCACAACAATTGATATAATGTAGAATTAGAGATGGAGTGTAATCCCACATATATTCACCCTACATTCTAGATGATGGGGGTTTATCAATACCCAAGACCACATACATCAATCAGTTAAGTAATACGACTAGTGTTGCTGAGTAATAAATTCCAAAACATATAATAATATATTAACAGATCAAAATACTCATTTTGAGGCCCATATCCAACCAATTCACCACTATAACTATCACATTGACTACATGTTAACTACCACACAACAAATACTAATATCTCTAACCACAAAACTAGTCAAAAAATCACCCACAAAATCTAATTAATCAAAAATTATCAAAATAATTCTTCCACTTCAAATTACTATTCTAACTACCACATATTTTTGTAATCATAATAATAAGATACTTTGGTACATCATATTTTAATATCATTTACATAAATAACACTTATATATATTAATAGTTATTATCATCATGATATTTATCTATTTATTCAATATATATATCTCAGATATAACTATATTTACCAAATTCTCTATATAAACATAAAAATTCAATCATAATATCAATTTATGTACACCAAACTCAACAAATCAATAAAACCATGTCATACTACCACATAGTTAACTTTTCTTCAACCAACTACAAAAATAGATATTTCATTATATGAAATTTAAAAAATAATAAATAGAAGTTTTATAAATATAATTTCCATTATAAGGTCAATTTACATAATATAACTTGTTCAATATTATCTACATAATAAAATATTATAAACCGTGGAAATTATATAAAAATAATAATAAAATAAAACAAGTTATGGAATCACCTACCATTAAATAAGGTCCAAATATTAATATTTCCAAAGCATTAATTCAAATACTTAGTATTCCACATTCTCAAAAATATTTTCCAAAGAAAAAATAATCCATCAACCTTAAATGAATTGTTCAAAAAATCCATATATCAACCATTATTCAATATTCTCTGATATGAAATAATAAAAGAAACATGATGGGATCATAAGAATATTACCTCAAAAAGGGTTTAGCTATTATCAAGAGAAAAAAAACTTACATCTTTTTATAGAACACTATAATACCCCCAAGGAAGCACTCTACACTATCAAGTGTCTCAAAGAAATAAAAAAGGATCAAATGAGAGAGATAACGATTTATCAAATTTTAAATTAATTAAATATATAGTAAATCATTGTTGGGGAAACTGAACTAATTCATTGTTTAGGTAAATCATGGTAGATTTTAAAACCATGGGGAATAAATTTAAACATTGTTAAAATTTCATCAAAAATCTGTTTTCCAAAAATTAAACCATGGAAAAATCTATGACGTGGCTTATAAAATACAATGTGTTTTTCTTGAGTATCATTCAAGACATGATATGAAACCATGATATCTCCTAAAAACACTTGATATTTACTAAACCATAATGAAAAATAATGTAATGTTTGTTAACCATTTCCAATAGTACATGAGAAAATACATAAATAAACAAATATTAGAATTACAAATAATCCTCAAATGCCAAAAATAATAAAAATAATTGCGTAGAATAATTTTTTTTCTAACCAACTCATTCATTTTTATATTTTAATTCTCTACCTTAGTCAATTATAATGTTCAAAATCCAAGATGAATAAAAAAACCATGGCATAATAAGAAGGCAAACATGTTGTGGTGTCTATCAAAACTCTAAATAACAACTAAAACATTATAATTCACCACTAAAATTTATCCTTAGTCATCCAATACATTAAAAACCATAATGTCGAGGACTGTGATTCTAGTAGAATCTATATTATTAGTATTTTTTTAATATTTAATTAATGAGAAGATGTTGAAAATTCAATGTCTGAGTGGTTCTTAGTTGTAGGCCACCATATACTGGCAAGGAAAAAATAATGTAAGAATAAAAACCCCCTATATTTTATCCCCCTTTTAAGATGGGAATGGATTATCTTCCCATTAATATGTAGGGGGCATAATTGATTTTACTTGGTGGGAATACTATGTTTGGTGGGGGCACTTGTTAATCACAGATCCGAAGGGTGGACACTTTGGACATAGGATTTCCATTATTCATAGTCACATTTATGGAACATATGAGATACTCGTACCGATTAAGGACATGTGATAGGATCCATTTCAATCAATACTCCATGGTGACGACATATGAATGGGTTAAACTTGTTTAAAAATTTAGTGTTTCCCCCTAAACCAAATTCAAATGGGGGGGTACATGTCTGGTTCCCTTTCAACCAAATAAAAAAATTTCTATGGTTGGATTATAAAAAAACCATTAGCATGATTTAAAAAGAATTTATTTTAAAGTATAAAACACATATTGATAACATTATTGATTATACCATGAATTATGATGATTATATAATCATTAATTAATTTTAATCCTTTAATATTATTTGAATGGAAATAATATGTAATTTCTCAGGATGGATATTGTTTTTGAATATGAAATATTTTATAAATTTTCCAATGTTAATGTTTTTATTTATTTATGGTTCTTATATACAGTATTTAAAATTTGTATACATGGATATTCTAAATATATCCAATATAATTAATTCCCAAGATAATGATATTTTTTTCATTTATTGTGTTATGATAATTAAAAAAGGAATATTTTAATCATAAAAATAGAAGTGATCATGTGGGTACCTTAACTAGTAGTGTGAATTTATTTTGAGGCTCCAAAAAAGAAAATATATTTATGAAATAAATATCATAATGATACATGGATGAAGGAGGAATTGAATAACATTATTTAACAATCATTATTAATGAAAAAAATTGACCTGATAAAAAATTTCAATGTTTCCTTTTTTTACTATATGAAAATCAATAAAATCAAATCAGATGACATAAAACATATGTCTACTAACCAATATATATTAATTTTATTTTATAGATCATCCAAGGTAAATTATTATTTGAAAATTCAATAAATATATGAATTAAAATCCATTGATTAATAAAACTTTCTTACACCTAATGATTCTTCATTCAAATATTTTTACTAATAAAATTTATTTATCATAGAAATACTAAAAAAACATTTTACTAAATTCATTATTTTTATAGATTGATTTAAAGGCAAGCAATTTTTCACAGTACAACGACTATGTAGACCACTTGATTTTTAATGACATTAATTAATGGGCATACTAAGATGTCTCACATGGGATTAATATAAATACGTATCTTAAATTGTTTGAGATTTATTATCTTATTTATCATATTAATTGAGTAGTTACTAGATAAATTAATTATGAATAATCATTTAAAAAATGGTGTGTAATATTCATAGCCTTTATTCAAAGGTTATCACATTTTAATTAGAATGAGTGTTGAACATGATGGTTCACATTTTGTCAGTTAGAATTTACATTATAGTTATTCTTGATTTTGAAATGTATTCAAAAGTGAGATAATCCAAATGAATTGAAAATTCTGTCACATATTATCATGTCAAATTTTTGGTATTATTTTATCATAACATATAATGAAATTTTTCATAATAACACATATAATTAAAAAAGGAAATGAAACCCCAAAATGAATAAAATGATAAAAAATTATATCATATACATATAAAACATGTTGAATGTTTTTGTTCTCATTATTGTACAAATATGGATTATGAACATAAATTTAATACACCAAAACAAGTATTTTACCATTATAAATATTTTATCAATTGGAATTTATTTTATTAATAAAATTATTTATTAGAATATAAGTATAATGTTGATTTCGTGAATTGTAAAATCTTTATTTATTTTAAAACCCTAAAGTTGAAGAGAAATATTGTATTATGTAATTTCTCATATGTGATATGGTCTACATTTAGTAAATATTTTAATAATTTTTATATGTTTTAACTTCCGTATAATTTAATTTAAATAATATATATATATAAGTTTCTTTTTATTATACGTGGATTTTATGAATTACTCCATAAAAATTAATTTTTATGATGAAAATATATATCCTATTCATGCAACAAAGATTCTTAATCATGGGAATTTTTTTATCTACTATAAAATGTTAAATGATCATATGAGTAAATTAAGCAGTAATCAAAAATTAATTGAAGGTTCTAAATGAGAAAATATATATCTATATACTGGTATATAAATTTAAATAATCTTGTTATCTACAATTATTGATGAAATATATTGATATTTAATGATATTTTTGAAAATGGATTTCATATTAAGAAAATTTATGAAGGTTTCACTGAATACATTCATATAATAAGCATAAATAATATGTAGAACATTGAATTTAGAGAAAATATCATGTTTTATTTTTGGTTTTTACTCTTTGAATATGTGTGTAATAAAATCAAATAGGATAAACTATATGTTTACTAACCATGATACATTCATTGTATGGAATGGTATTTTGATCATCTATGATCAATAATAATTTGAAAATTTATTAAATATACCAATAAAAATACATTTTCTGATAAAACATTTCACCCACCAAATGATCCATCATGAACTTATTTTTCATAGAACAAGTTAATTATTAAACCATCTCTATAAAATGTTTGGACTATATGCGCAATGTTATTGTAATGAATTCACGATGATGTTTTTTGTCCAACAATCTACCATATAGACCATTTATTTATTTTATGATTATGGTTATTATTTCTACTAATGGATCCCATGTGTCCTTATTATCAACTCTTAACATCTAATTTATGAATTTTCATTACCAAATAGTAATATTATGGAAATAATTTATAAATCACACAATTAAGAATAATCACAACTTAAATATTGATGAATGTTCATCACATCCAATCAATAATTACCACACCTCAAATATACGAATAATTTTTAACCACTATGGGAATGTTAACACATAAAATGGTCTAAATATAATATTTACAACTTTTTATTTTCAAGAATGAAATTGGGAAGATATTTTGATCAACAAGGTTCTTGATTTTAATTTAATAGAGTAAAATTGACTCTGATTAATGTTGGAGTTTATATAATTAATTGAAATTTACTTTAGCATGAGTATATATTTGTTATGGTGTAAGATTTTCCAATTAACCCATGAATCATGTGTTCTAGATCACATGAAGAGTGTATGAAAGATCATCAAATGATATTATATGTGATCATAGAATTTTATAAAGGGGCTTTAAAAAAGACTTTTATTTAATATAACTTTTATAAAACAATCTATGGTGTTTAAATAAAAAAAATGCTTCGTGTCATAGTAAAAAAACTATGAAGCACGTGATAAAAATATATATTTTTTGTTCAATGTGTTTTACATGTGTTTTTAAGAAATCTTAAATTCCATTCGAAGTAAACCATGACATTTTTTTTAAATTATATCATGATTTATAAAGAAAATAATTAGGATTACAAACAACATTGTATAAGGAATTAACCTCAAAATGTTACGTAATATTGAGTTTTAAATTAGGAATTAATATGAATTCATTATTGATGATAATTTAATATTAAATGTTTGGGATAATTAGTTTATAAATACTTTATAACCAATCCATACATTAAAAAGGGGACACTTCCACTCATTAACCATTTTTTCACTATACAGTAATTTTAAAATGAAACACATCATCTTTTCATGAAATGTCATCATGATTTTCAACAGGACTTCATCATTTTCCATAATTATCCTTAGAAAAGCGTGAATAACTTTTTAAAACATGTTATGTGAAAACTAATAATAGTAAGGTACATAAATAAATATGAAAAGAAACATTTTTATCCATTTTAAATCTATGAGAACATATAAGAGAGTTTCCCTTTAACATAATAAAATTTCTAATATAATAATCATTTACATACTCCAAAAATTAGATTTACTAACCAATGATTTCCATAGAATAATTTAAAATAAATTATAATTGAGAAATCATAATCATGAGTTTTTCATAGAAAACATGTGAACCTATGAAAAAACAATTCATAGAAACGTACATTTTATCCTTAAAGAGGAAAATAATTATTTTAAATTGGAGAAAAATAGCATAGATTATTAAATAAAAATATTCCCATTAAAACTTATTTGAAATTATAGAAATTTAATTATGGTTTATTGAGACCAAAAAATCATATAACCATTTAATAAACACTTAAATTTCAACAACATACTCAATTAATTACAAAATAATTGTCAAGTTAACAAAATCAATACCCAATGAATTTAAGTGATATATCCAGCTCATACATCTCATCAAATATGTACAACTACCATAAGAAAAATAGAAACATATAATTTTTCATTTCCATCATTAAACTCATAAAAATATACTTTTGAACCCATAAGAAAAACATTTTGGCCTTTTGATATATCCCTTTTCGTTCAAAGCCCCATTTTCAAAACCAAAATATCCTGAAGAAAGTAACTCTGTTTTATTCTCTAAAGAGAACATTGAATAGTTGAAGGGTATAAAAGTTTAAAATAATATATATTGTGATTGGAGAATATTTTGGTATTATATATTTTAAAATAGAAAATTATATTCTCTTTTGGAAAACAAAGTAAAAAAATAATGTATAAAATATGTAAAAATATTCCTTATAATTTTTTTGAAATAAAAAAAGACACATAAAATTTCTTTTATATTTTATTTTTGTTAATATAAATAAATCCATTAAAATATATTATTAATATGTAAAACTAGGAGGAAAATTAAAAAATTCAACATTTAAAACATTTAAAATGACGAATTAACTCAAAGGGTGTCATAACTCGAGTATGAATTTTCACATATGTTATTTATTTTAATAAATAATAAACACTTTATAATTATTTAATTTATTAAATATATTTTTATCACTATTATTCCTTTTATTTCACTGATATCCATGGTATTATTAATTACATAATCAATGTTTTTTTACATTGGATGTTTCAAATATGTTTGGTTTATAACTCTAAAATGAATTAAATTGGAAGGATGTGTTTAAATAGATTATGATTATATCATTTAAATGATTTTAATCATTTTATAATTATTATTTTTAACATCAACTATAATTTTATAACCATCCATGTAATAGAGTTATGAATAATGGATTATATTATAAAATGGAAATGATAGTTCTTCTGTACGCATGAGTAAAATATCTATTTTTCAATGAAAATTAGGGAAAAAAGGTATGTTTTTTTACATTTATATAATTATAATTATATCATAAACAAAATTTTATTTCCTAAAATCAAAATATAATAGAATCCACATGAAGTAGTGATGAAAAATAAAATTGATCAATTTGTGAGGCAGTAATCCACACGTACACATGATGGACTTTTTTTGCTTGATAGTTAAGAGAGAAGTAGAATATTTATTTATAATCAAAGAATTAAATTAATATAATATATATAATATTATTTCATTTTGATCCTCCATTATGACCGACCATAAGATCCAATGATGAAAAATTAAATACATTTTCTTACGAGGTTGTAGTTTCCACGTACAAAAGGGAATTTTATTATTTTTAATTATGTGGTTATTTATAACAAAATGGGCTATAACTTAAAAATAATGATATATTATAACATTGGATTTAGTTATTTCATTATATACTAATGTTAAATATGTGATTTAAAGATGTAAAAGAAGGAATAAAAAATAAAAAACTATACTAAGAACAATATATATTCTTTCAAAAACCTCTTTATGTTTATAAATAAATCCATCTAAAATTTATATTATGATAAAAAGGATCTCCTAGATGTGGGTAGGGAAATTAGGAATATATATTTTTTAGTATTGGACATGATAAGAGGATTTTTATTTGTGGATAAAATAGAATATATTGTGTCCTTTTACAAGTGGGATAGGGGACACATTAAGATGCTATTAAAATGTTAAAATATATTGACATATTATTGATAAAAAAGGTATAAAAACATGGCCATTTTTATAAATAATAGATAATATAGGGTAATAATTTTTATATAAAATTGGATTTATATAGGTTTTTGGTCATTTAAGCCTTTATCATTTTAGTTTTAACCTTTAACTGGTTTTAACTCTTATCGCAATACATGACTTTTTAAAAAACATTTAAATTCATAATGATAAAAAATTAAAGTAAAATAATTAAAAAAAATCAATGTATTTATTACACACACACACACAAAGATATATATATATATATATTTCATTTTTTCAAATTCAATTTCTATAATTAGTATAAATTAATTTCAAAAACCCGCAAAATGTGATGAAAAATGATTTTCCAGCAAAATAAATTTTTCAGTATAAAAATGTTTTTATACCAATTTAAATTATAATGATATTTAAAATGAAATTTATTAGATTATGATTATTTAAAATAACAAATGAAATCATCTAAAAAATAAAATGAAAATGAAAATATGTAGATACTTGGAACTGAATCATAACATTCTTAAAATATTTATTATTTCTACCTTTCATAAAAGAATCAACAATTTTTAGGATATTTCCAAAAAATTACTCTTAGATAATTTTTACTTTCTTATATACAAAATTATATCATTTTTTTCATATTTCTATTTTATTATTTGGAAATTAAACTTTTTTATTTAAAACCTGTAATTCCTGAAGCTAAATTTAGTTAGAATAGAACTATTTTCACTTTGACTATAATATTCTTTAAATTTCATATAATAAATTTAAATAAATAAAAATGGTCCTTAAATACTGATATGGTATGAAATTGATTTTATGTCTACATTAACTTGGTTTTTACATTCCTTTATACTTTTTCAAGTTTATTCTCTCGCAATTTTATTCATTACTTAAATATGGAAGTTTATTTTTCATTCTTATCATTTTATGATTCCCATTTTGCTTCTTCAGTCATATGGGTTGTCCAAAAAATATTATCCTAGAGAACCACTATATTCTACAACACCAACTCACTATGATAAATAACTGGGAGAGGTCATTCCTCATATGAAAAAATATCTTCTAACAGAACTACTTTTGGGCTCAAAACATGAGATGCATATTTTCTAAACAATGAAGCATGAAGCACATCATACACATAATATAAACTTAGATGCAAAGCCTATTGATAAGAAAATAATATAATCTTCTTCAAAATTTAATATCGTTCATTGAAACCATGTTTTAACTATCACTTGTTACAAAAATATATAAAAATATTCCATAGAGGTACTTTAATAAATGCATAATCTATTCCCTTGAATGAAAGATCTTTCCTCTGGTTATTTAGATGAATTTTGTTCCTGTTTTAAGATTACCTCATATACTATTGAATCATCTTCACTATATCAACCATAAATTATATAATATATATTTAGTAGGGACAGCTTGCACAAACATCATACAAACAAGATATGGTCTGACACCATTTTCTGTATAATACACAAAAGGTGCTATCAATATATTTGAATGAAACTTTATATTATATGAAAAATTCCACAAGTGAATGATGTTGATACCAACTTCTTAGGTATTAAATTATATAAGCTCGAATCAAATCCTATATAGTCCAAAATTTTCTCTATCCATCTTAGTTCTTCTTGAATGAATAAAAAATGGAGGGTTATGAGCTTCACTCAATAATTATTTCATATCCAAAAAATAATAGGGCACACATAATATCTTTTTGACTATCAAAACACCTACTATTCCCATTTTTAATTCATTAGACAAACCATTCATGAAAAATTATAAAATCTCCTATAAAAAAGATACTCCATATAATCTTTCTTAATTCTTTCAAATAATGATGACTACACTGACACTAGGGAAAAAATAGAAGAAGTTATTACATATACTATTTCTAGGATAACTTTTATAGAATAAATTACTAATGGACTATGTTTTGAACATTGAATAATTAATGATGAATTATATTTATAACATATAAAATTAGATACTATTTTTTTATTCTCATGGAATTTAATGAATTAGAAATTTCAAATCCTTAATCAATCCCATCCATCTTCTCTTCCTCACGGTAAAATATTTCTATGTGAATATATACTTCCACCTTTAATGATCAGTATATATTGGACACCTTATGCCATATGAACGATTCCTCCATATTTTTAAATAAAAAACCATATTAGATAGTTCAATGTCATATGTTGGATAATTTAAATCATAATTTTTCAATTTCTATGAAGCATAAGAAATTAATTTATCATTATACATTAAAACAAAACTATGTCACTCAAAATAAGCATTACTATATATATCAAAGTCACCATTTATGGATGACATGGAAAAATCTAGATCATTGACTAATTATTTTTTCAATTCATGGAAAAATTAATTATACACTTTCACCTAGTTGAATATTACTCATTTTCTGGTTGAATTAGTTAGTGGGATAGATAACTGATTATTTTTTTCAACTAGATATTGGTATTAAACTAAAAATCCAAGAAAACTATGAGTACTTATAAAATTTTTTCAGTATTAAAAGTTATTCAATTTTTTTAGATGAATCAAAATTCCGTCAATTTTTATATAAAATATTTCCATGTATAGAAATATGTCACTATCAGAATAAAAATTTTCAAAATTTTCCATTTATTTTCTTTTTATTCATGATCTTATAGATATACACTTATGTCTTTCATGATCATAATTAATTTTTAGAACATCCCAAAATTTGATCACTGAACATAATAAAAAATTTACCAAATAACTAGTGGAACATTCTATTTTAAAGATTAATAAATAGTGATGGATAATTTTATAAAAAAAGTGAATAAAAAAACCCATAATTCCCATACCTACTATGAAACTCTGTATTATTAATTTCATACCACTTAACCTTTATTAGATGTTACCCATACCTGAAACCATCCTTTGAAAAATATTAACCTCTCTTTTGATTATCAATAAAGTCATCTACAAAAGGAAACTAATATTTTTTCTCAATAGTGATGTTATTGAAAACAGTAAAATCAATAGAAATCCTCATGGAAGCATATTTATTTTAAAAAAATAATAACACCCCATGTGGAATTTCTTTGATGAATAACCCTTTATTAAGAAACACTTATAACAAAATTTTCAATTCATAAAGTTATACTTAAGACATTCGATAAGGAGTTTTTGATATTGGATAAATATCACGAATTAATTCATTAGTAAATAAAATCTCTTGATAAGGTATTTTATCATAAAATTCAGTAGAGAATGCATAAAAATATTCATTTAATATAATAATGTCATCAAAATGGAAAATCTATTTATTATAAAAAATATATGCATGATAAATTTTATTTCCATATAAAATTAATTTAACAGATTACTAATATTTTATAAAAGTTATAAATTCATTATTGTTTAGAAACTAAAAATAATCTTGAAATAATGTTCTTTAGATCTACAATATATCTTAGCATAATAAATATATAGTCAATCCTTTTGAAGATTATCATTAAACTCTATACAAGGAATAAAAATAATGTGTTTAGGAAAAACCCTTCATCATATGATAAGATAATTATTTTATTAATTAATTCATGCATTAATACTATATCCAATTTTTTATACCAAAATTAATATATTAATTTATTGATGTGAAATTTATGATATATCATCACATTTTCCAAAAATGAAAAAATGTGTAAACCATGGGTTAAACAAGAAGTTGGCATATATTGAATAAATTTTAATGTTAATGAATAAAGGAAAGGATGTTTTTTCATTGAAGAAAACATGGTATATTTTAAATTAATTGAAATATCAAATAATGGTTATTTTTTTTGGAAAATTATATTGTTTTTGTACACATTAAAATAGAACATTCCTATTTCTCATTTCAAATAATGTGAAAAGGTTCTATATAAATTACGTAAAAAGAATCCTTTTGAAAACTACTGAAATAAAAAAAGAGATATAAAATATAAAATATAATTTATTTAATCTAATATAAATACATTAGTAAAAAGATTTTATGAATATTGATTTGGAAGAATAATATTTTTAAATTAGATCCTTTAAACCATTAAATTGATTTTTTAAGGTGAAGTTTCACTTACCTCGAGTAAAATTTTTAATGTATGTTATTTATCTTCATGAATAATAAAATTATGTTAATTATTTACTTTATTAATAAAAAATTTCATGTTTATTATTCATTTTATTTCATTTAGATTCATGTTATACTTAATTACCAAATCGATTTAGTCCCTGTCATATATTTTAAGGATGTTTGTTTCATAAGTCCAAAATGCATTCAGTTGCTTTGTTATGGGATTATAAATCATTATTTTACCATTTTAAAAATATTAATCATGTTATTGTTATCATTTTTATACATTAAATATAATTTTAGGGAAAAAATTTAATACGTTATGGAAAAAGTAATTACGATACAAGGTGGAGATGGTAGTGCATACATACTCATCAGTAGCATTTACATATTTTAATGAACATGATGGAAATAAGGTATATATTATGTTATAATAGTATTATTAAAAATCTAACATTAAAATTATATTTTTAGTTTAAATACACTAATATATACAATCCATATACGGAGGTGATGAAAAAAATACATATGTTTGAGATGTGGTAATGCACATGTAGACACACATTTTTATTTAACATTTCTCAATGGTAATGAATAAATTAGAATATTTATTTACCATTAAAATATAAAATTTATGTCACATATATAATATTATTTCATTTAGATCCTTTATTATGACCAATAATTTGTTTCAATGATGAAAAATGAGATACATCATCTCGTGAGGCCATTGTTTGGATATACGCATAATCAATGTTTTTATTTTTCATTAGAAGGATAAGTATATGAAAATGGGTTATTCAATAAAACTTGTTATATGAAAATGTTTAAGAGAGTTATCATTGATTTAGAAGAATAAATAAAAAATAAAACCCATGGTTAAGAACAACAACTATTATTCGGATAACCCCCTTATGCTTATAACTAAATCATTCAAAGGTTGATATTTTGATAAAAAATGGCCACTAAGACCTGAGGTGGGATAATAAGGTATTTTTTAGTTCTCGGTTGATCAAATAATATCTAGATGTGGTGAAAAACAATATCATGGTGTGTTAATTTATAAGTGCGGGAGATGACCCATGTGGAATTTTGGAAAACATTAATATATATTAATGTCCTATTCAATCTAAATCGATCCAACGGGAACATTTTCTCGTAATAGATAAAATAGAGGAGAAGTATTTCCATTCAATAGGACTAAGACATGTTTTTAGTCATTTCAACCGTTATCATTTTAGTTTTTTTCCCTTTTAATGCCTTTTAAGTCTTACCGTGATAATAGAATGTTTTTTCCATTATTACGATTGAGAATGACTAATAATGAAATATCCATGATTACAAAATTTAGAAATTATGATTTTAAATAAAGATTTAATTTAATTTTATTCAATTTATATACATTTTATAAGTTAATTAAAAACCATATTGGCAAAACTTGACGAAAAATATGTGTCTAGAAAAATTCCCTCTTATATATAAAAGTATTGTTATACTAAATTCATGTAAAGTGTTTATTAAAATGATATTTATTGGATTACATTTAATGAAAATAACTAATTACAAAAAATAAATACAAAAATCATACTATATAAATACATGAAAAGAAGGGAATGTTTTCTTTACAAAATGTGTATTTCCAACCATTCACCCCAAAATAAAATTCTTTAGAAAATTTTGAAAAAATATATCTATGGAAATTTTGAATGGATGATATAAAAAATAATATACATTATTTAGTATTCAAATTATTTAATTATGAAATTAAACTTTTGATTAAAACTGTATAATTCCCGAAACTCAATTTAGTTAGACTAAGATTATTTTATTTGTGAATGAAAAACTATATAATATTATTATAATGAATATGAAATTATTAAATATGATTCATGAATGTCAATAAGGTATAAAAATTATTTAAAATTAACATTTAATGGTTTGTAACACATTGAATCAAAAATAGAGGTGCATGTTTCTCATAGATCAAAAAATAAAAACAACATGGTAACCAAATTGAGGTTTCTTATTGGTTATTAGGTCTATCTGTTGAGGATATGGTATCCAAAAAAAAATTGTAAAAGTGACAATGGTTCTTGGGGAGATTGAAAATAGTGAATTAAAATGGCTTATTTTTTCTATCATAGGGATGATTTTCAAATCATCATTAGTATTTCAATGTAGTTCATGAAGTTGAATAAAAATACCGTTTACACTACCCGACCGTGGTTTATAATGAAATCATGATTTTAATTACTATACGAAATTAATTTTATGATTTGAAAATATGTGAGACATAAAAGGCCACTCCAACACAATACCAATGTCTATAAATCACATCTAAGGTGATATAAATGTATGGAATAATTTAATGTATATGCTTCTACAACCTGAATATTTTGAAATAACAAAATTATTTCTAATAGTGTTCATTAAATGAAACACCAATATTTTAATAAAATATAACACATAATACTTTTTGAAATATTTATTTTTAAACAAATTTAATAACATCGATAGCTTGTAGAACAAACAAAAGAAGTCAAAAGAATACAGAATATAGTATATCAATATAACCTACCCATTTAGTTGGAGGGTATGAATAGTATCTAAAAAAATAGTAAAATTTTATTAATATTTTTATTAGAAATAAAAGATGAATTATTTAAAAAAAATTCATAGAAATAATAGTTTTCTAAAATCTAGATTAGACTTGAATTATAAACATAATTTAAAATTACTTTTTATCATATTTATATAATTTATTTAAAAAAATGAGTCATTTTTGGAAACATGATATCTGTATTTATCTTAGTGTGAATTGATGATATTTTTCTCAAATGTTTCATTATTACATGAATATTGAAAACAACATAATTTTTAATAAAACCACTATTTTTTTAAAAAAATATTTATAAATACAAATAATATTTTTAGTTTTTTTATGGTAATATTAGTTCAGTTTTGTATCTATTAATAGGACATTGGTCATTATATTCATTTTCATATTGAATTTTGATATAAAACCATCAGTTTTGTATCTATTAACAGGACATTGGTCACTAATGTAAATGTAATTTGGTAAATTAAATTCAATATTTGTAATTAAAATAATATATATATTTTAATAAGGTATAATTAATTTTAAACTATAATTAATTGTGGAAATATAAAAAAATAATTACTTTGTTTAAGGTAAAAATTTATTATTGGGGGGGGGGGGTTAAATGAAACATATAATTTTTAAATTAACTTAATTTTTTTTATAAAATATATCTATAGTAGTATTTCTAACCTCTAATTTATAAGTATCTATGATAAACCGTTTTTGACCATTTTGGCATGTAAAAAATATGGGTACACCATTTTCATTCCAACTATTACAAGCAAGACACTCACCTCAATAATAAAAGGCCACCCCTCAATACCCTTATTCACAAATTAAAACCCTTTTTGTGCTGCTAGTACCAACCCAATTAACTTTACAAATTCTCTCCCCTCATCCTAGAAGACATATTTTTTTGTATAAATCCAACCTTGGAAGGCTTTGGTTAAATCCTAAGCAGGTCACCTGATGAAGAGGTAAAACTTTTCAACGAGCATTTTTATTACATTTGTCCCTTTGCTAATTCTAATATTATGAAAACAAGATGATGTAATAAACTCAGTATATTACATATACATACATTCAGTTATAAAATGGCAATGACATACAACTATCCCCACTATAATCAAATGGGTTACAAAATCAAATTTTTTGAGTATGACAGTCTACTGCCTCACGAAACGATGTGATTCGTTTTTCAATAGACACCACTCATGTTTGAGTATGCTAATAGATATAATGTTTATATTCAATATTTATAATATAATCACACATCTTTATCCATTATATCATATATATATATATATATCATTACATTATTTGGGGATACAACGTCACTCGTGTATATGGTAGACTACTGCCTCACGAAGTGATGTGATTTGTTTTTCCCTAACACATTGCATAGATACTAATGAGGGTAAAATTAATGTATATATGATATATAAAATACATAATTATTATATTTATGATATAAATATCATTCTAAAAAATAAAATCTAATTTTATTTTTTACATTGAAAAATGAATACATCGTTTGTGTATGTGTAGATTACCGCCTTAACGAAGTGATGAAACTCTCTTTCATAACCACACCACATGGATGACATATAATTGTATATTTAATTAAATAATAATTGATATAAGATATTATTATCATTCATAGAAGATAAAATATTACTTAACCTCTTTTCTTAATGCTCATTGAAAAATGAAAATGTAACTAATGCGTTTGTACGACCTACCATCTTCAGAATTGTAATGTAGTTCATTTTTCATAACAATATTTAATGATTGGTTTTAAAATAAAAATTTATGCATAGATGTGATAAATATTTCATGATTATTATTCTATATATGTTTAAATAATATCCACTTCGACCATAGTCAACCTACTACAGTCATTTTTGACACATAAACCATATATTGTCAAAACATCTCACATAAATTTAATTAATTTTGTTATGATATATAACATGGTAAAAATAAAAATAAAAGTAATCATAAATTTAAAAAAGGTTCTTATGAAATTAAATATTAAATCTAAACTTATTATTTAGGAATATAAATAATATATATGATGAGTCAATCACAAGATAAGGGATTCTCATCTCAGTTTTACTTCTTTGAGACGTACGCCATATTCAAATATTATTAAATTTATGAGGTGTACATGCTACCAAATTTTTATGTTATATCATAAATTAATTTATATTCATTATATTTTTTGTTTTATATAATTTTATTTCATGAAATCATGTTATAAATCGAAATTTACAAGAGTGATAAGGGATTACTTCATAATGTCACCATTCTACAAGATTGTTTTTGTTCTAGTACACATTGGGAGAATTATTTGATACCTCTACCGTAAACATTTTCCATTTTCTTATACTATGGACATTCATGATTTTTTTCAAGTAATAATACCATTTTATATCTTTGATACTTTTAATTATTAATAATTTTTTAAAAGATAATCTAACTTTATTTCTCTCTTCGGTCAAAAATCAATTTTCTTCCAAAACCATGTTTTCTAAAAATGCTGTAAAAAATATTTCATATAACAAAAAATAATTTATTCAAGAAATTTTTACCCATGTTCTTCTTTAAAAAATTTTTTTAATGTAATATTCTTGTTATTTTCAGAATGAGATAATTTTCTATCCCTTTTAAACTGCATAGAGAATATTCCACTTAATTATTTTGGCATGTATGGAATTACCGCTATCAAGACAGCCAATTTTTGAAACATCCATTTCATGTTTATAAGGTGGTATTTAGAATTATTTACCGAATATTCTATAAATTATTATTATTTAAATGTTATTTCAAAAGAAAATTATTTCTTCAATATTTTACAGATTTTATTGTTTTAAAATCAAACAAGTAATTTAAAAATTAATAATATTTTCCTTAAGAAATGTTACAAGTGATATTTCAAAATAATTTTCCATCTAATATGTCATTATTTGATGTTAAATTTTCATTAAGAGGGATATACTATAAGGATACCATCCTTATTTTTTGTAAATTTATTTACCTAATATTCTAGATAGGGTTTTTGATGAGTCCATGCCTATTTATTCGATGTCTTGGCACCAAACTTAATGGTTTTAGATGTGTTGGAATAAGTCTTGATATTATTATTTTTATTGGAACAATCCTCAACCATATGTTTTAGAAGTCCAAAATTATGATTTCCATTATCGTGAATTTATTTATTGATATTTAATGTTTTTATTCGAACAGTTAGAATATCCATGGTCAAGTTTCAATCTCATGTGACTATTTATATCGTATTATTTGATCATATTTTATTCCTTAAATATTATGCTGAAGATATTGATTAAATTTAATGGGATTAAATTATTTATCATTCCATATTGACTATCCCTTATTTATTGGAAACTTCTACTGTATGATGACCATTACTATGCATTTAAGCTCAGCCCTTTCTTTAGGTTTATTTTTCCTCGTATATGAAATAGTGTATGTTGATTAATATGTAGATATACAACAATGGGAATATTTTAATATAAAAATTAAAAAACCTATCTATTTTATGCATCAAAATATAATGTTAATTTCATGTCTGTATTTAGTCTACCATGAATACCCATCTATTCCGTCCTTTAAGAAGGGACCACTTATATATTCCGTCAATGTAATAAAGTAGACAATAGCTCAAGGATTCTGTGGTCTGGGTCACTAGATTCGGTATCAAAGTATGTTTAGTAGAAAATTTGGGAACTATATTTAGGAAAATGTATATTAGGGAATATATTCCTATGATACAATTTGAGGAAAATTATATTTGAACAACCTCATGTTTTGGTAAGAAACTAATTATGTTGGATTTTCCAAAACATTAATCCCTGCCCGAATACTAAAAGTGGACATGGTTATACAACATATGTACCTAGGGGTAATAAATATGAAATGGGTGCATTGTACTTGAAAAAATCGTTACCTATTTCATGAAAACATCTTTAATACAAACATAATTTGACACTACCTTGGGATATACTTAGGATAATTCTTTTTTTCCTTATAAGCCATTGTATATGATTTGAAAATAAAGATGTACCCAAAGAAAACATCTTTATGATTATGAGATTATATATGTTACGTGTTTCACTAGTACTGTGAATTAAAATTATATTATATATGTTATGATATTATACAGTGTATGCCATTGTTCACTAATGGTTATTAACAGAAGGAGAGATAACTGCATCAATTCCCATACCCCATGTAGGGATTTATCTCTAGGTAATTCCAATGAAGATAGAGGTGGATCTATATTTATAACAAATCAAAAATTAAAAATACTGGTGATAATGACTCAAATAATGAGTGATAAACATTCCCATAAACCGGAACCCACCGATTTACCATGCGTTGTAACAATGGTAGACTATTTAAGGAATCAACAACCGACATTATTCTATGGGACTAAAAATACTTTTTTATTTATTTAATAGACATGTTACTTATAAATGATATTTATCACTCTAGAAATTGGTGAAATTGAAAATTATGCCATTGAATTAAATCATCTCTCAGGATATTCAGATCAATTGTTGTCTTTTATTCAAAACACTATAGATGAAGATGAAATAGAATGCATAAAGTGGATGGATTTATATATAATATTCATGGAATACAATTTTCCTCATGAACAACGTTCAGATATGGAAAGGAATTTCATGATTATAAGACATGATGAATTGGGAAATGATGCTATGTATGAATCCAGCATTATATGGTTAGAAAGGCAGGAAATGGATGATATATTCAATCCAAAGAGAAAAAATAAATTTTTTTATGGGCTTAATACAAACTTCAAAAGAGAACTTGTATCCCAAATAATATCATCATTTAGAGACATCATATCTTTTTCTATCATGACAAAGAAAAAATTATCCATGACTTATGGATTCAAATGGAAGAAAGAGAAGAAGAGGGTTATTTGGAAAAAATGGATAAAATAAAGAAGGGAAATTTAGATTTTACATCTTTGGATATTTAAATATGGAAACACATTATTACATATGTAAAAGTAAAATGAGTATTCGTCAAGTGTGGAAAAAAATGCCACCATTATCCTGATTCTAATGGAAATAAAGAGTCTGAAAACCTACAATGATTCAATTGTAAGGATAGAAGACACTAAGAAAACGAATTCCCCAAGCATAGATGGAAAATACATCAAACGTAGCTATGGGGGGAAGGCCAATATTATGATATTACAATGGAATAAGTAGAGTGACTACAATTATTTCGTATTGGGATCCATGAAATATGGTTTAAATGTATTTTATTAATGAATTTATTGAATCATATAAGGATTTAAATATAGTAGTTTACAATATGTTTTTGAATGAATATGATGAACGGTACTGAAACAAAGAAAAAATTTGAATTTATAGGTAAAAATTCATGGAAGAAAAATGATTGAGGGAGAGATTAACCTTAATGTTTTTTAATGTTGAGATAATGATGATGGGATAAATAGATGATTGACATGGATAATGTAAATTGGATAATACTAACTACCTAGTTACTGATTAATGATAAGTTAGTTTGGGAAATTTAGTGACCTTTTTTATAATGTTATGGATTTTAGAAATTTTTATAAGGATAAAATGTTATAAAATGTTTTAATTTAAAATTTGGGTGAGGTTTTATAGATTAATTTATTACTTCAACACATAGAGATTCTTGTGTACTGGATAACATGTGATAAAACTTTGGCTATAAGAATAACAAGAGATCAAAGGATTGAATGCCAATTCAATTAAGGATATTAAGATATATTAAAAGTAAATTATAGTTATTATGGAATAGAATTTTTTTAAAATTTATTGCTTAGAGTAAGCGACTATTTGGTAATTTTTTTAAGTACAGCAAAATGACAAAATTATGCATATTAAAAAGAATCACATAATGTTGGTATATTTTATTATAATAATATATAGTAAAGGAATTATACAAAATTTAGAAAGGGATATTGAATCAAACAATTTATACTATTATCATCGTATCTAATGAATCAGATGGCCTTTTAAATCATAAAATATTTATGGTTTTTAGGTTCTTAACTTTTTATTGATCTTTCCCTTTCTTATGATAAATGACCTATGTCACTCTATATTTATTTTAATTTTTTTTACATTTCAATGTTTTCATTTACCACATATTTTATCATAATTAAAAACCTACTGATGTGTTATTCTTGATAAAAATTATACATATTCTTATCTCTTACTAAAAATATATTTTATTGACCATTATTTGATATGCCTTTTTCATCAACGGTATTTC
The DNA here is from genome assembly GCA_963277665.1 of Viscum album. Lineage (NCBI taxonomy): Eukaryota > Viridiplantae > Streptophyta > Magnoliopsida > Santalales > Viscaceae > Viscum > Viscum album. The sequence continues at coordinate 2,070,850,308 of OY728140.1, forward strand.
CAAATCTCAAACCCTTGATTACTGAGATCAATTTTGAATTGCGATGACATAATTTATTTATATTGGGGAAAATATTACCCAATAATATTTTAAAATAAGAACACAATTTTTGATAGTGTGTGTGACACAAAACACCAATATTATAAGAAAATATATAACCCGATAATATATTAAATATCTATTTTTATGTAATTTTCAACTCTTTGATATCTTGGAGAACTTTCAAACCCAAATCATAATGAACCACATAATAGTATAAAATTATATCATAGTCAATATATTAAGGATTGTTAATAGTAATAAATAAATTATGATAATATGGTTTTCTTATTTAATAAAAATAATATAATAATCATTTAAAATATTAAGAAGTGTTTTCGGGTAAACATAATTGTTTTCTAAAAGAGGGTTTAGTCACGCATTGAACACATAATTTAACATTACAATTTTACCATATTTATAAAATTTATATGAAAAAATAAAATTAATTTATGAAATCATAATATAAAAATTATATTAGGTTGTTTTTTCTATATTTTTATGAAATCATCCATTTTTTTATGTTTAGTGAAAAATAATGATTTTTTTTTGAAAAAACAGCATTTTCATATAGATTATGTACAAGGTTAAATTATATATTGAATTTGTTTTAAGGAGAAATTATTTCAATTATATATCAATTAATATTATTTAGTTAATTTAAATAATTTTCATATTTATTTTTTTATAAAAACTTTGTAATCTTTTGATGACTTTCTCTTTAAAACCCCACATTCTGATCACGTCTACAGGATTAAAATTAAACTAAATTTTTACACTTCTGTGAATGGAATTGGTAAAAATATACTCTATGTTATAAATAAAAATAATTTATATTTTCTAATAAGGAAAAATTAATTTTCTATAAATATTATTATTGAAAATAGTAATAATTAATTACCATGATTAAAGTAAAAATGGATTATCTGGGATAGATTAAAAATACAAAAGCTAAATTGAATTATAACCTTTATAAAACTTATTTAATGGAAATATGTATAACCTATTATTTACAATTCTAGGGAATAATCATTTTTTGACCCTCCTTTCAAGTTAAATACATGGGTACAACTATTTTCCTCTCCGAAAATTATAAGTGTGCCACTCACCATCAGTATAGAAAGCCACCCCTCACTACTCTTCTTCACACTGTCAAACCCCTTTGGTTTTTACACACCCTACCCAAATAAATTCCTGGAATCCTAACCCTAATCCTAAAATCATTATTGATTTTCATAATTTCATCCAACTGAGGCATTGGTGAAAACCTATTGAGGTTACCATAAGAAGAGGAAACATTATTTAATGAGTGTCTATATTTTATTCCTTCCTCCACCTCCTTCAATTACTATTGAAACATGAATTTATAGTATTATAAATATCTTAAATATACATATATTCATTTATAATAATTTAATGACTTATAAAAACCCCCACATCCATAAAATGGGTTACAAAATCATCATTTGTGTGTACAGTGAACTACCACCTCACAAACTGATAACATTCAATTTTCCAGTACTACCTCTCATGGGTATGTACGATGATGGAAATAAAGTATATATATATATTTTTTATTTTTATAATATAATTATTCATATGTAGTTGTTATATGAAATATATCATTTTACATTCCATTCTATAGGGGATATGATAACACCACTCATGTGTATGGTGAACTATCACATCACAAAATGATGTGATTCATTTTTCAATAATGATTTACATGGAAGGTAATAAGGATAATTTTATTTAATAAATTTTATATTAGTGAAATAATTATGATATTATTTATATATGTTTCATTCTTAAATTATAATATATAATTTTTCTTTTTACAATGAAAATTGATAACGTCGTTCGTTTGCATGTGGACTACCGGCTTCAAGGAGCGATGTAAATCTCTCTCATTAATACATAACATAGATGACATTTGATATTATATATAAATAACTAATATGTTATATATTATATTATGATACTTTTTAAAGATAAAATGTTGTGAAGCTTCTTTAAATAATGATCATTAAAAAATAGAAACATTACTTATGGGTACATATGACCTACCATCTCCATGATTGTAACATAGTTAATTTTATCATAAGCATATTTCAAAATTGGTTTCAATATTATAATTTATGTATAAATATAATAAATATTTTATGATTTATGTTCTATATATGTCTAAATAATTACCACATTTACCATATTCACCATACCAAAGTCATTTTTGAAAAAACATTCCAATATCAGAAAAACATATGATATTAACTGAATTAATTAATTAGTAATAAATTAAATTGTGATTCTATAAAAAAGTAAAAATATATAAGAAAAAATTATTTTTGAAAGTAAATAATTTAAACAATTTTATTATTGAGGAAGATAAAAAAATTTCATGATGATTTAGACTCTAGGTAAGGGGTTTCTCGCATCATTATTACTTCTGTTATACATACACCATATTCACCACTTATTTATTTTGGGTGGTATATATAATTACTATTTTATATTTAATATCTTGAATTCAATTAACTTCATGGTATTTATTGTTTTAGTTAAATATATTTCTTCTAAGGAGATTATGACTTGACTTTTACCAAAGTGGTAAGGTTTTATTTCACCATCTCATAATTATCTGGGAGTTTTTATTATTGAGGTCTCCCATGGGGGAATTATTTTAAATTTATGTCTTTAATTAGGTGTGTTTTATTATCCTATGGTTATACATTAAAAATTTCAATTAGTGGTACCATTTTCCTCTCTTTGGTACTTAAAATTATTAAGAAATTATTTTAATGATAATCTTACTTTACTTTTCTATACGGTTGAAATTTTTTTCTTCCAAAATAGAGTTTTATAAATTTTTCTTGAAATTTTTAGAATTATCTAAATGATTAATTAATTACATTTATACCCATTTTTAACTTTAAAAAAATTGGTTTAAAGGAATCTTCTTTTCTTTTTTCTGAATGGGTAACCCTTCTATCCATTATTATGTGAAAAAGGAATGTTTTTAACTAATATGGAATATATAGAATTTTATGCTGTCATGATTGACATTTATTCAAAGCATCCTTTTAAATTTGACAAGGTTATTTTTAAATAATTTTTTTTATAAATATTCTGGAAATTCATTTTTTTTAAAATTTATTTTCAATGAAAATGACTTTGTTAATATTATACTGATTTTATATTTTTAAAATAAAATGGTTATATTAAATGAAAGGTAATTTTCTTATAGAAATGTTGCAACAGATATTTCAAATATAATTTTCCATCTAAGAAGACTTTATTTGATATTACTTGAGATTTAATGGGTATATACTGTAATGATTCCATCTATATTATTTATCCAGATGTTTTTTTATCTTTTTGACTAGGGATGTACTATATTTGTACAATTAATTATAATCTAGATGATTTATGATTATGTTTATTGATTGATGAATTTATTTACATTTTTTATTCTATTTTGAATATGAATGTTTATGTTGATTATGATTCACCCATTTCATATGAAGAATGATTAGGCCATGTAAGTGAATAGAGGTGCCAGATATGGCCCCTTGATACATCACTATGAATCATGAGACAAACTAGATATGGGTTTGGATGAAGAATTACCCAATTGTATAAATGTAATAGAATAAGACATCGTTGAATTATATGTCTTCGAACAACCATCAACAATATTATATTTCTTATCTAAAAGCATTGCAGTATGTTTCAGATGTCCCAAAAAATGAATTTCATTATTCGAAATCCAAATATTGATATTCCATGTGATTATTTGATTTGTTAGAATATCCATGGTCATTTTTTAAAATAGTTTGTCTATTTATATGTATTTATTTTAGAATCTTTTTGTTAAGCCATATTATCCTCATGTTATTGATTAAATTAAATTTGTTTCAGTTATTTTTCATTCTCTATTGATTATTCCAAATCTATTCATATCTTTAACTATACACATACCCTTATAGAGAATCTAAGCTCACCTCTAATTATGTTTTATTATCCATAGGGTAAATAGTAATTTTTTGATTAATATGTAGAGATATAATAAGGGGATTAATTGAATTCAAAAAAAATATACATTTATTACTTTTTATTTTAAAATATAATTTTGATTTAAAGTATGTATCAATTCTAACAATACTACTAAAATGTTTGGCCCTTTCGAATGTGATTCCATGTATATTATTCCAATTTAATAAGATATACAATGGATCTGGGACACTGTAGTTGAGGTTTCTAAAATGGTGAAGTAAGTGTTGACACATTATTTAATAGATGTGTTTTTCAATTTACAATTAAAAACAAAGGGAGGTAAATGATGTAAGTTGATACTCTAGAATATTTCATAAATTATAGAGTGAAATGTGAGAGGAATGTTTTGTATAATATTTATAAGTCATCCATGAAATATAATATTCATTTTAATTAATTATATAAATATTTCATAAAGTATAATGACTTGGAATGTGATAATTATTGGATAAATTTATAAAGGATAATGGATTACTTTTTTATGTAGTGTGCTATTTGTTATTATTTATTAAATAATGTTTAAAACTCACTTAAACCTGAAACAATATCAAAATAATTTAAAGGAATATGTTGGGTGATAAAAAAGAATGTGTTTTTTTATTATTTAAAATTATTAATGAGTGAAGAGTAAAAATATAGTTTTTTGTTTTATACAATACCTGGGATATTCTTCTTGGAAGTTGATGACACAATTTTATATACATTTTGAGATCAATCATTCAGTTTTTTTTGATAAAATTAGTATATTTGGATGAATTTAATATATTCATATGTTTAAGGATATACCATTATTATTTTAACCATTGTGTTATAATAGTGAATCATTTAAGAATGAATGATACCCTATTGTTCCAATGAAATAGTGATCTATTATGAATAGAAAACCTTGTAAATAATTGTGTTCATTGTGGTTATGTGTACTTATAAAATAACTCATTCAATAAAATTGATTAAAATTATCAAATTTACTATTAGATTATAATTTTTTATAAATATTAATTAAGATTCAAAAATACTAAAAAATATGGTTATTTATTATATAAATCATAAATTACATAAATTCATTGATTTATCCCCTCCCAGTAAATACTTATGGGAGATCTCTACAATTACTATCCATGCTTTGTTTTTTATTACATATAAATATTTTATAGATATTTAAATTTGAATATATATATTATTTTCTATTTTAACACTAGATTTTAGTTATACATTTTGATATACATCATGAATTATATTAATTAAATAAATATATAATGTGTTCATGTATTGAAATTAAAAATTACAATTCCCAAATAGTGAAAGTATTATTTGGAGAGACCACATTAAATTGGAATGATACAAAGAATAATAGTATGATCCTTAAACACGGATGACACTCACAAATTGAGAAATGGTCTGAAATGATAGATTTCATTTATACATACAACCATTAGGAGTGAATGTAGTACTTATTATAACATATTGACTTAATATTATTTCTAAAGGTATTGCGATGGATTTTGTTGATAAAAAGAATATTGAAATTGATGATCATGAGGGAAATTGTATATTTTCCTAACTTTTGAAAGTAGACTCTATAAATTTAATAGGGGACATGTTAGTGATTTTTTTTGATAAACTATATAAACTATATTTAGGGATTGTTAGAGTCAAGGAAGTAATCATTTAAATATAGTATACCCAATTTTGAAGATATATACTTAAAGTATAATTTTTAAATGGGTTATTCAATATGGTGAATGATATTTGGAGCTCTATAATAGTTTTTAAAATATTTCGAAAGGATCTAACGGTTTCTGAAAAATATCTTTTAATTTTACAATTTATTCTTGATATAAATAATTCATCTATTAGTGATTTTAATTTGAATTCAGTTCCACTAGAGTAATTTCTTATTAATTTTATATACTGTAAATGTGGAATATTTAAATAATATAATAATGGGTGAGAAATAAATTTATTAAAAATACCTGAATATTTATAATACTTTAATGAAGATAAAAAAAAGATGATGTGATGTCTGTTTTGGATGAATAAATTATTTTTTAAAATTTAATCTCACTAATATAAAAGAATTACTAAGATGGAAAAGGTAATAATCAGGGTAAATTAACATTGAAATATTTTATTTTTAGTTTTAATGAGAACCTTTATATTTATTTACAAAAGTCAATGGAAGAAGTTAGTGAAGACAATGATGATTCATTAAGGAAATAATCTTGGAAGAATAATTAAAATCTCATGAAGCTTATGTATCCTTCTAAAATAAAGGAAAAAAAATTAAAAATTAAAATAATAATAATTATTTATAAAAAATAAATTAATTAAAATGTGTTGAAATCATGAATTAAGTTAAAACTTCATGTGAAATAATTTAAACTTTGTAAACTGAAATGGTGAATGATGAAGATATTTCAAGTGATGAATGTGGTTGTGAGGATCGATAATAAAAAATAAAATTTACGATGTTATGGTATTTTCAAAAAATAATTACATGTTTTTAATGTAGGATAATGAGCCAAATATAATTAAGAATGATTCTTAAAACTCTAATGAAATTTATTCTATCCGTACTGAAAAGAAATTATTAACGATTATTGAAAATTGGATGGTGATGTAAGACAAGGTGAAGATAATGAAAGATTTGATGAAAGGTAATATTATAGAGACGTAAAAGGAACATTATATTATTGAATAGAATTTAGTAGAGTTATAAATCTATTTGAATAAATTCATGCTCATGATAAAAAATTATTTGCAAGAAGATAGAGAGTGTTTGATGAGAAATATAATATTTTATAAAGATTCTATTAATCATGAAGATTTTATTTATCATAAAATTCATTAATATAGTATAAATATATGTTTGGGTTATGCGTAAGATGAATACTAGTAACTATTTGAAATAATTGACGTAATGTTTATTCCCTCAAAAGTAGAATTTCAGAATTATTTAAAATTTAGAAATGGGGACATGATGGAGAATATTATACTAATGGATAAAATAAAAATTATAGAATAATATATAATAATTATTGTAACATGTAAAGAAACAAAACATTATATTGGTTTTCATAATAGATCCCTTATTAGTCACAAAGAAATTTGAAATTTAGAAACTATTACAATATAGTCAGTAAGTAGATTCTGAATGAACATATGTTTTTGGATTTTTTTCTTCGGGTGGCTTTGGAAATATTTTAAGGATATTTTGGTTGAATATTATACATTTAATGAAATTATATAATTTTTTATGTACACATTTTTTTGGTGATGAATCATTTTGAGAGAAGAAAAGTTCAGAGAGAAACTACTAGTTCTAAAATTGAAATGAAGAATCAATGAAAAGTTTTGAATCATGCTTGTGAAAAAACTGATCAGTTAGGTCACTTGGGTAAAAATTTCATTAATATTTTTACAACATATCTTAGTACAAATAATAATCATATTTTTTAAATTATATTAAAAAATGTAATGTTGGACATAAATGTGGCATAAGTTGTGTTGATGAAATAAAAAACTATAATAAATAGATACATGATAACAAGTTTTCACCCCACATGATATGGGTTATTAGAATACCAATTGTATTTTAGTAACTTAATAAAATATCCATCAAATTTATTAATAATGGACCACAATAAATCTGTAATATAATTTCAAAGGATATTTGTGAGTTGTTGAAAATAAAGAATATTCTCTTCTTTTAAGATTTAAAACACACCATATATAGTGTTTCAAAACTATAAATGGAATTAAATGAAGATATATTTAAAATATATATTTTTAGTGAAATTATTGAATGGTTCATGTGTTATTAATTTAGTAAAGTGTCCTCATGTTCATTAATTTCAAGTGGGATAAGATAAAAATTACAAATAATTGAGCATGATGGGGGGGGGGGAATGAGTTATGGCATAGATCACTTCACCATATTGGATATAATCACATGTAAAATTAGAATCATATATTTTATCACAACATGAATTCAGGGTATTTCTTTTTTTAAACATATTTAATATCATTAACAGCTTGCGCTGTATGAAAAGTTGAGTTAAAACAAACCACTGTCTATTATTATGCAACCATTATGACCTAAAGCATAAAAATAGTATCTATGAATAATTCCACATAAATTATAAAAATTATATGGTTTACACAATTAAAATTTAAATTCATTGTCAATAAAAATAAATAATTCATTTGAAATTAAAGGAAATATATTTTTTAAAACTATTTATTTGTTTGAAATATAATTTTATCTTAAAAAATTTAATTATTCACTATTGGTGAATTATTTTAATTAAATTTGAATATTTTACATTCCAAATTTTATTTACTATACACTTATTGTTTTCACAGGGCTAAATTAAGAAATATTTCACGTTCTACGCTTCAAAACAATATTTTGCAAAAAACATTTTTCATCAAGGTCTGTGCAATTATTTTAAAACTAATATTTAAAAAATTTAGATAATGAATATTGAATAATGGATTATATATTTATAATTATGAGTTTATAAGTTAGTAAATAGTTCTCTTTTATTTTTCATCAGTATGAATAGTAACAATGGCAAAATTTATCACCTTGGTTAAGGGAAAATTGGGTTAATCTAGGTTAAAAATTAGTAATAAGGTTATAATAATTCATATTAATTCTTAATGGAAGTATTAAATTTGGCCCTTATAATATTAGGATGTAACTTTATATACTCAATGGAGACTTGTTCATGAAAATGAAAAATATAATATTTTAATTAAGCAATGTTTTAAAATACCAGTCTTTTAGTTTTAAATTAAAATTATGGATCCACATAGGGAGAAAACCAAGTATTATTTGAATCCCTATTTCAATTTGGTTAGAAAATAAATTATTTTCCTGGTGATAATTTATTTACTATTTTTATTAATTTCATAATCACCTTAAAATTTTGTACCACACTAATACAATATCTATTAATTTTACAAAAAACTAAAATAAATTATATTAAATATATTAAAGGTGGTTTAATTTTAGTGATTTATTGGGCTTCGTGAATTGTTTTACATAAAAATGACATATGAGTAACATTTAAATGAATTATATTAGATATAAAACTTTTTATTAAGGTATTTTAAGTCAAATTAATTGAGAAGTGTCAAAATTAATATTAATGATAATTTATCAAAATAATATTTTATTAAATTATTTAAAAATAATTAAAATCTTGAATATGGAAACATGGTATAATATATGGTATTAAGTATCTTTTAGTTTCCATTTATTTGTAAATTGATTCCTTATTTGTTAAATTATAAGCCTTTAATATTTATAAATATGTTATCATAGTGAATGTTAAATCCGTTAATTAAGGGGTTAAACCAAATGATATGGTTTACATAACCACAGAAACCTCTGAAAAGTTTATTATTTGATGATATATTATTCATATCCAAACAATGTTTTTAATATCTATATATTTGGAAGTATTTGGGTTAGATGAAAACTTTAATATAATTTAATCTTTTCAGACATTCCAATAGTTTCCCTCACAATAGTTATAAAGGGCCACCCATTCAATCACTTCATTACACTACTATGAGAAACATAACTCAAAAAATTCCTAAAAATTACTCTTATAAACACCATTATACAAGAAATAAAGGTTTAGTTTCTTTAAAATGACCTACCCTCGGCCCTATAAGATAGGATCTAACAGAATTATACAGAAGAAGTGGTAATTGTCTTTACCATACCCTTCATGTTTATTTCTTCTTATACCCCGTCGTAAACTATTGTTACCATAATAATATAATAAAAATGTATAATAAAAAATATTATATTTATTTATTGTTATATTAAAACCATATTTTATCACTTTTATTTATTAAGAAAAGTGAAAACATTGCTCATGCAAATATATGGCTTACTTTCTCCACGTAGTAGTGCAATATGTTTTTTTCATAGTTTCACTTAGATGGTTATAAATTTGGAAGTAATTAACAAATATGATATCTAAGACATAAATATGTTTCAAAAATTACCCCATATATACCCTCTTACCTTCTAGTCCGTTGGAAAAAGAGAACGTCACTCGTTCGTACGTTGGGACTACCACCTCCACAAAGCGACAAGACTAGTTTTTCATTTATGATTTTCATGGATGCTATTAAGGATATAATTAATGAAATAATATGATATATATGATATAATAATTATTCTATAATGATTAATTATCATTCATATTTATTTCATTCCATCGTTGGAAAAGTGAAAATATCGTTCTTGTGTACGTACAACCTATTTTCTCCTTGAACAGTGTAATTCATTTTCCTACACAAAATTTAAATTATTAATATTAATAAATATATAATTAATATTATATATATAATAATAAACGTATTTTAGATTATGGAACCTTGTTAAATCATAAATACAAAAACTACCAAAACCAAACATAGATTAAAAACGAATTAATTATTGCCCAAAATAGTGATTTTTAAGAAAGAATAGTCAACAAATGTCTGATATAATATTATAAGTAACTCATAACTGGTATGATATATATATTTGTTGTACTAGAATATATATATAAAAAATATATATTTATTATATTTTATATTTGAACAGGTACAAAGGAAATCATAATCAGCAGAAGGGCTTATTTCACAAACTCTTCATTATTCGATATTTTTTATGATTAAGTACCCAGTAGGGTAATATTTTTCTTCTATATCCATATTTTCCTTAATATTTTTTTAAAAAAAATATTAAAATTAAACTCCAATTATTTATTGAATAAAATTTATTCATTTTTTATTTTTTTAATCTATTTTGAAAGGAGTATTTTTTCTTTTTTGAATGGGGTGCTTTTTACCCTTTTTAAAAGAATAAGAAAATATTAATTTTTTATCTTATAAGACATGAAAGAATTTTCCCACCATCATTAATAATATTTTCATTCAAAATTACATTTAAATATCACATGGTTATATTCAAGTAAAAACATTCCCTTCATATTTGTGAAGTATTGAAAATTAGTGATCTCAAAGTGAAAAGGGTATTTTATTAAAAAATATCCAATTATATTTTTAAAGAATTTTCATCCATACCAACATTATTTCTTGAATATTAGTATTAATTAGGTTATTATCTTATGAAATCATGTACCATATTTTATGGGATGGTTTATGATCAATTTTACCGGGGATGTAATATTTTAACATTAATCATCATATTAGTCTAGAGGGTTTATTATTTTGTTTATTAATTTTTGTAATTATGACCATTTCATATTCTATTTTAGATATGAATGTTTATGATATTTATATTTCACCCTATTGATATTAGTAATTCATTAGTCATAGTGATTGGTGGGGCCCCATATAACGCCTTTTTGTATCGGCCAGTATCATGAGAAAAACTATATTGGGTATTTGCTGAGGCCTTACACATTTATATAATAAATCTTGGAAATTGGTCTCAATTGTATGTTTATGATGTCTAGAACTATACATTTCCCCAATATGAGATTATTTATTTCATTTCCATGTGATTATTTTATTTGTTATGATCTCTGTGGATAATTTTGATGAACATGTAATTAATTATATCGAATTATTTTATCCTGTTTAATTCCCATAAAATTATTATTCATTATTATGTTGTAAACTAAATGGAATGCTTTTCAGATATTTACCATAGTTATTTTTATACCGTATTTATTAATGTTATCTTTCACTGTATACAAACCCTTTCTGATCATCAAATATCACCCCGTTCGTATTTTTATTTTTCCGTAGGATGCTATGAAGTGTATTATGTTTGATATTTATGGATATCCTAAAGGGAATAATGGTGTACTTGAAGAGAATACAATGTTCTATTTTTTAAAATATAATATAATATTCAACTATGTATCTCATTTTTACAATAATACTAAATTATTTAGTCATTTAGTTTGTGATTTATTGTATCTAGTTCTAATGTAATAATGTTACCACTGAATTTAGTCTACTACGGCTGGGGTATTTATAGTTGGTATTAGAGAATTTTTAGTAGAAATATTGGTAACTAGATTTATAACATCATATATTATGTAACATAAACCACTGATAGTCTTTGATAATATTATTAAAGAGACTTGGATAATTGTTATGTGATCTTTCATACATAAATTTTTAATTTATTTTATGTGATTAACTAGTTTTGAAATTATAAATAATGATTCAGAATCTAATCTAGTGTATATTATTTTATTGAAATAGTACTTTGAGGAAGAATCTGTCTGATGCGGATTCTCTCCAACCTGATAGGCAGGCGATGCCCTAGCGGCTATGGTGGCTTCGGGGGCCCCTCCTCCTCTAGGAGAGGGGACTCAACACTAGGATCTCAGTGCCCAGTCTTCTCCAAATGCGACCCTACTTCTCTTCCCCAACATCAATGTTTCTTCCAAAGGTCCTTGGAATCGTCCATGGTCAACTGGTTGTCTTTATTGTTTTTCAAGAATTAATTGATGCTTCTTCGCTGCTCTTTACGACCCTAGTGGTGACGTTCGTTCGACGTTGACCTCTGGTGGAGATGGTTTATAGGTATGTGAATGAGGAATGGGGGTTTAGTCAACATGTGGTTGTCGACCTCCTTGGGTTGAGACAAATTTTATTACATTGTGCGGATGAGGAAGATCTGGTGCTGGCATAGTCGAGATTTGGAAAATCTCTTTGTGGATTTCATTTTCGTATTCATCGCTGGTTGTTCGACCTTCACATGAATCATGAACCCTCCATGATGGTGATTTGGATTCAACTTCATGTTATCTCCCTGCCCATATAGAAATTAGCCCTTATATGATCAATTGTAAATTCCATTTGCTGCTTCTTGTGCACTGATTGGGGGAAATCTACCCACAAGCATCCAATCTTGGTGCTCATTTGTGTTGAAATGGTACTCTCAAGCCCCCCTCCAAACATGGTGTGGATTATTATTGATGGAGAATATAGGTACACCCAATATATTGTTTATGAATCATGGAAGTAGTTTTTTTCCTCTTGAGTTAGGCAAGGGAACTTCTATCTCTATTGTCGAAAAAGGGTTACAAGTGTGAGTCTAGTTGAACATCTTGTGATGCCCACAGAGATTCTAACTCTGGTTGTGATTGGTTAGGCTTTTCCTTTTCACATGTCCAGATCAGCAGTGACCGAGAAGAGGTCATGGGATGTCTCAAGAGATACAGGACATACACTCCTATAGACCTCCACTGCTATGGTGACTGAGAGTGCCCATGAACCTTTGGGAAATAAGGAAATCTGGAAGGTTATTCCCCATGCAGAGGTACCTCCAGGTTTGTGGTTTGGATGTTATTTAGGCGCAGTGAAGATAGAAATCCATAATATTCTAGAGCCACTAATTTCAGATGTTTTTTCTCGACTGAGAAGGGATTTGGGTGTTTTTTCTTTGTCAAGTGGATCGTGGGAAGCATCTCAGGATTGTGAGGTTGGCCATGGGGAGAGGTTCCCCCAACTAGATGGTATTTTAGATAGAAAACCACAATTCTCTTGTAGAACTACCAATGATGGTGCACAAATGGAATTCATTCTTATTATTGGTGGACAGATTCACAGTGCGGTTTGGGAAGACACAAATAAGAAATCAAAGTACATGGGCCCCGGATTTGAGTATCCTAGAGGATCAGATTTACCCAATTAGGTCTCAAAGAATAGTTCATCTGATGGTGATACAGTGAAGTAAGGTGGAATGGATACTCTTTCTCCTAACCGTTTCATAGTGTTGGAAGGAGAAGAGCACCATGTAGAAAAGGGAAGGTATGTATAAGTGGCTAATCTTGGAGATATCATTACCTCGTATCTGGAGGGCTCACAGGAGGAAGGAGATTCAAACATGAAGTCCCCTTTTGAGACAAAGGTATTGGGACTTAAAGTTGAATACGTTAGATTCTCTTAAAATAAAGGTAAAAACATCATCATTGACACAGAAGGGTTCATAAAGCACTCTTGGAGGCCGCAGAAGAAAAAAGACTACTTTTTTTAACTAGCCCTCCAGTCACCAGCTCCTCAAGCAAAAGGAAGATTCCTCAAAAGTCTCCCAAGTAGACGAGGAAATATTCCGCAAAATAGCTTAATCAATCTGAAGGGGAATCATTTATCATTGACCTGGCAGATGCAAGAAAGGAGATGATTGAACCAAATATTCCTCAAAGCGGGAGTGAATTGATGGAATGTGACTAATGGGAAACCATCATTGATTATAATGAAGAATTATCAGATTAGAGTTTGGTGGTCATCACTAAGCAAGTGAAATTTGATAGGCTGGTGGGGAGGCGATTCCAAGACAACCTTTCTAAGGAGAAGGGTGCATGGGGACATAAACAACATGGACTTGTTTTCACGTTGATTCAATAGATAGAAGATTACAATGGAAGAGATCATAAAAAAATGGGACAAGATGGTTTATAGTTTTGAAAACCTCCTCAATGCTGATCGGGATGATAAGGATCCAGAACTCCAATGGAATATACTCAGAGGTAAGGTCTCTAAAAGGATAAAATTTCAACTCATAGATTCTACTATTTCATATCATGTTGTTTGATTATATCCTATGTTTCGACTGGTTTTTCACTTTTCACTAAAAGTGTTTTCATAATTAAAAATATATTTTGATGGATTTACATAGAGGAAGGAATGAAATTCATATAAATTCATTCAATCCTTGTAGAGATTCCCCTCATAATAAATACAAATAAGATGGAGCTAGAGACATATTTTTTAACTATATTGGGACAACAGACTCAAATTATGACCAACAACCCTGCATGTATAGGGAATCTTGTTAATCCATTGTGTGTTGTAAATATTTTAGACCATTTCATGCATCAATACCCTCCATAATTCAATGAAAGTAAAAATCAATTTTAATATGTACAATTGACATTTTTCATAGATAAGATATTTCTTTGATTATGATGTAATGATTGGGAGATGGTTGTTTTGGATGTTTATCTTCTCTTATTGGATTCATATCAATGGTGGTAAATGATTCAAAAACAAAAAGGATTAGGAGTAAATAGGGATCATGTAATGAAAAAATTTCAAGTAACTTTTCTTTGAATAATATATTCCTCATGAATAATGATTAGATATAGAGAGATAATTATGAATCTAATAAAAAAGGTAGATGGATATGATCCTAAATATGAATCCAACATTAAAAGGTTACCACAAAATGTTGTATACAACATAAATAATACAAAGTGAAATATTGAATATTTTTTATTGGATGAAAACAATACTTTAAAGGGAACTAGTCTTACAAACATTCTCATCATATGAGGATATAGTATAATGTGCTATTAAGACATCGATGGAATTCAAAAATTATTATGGATTTAATGGAAAATAAGACAAGTAGAGGTATGCTACGTACTATAGAAATGAAAATAAGACAATTGGGAATAAATGAATGGTGGAAATTCCAACATGAAATTAATGATGAAAGAAAAACCATGTTAAATGATTACTAGTAATGGATGTTTTATACAAGTGTTGAGATAAAGGCCACCATGCTCATGATTGAATGGTAATAAGGGATGCTTCCAATGTTTAATAATTTAACTATATGGATATGAAACACTATTATAATGAAATCCATGTACTTTAGGGTGTTTTCCCTAGAAAAACACAAGGTACAAATCCCAAGCTTGTGTGATCGCAACAGTTGAGGATACAGTTTCTAATGATATGGTTATAGATAAATTAATCTTATCATATAATTTGGGAAATTATTTCATCGATTATGGATAATCACATTATATTACAACTACAATTTTTTCTATAAAAATTAGATATTTACATAGGACAATAGGATGAGATTTATTATTCAAGAATCCTAGTGGAAGTCTCACTAAACTAAGATGTCCCAATTATTTACCATTACAACAAATAAGTGTTCTTTATTTTATTGAATTTACTATTATACTCATGTTGGATCTTGATGTAATCTTTAGTATGTATAGAAATTCAAATATAATGAAAAATATTATTTCATAGGCAAGGAAATTATGATTCATGACAATCATATAGAATTTCTTATCATTATAAGGGGAAAATCATTAGAGTCATATATAGATCCACCCAAAAATGATCTTCGGAATGATATTTTAGTGAATAATAGAAGACAAAATCTATAAATTGAAAAGGTAATAATCAAATTTAGGATGTACCTATTGTTTCATATTTCATTGATGTACTCCAATAGAAATTCCTTGAACACCCACTAGAGAGTGAGATTGAGTTTTCCATTGATTTAATACTTAACGGATTTCATATATCGAAGAATCCCAATTAAATGACCAATATATAATTGTTTTAATTGATGAAATAACTAGATGATTTGTGTAATAAGAGATTTATATCCTCTAGTGTTTCAACTTGGCGAGAAACTATTCAATTTATTATTAATAAAAAGTAATCTATTTTAATATGCATTGATTATATGTAAATCAACGATATTACGATAAAGAACCATTATCTTCTTCCTTGTATTAATGGATTATATTATTTACGTCACAAAGATCAATATTTTTCAATGATTGAAATTCGTTATAGTTATTATCATTTGGCAGTAAAGAAGAATTATATTTAAGAGAAGGAATTTCAAATGAGGAATAGGCATTATGAGTTTATAGTATGACCATTTGGACTAAATAATTCACCCTCTATTCTAATAGAACTAATGAATAGTTTATTAAAGGAACATAATGATGAATTTTTTTTTTGTGGAATTCACTGAATTTATCTTAGTGTTCTATAATATCTATAAGGACAATGAGATTTAGTCTTGGATCACTCTCAATACATATAGAAAAAAATATTTATATGTGAAATTTTCCAAGTGTGAATTTTGTCTTAAAGAAATTTCTTTTTAAGGAAATATTTTTTCTAAGGATGGATATTATTTGTCCCTATATAATGAAAGGAAATAGAAGAATAGAATACACCAATGAAAATAACTAAGGTACATAGTTTCATTGTTATTACATGTCAATATCGATAATTCATTTAAAAGTTTTCCTCATTATCTCTTAAAGGGATTATGTTTATATGGAAAATTTTGTTGTGAAGAATGTTTTGAATAATGGAAGAGGAGATAGGGAAATTATCCTATATGAATATTTTATCTTAAGATGATTATTTTGTGATATATAGTTATTCATTGAATAATATTCATGGTTTTTTACTTATACATAATGATAATGTTATTTTTTATGAATCTAGAATGTTAATGAATCATGAATAGAACATTCCCACTTATGATATTAAGTTAAAAGCTATAATATTTTCTTTGATGATATGTATTCATTGTCTATATAGTGAGAGATGTGAAATATGAACTAACCATAAGAACCAAAAATCCATATTTTCACAAAAAGAGGTCAATACAAGGAAAAGAAAATACATCGTATTACTTAAGTTTTATGATTTCTGGATACACTACCACCTATGGAAGGAAAATAATGTATTGGATGGATTGAGTAGGAATGATTATGGAGTTCTTACCAAATTGAGGATCCACATGGAATCTATGTTCATTGATTTAGTTGGGATTAATTTTGAAATTATAATGGAAGGGGGAAAATCATTATATTTTCAAATGACATCCAACCCATCTTCATTTGAAAAGAAAAAAAGGTCATAGATTAATAATGAGAAACTAAAGAAAAATAAATTCTTTATGTAATCGAAAATTAGTTGATTTTTTATAAGAATATGGTTATATGAAATTTCAAAAGAGAATTTGTGTTAAATATAAAGCGAATCTAAAGAGGAAATTATTTTATGATGATCATATCACAAATTTAACATTAAAACTTTTCATCACCAAGTTGTATTAAAATTTAATGGAACATTTTTGGTAGAATAATATAAATTGGGAAATTAGGAATTATGTGTCAAGATGTTTGTTTTATTTAATTGTAAAGTAAAAGAGACATCCTCCTTGAGTATTGATGTAAACTATTACTATTCCAACATGGAAATACGATGAAATTACTATATTATTTATCATTTTATTTCATGATATACTGATAAAGAATTATATGATATGATATGGTTTATTACTAATTTATATTAGAAATATACACATTTCCCAGCTATAATAAGAATATTTTCCTAGGTAGTGCCTTTCATGACTCTATATTAATAAATTTGGAATACTTCATGGTATACATCATTCAATTGTGTCTGATCGTAATCTATGATTTATATAAAAATTCAGGAAAAGTAATTTGAAGACTCTTGATACTAAAAATCATTTTATTAACATTTATCATCCTCGTATACATGGGAAATTCTAAAGGACAATAAAAACATTAGAAGACATGTTGAGGTGATTCTCACATGACTTTGAAGGTGTTTTTTATTAGCATTTTCCTTTTCTGGAGTTTTCTTATAAGTATGCATTCCATTCGAGTATTCAAATGACATTGTATGATGTATTATATGACAATAGGTTTCATAATACATCTTTTTGGGATGAATTTGGTGAGAGGAAGCTTGTATGCCTATAAATTTTGAAAAGACATTGATTGAGGTAAATACTTTCTGAACCCATATTAATGTAGCTCAAGTAGGAAAATGGTATTTTCTGATAACTAGTGGAATGATTAAGAATATAAAGTTGGAGATTATGTTTTCTTGAAGTTACCTATATGGAAGGGTTTTATAAGATCCAATAGGAAAGGAAAACTAAGACCTAGGTACATTGGATCTTTTTAATACCTAGAATGCATTAGAGCTCTGACTTAACATTTAGAAATTCCACATAGCCCTTTTAAAGCACATGATGTTTTTCATACCTCACTGTTAAGAAAGTATATGCCATAACTGACCACTATGTTCACCTATGATTAAATATAATTCAAAACTAATTTACCTTACTATGAATATACTATCTAGATTCTGGACACTAGAGAACAAGGGTTAATGAATTAGATTACTTGGTAGGTAAAGATACTTTGTAAAAATAATTAGATAAAAGAGGTTATGTAGAAACCTGAGGTAATTATGGTGAAGAAATACCAAAATATAATATTGAGGTGACATTATATAATTCTCAATGATTTTTATTATTTTTAGAATAATTTAAAACACCATGTTTTTATTGTATGAGTTTTTTAATGTAAATTTACTCTATTTGATAACTTGTGTTGCACACAACACTGAGTTAAAATGAACCTCCATATATTTTTATGTGACAATAATAACTAAACTACTAAAAAAGTATAGTATTAATTAGAAAAACTAAATTACGAAATTTATATTTTTCAAACATTTATAAAATAATTTCACTATCAGTGATTTTTTTGATTAAATGTACACATTGAATGTTAAATAATAAATTTTATCATTCATTTAGAGTTTTTACTAGGCATAGGATAGAATCAATCCATTTTTATGCTTGAATACATCATTTCTCTACAAAGATAATTTCATTGTGTTTGTGCACTTATTTTAAAATTAATTTCTAACTCTGATAGAAATTGAATCTAGAAAAAAATGATTATATATTATTAATTATGTGTTTCAAAATTTTTAAATGTTTACCTATTATGTTTGGTCAATATGAATAGTAACTATAGTAAAATCTATCACCTCGGTAAAGGTTAATTCATGCCAATATAGGGTAAAACGAAGTAATATGGTAATAATATTTAAACTTAATTCTTAAATGATTAATTAAATTATACCTTTATCATATTAAGATCAAAATGTATATATTTAATGGGAACTTGTTCAAAAAAATGACCAATATAACATTAAAATCAAAGAAAGTTACAAAATGTCACTCTTAGAGTTTTAAATATATATTATGTGTCCATATAGAGGAAAAATAATGTTAATAATGAATATAAATGTTAATTTTAGTAGAAATAATATTATATTCATGATTATAATTTTTTATAATTTTTAATAATTATATGATTACCTTAAATTCTTGTGCAATGCTAATAAAATATTTATTCCTTTATTTGAAAATTAAATAAATGATATTAACATTATAAATATGATATTATTTTTGTGATTTAGTGACTCTAAAATTAATTATATTCCAAATAAAACATTTTGTAAATATATTTTATGTCAAATTAAATAAATAGTCTCAAAATTGACATAATGATAATTAATCAAAATAATAATTTATTGAAATATTTTAAAATCATTTAAATAATGAAAGAGGTCAATGGATGTACAATATGGTATAAAATAACATCCATTAGGAATTTATGAGTCAATAGTTACCCTATATGTTAAATTATAATACTTATAAAGTGAAGAAAACATTACCACGGTTAATGGTTAAAATAGGATATGTAATGTCTCGAATTTTTAGTGTATTATTATTAAATATTATATGGAATTAATTTCAGACCATGTATGAAGATGTAACATCTTTATGAGGCCCATTGAGCCCGTAATGGTGGTTTGTTCTTTTTTATGTTAAGTGAGTCGACACTTGTGCGTGGTTATGGAACTTTCCAAACGGATGCCCGGATTAAATATCTGAGGGCACCGTTGCGTCCTGGATGACAAATTTACCTAAAAACGAGCCTAACCTCGACTGGCACAGGTCGAGGGAAAATGAAAATTTACAGGCGTTTTAAGTAAAATTAAATTAAATAAATTTTCAAGGTTTATTTTATTTCTTTTTGGAAATATCCGCTACAACCTGGCGACTGGGCAGCTGTGTCTTTAATTAATGATGTGTCATAATGACTCAGAAACATCAACGTTGACTCATTAATGCAACAAAATATTGGGATGTCAAATGAATTTTCATTTATATTTGGATAATTGAATATTGCTCGTCGATGAGGATTGAGGGAAATCTCTGGAGAATCCATGGAGCATTGGAGAAAACTCTCAGCGACAAATGATGACGAATCAAAGTTGAGAATCACTGTGCCAACGAAGTTGAACATTCTCGATGATGACGACAAGGTGGCCCTTCCATCAACAATTGATCCTCTCCCAATGGTAGGGGTTGTTATTTTATTAATTTTTCCCCGTTCATGAATTTAAACGAGAAACGCGAACCAACCACGAACATGTTGATCCGCAGATTCATACATTCTTGCAGGAGGGATTTCATTGGGATGATTTTGGGGAATTAATCCACATTGATTATTGTTGGTGATTTCTGCTCCGTTTAAGCTGACTAACAAGCCCGGATCAATGCCGTGACGAACAATGGCAGATGTTCGTTCCACAAATTTGTTCCATGGGTTTTTCCTTCCCCTTTTTTTTCGCGCGTTCTTCGCATTCTTCACGGGGTGATGAAAAATGGATCACTGTGCACCCATATTGCAATGAAACAATAAAAAACCGGAGATCTGACATCCCAACGATCTTGAGGGGGTGCGACGACCATGAAAGATGACTAATCGGCTCGAATCGAATGAGGTTGTTCTTTGACCGTTCCTGTCGCGGGCAGATCAAAACCTGTTTTTGGAGCTGATCGGAGGTCCAAAAACAATGAAGGTAGCCTTGTGGTGTCGGGGCAACCAAAAACAGGGTGTTCCAGGGTGATCAGACTACCAGATCGACGAATGGAGCATCACCAAAGGCGCGACGACGGAGGTCCGCATTTATGGAAATTTCCAAAAATAAACGGCATGTACTTCCGAAGAACATGCCATGTAGTACTGGAAATGGAGGATAGGGTTTCTGGGGTCAAAGAGGAATCAAACGGCATGTGACCCTGGTCACACGGTGTGTTGGACTTTCCCCGAAGATCAGTGTGTATTTTGGAAATTACACAGACACAAAATTATCTACACAGCTTCAGACGACACGGCATGTACCACATGAAAGAGGTGGCTACACAGGACTCGATGTGGATCCAGGGGGTACACTGACACGGGGTGGTGTACATGTCTATGTACTCCATCACAAGGCTAGGTGAGGCCAGAAACGCAGGTCACCCCGTGTACCGATTACATGGGTTAGAGTACACGGTTTGAGGAACGTGTACAAGCACAAGGCATGCGTACACGAAGCTGATCGCAGCCACTCAGACATGACACATACATAGTACTACACGCCATGTACTAACTATTCTACACGACCAGCGTTATGACACAGGCCGTTGTACACGGGCAGTACCCGGGGTCAGACGACACAGTGTGTAACTTTTCTACACATCGTGATCTTTTAAAAAAAATTACATGGTCCTCTTATCCACCATATCTTGGACACATTTTATTTGGGTTAGTGCCGCTTATTAATGTTTCCCTGAAGGCCATGTATCATTTCCTTCTACAGGAGTATAATCCCTTCAGCAGGACTTTATGCGATAGAGTCAGGCATCCATCCGAGGGCCTGGATCGAGATCCTCTATCCATTAATCACCCTAGGTAGAGTCAGGCATTGAACTGACCAACTCCGTTAGGAATAAATCCTCTACCTAGAAGGTGAATTCCGGATGTGTCGCAGTATCTGCCTTATCCCTGGCAGTGATCCTCATCTGTATGTTGCAATCTTTCCCTCTCAAGAGTGTGTCTCCCTTGTAATCTTACCCCTCAAATGTGTGTCTCTCATAATGAGTGTAACTACCTCTGGTGATGATTTACGACTAATAGTACTTCTCAGACAAAATTCCTCAATGATTTAAGACTCGTGGAGTGTGTTCTCTCAGAATAAGTGTTACGTGGAATCTTCGAACTGAATTCCTAGATGAGGGGCATGCAGTTGTGCGACTTCTCTCTAGACTGCGGTTCTAGGTTTTGAGTATATCTGGTTTTTGTTTCCCTGTATATATGTTCTGTAGACATATACTTTAAATTGATAATTGTACCTTTACTTCGTGTACTGCTTTATGGTTTTCAGGGTCCTCTACCGAGTATTGTTATACTCACCCCTGCACAGTCTTTTCCCGAACGTGTCGTGTCTTGTAAAGACGAGCAGCCATTTGAAATAGTCCAGGGCGGACCAGGACTGGACCGAGATTTCTGAGTTCCATACAGGACGAGTCGTTCCTACTACTATGAGCTGTAGTCCCAGTACTATTCATGTTTATAGGTTGGACATTGCAGTTTTCAGATTCTTGTTTTGGCGGGCATGTATTCTGGCCTAGTTACTTTCAGCACTTCACATTCCATCGTACTATATTTTTTGGGTTTATTTGTTTGTATGAATTTTTCCCCTTCATGGTTTTTTTACATTTCATCATTTATGGGCTTGGATATGTGTGTGTGTGTGTACAGGTACATATGCAATTCCTCTCATGTTAGTAATATTCATACTCGGTGCTAGTCACCTATCCCTGGCCTATTGGAGGTAGGCTTGGGGAGTCACGACATGGGTCCAACTATAGCGGGTCATGACAAAGTGGTATCAGAGGCTGGTCGGTTCTACCTGAGGACCAAGAGTCTTTGAGTTTGTTTTGGGGAAACACTGTTAAGTGTTTCGAGCTGGGATTTCAGACCAGAGACTCCAGTGTGTGTGCGGCAGACGACGTATCCATACACCATGACTATGATAAAATAATTTTCGACTTGGTGCATGAAAACACTGGTTGTGGGGAAACAAAAGAATGGTACATGCATCATATAGGAATGGGTTATGTTTTCCATATCCTTTCTGTCATCTATTTAGATATACTCATGGTACATCTTGTTTCATTACAAGATGCCTCCGCGATGCATACCCGCTAGGACTCAGCAGTACGATCACGAGGATGACCCTCACAGTGACGAGGCTTCGATATAGGGACCAGTTCCCCAGGAGTTTCCACTAGGTGGTGCACATGCTATGCCACCAAAAGTATAGTATCCCGTGGTACCTGTAGTACCGACTGACGAGGGGTTCCAAATTTGCATGCTCTATGAGTTCTAGAGACATATACCCCTTAGTTTCGGAGGTGAGCCCGACCCTTAGACAGGTGAGGACTGGCTTGAGGTGGTGACTAATGTTTTCCATCTGATGAGGACTCCAGAATACCGGATTGTGATCCTAGGAGAGAGCCTTCATCAGGGTTTGGAAGGACGATGGTTGAGTCTGACCACACAGACTCACGATGAGGAGACTTTTTCGTGGACGGTGTTTGAGCAACTCTTCAGGGAGAAGTTCGCTCCGATTACGCTGTGAGCTGTGTGCATCCAGGAGCTTCTTCATCTCTAGTAGAGTAGTATGACATTAGATTAATATTCATAGAGCTTCACCAACATCGCCCGGTACTCGATGGATATGGTCAGGGAGTAGTAATTCAGAGCTCGGACCTTTGAGCGAGGTCTATGACAGGACATCCGAGCAATTTTTGTGACTCTATGCATTTTGAATTATGCTGTAGTGCTCTAGTTGGCCTTGGTGATCGAGATATTCTTGGTAGAGCAGAGACAACCAACATCAGTTTGCAGCAGGCATGGAGAGACACTGGCAGCAGGGGGCCGGCGTCAAACATAGGGGTCTGGATGTGGGAAACATCATAGGGGGACCCAGGACAGAGGATCGATAGTCCATGGCTCTCAGTATACATCCAGTCAGCCTAGGGAGAAGCGATGATCCACGTGCGACGGTAGGGGACAACTCACTAGAGATTGCCCGACCTGTTGAGTTGTTGACAGGGAAGTGGTGGTGGACCATCGAGGCAGAGGCATAGAGTAGAACAAACAGACTCGCCAGGTGGCAGATGTGGCAGAGGAGAAGTGAGAGTTGCGGGTGGTGGAAAATGCTTTGGCTTACTCCCCGCACCTCCCTAGGAGGTCTGCACTAGGCTTATGTAGCTAGGGGACATGGACAAGGACAGCTGTATGCAGTAAAGGCGTGCGTCCCAGGGACTCCAGGGATGATTCGAGGCACGATCTGTGTATTTTCTACCTTAGCTTCCACACTTATAGACACAGGTGCCAGTGATTCCTTCATAGCCAAATGTCTTTAACAAAACCTCGAGATTCTAGAAGAACCATTGACTCGATCCTTATGCTTGGAGACACATACAGGAGGAGACTCGACGATCACACACTTTTGCAGACAGTGTGATCTTACCCTTGGAGGAGAGAGTTTCGGTTGGAACCTCTTGGTGGTAGCATCGAGTCCTTACATCGTCATTCTCGGTAAGGATTGGTTATCTTCGTTCCATACCCAGATTAACTGTTTTAGGTGAATAGTACAGTGTGTCTTCCATGATGGAAATTGGTTTTCCTTTTTTGGAGAAAGGGAATCCCAGACAGCGTAGAATGAGATTATGCATATCAAGGTGCATCTAATATCTCATGAGTTGGCTAGCCTTTCCCTTGGAGTAGTGGATGTTGTTAGCTCCTAGATCCCAACAGTAGTGGCGGAGTATAAGGACGTCTTTCCCGAAGATGTTCCAAGATTACCTCCCCACCGGGAAATCGACTTCTGCATCGACATACACCCTGATATGACATCGATATCCTCAAAAGCATATCAGATGTCTCCCCTAGAGCTTCGCGAGCTGAAGGTGCAGTTGGAGGAATTGTAAAGTAAGGGTTTCTTAAGACCCAACATTTCACCTTGGGCGGCCCCAATCTTGTTTTCTAAGAAGGTGGACAAGAGTCTGAGGTTGTGCGTGGATTTCTGGTGCCTGAACCAGGAAACAGTGAAGAATAAGTACCCAATGCCAAGAATAGATGACCTCTTAGACCAACTGAGAGGAGAACAATGGTTTTCAAAGGTTGACCTTCGGTCAGGCTATCACCAGTTACGAGTACGGGAAGAGGATATACCAAAGGCGGCTTTCAGATGCCGCTACGGTCACTATGAGTACTTGGTGATGCCTTTTGGCATGACGAATGCCCCCAATATTCTTATGGGACTGATAAAATAGATCTTCCAGCCATACTTGGACCGGTTCGTAGTGGTCTTCCTCAACGACATACTTGTGTACTAGGCATTAGAAGGGGATAATGTGAGACACCGGCGGATGGTTCTAGACGTACTTCAGGAGCACCAACATTATGGGAAGCTCTCAAAGTGCCAGTTCGGGATTCAGGAGGTCCACTTTTAGGGACATGTCATCTCAGTAGATGGAGTAGCTATAGACCCATCCAAGGTGGAGGCTGTGTTAGAATGGGAGCCACCTCATAGCATGATGGAGGTGCAATGATTACATGGATTGGTATGATTTTACTGGAGATTCATTCCTAATTTTTCCCGATATCAGCACCGATGATAGCCTTTACTAGGAAGGGGAAACCCTTCGCGTGGACGGATATGTTCCAGTAGGCCTTCAAGCAGCTGAGATAGTGTTTGACGAGCGCCCCAATATTGAGATTGCTGGAGGAGGGTTTCCATTACATAGTTTTCTACGACGC
Source organism: Viscum album (assembly GCA_963277665.1). Classification (NCBI taxonomy): domain Eukaryota; kingdom Viridiplantae; phylum Streptophyta; class Magnoliopsida; order Santalales; family Viscaceae; genus Viscum; species Viscum album. The sequence goes on from OY728140.1 coordinate 2,070,876,731, forward strand.
TTCATGGATCGGGCTTGGATGTGTCTTGATGCCGAGGTAGGAAGTGATTGCTTATGGTTTTCACCACCTTTGGTTACATGAGAAAAACTATGTGACCCATGATCTCAAGTTGGCTACGGTAGTCTTCTCATTGAATATGTTGCGACACTACCTTATGGGTGAGCGGTTCATCATCTACTATGACCACAAGAGCCTCAAGTACATCTTTTCGCAGAAGCACCAGAATCTGAGGTAGAGGCGTTGGCTAGAGTTCCTCCAAGACTATGAATTCGAGATCATCTATACATTAGGGAAGGGGAACAAGGTGGAAGATGCTATTAGTAGAAGGTCGATTTCACAGCTATTGAGTGAGGAATCCGAGAAGTTAACCTCGTTGCAGTTATCCTTCGTGGAAAAAGAGGATACAGCTTACCTACAGTCGATAGTTTCCACCCCTCCACTATTATAGCGGGTTAGGGATGCATAGCTAGGAGATGTTAACTATGTGTCTTTTCTTGCTCATTTATTCACATGACATGATCCTGATGGATATTCACAAGTTGAGGAGCACATATTTCTTTTTAGAGGATGAACTATTGTACCAGTGATGTTGCGGGAAGAGGACCTGAGAGAGTTTAATTAATCCCCTTTAGCAGTACATCCTGGAGTGGAAAAGTTGTACCAGGATCTCCGATGATAGTTCTAGTGGTCCGACATGAAGTATGAAGCTGTAGAGTTCGTTTCCCGATGTCCCACATGCCAGAAGGTGAATGCTGAGCACCAGGTTCCAGCTGGGTTAGCTCACCCTTGGAAGTTCAAGAGTGGAAGTGGGATGGAATATCGACGGACTTAATGATAGGCTTACCACGGACATCCAAGCAGCATGATTCCATCTGGGCGATCTTTGACCGACTCATCAAGTTGGCCCACTTCCTAGCTATCTGGGAGTAGAGTTCTGTAGAGAGATTGGGATGCCTCTATGTGCAAGAGATAGTTCGGCTTCATGGTGTCCCCTCGACAATAGTCTCAGATCGAGATGCCCATTTCAAATACCAGTTTTGGAAGGGATTAAGGGAGTCTTTTGGGACTCAGTTACTCTTGAGAACAACATTTCATCCCCAGACATATGATCAGACGGAGAGGACTAATAAGGTTCTGGAGGATATGTTGCGAGCATGTGTCTTGGACTTTGGTCGTAGTTGGGAGGACCACCTACAACTGGTGGAGTTTGGGTATAACAATAGCTACCACTCCACCATTGGTATGGAACTGTTTGAGGCCTTGTATGGGAGACCCTGCCAGTAACCGCTTTTCTTGACCGACCCCGGAGAGTCAGCACTTATGGTTCCAGAGTTGGTGTGAGCTACCACCGAGATGGTGTAGATCATTCGGGAGAAGATGAAGACTGCACAGAGCTGGAAGAAGACTTATGATAACAGACGATGCTGACCATTGGAGTTCAAAGAGTAAGACCACATCTTTCTTCGGGTCTCACCTCGACGAGGGTTACAAAGATTTGGCCGGGGCGGAAAGCTATCTCTAAGGTTCATCAGACCTTTCAGATACTGTGCAGTGTTGTTGAGATAGCGTACCACCTATCTCTACCACCACAATTTCATCGGGTACATGATGTCTTCCACGTGTCGCAACTGAGGAGGTAAATGCATGATCCACCACACGTCATCAATTGGGGAAAGATGAACATCGAGGATAGAGTGACCTTTTCAGAGTACATAGTAGAGATTGAGGATCAGCAGAAGAGGATACTCTGTGGTTGATCGATTCCCGTGGTTCACATCCTATGGAAGGATGTGAAACTTTAGGAGAGCACTTGGGAGTGGGAGGCCCAGATCCGTGCCCAGTACCCACATCTTTTTTAGTATACTTTGTTTTGGATTTTTGGGGATGAAAAACCCCAAGTTGGGGAGAATGTAATGTCTCAGATTTTCCGTTTATTATTTTTAAATATTATATGGAATTATTTCGAGACTGGGTGCGAAGGCGGCACATCATTCAGAGGCCAAGAGAGCCCAGAATTGTGGTTTGAACATTATTTTATGATAAGTGAGTCGACACTTGTGCTCGGTTATGGTAGTTTCCAAACAGAAGCCCTGATTAAAAATATGAGGGCACCATTGCATCCGAGATGATGACTTTACCAAAGAACAAGCCTAACCTCGACTAGTGCGGGTCGAGTGAAAAATTTAATTTTCAGACGTTTTATGTAAAATAAAATATAATAAATTCATAAGTTTTTTTTATTTCTGTTTGGAAATAACTACTATAGTGCGGAGATGAGGCACCTGTTTCTTTAATTAATGACATATCATAATGGCTCAGAAATAGCAATGCTGACTCCTAAATTCTTCATCATATTAGGATGTCAAATACGTTTCCCTTTTTATTTGGATAATCGAATATTTCTCGTTGATGGGGATTGAGGGACATATCTGGTGATTCCGTGGAGCGTTGGAGAAAACTCTCAGTAACGAACGATGACGAATTGAAGTTTAGAATAACAACACCAACGACGTTGAAGGATATCGACGAAGACAGCAGCATAACCCTTTCATCAAAAATCGATCCTTTCACAATGGTAGGGGTTGTTATTTCATTCCCTTTTCCCCATTCATGAATTTTAATGATGAACATGGATTAACCACGAACATGTTGATCCGCATATTCGTATGTTCTTGCAGGAGGGATTTCTTTGGAATTATTATGTGGAATTAATACATGATGATTGTTGTTGTTTATTTCTAATCTGTTTAAGACAACTAACCTGAGCAGATCAGTGACGTGACGAAGGACGACTGAGGTTCGTTCCTCAAACTTGTTCTATGGGTTTTTCCTTCCACTTTTCTTCTCGTGTGTTCTTCGAGTTCATTGTAGGGAAACAAAAAACGGATCATTACGCAATCATCTTGCAACGCAATGATCCCAAAAAAGAGTTCCGATTCCGCAACAACCCTGCAGAGGTGCGATGACCATGATGGACAACGAATCATATCAAATCGGAAGAGGCCGTTCTTCGACCGTTCTTCACACGGGAAGATGAAAACATGTTTTTTGGAGCCAATCGGAGGTCCGAAAATAATGGAGGAATCATTGTGGTGTTGGGTCGACCAAAATCCGGGTGTTCCAGTCCAATAGGATGACCTGATCATCAAACAGAGAATCACCGGAAGTGTAACGGTGGAAGTCCGCATTTCTAGAAATTTCCAGAATACATGACGTGTACTTCCGATGAACATGCCATGTCATACTTGCGGCAGTGGATAGGATTTCAGGGGTCCGAGAGGAATCAAACGGCGTGCGACCTTGGTCACACAGTGTGTTGGACTTTCCTTGAAGCTCGGCGTGTATTTTGGGAAGTACACAAACACAGGATGATCTACACGGCTTCAGATGACATGGCATGTACAACATGGAATAGTCTGATACTTGGGACTCGGCATGTATCCAGGGGGTACATGGACGTGAGGTGGAGTACATGAATGTTTCCTTTATCACACGACCAAGCAATGCTAGCAACACAGGTCAACCCATGTACTGATTGCATGGGTTAGAGTATACAGGTTGAAGACCGTGTACGGGCACATGACCAGCATACCCAGAGCAGATCCCAAGCACTCGAACATGGCTTGTACACAGTACTACACGCCCTGTGCTAATTATTCTACATGGCTAGCCTTACGACATGAGCCTTTGTACACGGGCAGTACCCTGGTCAGACAACAAGGTGTGTAACTTTTCTATAAGCCGTGTACTTTTTAAAAAAGTGGCATGGTCCTCTTGTCCACCGTATCTTGGACATGTTTCATTTGGGTTAGTTCCTCTTCTTCTTGTTCCCCTAAATGTCGAGTATCGTTTCCTCATAAAGAAGTATGATCCCTTCAACATGAATTTCTGTGATAGAGTCAAGAATCCCTCCGAGAGGCCCACATCGAGATCCACTATCCATTCTTGAACCTAGGTAGAGTCAGGCATCGACATGACCAACTCCACTGGGCATCGATCCTCTACCTACAGTGTGAACTCTGGATGAGTCGCAGTATCTGATATGGCCCTGGAAGTGATCCTCATCTGTCTATCGTGACATTTCCCACTCAGGAGCATGTCTCCCTTAATGAGTGCAAATACCACTCATGATGATTCATGAGGAACAATACTTCTTGGTTGGACGTCTTCAGAGATGTAAGACACTTGGAGTGTGCTATCCTAGATTGAGTGCTTCGTGGAATCTTCAAACTGAATCCCTGTATCAGGGGCATGCCTTTGTGTGACTTGTCTCTAGACCGCTAAGTCAGGGTTTTGAGTATATATGGTTTGTGTTTCTTTGGATATACCTTCTGTAGACATGTACTAAACATAGATGACTATACCTTTACTTTATGTACTTGTTTGTGGTTTTTGTGGTCCTCTACTGAGTATTGTTATAATCACCCCTGCCCGGGCTCTACCCACACGTGTTGTGTCTTGCGTAGACGAGTAGACTTTTGATAGAGTCCAGGGCGGACCAGGACATGACCACGATTTCTGAGTTCCCTACAGGCAGAGGCATTCCAATGGCTATGAGAAACAATCCCAGTAACCTTTGTGTTTACTGGTTGTACTTTGCAGTTTTAAGACTCTTGTTTTGGTGTTCCTGTATTCTATCCTAGTTTACTTTCAGCACTTTACATTCCATCATACTCTATTGGTTGGGTTTAGTTATATGCATGTGTTTTGTTACTTACTGTTTTTTTTACATTTCAGAATTTATGGTCTTGGAGATGTGTGTGTGTGTACAGGTACTTAGGTAATTCCTCCCATGTTAGAAATATGACTACTCAGTGCTAGTCACTAGCCCCTAGCCTATTAGAGGTGGGCTTGAGGAGTCACGGCGCAAGGCCCACTGGGATGGTTCTTGACAGGATAACTAAGGGTTTAATCTAAAATATAAGGTTAATAAAATAGCCCACCCCTTTAAAACTTTTATTGGTTAGTGTATTTTAGAAATATAATAAAATATGGTACAATAATTTAACATTTGGATGAATTTGGATGAGATAATGACTTTATTATAATTTAATATTTTATGAAATTCCAAAACTTCCCCTCACCTCAATTATAAAAGGACACTGGTTCCTTCACTCAATTAAACCACATTGAGAAACTGAGATTGACCAAGACCTACCCAATAGTATTATAAACACCCCAATCCATGCTATAGAGGTTCTTTTTCTTCAATAAATCCAACCCAAGGTTTCTTAAAATGGGATCTAAAGGAATTATACCAAAGAATATGTAATCTTCTTTACCAATCCTTCAAGTTTATTACTTTTTATTCCCCCTAAAAATGTTTTGAAACCATTATAAGATAATAAATACCATATAATCAAAATGATTTTATTTTATTATTATTATGATGCAACTATATTCTATCCCTTTTCTTCCTACCAAATGAGAAAACATTTCCCATGCGTACTTACGACTTACCACATCATTGTAGTAGTGTAATTGACTTTTTTTTAACCATTTTACTTGGATGGTTATAAATACGTAACTATTGAATATATGTGATATTTATGACATAAATATGGTTCTTGAATTATAATATCATGTATAGCTTCATTTCTTTCAATCCATTGTAACTTGATAACATCGCTCATGTGTACATGTGGGCTACCACCTCCACGAAGTGGTGTGATAAGGTTTCAATTGATGCTTCACATGGATGGTAGTAAAGATAGAGTTAATGAATATATTTGTTATATATTATATAATAATGATTTTTATATATTAACTACTATTAACCATTCTTTTTTCCATCCATCTAGAATTGAAAATAGTATTCATGTGTATATACGACCTATTGTCACCAAGAATGGTGTAATTCATTTTCACTCTATAACTTCTATAGATTACTATAACTATGTACATAATAACTATATATAATATTTATCTAATTTTAAACTTTATGGAAATGGTGAAACCTCAATAAAATTACATAAAACGAAACTACTAATCCAAATCATACATGTAAAATCAAGCAATTAATAGACAAAATAGTGATTTTTAACCAAGAATTGAAAATAGGCAGGTGATAAAATAATACAAGTAATAAATGGTATAATATATATATTTATTGTTTTGGTATATATTTTTAACAAATATATATTTATTATAAAGTAGGGTAAAACATGTTTGAAGGAAATCAGAGATGATGTAAGGCTTTATTTCACATTCTCATTATTATTCGAGATGATTTCTGTTTAAGTCTTTTCTTGGGGAATATTTTTCATTCATATAAATATTTTAATTAAATTTTTTTTAAATAATATTTAGACTAGTCTCCAATGATTTATTATTGATATTTATTTCCATTTTCTAATTTTTGAAAAACGGTCTGAATGGAATGTTCTTGTCATTTTTTTAATGAGGTACTTTAAAACCTTTTTAAATATGTGTGAAATGAATGATTTTTAACATAAAAGGTATTAATAGATTTTACTTTATTCATGAAAAATAATTCATTTGAAGATTCATTTAAAAAATTTCAAGGTAAACTAAAAATAAATTATTTTCCATAATATTTATGAAGTGCTAAAATATGCGATTTCAATGTGAAAATTGAATATTCATCAAGATCTTTCCAATGATATTCTAAATGTATTTTAATGTATGTCGACATGATTTTTTCAATATTATGATTTATTTATTGTTTCTTATATAATACCTTATAACATATTTTAGTGGATGATTTTTTTATTATTTTAACTAGGGATGTACTATTTTGATACCATTCAGCTTATTACTTTGGATGGTTTATGATTATGTGTATTAATTGGTGTAATTATTAAAATATTTTATGATAGTTTCAATATGAATTTTTATGTTGATTATGCTTCACCCATTTTATATGAATAATTCAAAGGACATATTATGTGATTATTGAATCTCATTATAGTCCCTTGATGTATCATCGGGCCTCATGAGACAGTTTAGTTTGGTTATTAAATGATTCCTTGAAACTTTTTGTAAGATGTATTAGAACTAGGACATTAAAATATGTTTATGATTTCTAAAATAATTCATTTATACATTATGATATTATTTAGTTTATTTACATTTGATAATTTTGTTAGTTATGATATCCACGGATGAATTTCAAGATATGTGACTACTTATATTATATTATTTTATCATCACTAATTCATTCCATATAAATATTCATGGTTTTGTTATTTCATAAATTTCATGTGTTCATAGATATTTACCTTGCCATATTTTGATGTCTTAATTTCTCATATTAGCTTCTGTTGTACTTATACCCTTTCTCAGCACCAGAGCTCACTACTCTCTTATGGTTATTTTTCCCCATCATGAGAGAATGTGTATTATGATTGATATGTAGAGATATGATAAAGATAATAATGGTGTAAAAAATATAGTAATATGTTGTTATTTTTCATTCAAATGTAATACAATATTCATCTATGTATATTTTCTTTTAAAGACTAAAAAACTATTTGGTCCTTTGGTATGTGATTTCTTATATCTAGTGCCAATGCAACAATGTAACCACTAACTCTGTGCTACCTGGGTGGGAACATTACATGGATAAAATTTCTATGATATTATTATTCTCAAATGAGATGAAAATGTTGAGTTATATATATGTTTAAAGGGGGATATTATTAATTTTTTATATAAATGGGTCAAAATTTAAACTACCCAACTCTTAGAGCTTGTCTGTTCAAATATTTATGGATTGATTAAAAAGAAATTAATGAATGGATAGAAAATTTTATCCCTATTATTGATAATATTACATAGATCACTTGTATAAAGTTTTTGAGGCATAAGGATATGGTATTCAATATGTTTAATAGTAAAAATATATATGATAAAACATAACATGATTATTGATAAAACATACCCCATTTGGATAATGGGGATGAATATAATTATGAATCATTTTATCCTTAATAATAAATAAACAGTATTAAACATGATTATATAAAAATATTTAGTCCTTAATAAAATTGTGTATCTGAGTTGATGAATCAATTTTTTTACCAAGATGTCCCGAATCATGTTTATAAAAATATTGACTTTTTATTTATTTTAGAGTTAATAACTTAGGATAACAATTCACACTCAAAGTAGTTTCTTATATTATCGTAAATTTTATATGTTTCCTTATGGGTTTAAATACAAAAATATCGTAATCCTAATGTAATTAAATGTATTTGGTATCCCTGTAATTAACTAACCCAGGTTTCCCTCAAACCCTAAACCTAACCCGATCTACCACATACTCGATGTGCGTTCTCGATCCCCATGAGTTGGAAATTAGCACCTAGGAATCAGACAAGACAATAGAGAGAATGATTTATCCAAACATTACGAAACACATGGGATATATATACTAAAAAAGGAACAGTAGAATAATAATATTATATATATTCTAGAACTATAAGAAAAACAATGAAAATAAACAAAAGAAAAAGTAGTTAAAACTAAAAGACAAGTCCAACAATATGGGACTAAAAACAAAACAACTACTCCAAATGAAGGCATGGACGAACTCCCACCATATCACCACTAGATACCCAACCAGCTAACACAAACCTCACTTCCTCATTGTAGATCCATGCCATCCCCTCCAACAAAAGTGTGACAAAGGTATACACAACATTGAAGGGGTGCATATGGTGTGAGCTAGAGGCTCACTAGGATCCCAACCAGGTCATCAATAACGAGTCTCTATATAAAAATTATTGTGTAATTATTTTAAGTAAAAATATGCCATGATAAAAATAAATTAGTTTTATAAAAAACATTGTCATAATTTTCTTTTTCCCTCATTTCTAATCAAAAGAAGGTATATCAATTTCAAGTCACCTTTCCTACATCAGTTTCCACAAGCATAAACATGCATATCCAGGCTAACATAGAAAGACAATAAATATAAAATAGAATCACAGATATAAAACCCCGAAGAATACTTTAGGTATTGTCTATAAAGTACTCACACCACAATAATCAAGTAAAAATAACTGATCCTATAACAAAATCCTAGGAAGCAAAGATATTCCCAATGAGAAACCCCCCAAAATATCAATATCTTTCTCATATAATAAAAGGCATAAGAAAAATGAGGAAATACCCACAAAAACCCTCATTGATAATCACAAAATATGGAGGATTTACCCAAGCTAAAGCCTTTAACTAATTACCCATGTTATGTATTGGATCATATTTTCCTGATTTTTATTGTCATAAAATTTCAGGGAAAATTGAGAGACTATGTGTTGAGACAGAATGTGATTCTAAGGCTAGGTGTTCCTAGAGTGATTCAGAAAAAAATGTTAGGTTTTTAATGGACCACACGAGAAATTTTATGGAAAAAGTTGAATAACTTTTAAATGGGTGCCCAGATTATAAATACGGGGGTACTGTCAAGCTCAGACTAGTGGATTTACCCATGGAGCAGCAAAACATTAGTCGGTGTAGGTCTTATGTAGAAAAACCCAAAATGGTATAATTGTAAATAAAATAATTCAATAAAATTATTTTAATCTTAGAATCCCAATAACTCAACAAGCTAACTTGGATTGGAAATCTGAGACCACCGTTGTGTTGGTAAGGGGCTATTTTCCTTAGGTGATTCCTAACATCGAGTAGCACGGGAAAACTGCGAAAGCTAATTTTTAGAAGTTTTAAATGTAAATAAAATGAACATAAAAGGAATATATTATTTCTTTTGAAATTTCATAGTGTCGTAGTGATGTTGTGATGCACCAACTGGGAAACTCGTTTTCATTCATAAAAGAAATAGTAAGGTGATGTTGTAACAAAATGACACAATAATAATTAAACACATTTTAATCATTCAATATCATTATAGGGATATGATATTAGAATGATAATCTGGGTGAAATTCCTTAGATGCTCTGGAGAAGAAAAGCATTGGTGAATCCTCTCATTAGAGAATGAGAAAAGATGATGGGATGATAGATCAAGATCAATCATAGACTAATCACCAATGGTGATGAACATTCATAAATGATCAATCCAAACTACAGATAGGTTGGGAAATGTTTTTTATTTTCTTCCCCTTTCTATATCCCTATGATGAAAGTTGGTTAATCAACAAATGGATTAACCATGGGATGTGCGTATTTCTGGTAGAACTTTTTTTGTTGCGGGAAATGTTACCTGGTTGTTTCCTATTAGATATTTTTTATTGTTCTCGTTTGTTATTCATCTAAAATGGACCTATCAATGCTGACACAAACAATACCAAAATCAATACATTTTCGGTGTTCTTGTACCTTATCATGATCTCTTCTTAATTTTTCATGTATCTCATTTTCATACTCATAGGATCATCATGCCTTCTATTTGTGGTGAAACTATCCTAGTTGGGATCCAACCCTGTGGTGGCGCAAGACCATAGTAGTGTGAGGTGGTGTCCAAAGGCGAAATATCTGATTGTTTTAGGTGGAATGTGATGAGGGGAGGCTACTAGTGGAGTGGCTTGTGGAGGGGGAAGAACTAGCCCAACAGGACATTAAGGCTAGGTGAATGTGGAAGGATGGCCGCGGAAAACCCACTGTCCAGGCAGAGATAGTGGTTGTGAGACAACATACGGTATAGAGGGCGCATGAGGAGGTGATATGTGGTTCAGTTGGACCGCGTTGGAGGAGGGCCCATGGCAGCATGATCCATGGGCAGTGATTGAGAGGTTGTGGCGGAGAAGGCAACGTGGAAGAGCTGTGGGATCTAGTGGGTCACCCAGACTGATCATGCCACATGGTCCGACCGTGTTGACTGAGTAGCGCACACAGCTGAGTTACGTGTGGGAGAAGTGTGAGCCTGCTTATGCGAGCTAGGATGAAGTAAATGGGTGACTCTGGCTATGCTAGTTTGGGCAGAACAAGATAGACCAGGCTGGTTTGGAACGACCAGACTGGGTTAGGCCTGAATTGTTTCACATTGTTGGCCCTAACTTTCAAACAAAAGGTCTGTTTGATGAGTCGTCTATGTATTTGGGACCTTCAATACAACGCATCCCTTTTGAGATGTCATGGTGGTTTTTATCATGGACCAATGTATCTATTGAGTATCTCTTGGTTCTTTCCTCAAGGGTTTAGTAAAATATTGTGTCCACATCAGTAGACATAAATCCCATATATAGGCCCAGTCCCAGATAGAGTTGTGGAATCCCTTATTTGGACTGGTGCGATCCTCTATCACCCATAATGTAGTTTTGTGGGAATTGACATGACCTATGAGTGCATGGAATTAATCCTCAATCAAGTGGACTATATCGGTAGGGTTGTAAGTATTCTCACTGGATAATCCTCTGTGATACGAGCCACATCGGTAGGGTTGTTGACATTTTCTTAGGAGAATCCACAACATTATAGATTAATACAGATTGGGTTATCGATATCTTCAAGGAAAAATCCATCTCTCTATATCAGTACCTTGACCAATGCATTCTCTTTGGGAGGGGCCCAAATTTGAAAGACCTCTTTGTAAGAGGCTCAAATGATATCAAGGATGAAGGAGTGAGTTCTCCTGGAATGAGAATGCCTCAATCAGAATCATGTGGCTAATGATTGGTTTTGATATCGAGACACTATATCCTATAGAGACCGGATGCCTTGGGGAAATGTAGTGACATATCAAGACCACGTCTTCTCTCAAACTCTTTTGGTAGACCTATTCTATGTTCTTACTATTATATGGATAAATGAGTGATATCTCTTAGAATAATCATACTACAATCGTAAACATATGGATGATAGTGGAGGAGACCTTGATTCTTGGAATTATTTACCAGTATACCTTGATGTTCATGTTATTCATTTCGTATACATATAACTATGTTTAACTGAATGTATCCTCTAAATGATTCTTACTTTGTGGTATTTTCCTACATGTTTTGGGGTGTTATACTGATTATTGTTTTACTCACCCCTGCCCAAGATTTTCCTACACATGTCATGTCTTGTGCAAATGATAGATGCTTTGACGGTGTCCTAAGTGGACTGAGGCCAGTTGGTTCTTAAAGATACTTGATAAATGTCATGTTCTCCTATGGCTTCATAAAATGTTTCTTTCCCTATCATTTAGGTAGTATTTTCTGAGGTGGAGTTCAAAGTACTTTTACCTTTTTTACTTTTCCTTTTTTGGGCATGTATTCTAGCCCGGTTTAAATTCACATTTCTACTATTGTACTCTGTGTTGGTATCTTAATGGTATGCCTATTTTTTATTAGTGTTTTGAGTTTCACCACTTTTTGTTGGATATGTGTACATGTTTACAGGTACGTAGGAAAATGCCTTCCATTTCCAGGATATGCGTACTCAGTGCTAGTCCCTAACCCCTAGATTATGGGAGATGATATTGGGGTAGTCACGACATGGTCCCCACTAGGATGGGTCGTGACATAGTGGTATAATATGATGTTTTTTCTACCTTAAGGACCATGAGTCTTTGTGTTTTTTTTGGGAAATAGTGTTAAATGTTTCGACTTCAGATTTTAGGCCATGGAATCCGGTGTTGGTGTGGCGGCCAATGTATCTATACACTAGGACCCTGAATTTATATTTCTAACTCTGTACATGAAAACACTAGTTTCAGGGTAAAAAATTATGGTTCGTACATTATATAGGAATGGGATATGTTTTCCTGACCTTATTGATTCAGCTCACTAGGTATACTCTATTAACCATGGTACATATTGTTTTACTTCAAGATGCTTCCACGTAGACTGCCAGCCAAGATATAACCACGTCATCATGAGGTTTATATGTGTGTTAATGAGATATTAGTTCCAGGATTTGTGCCTAAGGCAGCACCTCTGGGTGGTGTAACAGCCATACCATCACTTGTAGAGTATGCCATGGTAGTCATAGTACCAGTGGATGAGATGCACAGGTGGAGCACACATCACACGTTTCAGCGATAGAGACCCCTTAGGTTCAAAGGACAGCCCGAATCTCAGGTGGCTAAGTATATGCTTGAGGTCATGCTAGTGTTTTCTGTCCAGTCAGTGAACAAGAAGATCATATGGTGGTCTTGTAGGCGAGCCTTCTCTGTGGCTCGATAGAGAAATGGTGGGGTTTATAGTACCCGATCTTATGATGAGGGGAATCTTCTATTGACAAAGTTTTATAACCTTTTAAGAGATGGAGTTATCACCTTATAAACTAAGGTATTTTTATTCCCAAGAGCTTCAACATATTCAATAAGGCAACATGTTCGTATCATAGTATTCATTGAGGTATACCGATCATTCTAGGTACTAGATGAATATGATACATGAAAAATGTTTCAGGGCTCAGAACTTTGAGAAATATGTTATTAGGGACATCCTATCTACATTATTCCTCTATGAATTACTACTTATTATTTGGAGCAAGAGAACAACATTTTGGTTGCAAGTTACATTGATGAGCAGATACAACCAGTGAATGTCAACTATGGGCAGGAAGGGAAATAGTGGATGGGACACCGAGGTAGAGATAATGATAGGAAAAAATGGATCTTAAAAGAGGAAGATGTGGAAGAGGAGCTGGGAGAGCAGAAAAATGGGGTGTAAATTTCGATTTATTTACACCACCACCCCCAAGTGGACCACACCAGGAACTGGGAGCTGGAGGAAAAGGGAGCAAGGAACTACATTTGGTCAAGGTGTATGACCCAAGGTCTCCAAGAATTAATTGAGGTGTGGTATTTTCCTTATCATAGCTACTGTTTTGTTAGAAATAAGTGCTAATAATTCATTCCTCATCAAAAATCTTGTTCGATACATAGAGTTATCAGTTAAACCATTTATTTAACCCTTACGTTTGGAGATACCTATATGAGGAGAATCGATAATCACACTAGTGACAACAGTGTGATTTGACCCTTGAGGAAAGAGTTTCTATTAGAACCTCTTGGTGGAAACATCAAGGACTTATGACATCGGTCATAGTATGTATTGGTTATCAATAGTCCATGATCAAATTTAATTTTTTTAGGAAAAAGGGTTTGGTGTGTCTGTAACAATGGAATGGGGATTTCCTTGGTCGGTGAAAAAGGAAACCCAAGAAGAACATGGTAAAATCTTGCATAGTAGGGTGTATATGATCACTCATGAGTTGGCTAACTTACCCTTAGATAAGTAAAAGTTGTGAGTTTTCAGTTCCCAACAGCAGTGGTAGAGAAGGAATATGTCTTTCCATAAGATGTTTCCATTATGTCTCTTTTACCAGGAGATCGATTTATGGGTTGTTTTACACACTATGAATGCACCTATATTAGAATCAATATACTTGATGGATTTCATAGATATTCACAAGATAATGGTCCAGTTGTAGGGTTTGCATAGGAAGGTCTTAGTAAGACCCAATTTTTTAGGTTACAAGTGGATTACTAGTGCTTTAACCAAGTGTAAGTGGAGGAAAAGTATCCACTACCAAAGGATTCATAACCACTTCAATCAGTTAAAAAGAGGCACATGGGTTCTCAAGGAATGACATTTTATCAATCTATCACCAGTTGGGAGTATAGGATGAGGATATACTGAAGAAGTATTTAGATTCCACTACGGTCAGTATGAGTACTTACTAATTCTATTCGACATGATGAATGGCCTAGTAGCATTCATGGGACTCATGAAACAGATCTTCCATCCATCAATTCAAAGGGGAATCCTTTTGTGTGCACAGAGAGGTGCTAAAAAACTTTTCATCAGTTGAGAAATAGTTCAATGAGTGCCCCCATTATGATACTTCCAGATGAGGGAGTTGAGTACGTAGTGTTATGCGATGCATTAGGGATAGAACTGGGTTGTGTCATAATGCAGAGGCAAGCAGTGATTGCCTATTTTTTGCGCTAGTTGAGACCACATGAGAAGAAAAATGCATCCTATGATATTTTTATAGATACTGTAGTCTTCAATTTTAAGACGTGGTGACATTAATTGAATGTGGATCAAGTTTTCATCTTCCTTGACCAAAAGAGCCTCAAGTATATCTATTCATAGAGTTACCTAATCTGGAGATAGAGTTGGTGACTAGAGTTTCGTTAGGAATATGACTTCGAAATTTTATATACTCCTGGGAAGAGTAATGTGGTAATAGAAACACTCAATATGAGATCCTACTTGTAGTTGCTGAGTGAGTCTTCAGAGTAGTTGGTCGCATTACAGATAACATTTACGCATGGTGATGGATTTGCTTAAATTCAGTAAATATTTTTCACCCCTATACTCTTACAGTGATTCAGGGGGGCATTGATCGGGACACCGATAATGAGGCACTATGTGCTCAGTTTTCCAAAGTTCAGGCCCCTGATGGATATTAAAAAGGCTGGGAGCACATCATTATCTTTAGAGGGGGCACAATTGTGCCAATGTATTTGCGAGAGGAGATTATGGGGGAGTTTCAAAAATTCCCTTTTTCAGTACATATGGGTCAGGTAAAGATGTTCCAGTATCTCCAATGTCATTTTTAGTGGACATGGATGGATAAGTAAGTGGTAGATTTCGTTTCTTGGTGACTCACTTTTCAACATGGGAAGGAAGACCATTAGGATTCAGCAGTTTTGACACAACCACTCGAGGTGCCATAGTGGAAGTAAGATGACATATAGATGGACTTCGTAATGGGTTAACCATGAATATATAGATGACACAATAACTTTTGTTTGATTGTTGATAGACTCTCCAAGTCATCCCACTTCCTACCCATCTGGGAGAAGAGTTAAGCAGAGAGCTTGGGATGCCTCTACATACAAGAGATAGTTCGTCTTCACATAGTGCATTTGATGATCATTTCAGACAATGATGCTTGTTTCACATCACAGATGTGGAGGGGATTGAAGGAAGTGTTTAGGATTCAATTTTTCTTGACAATGATGTTTCTTCCCCAGAAGGATGTCCTGATGGAGAGGACTGTCTAGGTTTTAGAGGACATGCTACATGATTTCATCATGGACTTTGGTTGCATTTGTGAGGATCACCTACCTCTAGTGGATTTTATCAACAACAATGGCTATCACTGTACCATTGGTATGGAACCGTACGATTCCTTGTATGGGATACCATATAGATCACTGCTATATTGGATGGACCTAGGGGATTCACCACTAATGGGTCCATAGGTTGTAATGACTACCACAGATAATGTGAAAATCATCTAGAAGCAGATGAGAACTGTGTAGAGTAGAAAGAATCCCATACTAGCAAGATAAGAGGCCCTTGAATTTCAAATATGGTGACCATGTGTTCCTTCAGGACTCACCTCGATGGATTCGGTGGAGATTTCTCTAGTGTGGCATGTTATCTCTGAGATACCTTGACACTTTTTAGATTTTGAGTAGATCTAATGAGGTGGCATACCACTTAGTTGTATGCCAATATATAAATGGGGTGCATGATGTATTTCAAGTGTCATAGCTGAGGAGGTACATATATGATCCATCACATGTTATTAACTGGGGTGAGATATAAATTGATGATGGGGGTGATATTTGCAGAGTACTCGGTGGAGATCAAGGATTGATAAGAGAAGATAATCTATGGGTAGTTGATTGCTTTACTGAGTGCCCACTGGTAGCACAAGAATAAATGGGAGAGAACTTTAAAGTCGGAGGAAAATATAATTTTTCAATACCTATAACACCCCAAGCTTCCACAGTAGGTTTCCCTTTTAATAATGCAGTAGCTTGTGTCATACACCACTTAGAGTTTTAACACACCATGATCAATCAAACTAACCGTTATGAATATTAATACCAACTTTTTGAAATTTTATAAATTTTATATTTTAAAATGGAATCAATTTTTGGATTTAAAGTACCAAAATTATCTTAGGGTGAATTTTTCGTATTTTTCTGAACACATTCAATTTTTTATGAAGAGTGAAAAACAAGATGTTATTTTTTAAAACCGACTTTTTATTTAAATAATTAGTTATTTTATTTTAATTTATTTTAGGTAAAAATAGATACATAATACCTATATTTGTTCAAATAATTCATTGGATTAATCCCACCATATCTTCGAAATAAATCCATTTGGAGCCATTATAATCCGAATATGATTGTATAATAAAATAATATTTCAAGTTTTTCATAAGGTGACAATCACCGATCTTATAAAAGGGCACTTCCCATTCTCTTAACTTCACATCTCAAATTACATTTGGCTCAGCCAAACCCTACTCAAATATCCTCCCAAATACCCCCACATCATCCTATAAGCCTTAATTTGATGAGAAAGCTAGCTTAAGGATCCCTTTTGATCAAATCAAAAGGAAGCACCCGAAGAAGAGGTAATAATTTCATCACATCTTTCAAAGTTCTTTTCTTCTTCCACTATTTTATTTTTTGTTTCCATACCAATATAATAATTCTAGTTCCTTTTACATAAAATGATATTATTATAAATATGGTACATCCATATTCATTATTATATCTATCATATGAATGAAAATGTCACCATACCTGCTTATGTACGACTTACAGTCTCCACGTTGGGTAGTTTTTTATTCAACATGTAATTATTTTGGATGGGTATAATAATGAGTATAAATGATTTAATTAATAAATATAACATGTTAATTATTCTGTATATATGATATACCATCCAATTACATACGATTTCACCATCAATAGAATGGTATTGTCGCTCATGCATACGTACAGATTATCGTCTCCATGAACGTGATGAGATTCATTCCCCATCAAAACCATTTAAGAATAATTTAAATTTTATGGATAAAAATAATGTTTAAGAAGATAATATAATTATTGATATGAATCAAATACATCCTATCCATAACACGCATGACTTATGTAACTAAACATATAAAGGAATGAGAATCATTTAACACCCGAAACAATGATACTACTGAAATATTATTAACAAAGCCATATTTGAAGATCATATATGATATAATATTTATGTATTTGGTTATTATATAAATTAATAACAATTATTTAACTATTATATAAGAGGTTAACATACCATCGATCAAGGAAAATTACACGATAATGGTTAAATTTCACAATCTCTTTATTATCTGAGGTTATTTTAGGTGAGTATCTACTGGGACCTCTTTTTCATCCACATCTGTGTTTCTTAAAAATGTATTTGAAACCCATTTTTATTATTTACTAGACTATGGGTTAAATTAATTTATACCCTTGATTGAATTTTTATAAATTTTTTTGAAAGAAATCCTTCCTTCGTTTTCCAAACATGGTATTTTATGATCTTTTCAACAAAATTAAGGTAAGAATGTCTTTTTTAACATATACGACGGGTGTGGCTATTTTCTATAGTTATAACATTATCAAATATTCCGTTAAAGTCTTATAAGAATATTTTCAAAATACATGTTTTCTTTTATAATTATGTTACTTTTAAATGACTTCAAAATATAAATAGACATTTCTCTCAAATATTTTTGATTTCATCTATGTCAAATCCTTTTATGGATTTTACACTAGTTTGAAATTGTTTCGTTATAATAGAATCTTTCATATTGTATTGAATGAGTTATGATATGTTTTTCTGTGGATGTGCTATTTTTATATAATTCATGATCTATGATTAAAGTATTGACAGTTATTATGCTAGTTTTAATATGAATGTTTATGTTATGTATCAACCTTTTCATATGAGGAATTCATTAGACTTAGTAAGTGATGGCTAGAGACCACTATAGCTCCTCGATGCATCGGTAGGTCTCATGAGACAAACTAGTGTCTTGGAATAAGGCCTTGACAAAATCTTATTTGGAGTCTTACAATGAGGCCTTGAATATGTGGTTATGATGTCAGACATTATGCATTCCATCATAATGAAATTGGATATTGATATTGAATGTGAATATTCAATTAGTAGAATGTCCATGTGAATAATTAAATTTCATCATTTGATTTATATTTTCAATATTATGCTTAAATTTAAGTTTAAAATTACTATGTTTTAGTCTTATACATTTCCTTAAAATGTTTATGCTTATTTATGAATGTTTTCTCTTTATTGTTATCCTTAATGGGCATCTGAGCTGACCCATTTGTTATGTTTTATTTTTTCCAAGGATGTGAATAATTATTTTACGATTAACCTGCAAGAATAGTCTAAGGGATAAAATTGTGTTCAGAGGGGACACAATGATGTTGTTTTTCATTATTTCATGATGTAATGTAAAACTTATGCATGTATCTAGCACTTTCAAGGAGACTAAACTGATCAGTCGTCCGGGACATGATTCCTCGTATAATGACAATGTAAATTAATAATGCAATGACATTTGGTAACTAGGGTCCGCATGTTACATTTGGTATCAGAGGAAGTTTATTACAAACCTTTTAAGCTAAATTTAGAAAAAATCGCATTTGAGAACATTACCCTAAGATAAACTTTGAGGATTATTATTGATGAACTTCCTAGAATTTTGGTAATATAGTGATTTTGTATATTTTCGAAACAATACATCCATGTCTGCATACAAGCAGTGAGAGGTTTCTTGGGAACAGATGTACCTAGGAGTGAAAATGCCGAAAAAGTGTTTTGGGCTTGGCCCAGGGTATCCTTGTACATGACAATGGGCCCTGCGGCACTCTTGGTAACATTATTCATATGGGATATGCTTAGGATAATTCATATTTTCTTTAAAAACCATTATGAAGTATTTATGAGTAAATATTTACACATATAAAAACATTTTTATGATTAGGGATTATATCCATAAACTATCCAGTTTATGTTAATCATTTTACAAGTTTAGCATTATGTATTGCACTTCACAAACTAATGTAGTGTATGCCATTGTTTAGAAATTATTCTTAGTATAAGGAATGGAGATTGTATCAATGAATGTAATTCATCTAGGGATTTCTCTCATACTCTAGATAATTATAGTGGAGTTGGTGATGCAACTGGTGCTGATCAGCTTATCACTATATTGGGACAACTCACTCAGGTTATGAATAATAACCTTACCCGTATGGATCCCCCTGATCCATAACGTGGAGGATCGATGTTACACATCTTCATGAGGAAAAAAACTCCAATATTAAATGGGACTATTAATCCATTTGTATCTAAGAAATCTATAATTTCTATAGAAAAAATATTTCATTCTTTTGGGAGTAGTGAAATGGAAAAAAATTTCACTGAAGTTTTTCATCTCACTAAAGATACAGATTAATGGTGGTAATTACTTCAAAATAGAAAGGAAGATGAATAATTATAAAATATGGAATGGAGAGATTTTAAAGATATTTTTTTAGATAAATACTTGCTTCATGACCATCGAGCAGATACAGAAATACAATATCTAATTCTAAAGGAAAAAGATGATTAGAATTTCGTAAAGTGTGAGGAAACCTTTACAAAGTTAAAAAGGTATACATAATATTATATACGTAACCCAAGGAGTAAGATTGTTCGATTATTTTATTGGTTAAAACCATTTCTCCACTAAGAATTTATCTCACAATCCTTCCCATCATATGAGATGTTGTCTCATGTGCTATCAAGATAGAAAATGAATTCTCTAAATCTTATGACTTTAAAGAAAAGAAAGAGAATAAGAAATCTATTAAACACTCTGGAAATATAAATATGCGGAAGAAGGGAAAATTTTTATATCCATCCTACGATAAATGTGGGAAGAAACACCCCAGTACTTTCCTGAAGGGAATGGGACTCTGTTACAAGTGTGCTGAAAAAAGCCACCATGATCATGATTGTAAGGGAAATAAATAGGTTGTCAATGTTGAATGCTACAATTGTAGAGAAATGGGGAATTATTCAAATGAATTTACAATGTGCCAAGAAAATTTACCTCAAAAAAGGCCAAGGGAGCAAGGCCAAGCTTATGCGATCACTACTGCTAAGCTTGAAACTTTGAATGACGTGCAACATGTAATTTAATGGTTTCATCAAATTTATCCAATACATTATTTGATTCCAGATCATCACATTGTTTCATATCTTCCCAGTTTACTATGAAAATTAGATATTTACAATTTGATTTAACAAGGGAGTTTTCAGTCAAAACTCCTAAGGGAATTATCCTTGCAACAAACTTTTGTCAATGCATTCCCATTAGGACCTATAAACATTTTTTATCTGCTGATCCCATCATCATAACAATTATTGAATTTGGTATAATCATCAGTATGGATTTTCTTTTGGACCATGATGTGAATATTTATTGCAAGATGAAGGAGGTTACAATTTTTGATGATGATAAGGAGTACCTTATCTTCCTTATAGAAACATCACCATCTGATTATTATATAATTAAACCCCTAATAGCTCTACTAAATTCAGTTATTTGGGAGGAAGAGAATGAAATAAATATGGGTGAGGAAAATAATGTTCAAATAGAGGATGTACATATTGAACAAGAATATATTGATGTGTTCCTAGAGGATTTACCTGGACATCCTCTAGAACGAGAAATTGAGTTTTCCATTGATTTATTTTTTGGTTCAAGGCCCATTTAAAAGAACCATTATAGAATGGCCACTGTGGAATTATTGAAACTAAATAGACATCTAGAGGATTTGAGTAATAAAGGCTTCATTCACCCTACTGTTTCTCCATGGAGAACCCCTGTTCTTTTTGTTAAGTAGAATGATGGATCTATGAGACCATGCATTGACTACTAGGAGATCAATGATTTAATAATAAAGAACAAGTATCCTCTGCCTATTTTTGTTGATTTATTTAATAAACTTCCTAGAGCACAATATTTTTCAAAGATTGACCTTTGATCTGGATATTATCAAGTGTGTGTGAAGAATAAAGTCATTCAAAAGACATCATTTCGAACCTGGTACGGGCATTACGAGTTTACAGTAATGCCTTTTGGACTAAATAATACACCCTCTTTTTTCATGGATATAATGAATAGAGTTTTCAAAGAATATCTTTGTGACTTTTCAGTTGTATTTATTGACAATATATTGGCCTACTAAAAAATCTACGAATATCATGAAAATCACTTGCGCACTATTCTGAAAACCCTCAATAGAAATGAATTATATGGGAAGCTTAGGAAATGTTAATTCTAGCTTCTTGAGATTTCTTTTCTTGTAGATATTGTCTCTGAGGATATATTCTCTATTGATTCTTCAAAGACCAAGGCAATCCAAGAATGGCCATTACCGACGAGTAAAAATGAGGTATACAGTTTTATTGGTTTATTAGGTTATTATCGGCACTTCATCCAAAATTTTTCCTGATAGAGCTTACCCAATAACCAAGCTCACACATGAAGGGGTTAAATTTGTTTTGAAGAAAGAGTGTGAATAAGATTTTGAAGAACTGAAGAGAAGAGTAGTCAATGCTCTTATTTTGACTCTACTATTGGGGAATGATGGGTTTGTTATTTATAGTGATGCTTCAAATAACATACTTGGTTGTGTCCTTATACAGAATGATAGAGTTATTTCATATGTATCTCAACAACTAAATATTCATGAACAAAACTATCCCACTCATGATATTGAGTTAGCAGATGTAATATTTTCTTTTAAGATATGGAGACATTATCTCTATGGTGAAACATGTGAGATATATACCGATCAAAATAGTTTGAGGTATATTTTCTCATATTAAGAACTCAACATGAGGAAAAGAACATGGCATGAATTACACAAATATTATGATTTCACTATATACTACCACCCGGGGAAGGCAAATAAGGTGGACGATTTTTTGAGCAGAATAGATCATGGAGTTTTGAACAAGATGAGATTTGAAAGGAATCCTATGTTCATGGATCTAGTAAAGATGGATTTGGGAATAATCATGGAAGGTGAAACATTAATACATTATCAAATGGTTTCCAAACCATCATTACTAGAAAGGATAAATATTTCTTAGACGGATGATGAGGAGTTTGAAAAGAAAATTAAATATGGGAATAATGGGAGATTGATTGACCTCATATATGAAGATGGAATTTTGAAATTTGGAAATAGGATATGTGTTCCCAATATAACTGATCTAAAAAGGAAATGTTGGATGATGCTCATAGCTCCAATTTCTCTATACACCATGGTAGCACTAAGATGTATAGAGATTTGAAGGAACATTTTTTGTGGAAATACAAGAAGAGGGAGATTGCTAATTATGTGTCAAAATGTATGGTTTTTCAATAGGTTAAGGCTAGAAGACAACATCCTAGAAGATTCATGCAACCTCTTTGCATACCTGAGTGGAAATGGTATAATATTACGATGGAATTTTTCATGGGGCTACAAAATAATCCAAGAAGGAATGATGCAATATGGGTCATTGTTGATTGTCTTACCAAGTCAACACATTTTCTTGCTATAAGAGAAGATTAAGAAATTGAGCGCTTAACAAGAATATATATTAATGAAGTTGTAACACTTCATGGTGTACCCCTATCGATTGTTTCTAATCGTGATCCCTATTTTACATCAAGAATATGGAAAAGTATTCAGAAGTATTTGGATACTGAACTCTATTTAAGCAATTCTTACCACCCTCAAACTCATAGAAAATCAGAATGGAATATTAAAACCTTATAAGACATGTTGAGATCTTTCACACTACACTTTCAAGGTATATGGGATCAATATTTACCTTTAGTAGAATTTTTATATGATAATAGATTCCATTCAAGTATTCAGATGACACCATATGAAGTGTTATATGGAAAAAGATGCCGCACACCAACCTGTTGGGATGATGTTGGTGAATGAAAATTCGTAGGCCTAGAACATGTTGAGGAAACAATAGAAAAGGTGAAGATTATCCAATCCCACATCATTGTAGCTCAAAGTATGAAAAAGATATATTCTGATAACTGAAGGAAGGTATTGTAATTTCAAGTATGAGATCATGTTTTCTTGATGCTATCTACATGGAAGTGAGATATATATTTCTGTAATAAGGGTAATTGAGTCCTAGGTACATCAGACCTTTATAAAATCTAGGAAAAATTGGAGTTGTAGCTTATAGTTTTTCAATTCCGCCATGTCTATCCATAGTTCATGATGTGTTCCATCTATCACTGTTGGGAAAATTCAAGCCTGATCTAACACATGCAATCACTTATGAAGAAATAGAACTGGAAACTGATATGTCTTATTGCAAATATCCTATCAAGATTCTTGATACCAGAGAACAAGTGATGAGAAATCAGACAACTCTTCTGGTAAAAGTTCTATGGAGAAATCATAAGATGGAAGAAGCAACGTGGGATCCCGAAGAACTTATGAAGAAGAACCACCAGAATTTTTTATGCAGTAATATTCTAGAAACTTTGAGGATGAAATAATTTGAATGAGGGGACAGTGTAACATCCCAGGATTCCATGCTACCTTTCCCTTTGAATAATGCAGTAACTTGCATTGTACGTAGCTTGGAGTTTTAACAAACCATGAACAATCTAAATAGATGTTATGAATAGTAATAACCCACTTTTGAATGTTTATAAATTTTATTTTTCAAAATGGACTTTATTTTTGGATTCATAATATCAAAATTAGCTTAGGGTGATTTTTTGGAAATTTTATGAAAACATTCTATTTTTGATGAATTGTGAAAAACAATCCATTATTATTTAAAACCATATTTGTATTTAAATAATTTGTTCATTTATTTTAATTTATTTTAGGTCAAAATAGATACATAATACTTATATATTTTCAATGTAATTCATTGGAGTCATTTTAAATAAGTTTAGATATATAAAATATTATCGAACTTTTTACCGTCTTTTACACACCTTCTAAGAGCAGTTGCAAATTTGAAAAAAAATTAATTGTACCACTTCTGTGAGTTGAGTTTAATAATTCCAAGAGACATGGATGACATCGGTAATTTAAATTTTCTTTAATAAGATGAAAATAAATTTTTCTGAATAGTAACTTTTGACGTTTATTTACCACAATTTAAAGTAAATATTGTAACTTAAGGAACAAATGATATTATAATTACCCTATCACAAGTCCTAATTCTATTGGATAAGTTTAATTTGACCAATAAGACCCTAGGAATAATATATAATCCTTTTGGTCCACATGGATTAGATTAAGACCTTTATTATTATTTTAATTAAAGAAGAGTTAAAAGTGTTAAATTCCAAGTTTAATAACTAAGCCATTTTTAATATAGGGTTACACATAAGAACAATTTGATTATAAATATTCATTATAAAGATAAAAATATATTATACTTAATCATATTTTATTTATAATTTTTTGACATTAAATAATTTAATTTATTTATGGTACAATGATTATGCATTAATTACCTTATTAATGAAATATTAAAATAATTTATATTATGAATATCCAAATAAATTTATATTGAGACTTTTTATTAATTATAAGAATTTTATAGGTCAATATGATATGGTCGTTTCTATAAAATGAATTTATTTTAATGTAATCATGTTTTTATGACTTTAAAAAAATCAATTACTTAATAGTGTCAAAATTGAGATAAATGCATTTTTAAAACAAATACTATATTATTAATTTATTTTATATTCCTAAAAATATAGGGATTATCCAAAGGACATAGATGAGGTTATTTATATCAATAATTAACTAATTGGTTTTTTCTTGATTGTTTACAGTAATTTTATTTACCATATAATATTAAAATACAACGAGACATGGTAAATGTAAAACTATTTAACTAAGAGTTAACTCTAAAAGATAACGTTAATATGGTGACCTAAACCTGTCTAAAACCTTTTTCTTGAGATTATTATTTCCTATACCCACCTTATCTTTGTGATAAATCAATTTTAGCCATTATAAACTAAATATGATTGTATAATAAAATAACATTTCATGGTTTCCTAAAGTGACCCTCACCTATTCTATAAAAGGGTACTTTCCATTCTCTTATATCACACATCCAATTCCATTTGGAGCTGAAAAACCCTACAAAATATCTTCCCAACTACCATAAAGTCAATCTATAATCCTTAATTTTATCAAAAATCCAACCTAAGGATCCATTTTGATCAAATCAAAAGGAATCATATAAAGAAGAGGTAATAATTTCATCACCTCTTTCAATTTTTTTCTTCTTCCACATAATTTCTTTGTTGTTTCCATAGAAGAAGAATAAATCAAGTACCTTATACATACTATGATGTTATTATAAATATAGTACAACCCTATTTTTTAATCTATCCATCCTATAAATGACAAAGTCACCATTCATGCGTATGTACGGCTTACCGTCTCCACGTCGTGGTGTAGTTTGTTATTCAGCACTTAATTATTTCGGATGGGTATAATAATGAGTATAATTGATGTAAATAATAAATATAACATGTTAATGATTATGTATATATGATATACCGTCCAATTATATATGAATTCACCATCAATATAATTGTATTGTCATTCGTGCGTACGTACAAATTACCGTCTCCACGAATCTGATGAGATTCATTCCCCAACGTAACCCTTCAAGAATACTTTTAATTTTTTGGATACAAATAATGTTTAGGAACTTAATTTTATTCTTGGATATGAATCAAATACATTTTATCCATAAAAAACATGACTTACATAACATAAGATATATAGGAATACGAAACAGTTAACACCAGAAACAATGATAATAATAAAATATTATTAACAAAACCATATTAAAAGATCATATATGTGATATCATATTTATGAATTTTGTTATTATATAATTTAATAAAAATAAATTAACTATTATACAGGAGGTTAACATACCCTCGATCAAGGAAATGTACAAGGTAAAGGTTAAATTTCACAGTCTCTTCACTATCTGAGGTTATTTATACATGACTTTATACTAGGACCTCTTTATCATTCACATCCGTGTTTCTTAAAAATGCATTTCAAATTTTTTTAAAATTCACTATACTATAGGTTAATTTTATTTATACCATTTATTTAATTTTTATAATTTTTTTGAAAGGAATCTTTCCATCATTTTCCAAACAAGATATTTTATGGCCTTTTGACAAAATTATGGTAAGAATGTCTTTTTTTAACATATACGGCAGGTGTGGACATTGTTTGTCGTTATAACATAATCGAAGCTTCACATAAAATCTTGTATTAAAATTTTCAAAATACATGATTCTTTTATGAATATGCTACTTTTAAATGATTTCAAAATAGAAAGAGATATTTCTTTCAAATAGTTTTTATTTTATCTATGTCAATATAATTTGATGGATTTTAAACTTGTTTTAAGTTGTTTCATTATAATAAAATTTTCCATAATCTATTGAATGATTTATGATATGTTTCAATGTGTATATTCTATTTTTATACCATTCATGGTTTATGATGAAGGTATTGACTTTTTGTATGCTTTCCTTAATACACATATTTGTTTTATGTTTCATTCATTTCATATAAGGAATGAATTGGACTTAGTAAGTGACATGTGGAGAATGCTATAACTCTTTTATGCATCAATAGGTTTCATTAGACAAAATACAGTCTTGGAATAAGGCCTTGAAAAAAATATTATTCATAGTCTTGGAACGAGGCCTTGACTATGTGGTTATGATGTCTGGATTTATGCATTCCATCATTATGAAATTGGCTATTGATATTGCTTGTGATTATTCAACTAGTAGAATGTCCATATATATAAGTAAATCAAATTATTTTATTTATATTTTCCATATTATTCAGAAGTTTAAATTGAAAAGTCTTATGTTTTAGTCTTATACATTGCCTTAACATTTTTATGATTATTTAGGAAAGATTCTGCTTTATTGTTATCCTTAGTGAGCATCTGAGCTCACCCCATTCTTATGTTTTATTTTTTCCCAAGATGTGAATATGTATTTTACGTTAAACCAGCAGGAATATGATAAGGGATAAGTGTGTGTCCAAAGGGGACACAATGATGTCGTTTTTCATTATTTCATGATGTAATGTAAAACATATGTATATATCTAGCACTTTAAGGGCTACTATATTGATCGGTCATTCAGGACATGATTTTTTGTATCATGCCAATATTATGTAATAATGCACCGAATCTAGGTAACTATGGTCAGGGAATTTCAATACCAACATCTTTTCATTGAGTATCGTTTGTTATCGGTTTCGAGTATGAAAAGCCCTAATGTGGGGAGAATTTAATGACATGGGTTTTCCCATTTTTTAGAAGAGTTTGGGAAAATTCCAAGACCATGAGCTAAGAAGAGGTTTGATTCTGAGGCCCAGTGTTCCCAAAACATTTTCGAAATAAATGATAAGTTTTTAATAGTTCCTATAAGGAATTTTACAAAAAAATGGAAATAAAATATAAACTGGTGCTCAGATCAGAATTCTTAGGGAACCATTGAACATAGAGCAATACCTTTACCCAAGGAATGACTTAACATTAGTTAGCGCATGTCTCTTGTAGAAAAAATTAAGAATGGAATAACCTTAAATAAAATTATTATATAAAATATTTTTTTTTAAAAAATATTAATAACTCATAAAAGGTAACATGGGAAAAAATTCTGAGACCACCGTTGAGTTCGTAAGAGGGTTTCATCCTTAGGTGAGGCATAACATCAACCAGTGCAGGTTGACTGGGAATGATAATTTTTGAACATTTTAATGAAAAATAAAATCATTTTAAAATGTTTAATTAATTTCATTTTACTTTTCGCAGAATCATAGTGACACTACAATGCCATGACGGGGAAACCCATTTTCTTTTATAAATTAAAACACATGAAAAAACAACAACATAATGATGAAGTAATGCATAAACATGTTTTCTTTATTTAATAGCTTGGTAGAGATACATGATTGGATTTAAAATCCAGGAAAAATTCCCTACAAGCTTGGGAGAAGAAAAGCATTGGAAAAACCTCTCATTGGAAAATAACGAACAATGATGAGTTGATGGGTCAATATTTCATGGGGATGGATCAGAAAAGCCGATGATAATTTTCCACCAATCGTTCCAAAATCCAGGAAGGGTGTTAGTATTGTTTTGTTTCCTTCCATATTCATTATCCCTAGGATGAACAAGGATTAATCATAGAACTAATTGACCAATAGGTCATGTATATTTCTGGATGGGATTATTATATTGATGGAATTGTTACCAAGTTGATTCATGTTAGAAATTTTTTACTATTTCCCTTTGTTCTTCATCTAACATCGATGGATCGAGTTTGACAAAAATAAGGCAAAAATCCATCGATTTTGGGAATTCTAGCACCTTCCACCAATCCCTTCCCCATTCTCTGATTCTCATGTTTTCACTATTTGAAGATTGTTGTGATTTTCATCCATGCCATAACGATCTGGGTTGGAATCCAATCACGTGGTGGTGTAAGGTGGTGAATAGAGGCGTTAGCTCCGATCATTTCACGTGGAGAATGATGAGGTTAGGTCACCAGTGGAGGCAGCACCGGCCCTGAAGAACACTGGGACCAGGCGAACATGGTAGAACGACTTCTGTCAGGGTGGAAGAATGGGGAGATGGAAGAATAGCCACAGTAAGAATCCCATAGTTAAAGAGGGATTGCATAGCTAAGACGTTCCGTGTGGTGAAGACCACATGCCATGACTAGGTGAGACCTCCGACAGTGCAACCGACAATAGTGGGATGTGGTCCAAATAGACTAAATCGGAGGAGGGCCTCCGGTAGAGCTGACAACTTGGATCAAGCCATATCAAGGGATAGACCTATGGGATTTGGCAGGTTACACTGACCAGTTGCGCCACATGGTCGGGCCACATTGATAGAGAACCACACGAGGTTGTACCGTACGGGGGAGAAGTGTCGGTCCACTCATGCGGGATGGTTTGGAGAAATCAGGAATCTCATGAAGCCCACTGGACCAATAGACCTAGCCCGTCGAGTTGGGCCTTCTTGGGCTGACCCAGACTAATCGAGTCAGGTCGGGTTTGGTCGGCCAAACCTTGTCTGGTAAAGATGACCGGACTTGGTCAGGTTGGACCTTGTCCTGGCCATACCCATTTCATTTTTGTGTTTAACCTTCAATCATAAGGTCTATTTGATGAGATGTCTACGACATTGGGACACTTTATTTTAGGTAGTCCTTTTGATATGGCTTGGTGGGATTTTAGTATGGACCAGTGTAGGTATGGAACTTCCCTTTTTTGTTTCCTCGAGGGTTCAGTGTGGCATTACATGCATATCACTGGAGAAAAATACCCTCTTGAGGCCAAGTTCTAGATAGTGTTATAGAACTACTAATTTGGATTTAAGAAATCATCTATCCACCCCAAAAGGATATGTTTGGGAATTTATGTGACCTTTGAGTGTAGGACTTTAATCCTCCATTTAGTGGGTCGTATCTGTAATGTTTTATGTATTATTGTGGGAGAATACCCTATGTTATGAGCCACATCAGTTGGTTTGTTGGAATTTTATGAGGATAATCCCTTAAATTGTGGATTAATACAGATTTGGTTGTCGGTATTCTCTAGGATTAATCCCCTATCTGTATATAAGAACTTTGGCCATAGTATTATATTTGGGTGAGACCCAAACTAGATAGACCTCTATGTAAGACTCTCTGATGATATCAAGGCTCCAAGAGTGGATTCTCCCAGAATGAGAATGTCTACAGAAGAATTGTATTGCTAATGATTGGTTGGGATATTGAGACTCAGTGTCTTTGAGTGACCAGATGTCTCAGGGAAACCTAGTGATGTATCGAGACCAAGTGCTCTCTTATATAATTTTTGTAGACCTGTTCTACCTGATTATTATCTAATGGATTGAGGAGTGACATATCTCATAACGAGCATTATACGAGTGGAAACATATGGATGGTAGTGGAGGAGACCATGAGTCATGGAATCCTTTTTGAGTACACATGTATGTTCTTCTTATTTTTTTGTAGACATATACCTGTGTTGAGCTGACTGTATCATCTTAGTGATGCTTCCTTTGTGGTTTTTACTTCCTTTTTCAAGGTTCCCAATTGAGTATTGTTTTACTCACCCCTACTTGGGATTTTCCCTCACATGTCATGTATTTTTTTGTTGATCGATGATTTGATAGAGTCCTTGGGGGATCAGGGAAAAGTGGTGCTTAAATAGACCCAACATACAAGGTCTACTTCTGGGGCTTCAGATAGATGTTATGTACCTACCCTTTTTATATGGTTTTTCGCAGAGGTGTTTTAGTGACTATTATATTTTTACTTTTCCTTATTTGGGATTTTATTTTAGCCACATTTAATTTATCTTTTATATTGTTGTACCATGTGTTTGTATTTTAGTGGCATGCCTATTTGTTTACTTAGTGTTTTCAGTTTTAGAACTTTTTCATAGAGATGTGTGCATGCATTCAAGTACTTAGGAAAATGCCTCAAATTTTTCGGATATACCTAATCAATTATAGTCTACAAAACCTTGCCTGTAGTAGGAGGGCCTACAGTTGTCACAGTATAGGCCCCATAAGGATGGGTTGTGATAAGGTAACCGATGTTCTCAATTTCAAAAATCATTTCAATGATTTGTAACCATCTCAAAACCATTTCACAATTCCAATTTCAATGCTTGAAAATACCCATTTTCACTATATTTATCAATAACTATGGCAAAAAATTTCATTAAAAACCATTTTCAACACACAAAAAGAAACCATGAAAATTTAAAAATAAAAAACATTTGATAAAAAACTATCAGGTTTATCAACATATGTTAGAGATGGAACCTCCTACCACAAAAATCAGGTTGCACATGCCCGCAATGGAATCCACCGATAACAAAAACCAACCACACCAGTGGTGACCCTAGAATAGAACCCAAACATCTTAGGATTGTTTCAATTTATAAGAGAAAGTGTTATTGTGTATAATAAAACCCACATACCTCTAGAATAGATGTCTTTCACACCACATCTAACCAAGGAATAAAATCTAGGAACAGATATCACAATGGATCTAGAAGAAGACTGCAAGGATCATCCAACTTAGATCAACAAGTCTAATAATACAAACCGAGGACTCTAATGCAATCAACAAAAATAGAGAACCAGAATGAGCACTTACCCATAGAGACACACCACAATTACAACAATGATCCAAAGATGATCAAATCTATTAGGAAGGAGAGGTACCTCTGAAAATAACATATAAAGAGTCTAGGTTTGAAAAAAATAGTGTCTCAAATTAAAAGAATTAGAGAATATGATGAACATGTGACATAAATATAGATGAGGTCCTGGTCATGATGTGTACCCAAGGGTCATGACATGTAATCCATGCTGGATAAGTTATTTCAATAAACCTATCACCTCAGGTTTAAAACTGACAGTAATACCCATCACATCGTGTAGGTCCTGGTCATGATGTGTACTTTTTCATCATCTTGAATAAAATTAGAAAACTACTTATAAGGATTTGAACCAAAAGGGAAAGTAGAAAGAGGGAAAACATACATGATCAAGCTAACGAGATGTTAGAAACTCCCAACGATAAACAGTTTTCATCACCAAGAAGTCATGTGGGAGATGTAATACCTGAAAAAATATGAGGCCACTACTCGCTCCCCAATGACTCACAATCCCTTGTCTCATGAGAATTTGATCATTGTTCTCATAGAACTCTGACCAATAGAATTGACTTCACACAGAAGTCTTTTTTTCTGAGATTCAACGATATCAACTGGTTCCTAAAAAATAGAAGAATATGGATCTAACTGAATTTATTCCCAACATAGAACATGAGCGAGATCAGGGTGCTACTTTCTGAGTGGAGATGCGTGGAATAGTCATGAATTCCCATCAAACAAACCGAAAATTATAATCAATAAGAAGACTACCTGACCCATTCAGTGATCTGAAATGGTCCAACATATCTCAGATCCAATTTTCCTTATTTTCCATGCCGACGGTGACACAACTGAGGAGAAACTATCAATAAAACCCAGTCACACACACAATATTTTTCGAGACAATACCCTAAATCTACGTATGATATTTGTCATCTCTGGGTTATACTGATATTTCATCCTATATCCTAAATAATTTTCGACATCTCTTGAACAAAACTTGGTCTGACCACTGACCCTTCGACCACCTTTACCCAACAAAGAGGTGATCTGCAAGGGAAACCTTACAATGATTCAAAGGGATATATAATGATTGATGAATGATATATATATTTTTTGAACAAACTCAAGTAGTCCAAAATGATTATACCGTGATCCACTAAAATCCATGACTAATGAACTAAGTATATCATCCAAGATTTGAATTACACGCTACGTCTAACTATCTATCTATGGATAGTAAGTGATGCTCAACTTGATAAGAGTTCCCATTGACTCTTGAAAAATAATCTATAAACATGAGTTAAACCTAGGATTCCTATTTTAAATAATAGAAGGACTCCCATATAACCTCACAATCTCCTGAACATACAGCTTACCCTGATCTCAAACTTTAGTGGTGTCTTTGATCAGAATGAAATGAGAAATTGTTTTCAAGAGATCAACAACCACACAAATATAATACATCCCTCAGGGAGATTGTGGTATCCAAACAAAAAAATACATGGATACCTCATCCAATTTCAAAACTTGCACCAGAATAGGCTGAAGAAAACCGAAAGGTTTCATGTGCTCTACCTTTTTCTATTGGGAGGTGTAACAACGATAAAAAACTATATTATTTCACATTTCATACCCAACAAACATTATTTTCTTCACATGTCATAATACATATTCATAGTGCATGAATGAATGGTCCATGAAGAGATATGACAACAAAACTAGACTAAAATTCTCATAGGTGCTGAGATGAAAACATTATTTCACAAGTGATGTATGCCATCTGAATAAAGATACCAACAAAGAATAATCTCCCCACTATAAAAGTTTTCCCAAGAATTTTTAAACTCACCATCCTTCTATTGAATTTGAAAAATAGACTATAGGAGGGACGATTAAAATTGAACACTAGTCATAACCATACCTGAACCATCCTTTTGAGATTCCATGTGAAATTAAGCAAAAAGAACCATAATATTCAATCCTACTTCAACTCCAAAACTACCTGTGTTGGAAAATTATTGCTAAGAGAATTTGCAATAATATCCCCTTCCTTGAGGTGTAGGTTATGTCAATGTCAAAGATATAAATGTATTATACCCATAACCTCTTTATGAGATTCACATATTTCTATGAAAAGATATCCCCATGAATCTTATGATTAGAGAAGACCATGAACTTCTCCCCAAAGAGATTGTGCCGAAAAAATTTAAGTTCATGCATAACCTTAGTAAGATATAAATCACGAGTGGGGTAGTTCTTCTCATGTGGTAAGAGTTGATGAGAGCCTTAATCTACCCCATGGTCATCCTACACAAGCACACATCCCATACCACCAGCAGATGCATCACCAAACACCAAAAAACCCATACCGGATTCAGTGAAAATTATAAGAGGTGTCGATGTTAGAATCCATTTCAACTCATTGAAAGAATATTGACACATTTTATATCATGAAAATTTTACCCCTTTCCTGTTAAGAGTAGTCAAAAGTGAAGGTAGCTTAGAGAATTCCTTAAAAAAAATCAGTAGTATGCAAAAAGAACTTTGAACCTTTGAATTTCAAATGCACTATATGGCTCCATCTATACAATTACAACCTTCACCTTGATATGATCAACTGAGAAGTCATGTTCGTAAATATTGGTCCCTAATAAATTCAATTCTTTAATCATGAAAATAGTTTTTGAATGCTTCCCATATAAATAGTGTGTAACGCCCCGACCCCAGTTACCCAGAATCGGTGCCTTATTTTAATAAATTAGAATGAAAAAACAAATCATGTCCCGATAGACCAATAAATTTAGTAGCATTGGAAAATAGAATACATACATTAATGTTACATTACTCATTATAACATAGAACATATCATAAATAATCCATTGATAACACCATTGTTCCCTTAACTTAACCTTGCATCTCAATCATAAAACCCATGTTGGGATCCTAGGAAAATAAAACATAAGAAAGGGGTGAGCTCAGATGCTCAGTAAGGGTAAATAATTTAGTGGAAGATATAAAATATTAAGGAAAGATGTGTAATAAAAACAACATACATTTAAACATAAATTTGAACATAATATGGAAAAAATAAATCAAATATTACCATATTAAAATGCACATGGATATTCTAATAGTCAAATAATCACATGTAATAACTAATTTCAGAATAAGGGAATGCATAATTCCAGAAATTCGGAAATATTTTTTCAAGGCCTCAACGAAGACGTCAAAAAATGATTTAGGCCTCAGACAAAACCATATATCAAATTGGGAAAGGCCTCAGCCAATTCCACATCATATTGTATCATGAGACCTACGGATTCATTGATGAGCAATAGCTGGCTCCACCTGTTACTTAATAAGTCCAACACATTCCTCATATGAATAGGTTGAAACATATCAAAAACATTCGTATTAAAACTAACATAAGAAATGTCAATAGTTTAAACATAAACCATGAATGGTATAAAAATATCACATCCACAGTCAAACATATCACAGAAAATTCAATAAAATATGGAAGGTTGTATCTATAATAAATCAACTGCAAACAATTTAAAATCCATCAAAAGATGTTGACATAGATGAAAATGATCAGTAAAATTCTTCGAGAGAAATACCCTTTTTCATGAAATTGTTTAAAAGTATCACAATATATAAAGGAAGTCCTTTAAAAGTGAATTTCGTATAAAATTGTCTCATACCACTTTAATTTTTTTGAAAATAATTATCATTTCAAAACATTCATGTCCATATAAATAAATCCTTACAATCAATTTGGAAACATGGACATTAATTAAAAGGGATTTGAAAGATAAATCATTAAAACATTTAAAATGATGATCTTGTTAAATAGACCCTCCCATAAAACCTTATAATATTTCTTTTGATTTTTTTATGAAATATGGGTATGGATGTTTTTCCAAGAAAATACTTACAGAAGAACAATCTTGGATAATAATGAGACTGAGGAAATAACCCCTACCTTGCACTTTCCTTTGGTCGAGGGTATGATTAACCTCATGTATAATGACCATTTTATGTTATTAAATTATACTAGAACCGTATTAATATTTATTATATCATACATGATTCATTTGTGAGTTTATAATACCCATTTAAAAATGATTTTCATGTTAAACTAACATTTCAGGTACTAATCTCTTTCTTTATCGTACGTGTTTTAACTTGTTATTCTTGATCATATAATTTAGATCATGATTTAAATGCATCCCAAATACATACATGATTTATATGTCATATATATTGAGAATATGAATATTTATAATATATATATATATGAAATTGAAAACACCATTTATGGAGATGGTAGGCCATACGTATGCATAATCACTGTTTCTATTTTCATATCGTATTGAATGGAATTAATTGAATAAAATGTATGTAAGTACATCCGGATATATATATATATATATCTCCATTAGAATTATTATTTCATATTGTAAATAATTATTAATAATATATATTTTTATAATCATTGATGAATCTTGAAGGTGGAAATGAATCTCATCGTGCAGTGGAGATGATAATCTATACGTACGCACAAGAAAAAATATCATTTCCTTAAGGATTAAAAGGTATGTACTTGGATGGTATTTTAATTTAACAGAGACATTATAATGTTATTTAAATTATTTATATACATATTAATTATCATTATATCCATCCAAATAACATAGTTTTGAATAACAAATGACACCACGACGTGGTGATGGTAAGTCGTACGTATGAACGCAAGGTGACATTATCATTCATAGGGTGGATGGAATAATGAATATGGTTGTGAAATATTTATAATAAAATTAAAGTATGTATAAGGTACTGGATTTATTATTTTGGAATGGTAATAACAATTAAAGGGGAAGTGGAAGTAGAAAATAACTAGAATGAGGGTGGAAAAATAATTATTGCTTCTTCGAGTGTTTCCTTTTGAGTTGATCAAAAGGGATCGTTAGGTTGGCTTTCAGATCAAATTAAGTACTTTAGGTTGATGTGAGGGATGTTGGGAGGATATTTGGGCAGGGGTTGTCTGAGCCGAATGGCATTGGAGGAGTGATTTTGAGAGAAGGTGTAGTGCCCTTTTATAAGAGGGATGAGGGTAACTTTAGGAAAAGATTAAAGTATTAATTTATTATACAATAATATTCGTTTCATAATGGATAGACATGAATTTTTTTAAATATATAGGTGTTTATAGGTAGAAATCTTCTAAAACAATAGGCATTAGACTAGTTTAGGTTACCATTTTAACCTTATCTTTTAGATTTAACTCTAAGTTAAATAGTTTAACTTTTACCGTGTCTTCTTGTATTTTTACACTATATGGTTAATAAACATATTCTAAACTTCAAGAGAACCTAAAGTGGTTCATTAATTACATAGATAATATTTTTTAATCCCTTTTTCCGAACCTTAGTTTTTAGGAATAGACTATAAATTAATAATATAATATTTGTTTTAAAAACTCTTTTATGACAATTCTGACACTATTTGGTATTTTTTTGGTAAATTCATAACAAAATTATTACTTCAATAAAAATTCATTTAATCAACCCTAACATGTCATATTAACCTAGAAAATAATTATAATTCATTAATAGTCTAAATTATATTTATTTAGATATTTATAATATCAATTATTTTAATCATTCATTAATAAGGTAATTACTGCATCATCATTGTGTCATAAATACAGTTAATTATATAACGTCTAAAAATTATAAATAAAATACCATTATATAGGAAATATTTTTATCTTTATAATTAATATTTATAGTCTAATTTATCCTATGTATAACCTTTATTAAAAATGTTTTAGTTATGAAATTTTGAATTTAACACTTTTAACTATTCTTTGAATAAAATAATAATAAATGTTCAATTCTAATCCAAGTGGACCTAAAGGATCATATTTTTTTATATGGTTGTTTTTGGTTGAATTAAACTTATCCAATATAATTAGGACATGTTTTAGGATAATTACGATATCATTTTTACCCTTAATTACCTTATTTACTTTTAACCATGGTAAATAAAAGTCAAAAGTTACTATTCACCAAAAATATTTTCTTCTTATTGAACCAAATTTTACATACTGATATGAACAGTGTCTCTTAGATTTTTTTAATTCAACTCATAGAAGCAGTAAAATTATGTTTTATGCAAATTTGCAAAAGCTTCTAGGAAGTGGGTATAAGACGGTAAAAAGTTCAGTAAAATTTTAATATATCTAAACTTATTATAAAATGACTCCAATGAATTACATTGAACTTATATAGGTATTATGTACTTTTTTTAACTAAAAAAATAAAAAAAATAAAAAAGTATTTAAAAAAATTCGGTTTTAACCAATAACTCAGTGTTTTCACTATTCATCAAAAATTGAAAGTTTTCAGAAAAATTCCAAAAATTCACCCTAAGATAATTTTGATATTCTGAATTTAAAAATGAAGTCTATTTCAAAAAATTCAAAACATATAATTTTAATTTATTAATTTAAAATTAATTCCATTTGTCAAAACCTTAAAGCGGGTTTAAAAAAAAGTGAAAACTATCAAAAGATTGACATTTGGTTATGTCAAATTTAACTGTGAAATTACTTATAATGACCTCCATTGTAATAAATTATAAAAATATAATCTAATTACACTTCCAAACCATTCAATTGTGTAATTTAACACTATAAATTATTTTGATTAAAAAATTGGTTTTCAGTTCAAATTTAGTAATTTTCACTATTCACCCAACAATAAAAGTGATCATAAAAACACAAAAAATTACCAAATCTAAAATTTTATGTCCCGATTCTAATGAAGAAGATTATTTCATCAAATTTAATATATAAAAGTGTCAAGCATTGGATTTAAACAGGGCCCTCCATTAAAATGTGGTAAAATAGAATTTTTTGAAAAATACTTCTTTTATCTGAAAAAAATATTTCTTCTTATATTATGTCCAAGAAACTCATAATATGGATTCTAAAATTATAAGGATTATATGAATTTAAAAATTCAGTTAATACTATTCATAACCACTTTTGAACGACTAGTTTGTTAGGTCCTGGTGCGCTTGAACTCGGTGTTGTGTGTTGTGGAAGTTATTAAATTACATTGAAGAAAAAACATACTATGAAATCTTGGGGTATTACATTTTACCATCCTTTAATAAATTGCATCCTTACAATTTTAAATTGTTCTTCGAAATTAGAAGGTTGAAAATAGAAAATATCTTTGTGGAAAACCGACATAAAAAATTTGATTAATAAAATTTAGTCTTAAAAAGAGTGAAAGAGAAATGAAAGGGTCACCAACAAATTATGATATCGATTTAGAGAACATTGGTGGAAATTAGTGACACAGAATTGGAGGGAAAATGTAAATATTTATAGTTGGTGATTTAGGTCATCAATAAAAAACAAGAGTAAAATTGAGGGCCTCAAATCCATAAATCTATAATGATTTAAAATAACATCGGTTCATCAATTCATACGGTATTAGGATAAAAAATTTTGGTTTTAATATCCCTACTCTAAAGTTTACGAATTATTTTATCCATATAATAAGAAGAATATATATATATATACACTTGAAAATTAGAGTTTCATCCCTCAACTAATTCCTACCACAAACTCATATTTCTCTCTAATGGATTTCGAAAAATATTCTATTTATCGTAATTGTATAAGGTTCAAAAAATATTTAATTTATAATTCACCTGTCAGACCTTTAAAAAAAGAAACTACATTATACAATCCAGGTCATCACATAGGCCAGTGGTAGGTGATGCAACCTTGTCACCCATCAGTTGCGGGTTCAAGTCTCATAGCCTTGCCGAAAGTGACTTGTTGTCACCCGACCTTCGGGATGTCCTTTTTATAACAATCCAAAAATAATCTTAACAGCAGTATCAAATTTCAATCTTAATCCATTCCAACCTTTATACTTATCCCAAATAATTCTATCCAAACTAAAAGTCAAAAATTTATAAGTAATTTAACATAATAAATATACCTTTTCAATGTAATAACATGTGAACACCTTAATCGTGTATTCTCTTAAAACATGGTAACACCCTGAATTACCATAAAACCATATTGATTACATTAATTCTCGCTTATTCATTATATTATACAACATATATTCCTTATATCAAAAAATTTTGAATATTCCAACAACGATTAAATAATCAAACTATTAATTAGTTCCAAGGATGTTAAGAATATCCAATATAATATATCCAAATCAAACATCTCTTATTCCAAAATCAATACCTTATTATCAGAACCATATTAAGGATTATCTTTCCTTCAACAATATATTTTCCAAAAACTGTAGCTTACTATTAAGTCACTTTTCCTATAACCAAATAATCTCAAATCCTCAATAAAATAGTACTGCAGTACAATCCTTATTTATCCTCATAATTCATATAACTAGTATATTGTTGATACAACACTCAAAGGAAATAATTCTATAATGACAACACAAGAACAGTAGTCATTACTCTTCATCAGTGGTAGTATCATAACATGATTATTATCCAATAGAATCATTTGGTGTATACTATGATGATTTGTACACTGATTTGTATAGTGTCCCAACTCCTTACAGATTAAGCATTGCACCATTCAAACTTTTATCATACCATTGAAATCACATAATTTTTGTCCTTTTTCTCCACACTTATAACAAACTCTCATTCGCTTCAATCATTTACCTAGGTGATTCATTTCACAGTTATCACATATGGGAGAATCCTTCTTTCCCTTATTCCCTTTATCTATATTTCTCTAAAAAATCATTTTCTTCTCTAGATTTCCATCAAAGCCATTGGACTCATAAAATTAATTACTTATCTTATTAACACATGATATTATTTCTTCATATGTTTAGAATACGTGGGATAATATTTAATTTCGAAATGTTGTCTTAATACCATGAAAGATATGATCCTTCTTACTCTTTATATCATAAGTATTGCTAGAGTTCTCATTTCTTCTACTGGGTACCATTTCTAAAAATGGCATACACTAGGTCACTTTATAAATCGTAATACATAATTCCAAACTTTTAAACTACCTAATGTAAATTGAACATTTTATAGATATAATCCATAATCATAAAAATATTTTCTCTGAGGAGTTATAGACTCATAAATCCTTCATAATGGATTGTAACGAAAATGAGAATTATCGTAAGCATTTCCCCCGAGAGTGTCGTAACCAAGAGTGTAGCGAGGCCCGTTGTCGTGCCACAGTTCCCGTTCGAGTCCATCTCAAAGCGGTGTTTTCAAGTTTTACCCCTAGATACGTCTGTGATAGAGCCTCCTCTACCTGGTTATATCCAGACAGGGATGCATTACTTGGAAAACTCACAAAATCTCTACATTTCCAAAATTCTAGCAAGTTCTTTTTATACTAATCCTTGAAATCTATCTTAGAGTAATGTACCCTAATCATAGATTATCTAAATCTAGTTTCCAAGGTCTATAGCAAACTTTCTCTGATACTAACTATAATTCCTCTACTTGAGTTACCCAGAGACGGGGCATTATTTTAATACATTGGCACGATACAAAGAAATAATGTCCCAAAAGACCGATTAGTTTAGTTTCCTTAGAAAATAGATTACATACATGAACGTCACATTACTCTTTCTAACATATAACACAACATAAATAATCCATTGGGAACACCATTGTTCCCTTATCTTAACCCTTCATCTCGATCATAAAACACATCTTAGGATCCTCGAAAAATAAAACAAAAGAAAAGGGTGAGCTCAGATGCTCAGTATGTGTAAATAATTTAGTAGAAGCTGTAAAATTTTAAGGAAAATGTGTAATAAAAACAAAAACATTTTAAACATAAACATGAACACAATATGGAAAAAATAAATCAAACATTACCATCTTAACATGCACATGGATATTCTACTAGTCGAATAATTACATGTAATAACACATTTCATAATGAGGGAATGAATAATTCTGGACATTCTAAAACATTTTTTCAAGACCTCGGCCAAGAGGTCTAAAAATGATTTAGGCCTCGGCCAAAACCATATATCAAATTGGGAAAGGCCTCAGACAATTCCATGTCTAATTTTATCATGATACCTATTGATGCATAGAGTACCTATAGTAGGCTCCACCCGTAACTTACTATGTCCAATGCATTTCTCATATGAATATATTGAAACATTATATAAACATTTGTATTAAAACTATCATACGAAACGTTAATACTTTAACAAAAAAACTAGGAATGGTTTAAAAATAGATCATCCACAATCAGACATATCCCAAAACCTTCAATACAATGTGGAATATTGTATCAATAATAAATCAACTTCACAAAATTTTAAAATCCATCAAAATATGTTGACATAGATGAAAATGATCAGTAAAATGCTTTGAGAGAAATACCTCTTTTCCGGGAATCTTTTAAAAGTTTCACAATTTATAAAGGGACTCATTTACAATTGATTTTTGAATCAAAGTGTCCCATACCACTTTGAAAATTTTTAAGATAATTATCATTTAAAAACATTAATGTCCATATAAATAAATCCTTAAAATCATTTTGAATACATGGACATTTATTAAAAGGTTTTAGAAAGATAAATCTTTAAAACATTTAAAATGTCTATATAGTTAAATAGACCCACCCATAAAACCAAAAAAGATTCCTTTTGAATTTTTTTTCATGAAATATGGGTATCGATGATAAGTATGTCCCAAAAAATACTTACACATGAATAATCTCTGATAATAACGAGATTGAGGAAATAGCCATTTCCTTGCACTTTCCATTGCTCTAGGGTACACTTAACCTCTTGTATAATAAACATTGTATGTTATTAAATTATACCAGAACCATATTCATACTTATTATATCAGACATGATTAATATGTGACTTTATAATAGCTATTTAATAATGATTTTCACATTAAATTAATGTTTCAGGTAATAATCACTTTCTTTATCGTACGTGTTTTAACATGTTATTCTTGATCGTATAATTTAGATAATCATTAAAATACTTAAAGAAAACAAACTTTCTTTATATATCTTATATATTTAGAATAAAAATATTTATAATAGATAGATATATAAAATGGGAAACACTGTTTATGGAGATGGTAGGTCGTACTTACGCATAAACACTGTTTCTGTTTCCATATCGTATTGAACAGAAATAATTGAATAAGATATATGTATGTACATAAATACAGATATATATAAATATATTTATCTCAAGTAGAATTATTATGTCATATAGTACATACTTATTAATAATATATATTTTTATAATCAAAAGTGAATGGTGAACATGGAAATGAATCTCATCGCGTCGTGGAGACGGTAATCCGTATGTACGTACGAGCGAAAATATCATTTTCATAACGATTAAAAGTTGTTTAATCGGATGTTATATTAATTAAACAGAGACATTATAATGTTATTTTCATTACTTATATACATATTACTCATCATTATATCCATCCAAATGATATAGTGTTGA
The DNA here is from genome assembly GCA_963277665.1 of Viscum album. Classification (NCBI taxonomy): domain Eukaryota; kingdom Viridiplantae; phylum Streptophyta; class Magnoliopsida; order Santalales; family Viscaceae; genus Viscum; species Viscum album. The sequence goes on from OY728140.1 coordinate 2,070,920,311, forward strand.
ATAAAAAATTACACCAAGATGTAGAGACGATAAGTCATACGTACGCACGCATAGTGACCTTATCATTAGAAGGATGGGTAGAATAATGAATATGGTTTGGAAATATTCATAATAACATCATAGTATGTATAAGGTACTGGAGTTATTTTTTTGTATGGTAATAACAAAGAAATAGGAAGTGGAAGAAGAAAATAACTTTAAAGAGGGTGGTGAAATAATTACATCTTCTTTGGGTGTTTCCTTTAGAGTTGATCAAAAGGGATCCTTAGGTTGTATTTATGAGGAAAGTAAGGACTCTATACTTAGGTGGTTATGGGTCAAAATCATCTCAACCAATAGGTTTTAGAAAAGTTTAGGTTTCCATTTTAACCTTATCTTTTAGATTTATCTCATAGTTAAATAGTTTAACTTTTACCGTGTCTTCTTGTATTCTTACACTATATGGTTTATAAAAATTTTCTAAACATCCAAGATAACCTCAAGTGGTTCATTAATTACATATATAATATTTTTTAATCCCTTTGGTCGAACCTTAGATTTTTTTGAATATAATATCCATTAATAATATATTATTTGTTTTAAAAACTCTTTTATGACAATTTTTACACTATTTGGTATTTTTTTCAATTCATAAAATCATTATTACTTCAAAGAAAATTCATTTAATAAACCAAAAAATTTCATATCAACCTAGAAAATTAGTGGAATTCATTAAAAATCTGAAATTAGATTTATTTGGATATTTATAATATCAATTATTTTAATAATTCATTAATAATGTAATTACTCCATCATCATTGTGTCATAAATAAATTTAAATATTTAATGTCTAAAAATTATAAATAAAATACCATTATATAGGAAATATTTTTATCTTTCTAATGAATATTTATAGTCGAATTTATCTTATGTATAACCCTACATTAAAAATGATTTTGTTATGAATCTTTGAATTTAGCACTTTTAACTCTTCTTTAAATAAAATAATAATAAATATCCTAATCTAATCTAAGTGGACCTAAAAGATCATATTTTGTTCCTAAGGTTGTTTTTTGTCGAATTAAACTTACCCAGTAGAATTAGGACATGTTTTAGGGTAATTATGATATTATTTTTACCCTTAATTACCCTATTTACTTTTATCCATGGTAAATAAAAGTAAAAAGTTACTATTCACCAAAAAAAAATTTCATCTTATTCAACCAAATTTTACTCACTAATATAAACCATTTCTCTCAGATTTTTGAAATTCAACTCACAGAAGAGGTAACATTAAGTTTTATGCAAATTTGCAAAAGCTCCTAGGAGGCGGGTAATAGACGGTAAAAAGTTCAACATAATTTTTATATATATAAACTTATTATAAAATTACTCCAATGAATTATATTGAACTTATATATTCATTATGTATTTATTTTGACCTAAAATAAATTTAAATAAAACAAATAACTGTTTAAATAATAATTCTGTTTTAAACAATAACTCAGTGTTTTTCACTATTCATAAAAAATTAAAAGTTTTTAGAAAAATACCAAAAAATAACCCAAACAAAATTTTGATATTACAAATTCAAAAATTAAGTCTATTTTGCAAAATTCAAAACATAGAAGTTGAATTTATTAATTTATAATTAATTCCTTTTGTCAATACCAAAAAGCGGATTTTTAAAAAAGTAAAAAATATCAAAAGATTGACATGTGTTTATGTAAGATTTAGATGTGAAATTACATATAATCAACAATATTATATTGAATGATAACGATATAATCTAATGGTACTTTAAATCCATTCAATTTTATAATTAAACATTATAAATTATTTTTATTAAAAAAATTGTTTTCAGTTAAAATTTAGTAATTTTCACTATTCCCCAAAATATGAAAGCAATCAGAAAAACAAAATTTTTTTATCAAAACTAATATTTTTATGTCCCGATTCAAAATAAGAAGTTTATTTTGTCAAATTGAATATATATTTGTTTGAAATATTGGATTTAAAAAGAGTTCTCCATTAAAAGGTAGTAAAATTGCATTTCTTGAAAAATACTTCTTTTATTTGAAAAAATTGAATTTGTTCTTATATTATGTCCAAGAAACTCATAATATGGTTTCTAAAATTATAAGGATTATAAAATGTTCAAAACATAGTTAATACTATTCATAACCACTTTTGAATGACTTGTTTGTTAGGTAATGGTGCGCTTGAACTCGGTGTTGCGTGTAGTGCATGTTATTGAATTACTTTGAATAAATAACATACTATGAAATCTTGGGGTGTTACATAGTGATTCCACATAATTTATAGAACCAAACCCAGATGGTGATCGTGCTCATGCTCTGATTTCAAATAAAACAAAATATCATCAACAAACTCTACCACAAAAGTGTCATGATACCGATGGAATATACGATTCATCAAATCCTTGAAAACTATTGGAGAATTAATTATACCCAAAGGCATCTTGAGATATTCATAATGTTCATACATGATCCTTAAAGCTATCTTCAATATATCATTCTCTGGAACCCTAAAATGACCGATTTTTATCATCTAAAACCACTAAACTCCATTCAAATGATTGAAAAAATACATCCATAGAAGGAAAATGATATTTGTTCTTAAACATTACCCTGTGTGACTTCCGATAGTCCACACATAACCAAAGGAAACTATATGCATTATTTCTAATGAGCACAAGGGATACCCAAGGTGAAACACTATGGAAAATTAATCCTTTCTCTAATAGGTCGTCCAACTGAATCTTGAGCTCTTTCACCTTCATTGGTGCCATATGGTAAGAAGGTATCAATGTTGGCTATGTACCTGGAACAAAGTCAATAATGAACTATTCCTCACTCTAGATGTAGACCACATAAATCTTCTTGAAAAACATCAGGAAGGTCTTGAAAAAATAGGAAGATCATCAACAGAAGAAACAATATTTGGATCAAACAAAAAAAACACAAAAAAATTCATGAAATCTAGGTGGGAAGGTCATGCATGACCAGAACTTGGGTACCAATCTTTGTGAAACACACAATAGATCCCATTGGTAATAAGAAACGAAACCTGTTGATGATAACAATCAACCTCATCTTGATTAGAAACAATCTAATTCATACCGATGATGACTTCAAGCATATCTAGATCAGGAACAAGGAAATTCCAAATCAACTCTATATCCACTACCTTTAATGAACAAGAGGGACACCAAAACCCTTTCACATTACTCTTAACAAGAGGTGTATCTAACTCCATTGTAAAGGGAATACGTTATGTTGGATATTTAATCATATCAAGAAAACATGTATATATATAAATGAGTGGGATGATCCATCTTTAAACAAATCAATTTCTACTGAAGATGCAATAAGATGTGTACCTCTCACTATTGCTGGACCGACATCAACTTCAATTTGAAACTCATCTACTATGTTCAAATACTTTACTCCTGAGTCCTTGGGCTAGATCCCTATAAACATTGATGCTTCTGAGTACGACACAATAGCCTTTAGAGCTGACAGACATTGACCATAACGAGACATATTCATAGAAGAACAAAAATGATGTAGATTACCGGCATGTCCATAGTTATTTTAGGTCTTCATGGGCATAAGACAAGACCGTCTAGTGTGCCACCCCTTTCCACACTGATAGAAACTTATAGGCACATTGCGAACTGCATTGGATGAGGTATAGGAGGCCCTATGCCGAAACTCACCTCCACCAGTACTGTGATGATATTTTCACTTACTCTTCTTCCCATAATCGCCACTCATGTTGTCACCAGATGGTGGAGAAAAGGTGGAAAATACAACCATGTTTTCCATATTCATATATTCCATAAAAGAATTGTATTCCATATCCGCATAGGTAGAAATATTCACCAAAAACACCTCATATCTGATATCTTGTCACAGACCCTGCATGTACTTCTAACCCTTCATATTTACATTCTTTATTACATTTATAGAAAATGGAGAATCTAATAAAACCTATTGGTGTATTAAAAAAAGGATCTCCCTCACTACAAAAACGAGTGGATCTCTATATACTTATCAAATATTAGAGTGTTGGGAAAAAATTGTTGAAATAATAGTGTTCTGAAACCCTTACCATCCAAGATCACATGTCGGTCATCCTGGACCATTGAATCCAACCAACAGATTCCAAAACTCTCAAGTCTGAATGTTGCAAACTTTACCCTGATATTCTCAAGTTTCTTTCAGGAAGACAGATATTTGATTGATCATATCCACCAACCCTCTTCCTCCCAAGTTTTAGTCATTCCCTTAAATGACAATGGATTCTTGCAGAAGAAATGTAGCGATCAATCTATCTCTATTTAAACTACTAGTTGTACCTCAATAAGAGCATTATGAATTATAGGTATATATTGATCAACAACATTGACTAGCCATATTCTTGTCTTAATGAAGTTTTTGTCTATAGTTTGGTTATCCTGAGGAGCATCAGCTGCACCTTCTTAAGGAAATTGTGGATGACATATCAGAGGCATATTGATGTACACCGAAACCTAATAATGATAAGACAATAGAAAAAATCTCTATCCAAACATGTAAAATGATAAGAAAAAAAATATTCTTTAAAACAAAAACAAATATTAGAGGCACACATCCCAATATCCCATGGAATCTTGAGTCTCATTATGACAATATCTTAGAAGACACTTATTTAAACCTACCTCTAATGTCGGGATAATCTTATCTCTAATCAAACAGATATCCCCAGAAATGGACTCCTGAAGAAAGAACTCATTTGATAAAAAAATGGAATGAACTGACGTGGGTTTCCTTCAAATTGGGAACCCGACCTGATCCTCCACACACCCGATGGGAATTCCTGATCCCCACTGGTTAGCGACAAACACTCGGCCATCTAAAAAGACAACACATGAAATTATTTTTCCAAACCTGATTAAACACATGGAATATATGTACTAGAAATGGAACAGTGGAAGAAAAATATTTTATATATTCTAGAACTGTAAGAAAAATAGAGAACACAAAAAACTAAAAAAGTAGCTAAAACTCCAAGACAAGTCCAACAATAAGGAACAAAATACCAAATAGATACTCAAAATTATGGAATGGTTAAACACCCACCATCTCACCACTAGCTAAAAACTGACACGAACCGCACCACCTGAGTATTTCACTTCTCCATTCCCAATATCAGAAGATAAAAAAAGGTCTATACACCACCATAGTGGTGTACAAGGTATGAGCTAATAGGGTTAGTGGGATACCATGTATTTGATCAGTAAACAATATTTGAATAAAAATTCCTATATGATCATTTTAAGTAAAAACATGGCATGAAAAGATATAAATATATTTTTTAGAAAACATGGTAAAAATTTCCCTTTTTCAACAGTTCTAAAAAAATTAGGTATATCAATTCAAAATAAAATTTGATATATCAGTTTCCACAAGGGGAAACATTTATATCAAGGCCATCTCGGAAATCCAAGAATTATAAAATAGAATTACATGTATCACAACACCGAGGAATACTACAGGTCTAGGATGAAGACTACTCGTAACATAATAATCAAGTTCCCAAAATCATCTCCTAGAACACATGCCTCAGAATTAGAGGAATTCTCCATGAGTAAACCCCCAAAAATGTCAATATCAGTCCTATAGAAAAAGAGGCCTATGAATCAGAGAAAACCCATAAGACAAACCTCATTGATAATAAAAAAATGGATGATGGTCCCATGCTAATCCTTCCACCAAACTTCCCAAGGTAAGCCATGTGATCAATTTCTCAAATCATTTTAATTATTCAAAAACGATTTCAAAACCATTTCATAAGTTCCCTTTCAATGCTTGAAAATACCCATTTTCTCTCCATTTATCCACTACAAGGGAAAATAATTTGTCATTAAAAACACTTTCCAATACATAAAAAATAAACAACGTAATTTCAACATACAAAATAGTTGACAGAGAAAAACAATTAGGTTCATCAATATGGGCTAGAGGTTGAGCCTCCTAACTCAAAACTCATGTTATACATGCTCGCAACAGAATACACCTCATAATGAAAACCAACTACTCTAGTGGATAACCTAGAATCTAACCCAATCATATTAGTAATGATTCAATTTAGAAGATATGGGGCCAACAGAGAGAATAAAACCCACGTAACTTAAGAAAAGACATCCGCTACACCACAAATGACCAAGGAAATACCTCCATAATAAGATCTCACAATTGATCTAGAAGAAGACAGAAAGGATCATCAAATTATAACAATGGATCTGATAATTTCATGATAGGGTTCTATTATGGTCAACCAAAATGAAGAACTAGAATGAACACTCACTCGGAGAGACAGACCACAATTGCAAATAAGATCCAAATCCAATCAGACAGATCCAAAAGAAGAGGAGCCTCTAAATGTTTCATAGGATGAGTCTTGGTTCTAGAGAAATGAAGCCTAGAATGAAAGAACCTAGAAAAACTTCCAAACACATGAATTAAACAATGATGCGGCCTATGTCATGATGTGTACCCAAGGGTCCCAATGTGTAGTCCATGTTTTATATGTTACATTGAAAAATCCGTCACCACAGGTTAAAACTAGAATTTATTACCATCATATCATGTATTCCCCGATCATAATGTGTACCTCAGGTACACAATGCATAACTCCTCTACATCATGTCGAAAAACCTAAAAACTACTTCTATGCAATTTGAATCAAAAGGGAACATAGAAAGGGGGGAAAACATACCCGATTAAGGAAACAATATGTTACAATCCCATTAATTATCAAATTATATTATTATAACATGAGTAAGTTTTGAAGGAAGTATAGTAAAAGAAATATTCTATGGATATTCACCATATAAAAGGGTATATCATTGCTATAATAAGGAACTATGTAAGGTCAATAAATATAATTTTGTGAAAGTGTTTTAATACTAACTTTTTGAGAGAGAAAAACAAATAATACTTAATTAAGTTGAAAAATTTGTTGAAAAAATAATTGGACAATGTATTGATAAGTATAGAAATTTGGAACATTAAATTTATGGGTATTAAGAATATTATCATCCAAAATTATCTAGTCAAGATGACAAAAATTCAGTTTTTTAATGGTTGATAATTCATGTACATGTCCATAATAACATTCATGATATTGTAAAAGAAATTTAATAAAAAAGGTTTTCGATGATGTAATCTCACAAAAAAGTAGTTTCTCATGTAAAACTATGATTCATGATCGAATAAATATATCATAAAGTGTAGATACATACAAAAAAAATAAATTTTATCATATGTTTATGAATAAAACATTTTTTTGATTCATAATCAAATAAAAAACTAATGTTTTCAAAACAAGCGAGTTCTTTAGAACAAGTAAAATTAAAATTTTAAAGTAATGAGGAATGAATAGGGGAATGCATGGAAATGATAATATTTGATTGAAGATACAATATTTGATAAATAAAATATTTAATACTACTAGGATTTAAACATTAGATTTTATTTTCAATCTCAACCTCAAGAATATGTATGATATTTTTACTGGATGTTAATCCAGTCTTCATCAAAAGACAAATTATAGAAGAAGATTCCAATTATAACCCCAAGGATTTATTCTTATAGAAAAAATATATGTCTTAAAGGTTTAATAAGTCATTATTTGCGTTAAAAAGCATCGTTATCATGTTATTAAATGATTTATTCCTATTGAAGATGATAAATTTTTATGAAGAATGATTAGAAAAAACCTCTATATTAATGAAGGTAAAAAGGTTTGCCTCTTTTTAAATGACTTTTTCATGTTTTTATATTCTTATGAAAAAGTTTTTTCAAAAAAATTATTTATTCAAATAAATTCTTATATTGAGATGTTTGTTCAATAAGAATAGAGTTCTTCTTGGGACTTCAAATTTATATAGTTAAATTCTATAATAATCATTATCAAGATAAATATGCATATAATTTTGAAGAAGTTTGAAATGGAGGATATTAATACTTTTTAGACTCCAATTTCAATTGGATCCAAACTCTAAAAGGATGAATATGGTACGTAATTTGATCGAAATACATTTAGACAGATTCTTATTATTTTTTATACATAAATAAATTGAAACTGAATTTTTTCTATAGAGTTAAATTATGATATAGATATAAAATAGAACCTATGAAGGCTCATTTAAATGCATAAAATAGAATACAATGTTTTATTAAATGAACTAATAATTATGATTTTTATATTACCAAAAATTAAATATTGATCGTTATTAATACGTTGATACATATTTGTATTAATGTGTTGATTATTGAAAGTCTACTTTATGTGTATTATTTTTCTTAGTATATTGGTGTTCCACTTTGAATATAAATAAATAGAGTTCCATTACTTTTATTACTATGTAAGTGGAAATTATTTCTATATATATGAAACAACATAATTGTTTTTGGATTATGATACACATTTTGGATCTCAAGTGGTAAGTGAATACACCATTGTTGTTGGGATATGATAGTAAAAGTGCCAACTGTATTTTATGAAATCTATCTTATAATTATTTTTGGATTCAAACTAATAACATATATCATTATTTCAAGGAATATTTTGAAGAAATGTTCCTGAATATGAAAATTTCTCCGAAAAAAGAATAAGTTATGGATTTGTTTATAAAAATTTTACAAAAATTAATTACAAAAATAGAGGTTGATGATGAGTGTTCAACTATATCATTTTCAAGGATATGGTATGGGGTCTCAATACCATCTATCACTTATTATTTTAGTTATGTTATAAAATGAGTATATGAATACTTAATTCAAACAATATATAATTTTACTTTAATTTGATAAATCAATTATTAAGTGGGAGTATATATTCAAATGGATTTTTGAGAAATTGAATGCTACCAGTTCCATATGTGTAAGAAACTGATGTTTGTGAACTATTTTAATGTATTGAGTATGCATATAGATAATGGGTTTAACAAATATACAAGATATTTTACGATGAGAATAGAATTTTTAAAAGATATTGTGAGTTATTCTATATTGGTATTTTTATTCATCATTCATATTTCTTAAATAAAGTATACTTATTTATGATAATAATGATACAATATTGAATCATTTTATAGTTTTAGTATTTTTAGAATTAGTAATTTTAGGATTGAAGATATTTAAATTCATTAGTAAAAAATAAAATATGAAGTTGGAGATTATTGTGTCCATGTATCAGATTGGGTAGATTGTAATAACGAAGGAGGTTTTTTTTATTTTATAATGGAGTGAAATTGAAAGTGATTAAATACAAAGATTATATATTCAATTGAATGCTTTTTTAAATTATTAATATATTCTTTAATGATATATATATTTTTATTATCTCATGAACCAAGTGTTCTAGGTCAAGGTAATAGTGTTTGAAAAAAGATAATATTATTTTTGAAGTTATAAATTAATATTGGAGTGGTGATTAATTCCGAAAGTCAATTGAAGTGAGTTTTAAAAAACATTACATGCTGTTTAAAAACAATTTATTTCGTAGTACCATAAAATAAAAACCCATGAATAGTATGAGAAAAAGTGTCATTGATGTGCAAAATATTTCTATAGGTTTTTAAAGACTTTCTTGAAGCCATGGGGAAGTAAATATCATCATGTTTTTGTATATAAAATTGTAGTTTATGATGATTTTTTGGTTCACAACATATTGGTTAAAAATGAGAAGTGATTAGGATTCCTAGGATAAGAAAAATTATGGTTAGATAACCCCACATTGATTGTTTTATCGGGAAAGTAGTATATCTATAAAGGTTTTTTCTTTTAATCCATGTTGTAGAATATACATGGTTTATATGGGAAATAAAAATCATTTTATTAATCTCTAGTTTGGCTATCATGGACATGATTTAACAATTTACAAATGTAACTAATATAAAATAATAAATTTAATGAAAAAATGTCATAGTGTACCCTCACACACTTTGGTTATCATGAAATGTAAATTTAATTTTCAGAAGGAATATTATATGAATATGTGTTCTGATGGGTTCCATATGATACTAATATTAAATGACATTAAAAATATAAAAATTATATCTGACTCAGTATGATGGTATTAATTCATCTAATGGGTCACGTTGAAGTGATATTTTATATGTGTTTTGATAAAAATTGAGTTTTTGAATTTAAAATTCAAAATTCATATTTTAAAATGATTTAAATTGTTTTATAAGTTATATTATAATATATTTTAAGAAATATGAGTGGAATTAATTTAATAATAATTCATAGAAAATTATGGTATAGGAGATTAATTATAGTTCTTTAGGTACATATTTCTTCATATAGGAATACTTTACATGGGATGATTGGAATTTAACTTACAAGTGGACGACCATTTACTTTGTTTGTGAAGTGTTATATTATGAATCAACTTATTTTTTAATAATAAAACACTAATACTCAAATAAATATACCTCATTAAAATATTTAAGAAGATATTAAGTGATCAGTGAAAAATGATTGATCACTAAATTTCAATATGTTAGTTATTGGAGAAAAATAATAGAATTAGTTAGTTTTATATAACATCTTGAATTTTTATCTTAGAGGTTGAAGACTCTAGTTTACAAAATATTGGGATTCATGTTTTATTTTTTGGGAGACCATTAATTTTGATAGGGGACACTTATATATACATGTTGTGACGTTTATATTGAGTTTTTTGTAACATGTTGGGAATGTATTTTCTCAAAAACACTCTATGAATCATATTAATTTTCATGCTAAAAAATACCATATTTTTTTTATATTGAAGTTCCTTTTAGTAATTTTCATGAATATAATTCATTAGAGGTTTATCTTAATTATGGTTTAAAATATTTTTATAAAGTATACTGGCTATGTTTGAAAGAAATATAATATCACTATTAATATCCAATGTTTCTATGCATGATGTATGGTTTGAAACCCATATATCTTGAATGAAACTTATAGATCATGTATCCTACTATTTTGGAACGTTATGGGTCAATAAACCCACATTTGGAATAACCCTCACATTTAAAGGAATAAATTTATGGTTTATCAAATATTGTTATTTAGACAACCATATGTTGTCAACCCTATTTTTAGAGTTGATCATTATGTGAAGGAACCCTACATTTTAGTCATCGACTATAGAGTTCAAAATTAAATATATTATCCGTGGTTTTGTCAATGGTCCTATCCTATGTAATTATCTATTTAAATATGTTTTATAATAGATTCAGAGGCTAATACTGAAATAAATAATTTTATTAATGGATGTTACGAATATATTGAGTGGTTTAAATTAAAATTATCATTATTTTAGTAGATATTATGTGATCAATTATGACTGAACCAAGACATCGATTTCTAGTTAAATAGAAATAATATTTTCATTTTTGATATATAGTGTGATATCTTATTGAATATAGAGTTTCTAAAAATGTGAAAAGATCAACATTTTCAATTTTCATGAAGAGGCTACACTTTAGTGAGATACATGTTTCAATTTTTTGTTGAGTAAAATAGTTGTTTCTGTTACTACTGCTAGATTATGTTACTATTTTTATTAATTTTATTTTTAAATTGGGATATATTCATTGAATTTAATTCTTAATTTAATTTATATTTTTAGCAGAAGGTCAATTTTATATTATTTTATGATAGAAATTTAAAAAAGATTCTTTATTTTTAATAAAATCAACCTCTATAGATTTATTTGAGTTTCTACTTCTCATAATCAGTCATGATGGTGGAGTATCAAGTTTTCAGATTAAATCATGGATAAAATAATTCCATTTAAAATACCTAGAATCCTGTATAAAAGCATTATTGTAATGGTGTTTAATACATATACACATTTTTAACGTTATTGTGATAAAAGAACATGTTTAGTGAAAATCACCATGATCATATAGGGGGCGTTGGTGGGGTGGACAGCAGAATTTTTCCTTAAACCACTATGAAGATTTCCAAGTTCATATTCTATTTTTATCAACTAATCAATTTAACTAAAGTAGATAATGATGAATATCAGAATTAATCAAGATGAAGAAAAAATGTGTGGATATGTCTAGATTTTAGAATGGAATGAATTCCACCCATCTTGTGTACATATTTATTATCCAGACTGAATAATTGGGATCATATGAGATATTTTTGGATGAAAGACTATAAGATCCAGAATTATCAAAGTAAATGGTATATACAAAGAAACATTTCAATTAAAGAACTAAAAAATGAATGTTAATGATTTTGGATCATTACCTCAGTGGTGATAATTATTGGTTTTAGAAATATAACATGATTATATATTGAAAGAATATTTGATTCAATGTATGAATGTTGATTTTTATTCATTACGTAATCCCTAAAAAATGAAACATGGGATCCTAACAAAGATACTAAATATGATATCAATTAAAAAAATGACTGATGTTATATGTGTACTTCTTCCATATGAATTAATTTGAGAATCTCAACATATTAATACATATAAAATGTAGAGAAATATTGTTTCTTATTATGATGTAACAAAAAATGTTATAAAATTTATCTAGACTACTAAAACGATAAAAATATTCACCTTAGGAATGTAGGATGGTGAAATAATCACCCAGATGAATTTGGGATTGAAAATGATAGTAAATGGTGTTTTTACCATAAAAAATTCAATTTAAAAATCAGATTAGGTGATAAAAGTTCTCAGATTAGAATACTATAAATGGAATGGAATATCTGTTTCTATAATAAAATTAACAATAATTAAATATTTGGTATTGAAATAATTAATTAGAACCTTGATGATGTATGAAAGAGAAATGAAAGATAAAACTGAAGATCTTAAAATGATAAAAAGGGAGAATAATTCCCTTAAAATTATTGCTTATATGCATGAAGGTAATACAAAAGAATATGAAATTGATTCATAGTGTTTAGATTCTAAAATGGAGTTGGCTGAATTAACTTGAAAAATCAGAAAATTTTATAAGAAAATAGAGGATTCAAGATAAACTTAATGAAAAATGGAAATGGGTACAAATAAATATGATTATATGAATATAAAAATATGGAACATATTGGAAAAGACTTACCAAATATAAAATAATAATATATAAATATAGATAATAAATAAAATAAAAATATGATGAGAATATATTACGATTATATTTGGAAATAAATCTTTAGAGGTTACTTAGTGTGTATATAAAGACTCCAATAGATCTTCTAAATATGACTCAGAAAAACAACCAAAGAAAACCTAAAGGTAAATATACTATTCAGGGATAATGATGTAAAAATGATAAAAAACTATTATATGGAAATTAATTTTCACGTAGTTCTAAAACTAACAAATCATGAGTTAGTTATTTCTGTTTATTGAATTAAGGGATATTACTCTGATGAATTGTATTTAGTAAATCCTAATCTTTGTGAAATTCAAAGGGATTTTCATCTAAAAATATATCTCAAGCTTATACTATAAGTTTTTGTAAAATAAGAAAAATATAGTTATCAAGATAATTGTGTGGCAACATAGATGGATCCAATAAGATATTAGTTCTAAAACAATCTGTTTTTAAATGAATTATAGGAAAAATGTCCCTGAGGAATTTTTTTTGTATATGGATTATATGATGATTTCTTTAATAATTTCTTCTATCTTTTAAAAGATAAATTACCTAAATTTAGAGCACCTACAACTAAAAATGTTAATACCTTGGATATTAATTACTTGATTAAACAAATATTGAATTGTTTAATTACGGAGACAAGTGAATATTGGATCTAACATTAGATAATTAGACACTACAATGTATTTATATTATATAAATTGTCTAAAAACGTATTTTATAATTTTTCTATTATTAAATTAAAAAAATGTAGATTCTATGATGCATGCCAAATTGGAATGAATCCCAATTCACCCTTAAAATATATTAACAAATTGTTACATACAAACCACTAGAACTTGTCCTCAGGGATTTTTTTGGACCATCTGTAGTAGAAATTTTTGATGGTAGGTCATTTTTATGGGTTAGTTGACAAATGATCAAGATTTACATGGGTTTATTTTATAATATTGAATGTGAAGTGTTCTATATTTTTGAATGTTTTGTAAAATATTTCAAAATGAAAGAAATTTTACTATATTTTGTTTTGATAATTGATCATCGTGGAGAATTTGAGAATTAATATTTTAACTCTTTTATCACAGAATTTGGTTTTAAACACCCCTTCTCTTACCTAATAACACCTCAATAGAATGAAATTTTAGAAATAAGAAATAGAAATGTTCATGAAATGGAATGAACTATGTTAAATGAATATAGTTTTCTGACATATTTTTGAAAAAATCTATTAAACAACTTTTCATATCAGGAATAGAGTTTTAATGAGACCCTTTATTGAAAAGAAAACCAATGAGCCAAGGAATAATAGAAAAACAAATTCCAGGTACCATAAAGTGGTTGGAGTCAATGTGTATATTTTTAATACTAAGGAGAAAATTGAAAATTTTTATCCAAAGGATGAATAAGGAATATTTTTAGAACATTATACTACCTCAAAATCTTATAGACTATATATATCAAAATGTGATGATTTTTTTGAAGATTTTGGTCATGTGAAGTGTGATGAATGTGATCATTTTTAGAAAAGAAAAAATAAAATAATTGAAAGTGACGTGTGACTTAAATAACATAATATTTATTTAGAAAATAAAAAAAATGAAATTCAGTCCAGTTTAGAATAAAATGAAACTGGTGAACCCAAAAGTGTATTTCCTTGACAACATATAACTATAATGAACCACCATCTAGAAAGTATAACTATATATCTAGAAAAAGGAGTGAGAACTAGAAGGAATGTATGAAATATAGTATTATTTTCTTCATCACTATAACAATTATAAACTAAGACTACATAAGAAGATTTAAAAGATGGAAACTGGATAATGCATATATAAGAAGAAAAAAACAATTCAGTATAATAATGTTTGTGGATTATTTGATCAAAAAACCAGTCATCCAGTAGTAAGAACCAAATGTGTTTTTGAAAAAAAAACATGATGTAAAAGGAACAGTCACTAGAAATAAAGTGTGCTTAGTAGCCAATAAATACAATCATGAAGAAGGAATGCATTATAATGAAACCAATACACCTATTCCTAGACTGGAAGTAATTAAATTACTTCTATATTATGAATCTAATTGGAATTTTAAATTGTATCAGATAGATGGAAAATATGATTTTATAAATTTATATTTAACAGAGTAATTAGACCTTGAACAACCACAATATTTTGAAATCCTCAGCTACAAAATTGAGTTTTTAAACTTTATAAAGAACTTGTTGGACTTAAATAGGCACCTAGAGTTTGCTATGATATATTAAGTTCTTTTTTATCAGAAAATGGATTTTAAATGAGGTTATATTATCCAAGTATCCTTAATAATATAGTTTTTAATAATATACTATGAGTAAATATTTATATAGGTGATGTTTTAGTTTTTTCGACATATAATAAATATTTTAAGGTATTTTTCAATTTAATATAAAAATAATTTAAATGGGCTTGATAGTTGAATTAAATTTGTCTCATAGATTTTTAATATATATAAATGATTATGGGAATGTTTTCAATTAAAGTAAATATATTATTGATTTTTTTAAAATTATTTAACTTAATTTTAATAATATTTCTATTTTATGTGATAATACAAGTTTCATAAATATTTACAAAAATTTTGTAATTCACTCAAGAACCTTGCGTATTGGTATAACAAAAACATTTTATAATATATTAGGTTCTAAAAAAAGGATATATATTTTGAATTAATAAATACAAGATATCATGTTTCTAATATGTTTAATAAACAACATACCACACCTAGTTTATATTTTTTAAGGGAGTGTTAATGAATATTTAGTTTTGAATAAATTATTTATTAATTCATTTATTTAATTTTGTTATTAATATGATTACTTATTCATCTATTATTTATTTATTTAATATTTATTAAAAAATGATTTATCTTTACTTTTTAAAAAATAATTCCTTTTCAAAATAACAAATAAACAAGGATTATACTGATAAATTGGCTTAAGAAACTAGAATTTGCATCCCCAAACCATCAAAAAATTGTTTCTCTCCCTCTCTTTATTTTACCCTTACCCTCAATATTCAAACTATTTCAACTTCCAGAGCTCTAGACTAACGTTCAAAACCCTAGAATGAAATCCTTCAACAATAAAATTATTATTAATGTCAATGATAAAGAGTATGGTTGAAGGGAAACCAATTGGATTGAAGCGTCAACATGAAAGATTCAAAAAATTATTCACGTAAAAGTGATAATTTTTTTATAGTTGTATAAAAAGAATATTTTATACATGAATCCTCCATCCTTTCAATGTTTCTAATTTTTTTCAATAAAGAAGATTATGAGTTTGTGTTTGACATTGAATAATAGGATTTTTATAAAAAAAAATTAGATCAATTTCAGTGACACAAAAAACATCATCTCTTCAGGGTTAAGTGCTACAAAAATTTCAATTTCATTTGTAGAAATTGTAAATAATTTTTAGTTTACCATTGATGTTTTTTTCACATAAATCTTTGATATATTATAAACTAAGAACACTAATCAGAGGATATTTTGTCTTTTCTTTTTGGCTCAACTTTTATTTGAAAAATGATTATTAAGGATATGAAGACTTAAGAGATGGTGCTAGTAAAATTAGTTTAGTTAGAAATATTTCTAAGAATTACTAAGTTAGAAAAGGTTATTTAGCCAGACATGTATAAATATATTTGATGATATGTAATATTATGTTTAATTTATATATATATAAATACTCCGGCATACAGATCACTATTTTCAAATATTTGAATATATGCATTTTTATACATATGTAAGGATAGGTTCTATTATTTTGCATAAACATGGTATTGATGATGTATAGATCAATACTATATGTCATCATAGTAACATTATAAATGATTGAACTTTGAAAGAGATAGGTTCTTTTTGGAGTAAAATAAAATTGAAGATGATACCTTTTGGTGATGAGGACCAACAATAATCTGGTTCTATTTATCTGAGGGAGCAAGGAAATATAAAATCAGCTGAATCATTATATCTTCATGAAGAAGTAGGAGAATCTAGAATAGATAATGAATTTAAGATAAAAAAATACAGAACATGATATGACATTACTAATCTAGAATATTATAGATATATTAATTAATTTCATGAAAGATATTTCAAATTATAATATAATGAGGCCCTTATCATCAAGAAAAGAGAAATAGTTGACCCTATAGATTAGTCTACTGATATTTA
This sequence comes from Viscum album, assembly GCA_963277665.1. Classification (NCBI taxonomy): domain Eukaryota; kingdom Viridiplantae; phylum Streptophyta; class Magnoliopsida; order Santalales; family Viscaceae; genus Viscum; species Viscum album. The sequence continues at coordinate 2,070,937,703 of OY728140.1, forward strand.
GATCCAGAATAAGAGGGTGATAGAATGAGAAAACATTTCCAAACTATGTTTTTAGGATTTTAAATCACTCATATGGAAAACAACTTGAGAATATAGCATAAAATATAAATGAACTATAATTCCATGAACAAGACAAAGTCGAGGAAACTAATAAAGTAAGTGATAGAAAACAACCAATAGTTCTGGAAAATACTAGGTTTGTTGAGAATAATAATGTATATTTTGATGTAAATTAATTTTACAATGAAATTTCTAAATATATAGAGAATAAAAATATCTTTTAGAAAACCTATTTATCTTTCAGTGATAAGGATAAAGGCGAATTCATATGTGTTGTTGAGATACGAACATTATCACAAAATCAAGAAGAAAAATATTATGATCCTCTTGATATTGAAATAGAAGAGCAAGTAATAAAATTTATAAAGATGAGGGTGGAGAATTAAAATTTTCAATATGAGTTGGAGTCTACTAAAAAATATTAGTAATATTTATAAATCTCAATTATTCCTAGAGAGGAATTGGAATATTTACAAGTAAAACTATAATCTCAAAAGTAATGTTTATTTTAAATAAGGGTTTTTTATGAATTTTATATATAAATGGAAGATCATATTGGAAATATGGGACCGTAATCTGCTTCAAAGACAGATTTTATATATTTAAAGTTATATTTCGGGAGTTAGTTTGAATCAGTAAGGAGTAGTTCTAATCAAAATAGAGAATCTACTTCTATTCATCAATCATCTACAAATTTGATCACAAGATTTAAATTTATTAATACAATTATATATGATTTATGTTACTAGTTACATTCACTCATGTGATATAGATCATAATTGAATAGGTTTCTGGACAATCAAATGGAACCTGTTGAGAAATTAAATTCAGGAGAGTTTGGTATAAGAAATATTCTCAATCAATTAGGTGGAATGATCCAAGAGTTTTTAGTTATAAGAGAATGATCATGGTTTTTTAATGTAACATTGGATGAATTTTTAAAGGTAGGCCATGTTGAAAATATTTTCGGGAGTTAGCTGTCTTATATGTTTAGTGAAAATTTTAGAGGATTGATGGAAGAGATAGAGGATGGTCATTAAGTTGTTCGATCTTCTCAAAAATATAACTCTTCTTCTAAACAAAACCATTCACCCTCAACCATTCTTACATTTTTAAATTTCTCATCAATACGTTTATTAAAATAAAAAAATATTTTAATAAAATCCTTTTTTTATAATGTTTGTTTTTATTTATTATTATTATTTTATGAATTCCTACTACAATAAGATATAACATTTTTGTTTGAGAATATTATAATAGTCATTAACAACTTTGTGAAAAATTGAATATGTTTTAATCACTTTTCAACTAGTTTATTATTTATATAAAAAATATGGGAGAATGTTTGGTAAATAAAAAATTGATAACTTCAAAATTCATAATAGTTTTTTAGAATGGGAATTTAAATTTCCATTTTAAAAAAATTTTAAATATAAATAATAGTTTTTGTTTTAATTTATAATATATATCTTTAATTATATTATATCATTTTTGTATATATTACCTATATTTTATATCTGCAATGTTTTGTGGGTTTTGTGATCATGAAAAGGGGGATATTGGTGGGCCTATATTATATCAACAATAATCTATGCATCTTATTATTTTTTTATTCTCATAAATACCATTTTGTATTTATATAATTATGTTAAATTAATTATTTTTTTTGAATATATTTATTGAGAAGTTTATATATTTTATAGGTCAAATTAATTTTTTAAATATTCTATACATGATTGAAATTAATCTAGAAATACATTTCATACCCTAAATTTTTAAGAATAACATTTGGTTGGAAACACTATATTTTGAATGAAACGTATGAACATGTACCGTACGTAGTTGGAAAATTACAGATCTATAACCCAACATTTGGAAGAAACCTTACATTTAGGGGAATAAATGTATGGCTTATGAAACAAATTGTTGTAATAAATCATACATTTTCAACCCTACATTTTATGTTTATCACCACACGATGGAACCCTAGGTTTGACCAGTTAATGATAGGGTTTTAAATTAAAGATATTATCTATATTTTCTACGATGGTTTTGATAAAAGTAAATATATCCATAATGTTGTTTTATGACCGATTAAAAGACTCATATTCTTCAGATTAAATCATTACTATTTATATGGTATGATTCAACTCTCTTAATTTTATAAATTAAAATGGGTCTGATTTTTTCAATGATATTTAGGGATCTGTAATGAAAAAATCCAATTTTTTCTTGTTTAATAGTAAGTTTTTTTTGATATATGATGTTATATCTATTTTAATATTAATTTTTGAAGAAAAAAAAATGATCTAATGAATCTACTATTTTGAATATGGTACACTTCAAATACAAACATGTTTCAATATTTTGACGAGTAAAACTGTTGTTTCTTTTACTACAACTATTTTTCCATTTCTATTTTTTATTTATGATATTTACCAATTAGGGACTCTTGGTAGATTTTAATTTTGGTATTAATTTTTATTTGATGGAGAAGATAAATTTACATCAGTTGCTTTTAAAAATGTTAAAAAGACTATATTTATTTAAACGAATCAAACTTCATTTTCTAATTGGAGTTTCAGGTACTCAGGCTCAGTCATGAGGGTAGATTATCATCATCATGGACTAATATGTGCATAAATTGTTCTCTGTAAATGAACCAAAAGGCTATGTAGAATCCTTATTATATATATTTTTTACTGTTTATATTAATTTGGAAAAGTCATTTGATAAAAGGACCTGTTTTTTGAAAATCACCAAGCATATAGAGAGAGCATTGATGGAGTGGATTAGAGGATCTTTGTTCCCTGAAAAACTATTAAAATTGATGTGTTCTTATTATCTATTTATCTACTGATAAACATACATAAATAACATAATTCTATATATTTTAATAAATTATAATGAAGTTGAAGTGTTTGAATCTGTATTGATTTTTGAAAATACACAATTCAACCCAGTATTATGTATCTTTGTATTATTTTGACCTAACATAACCATTATATGATAATATTGGAATATATAAAAATGGGTGTCATCATTCAAAGAAAATAACATGGCCATTCATTTTGAATGTAGAATCTTTAAAATACATTTTTCATCGATTATGTGTGTATTCATAGACTAAATCATTTACTTTAAATGATTAACTTCATAAAATTAAGTGATAATAAAGAAATTATTTTAAACATATTGATTTTCATTAATCATAACTAGTGATGAAGACTGAGTTTTAGAAATATTTTAAAAGATATTTATTCACCAATTTATGCCCTCTTACCTAAAACTTATGTGACTTCTCTTCAAAACTAATTTTTGAACAGTAATATTGAATAAAATTTACCATTTCAATATATAGACATATCGTTTTTAATGAAGAAAAATTGTTGACTTTTTTAGAATGGAAATGAATGAATTATTAGAATATGTATAGTCTTTATTGTCTCTAAGAATAAGAAGAAATCATGATGGCCTTTCCCATTTGAGGGAATACATGTAATTTGAATTTCTGAATGCCCATTGGATCATTCTTGTAGTGTATAAATTATAGAAAAACCCTCATAATTAAAAAACGGGATCCCAAATATGGATCATGATTTGCGTTGGACTTGGAAATCACACAATTTAATGTATTTTGGAATGATGATAGAAGATTTATGTAACTTTATTTTTTAAGATTCATTTTAAATAGAACATGTTTCTTGTATTAATGAGAAAAAACAAGTCAACCAAAAGGGAAACATTATATAAAAAAATAATACATCTTGAATGCCATATAAATTTTAGTGAATTAGATGCTAAAAATAACACAATTTTAAATTTTATTTAAAAATAATTTATTATAGAATTATACAATTCATAATAGGTTATAAAACCCTACATACACAATACAAATGAACCAACTACAATAGATATTCTAGAAGGAGAGAATAATGGTGAATATAAGAATTATTTTAATCCACATTAAATATTATTGTAAAAATTGTTTAAAAGTTAAATAACATTTTATATCACTTTTAGAAAATTATCTATTTGTGATGGATCATTTGCGATGGATAAACGACCCATCACAAATTGTCCTAGGGCTATAACAATTTGTAATGGAAGACATGATCTATTCCAAATAGTGACTATTAATGATAATTTTTTTAGTCAGAAATAGTTTTGGGGGGCCTTCCTATAGACTAATTCCAAAATACACTTTGACTAGTATTTGAGATAGAGTGCTCATTTCATCACAAATACCTCTAAACTCAGTCATATTTTTTGATGGAAGTAATTGTACACCATAAATACATTTCACCGCTAGAATATTTGAGATAAAATTAAATCTTTTTCAAATAATCCATTACAAAAAAATATTAAACCCTACGTGGCCCCCTTTATTCTTCCACCTAGATTCCTTATTCTTCCTCCACTCATGCACGGTGTCATCACCTCCATTCTCCACACCATGATGTTACTCATGCCACCTCACTATGCCAGCACACTACTGTACTTCTATGCACTACAATGCTAATCCATCACACCATCGCGTCACTACACTACTACACTGCCGAACTACTCCCCAAACTTCCCAACCTTCATTCTACTTCATAGACTCCATTTCAACCAATTCAAACAGATCTGGTGTTAACTCTCAGTGTTATGAGTTCTTCTTCTATTTATTTTCATTGTTTTTGTGTTTTATACCATTTATTATGTTTATTTCATTTTGGAAAACTCTATATTAATTTTATATTAGTTTATCATGCATGATATGTTATTTATGATTGATACAATTTCTTCTGATATATTTTCATGTTAATAGAGTTAATTACTTGCATGTTTATCTATTTATGATGAATGAATTATGCATCCCATTGATTTTCATAATGAAAACCCTACATTAAATATTTCAATTTTAATTTGGTTTAGTATTTTCATGTTTATCTCTTCATCATTCCCAACCTTCATGACCCTTTGATTTGAAATTATTTTTACAATTTTTTTAATTGATTTGCAGTTATTATTAATTTTTTTGAAAATCAATGTTCATGTGGGATTTTTTAATGATCTTTATAAACATATGTGTGTATAAACATATGAGATTTTATTAACATGTGTGATTATATATATATATATCTATGTGTATATACATATATAAACATGTGCGTTTTGATAGATGTTAATATACATATAAATTATTAAATCTATAAAAATGTGTAATTATATACATATAAATTAGATATGAACATTGGTTAAAAAAATATTAGAATATAGTTGATATATTTTTATTAAATATTAAATATTTTAATATATATATATATTTATTTAAATAATAACTTATTAATATACAGATATAAAAATTAAAAAAAACATGCATATTCATTAATATATATATACATGTGTATGTATATATATGTCTATATAACATCTTGAAAAAACCTGTAATGTTTTTTGATCAATATATATATTCACATCTGAATTTGTATACATATACATATTTGTGTGTGTTTAAAAAAACTATTATATTTATTATATGTATATATTTATTTATATAGATTTTATTTGTATATTTGTTTAAAAAAGTTTCAGTATACATATTATTTAATTATATTAATTATGAAATATTGATATACATATTTACAAAAATTATTAAAATAAATATAATAATTTAATTAATTAATTCTAATATTTAGAAAATTTATAACAATTACAAATTAATTAGTCAACATTATTAATAAATAGATAATATATATGTATTTCTATATCTATTTATATAGATCTGATATGTTAATTTGTTTGAAAAAATGTTTAAAAAATAATTTGATGGGATTTGATTTGATTATTTATGAGTTGTATATATATAATGTATGAAATAAATATGAATGACTGTTTTTAAGATTGATGAGAAACATAATTTAACGATAATATTTTAAAAAAAACGTTATTTAAAAGATTTATTAATATTAAAAACATTAAAAAATGGTTTCATGAAAAAAATATTGATTAAAAACATAGTTAATAATGGTTAGGATAATTTTTTGTGATAATATATAAATAAATATAGAAATTATAATTCTTATTAAAAATTATTAAAAAATATTAATTTTTAAAAATATTGTATTAATATAAATAATTAATAATTATTAATAATTATTGAGCCATTGGTATTACTAAATTGTTAATACTACTAATAATTATAATATTATGATTATAATTTATAAAAAATATAAAAACATATATGAAAGTAAAAAATATTAACATATTAATAAAATATTGAATTTTTCATAGTCATTATAAAATATATAACAATTAATTATTAACCTATCAATATTAGTAATAAGTATTATATATAATATTTAATTAAAAAATATTAGTAATAATTTTAGAATATGAGGAAATTACGAAAATTTTAAAAATTTGTGGATGAAAAAATATGAGTAATTGTTAAATATTAGTAATATTTATTATAAATTAAAATGTTATGTCATAACTAGGATAAACCCCACATCCTGATCCCAATGTTGATCTCCATTTTATCATATGATAAAAATTTGGAATGATATATTAAATTTTTATAATAAATTATAATACAAATATTAAATTAATTACCCTCACCAACAATGCCAATAAACACCCAATACCCACAAATGTAATGTCGCGTCTAGGGTAAACCCCAAATACCATACCCAATGGTGATCTGCAATTTTTCATATGATACACTATTTGAAAGATACATAGCATTTTTTAATAAAATATGATAAAAATATTAATTAATTACCCTCACCTGCAATGTAACAAAACACCCAACACACACAAATGAAATTTCATGTCTAGGATAAATCCCACATCCCATACCCAATGGTGATCTCTGATTTATCATATGAGACACCATTTGGAAGACACATAACATTTTATTATAAATTATAATAAAAATATAAAATTAATTACCCTCCCCTATATTTTAACTAAACACCCAACACACACAAATGTAATATCGTGTATAGGGTAAACCCTACATCCTAGACCCAATGGTGATCTCTGATTTATCATATAAGACACATTTAGAGGGATATTATATTATTTTTTAAAAAAATATCATGATTCACAAATAATATATTTAATATTTTTGTTTTATCATAGCTAAACCTCTACGGGCACTGTAATCTAGGGTTAACCCAGTGCCTCATTCAGATCATATTCTATAGAATATTTGTAGATGTTAAAATATAATAACAATTTGAAAGTAGTCAAAATGATCAGTAATAATTATTCTTATTCTTTTTGTGTTTTAGATAACTATGGACTTGTGTAGTATACACCAATATCTATTTTGTGATTGTGATTACATAAATAATCACTAAAATAAAAACATATCTGGAATAAATCCTATATACATTGAAGGTGTTAAAACCATTATATCATTTGAATCAATGAATTCATATTACTTTTTGATGGAACAATTAAAATATCTATGTCAGAACTGTGATATTAGGGTACTCCAAAAATTTGACAATGTTGGACTTCATCAATTGCATTATGGTTTTCAGAATGATTATTTTTTTTGTTAACAATCATGGTGAAAAGACATTATTAGAAAATACATTTTTTGGGATCCAGATCTTGCATTTTAGAATTTAACTCATGGGGTTGCTAGCCAGTCTATTCCTGAATCAACAAATCAAAATGATATTCCAAATCCTAAATCAGAACCTTCTCAATTTCAAAATTTTTTGAAATCCGCTGAGGAGGCCTTTTATATGGTAATCCAAAAGAGAAAACCTAAAGTTATTAAAAAATTTATGCCCATTAAATAAGATTTTGAAATTTCTAATAGTTTTTCCGATCCTATTTTATCTTTGTTTATGCTGTTTTAACTTAACAAAAATACATTATCAGCATGTTACTATAAAAGTAAGTGGTTGGTTTATAGTTTGGGTCTAGATTATCATAGGATCCATGCATCTTCAAATGAATGTATCTTATATTATGGTTATTTTGAATCATTGGTTAATTGTCCACCATGTGGAATATCGAGGTATAAGTAGTCAAATCATGGAATTCCCAGAATTTGGATGAAATAGTGGAGATATTTTCTAGTCACACATCATTTATAGTAATTATTTATGTCACAAAACATAACTGGATTGATGAAATGACATAAATAAATTATTTCCCTCACCGAAAGCAGAACTTGTCTATGTAATGGTTATTTATGGAAACATTTTGATCATATGTATCTTTTTTTACTTCAGTACAACGTAACATATGGATTGGTACAATTATAGTCGAGGTATCCATTTGAGAGACACAAATAAAAATTAAAGGATAAATTACATTGACAATAATCAATTGAAGGGTCGATTACCGAAGCATACATGCAGGAGGAAATTTAAAATTTCTGCTCTTATTACTTTCAGTTGGAATATCCTTTAAAACATAATTGTATGGTTCACAATGGGGAAAATGTTAATGATGTCGCATAACATCATTTATTAGTTGTTAATCCTCATGATCTTGGTTTCATTGGTAATCGTGAAGGATGTCTTATAGATGGAGAAGTGGATAGAGCTAATAATTTTGTTCTGCTAAATTTTAATGAAATGAGCTGATTTTTGTAGTAAGTAATATTTTCTATTTTTTTGTTACATATTTTTAAATTGTCTTTTTATTTAAATTATTTTTACACTATATGATGAAAATATCAAATAATAATTAATACAAATTTAATCTACTACACATGAAAAATTTCAGCAACAAAATTCTTCACATTGGTTTCAACGACAAGTAAGATAAGTTTTTTTAATGGAATATTAAATAAATATTTCAATGATATATATTACAATATTTTTTTTATAGATAACAAAACATGAAAATAAAAATGACAGTCAATTGTGTGTGCTCAAAAAACCTGCTTCAAAATTGTAAAAATCTTATAATGAGTATGTGGTTAATGGATTTCAATTCCATACACACACATATGGTGACTCAATGAAATCAATGAATAGTGGTTTTCACTTGAAATAATACCATCATAATAAAATTGGGGCTGAATTTTATGGTATACTAGATTAAATAATTGAGTTATGTTATCTGCGACTAAATTATATTACAGTGTTTAAATGTCATTGGTTTGATATTTAACAGGGGTTACATTTTTATCCACAACATGGAGTTTTTGTAAATAAATATTACAGTAATCATACATAAAATAAACCATTTATATTGGCACATCATGCACATTATGTTTACTATGAAAATTACTATGATGTTTCGACAGATTTGAAGGATTGGTGGAGTGTGATAAAAATGAAATCAAAAGATAATCAGTTTGTCGAAAATGAAAATGGTTCATTAGAAGAGAAACATATTAATTTTTTTTGAGAAACATCCCAAAATATATCTCTTACCTAAAATTATATAAAGATCAATGATGAAACCCCCCAGTTAGGGGCTGATGATAAATATAATGTTGATGAAGTAATAAGGGACGATGAAACTAAATGTAAAACAAAAGGTGAAAACACTGAAGATGGGGATGAAGAAATTTATATCGATGAAAATCGTGGTGAAGATGATGATTGATTTATTATATAAATGTTTTTAGTTACAGGTAATTATTATATTCTAATATTTATTAGTATTTTAAATATAATATTTGTATTAATAATCAATAAATGGTAAAAATAATTATTTTGAAACTTATTAGTTTTTTATATTTCATATCAAAATTAATAATCTTTTACTAGTGAAAAAATTTGTTTCACATGGATGGAGATTATCCTGATGGTCTATTATATAATCTCACTAATTTCGGACTTCCTAATTTTTGAGCACAATTTAGATCCTCCTCCTCAGGTGGGTGTGCCTACTAGGAGGGGGCATTGTCTTTCTTCAGTACCGATTATATATCCTCTTCTAGAGAGACAACCATTTATTGATTTTTATATTCATTTATGGAGGTAGTCTTAATTATTTAAGATATTTATTATATTTTAATTAAGTGTATTATCTTTTATAATAATTCTATGATTATATATTAGTTTCAATTAGTACATTTTTTCACATTTATCCATTCTCCAGGCTAGTGCGATGCTGAGAAATTATTTTTCCGAGAAATGGGTTTCATGATACCTAATATCCATCATAGTTCATGACAAGATGTTCGGCCAATAGATTTTACATTATTAAATAATATATTTTTTAAAAAATTTATTTAATTATAAAAATATTATTTTACTTTTCTTGTTGAATTTATTTTCACTAGAATCTGATAACAAGGGAGGTTCTATCTAAGAGACATGGGATACTTGTATACATGAGAAATTTAAGTAGTTTCTATGCAAAATTAGAAAGTGTGGTATAGATAAAGGTTTTGATACTTTTTTCTATCAATCTAGAATCACCCATCATCCTGAAAATAAAATAGTTTAGATATGGGATGACGTGTGATCCTTTAGTAAGGATAATCTATTATAAGGAGATCATCAGTTAGACATTAGTGTTAGGGGAGGAAAGATGCTCCCCATAAGGTCTGGAATCAGAAATTTGGCATAAATCGATGACATATGGTATGTGATATTATTTATTAATGTATATATCTTTGAACTATAACATGTTTGTTATATTATACAAGAAACTACTTACACCTTTATTCTGAAGTTTGAAGTATAGAAGAAGTTTTTTACCAATCTCCATACAAGAGAAGCTGTAGGTGAACAACAACGCCATATTGTGGTTATTTATTTTGTTTAAAAACACTATGAATTTTAATTTTAATGTTATTATAAATTTTTATTATATATAAAGGAAACATATAATGTTGCAGATTATCAATAATGGGGGAGTCAAGATGAGACCAAATAAGTTTTCATTGCATATTTGGGTTTCGATGAGGGGGCTTAGATATAGGCAACTTTGCAGGGTGTCGGGAAATGTCATGTGTTTAGTATTGGTTATCGAATGACACCTACAAGTTTTATGATACGTCTGAAATAGAATTAGTGAACATGAAGGGAGATATTGGAGAGTTGACATTGAAACCAATGTTCGCTACACATTATGAGGAGAAGTTGAGAGCTCATAATAAGATGATACAATAGATGCATAAGGAGAGGGAGGAGGAGTGTCAACAACAGCGTCTGAGAGATGAGTAGATGATGAAGTATATGCGGCAACATGGCATTGGTATGGATTTTCCACCCCTGGTACTTCATGTGATCCTACCCGTATCCGTTTGGGAAACCCCCCTTTATCATATGATATTTTACGATATATGATATTTTTATGACATTATATGTAATTTGGTTTGGGAGAAAATTTATTTTTATCTGATGTATTACATTTTTGTATATTATAATTTCAATAATTTTATGTCATTATTTTTAAATAATTATTAATATATTAATGTTTTTAAAATATTTTATTTAATTTTATGTTCTGTAGGTATTCTTATATATATATATATTGTTTTTATTATTGTTACATATATTTAACATGTTAATTAATTTCAATAACAAAAATATCTTGAATTATTTTTTGGTATATTTATTTTTTAAATTAATTTTATGTTATTTAATATTTACAATATATATATATGTATTTACATTTTTTTATTAATTTTAATTCAAATTTCAATAATGAATTTTAACTATTTTTTATATTTTTTTGAAAAAAATTATTATTTATGAGGTATGAAGTCATCCGTCAAAAATAACCTTTTGTTACTTTTGTGACATATCATCACAATAGTTTATTTAAAAATACATATGGAAGTATTTTGTGATAGAACCTTTTTCCATCGCAACGGAATATTTTTTGAGGAAAATCATCCAAAAGAAACAAATTTAAAATGTGATCTCGTAAAAAATAACATTTTCAGATGGAAGTCTGTCACAATTACCTAGTCAAAATTAACTAAAATTACTTTTGTTTATGAAATAAAATATACACATGGTTGTTAATAAATATAATGAACCTGGTGAAAATAAAAAGTTTCATTATCGTAACATTCTACAACAAAATGTTTTTCTTTTAGTACAAGATCATTGTTCAGATGACTTGTTTATAATATTTACTAACACTATATGAAGTTAAATTGAATAGAGGTTATTGTTGATGAAAAATATTATATAGTATATTAATATCTATTTGTAATGAGTATCAAAAACGCAAATTTGTGGATGAACTTATTGTTCATGAAATTGGGACAAATGAAAAATCAGAGTTGGGTTTAAATTAAATTCACTTCAGAAAGGTGAGGTTATTGGTACAATTTTGAAAATCTTAATAAGGATAGTATATTTGGGTCATATATGGGTATTTATATAAGATATAAATAAATATAATGATGGTTTTTATTATAAATGAGTTTTTGAGTGAATGAAAATAAGTGAAAATATTTTTAGGTATACAAAAAATTAGCTACACATAGTTTATTAGAAAACCAGGATTTATTAAGCTGGAGTATATTCTATAATGATATATTCATTTATTTTTTGTCTCCTGAAACTGGTAATACATGATCAAATTGATTTATATTTAATGGTTATTATGACCACACACATATATGATAACATTTTTATTCTATTAATACGATAATACCCATTGGATTTAAAATTATTATAGCATCTGAGAGATCATGAAATATTAATTCAATTTAATATAATAAATAATTTTATGAATTAATATATTTGGGTGTGTATTTGACTAAACTACCAAAGTTAATATTTTCGTAAATATGGTTACGAATGCGACCAAAATTTCATATTTTTTTTCATAATGAGTATTGGATTTGGATTTTTATTATTGAAATATATGATGCTGATTTTACTATTTTTGAGATACTCAGTAGAAATTTTATTGTAAATGTATATTATAATAAATAATTTTAAATGAGAAACTTTGAAATTACAACATTTTACTTTTTAGAATAAATTAAATATCACAATGAAATATTTTCATTCATAGATCATGATTTATAGAAAAATATATATTATGTTTCAGAATTTAAAAATTTCATATACTAAGTACGCCATGGGTTTTATAATACCTAAATTATGAAAATAATAATTTTTATCTATGATAGGATAATGATTAATTTTTTCCCATATGTACCATATAATAGTGCTATATGATCACTAATGTACCCAAAAAAATAAGGAAAACATATCATTTTTTATTTTTTTTATAGGTTCAATTCTTCTCATACATGGAGAAATTGGAACGAGATCACTAATATATTAAAATACCTTCATAGATCTGTTGGTTTTGAATGAGGTGATTATAAATAATTTTAACCAAATTCATTTCTTTATGGAAATATTAGATATTTTTCTAATGCACATAAAGGTATATATCACCATATGTTTTTATTTACATATAGTGGAACTAAAATTTTCAGATTTCTATGAGAAACCCTTCCATTAATCTTCCTAAAAACATGATGAGTCTATTTTAATTCATATGTTAGGTTGAGAATGTCTTTTATTGAGTTATATTATTCATTATATAAAAAATATTTATGGATTAAAAATGACTGATGATATTCCAATTACCTTTAACATCGTTAATGAATCATTTATAATTGAATTAAAGGGTTAAAATTTCAAAGGTGATAGAATATAATATATCTTAATGAATTTATTTTTTTTACTCATGAGATTTAAACGAATAGTGTGATTGATAAAAAATAATGTAGATCATATTATTATAATATTGATTTATTCATAATGTAACTTATAACTGAATATTGTAAAAAATATATTTGATGAATTTGGATGATAATAACTTAATGTGTACCTGGAATTATTGAGGAATAGTCTATAATGTTGTTCTCTTTCTCCCATTATGGGGATTTTCACTGGGTTTTATTCATAATTATTTTATTTAGGAATGTTAAATTTTACATAATATACAATTATTATTTGATTAAATTAATTTAACTACATGTTTTTTTTGAGTGATGGAAAAATAATATCCATAGAAATTGATTATATCCAATTGAGTGTATTATAATTAAATAATAATATTAATGGAATATGTCACTATTCCTATGGGATCTATTCTCATGGGTGGTGATTCCTAAGTATTTAATTTCACAATTTTTTTCCCTATTACAGAAATATTTGATTATAACCTCTGGATATTTTAACGATGATAAGACATAATCTACACCATTGACCATATATTTATATAAAATATATATATATCAGATAATTTTTCAATGTAATAAATTTATTTTCTCTATAAATTTTCTCATGAATACTGTCTCATTGTATATTAATATTCTATTTATTTATTTTTCAGAATTTTTTATTATATCATCTTTGACAAAAAATACACATAATTAACTATTAGAATATAATTTATTATTTTGATGTTCTAAAAAATTTTGGTTGGATTTGTGATCCAAATTGTCTAATGAATAAGATGTTTTTATGAGGATGGTGAAGTATATATGTATGTTAAATAACCAAAATCTTTATGAAAAACATTATTTTTGAGCTCTAAAATCTAAAAATAACGGTTTTATGGGATCTATAAATATTAATGATTTTTTAAGATATTATGAAATTTATATTATATATAAAATCTCTATTTCACCTAATTTATTATGAAATTCCCCATGATTTTAAAATGATAACTATGTTTGATATTGTAAACGGAGCTCAACACCGAGCCTAAACAAACCATGAAACATTATTATTTAAATATTAAAATTATAAACATGCCATTCAATTTCCTTCTACGAATTTGATTAGATGATTTTTTATATATATATTATATCATAAAAATTATTCTAATGTGAAATTTTGGGATTCTTTTGAAATTTTTGATTTGTTAGAGAATAGTAAAAATTACAATTTCTTTCATATACCATCATTTCCAGAATTAAATAATTTAATTTTGGAGTAACATTATATTTTGGAATTGGTATTAAGGGAAAAAATTAACAATATTATTTATTATAATATAAATACTTTCATTTGAATTACTAATTTTTATGATTTTGGTATAAGTTAATTTTTATGCATAAAAACACAATTTTCTAAAGAAATTTTTTATGTGATTAAATATTATCCATTTTAATTATTTATAAAACCCTTAATAAGGAACTATTTTAGTGATATTTATAGATTATGTATCTATTTATATTAATTTAAATTAATATAATGATTATTGTTAGTCATTTAGTTAATATAAGATCATCTATTTCATGAAAAAACGTATTTTTTCGAAATAATAACTTTTCATCCCGTATAATGGGGTTATTATAAAATTAAATTATTATAATTATATATATTGAATTTGGTATAATGGGATACATTTTTGGAATTAAAATAATTATTGTTAATATATTCAACTTTATATTTTGTCATAATGAGTAATAAAAACAATAATAAATTTTTACCACAGTAAAAGGAGATATCTAGTTAACCTAGGTTTAAACTAAGTTATAGGGAGAAAAATTTTCATCTAAAATATTATGTGAGTAAGGTATCTATACCCATATGAACCAAACATTGATATTTATTTTTTATATAGAAATAGTCCATGAATGAGGCCTATGTAATATTTTAAGTAAATAAAAAGACAAAATGTAACTCTTTTACTTGTAAAATTTTTTATGTGCTCACATTGAAACAAAAGGAAATTTTCATTTAATATTAATTGTTTTTATAATAATAACCTAATTATTTTCATTATTTTAATTTATTTAAAATTTTTATTAATTATATAATTACATTAATTTTTTATTCAATGCTGACACACATTTTATTCAATTTATATAAATACAAAATAAAAAATTCTAATAAAAATAAAACTAATAAATTTATTAATAATTATATTTTTACAAAAATGTTTTAGATAAATATAAAATTTTTGATTGTTGTAGGTTTAATATATTCAAATTACATTTTTCTCATGTGGTTTTCAATGTCAAATTTAATGAATAGATCTAAAATGAAATTAATGATATTTAATAATAAATAATAAATAATAATTTTATTTAACAACATTAAAATTATATATTTAACCAAGTTATTTTTATATTATTAAAAATATTAACCATGGTCCATTCATGAACCAATAATCCTTTTATGGTAATTATATTTACCCCTAATGTGTAAGAATTTCTTTATCTCAGTATTTTTCAAAAAGGAGTAGCACATATTAAAAAATGATAATGGTTGTAACATCAACTAAAGTTGTCAATTTTTATTTTATAATAATAGTTTTACTCATACATATCTCATTTATTAATATTATAATTTTATAGAAATTTAAAATGAATATCAATTTATATTAACTTAATACCTACGAAAATCCTAGAGCGCCCTCCCCTCTCTTATAAATGGAACCTCATCTCCTATGTTATTAACACTTATTATTATTTGTTTTCATTAAATAATGATCTAGATACATTAAATAAATCCATAAACTGATCCAAGAGTCCTTTATATGATAAATAAACACCGTAGGGATTCTTTTGGTGTAAACCTTCAGACGTTGTTTGATGTAGAGGTATAGTTCTTAATCAAGGGATTTCATTTAATTTATTCGTATAACTCCTAAAACCCCTATTAAACCATGATAAAATAATAAAATTAGTATATCTTAAATTTGATATTTTATTTTATTGATATCAAGGGCTATATCCATCTCCCCTCCCATAAAAAGGGAAACAAAACCATCGTACATGTTTACAATGGACTACCGCCATGCAAACTATTGTAATTAACAATCCATAACCACCTCTAATGGATTCCAATAATTATTGAATATATATATATATATATATTATTAAGTATTTTATACCATTTTGAAAATATAATATATCAATTACTTTCTTTTATTTTTATCCACTGAAAAAAAATAATGTTGTTCGTGTTTATATGTAGACCACCACCTCCAAGAAGTGATGTAATTCATTTTTCATAGTCACATAATGTGGATGTTATATATAAGTACAATTTAATAAATTTTATGTTATTTATTATGTTATGAGAAATATCGATGTATATGATAATACATTCCTCTGTTCATAATGATCATTAAAAAATGGATTTGTTACTCATGCATACGTACAACCTATCGTCTCTATGTTGGTAACAAACTTAATTTTTTGAAAACATATATCTTATTTGGTTTTAAATGTATAATTGAAAAATAAAAAATATAATTATATCATTATTATTATTCTTGAGATTATGTAACAATGACCTCTTTGACCATAATAAACCAACTGAAGTCATTATCAACATATAAGATGAATATCATCAAAATGTATAACACACCCATAATTGATTAAGAAATTTATTAGAACATATAAAAATGAATAATAAACCTACAAAAGTCTCTTATTAAATTAAATCATTAACACAATAATATTATTATAAAAGTTAAATAGTTTATGTTATCAGTTAGACTCTAGGTTCAGGACTTTTTTTTATAAAAAATCCTCTTTTAAAGTTTCCCTTTCGTCTCATTTATTCCATATCTATTTTTTATATATATTATTAATGTATTATATAGAAATTAGTAAATTTTAAAGGAAATTTTATTCCCCTTTAATTTATATCAATGGTTTAAAAATGAATCATTTTAGATATTGTTTTGAATTTCTCTAGAAAAGACAAGAGGAATGTTCTATTTTAACGTATATAATGAAAAAAAACTTTCCTTCCACCATAAGAGTTATTTTATATTTGTTTTAAATTACATGATTTATTATTTTAGTAAAATAAAATAAATATTTTACTTCTTTATATGTATTTTTATTTTTGAAAATTTGGTTTTAAAAGATTGGATACTTAAATATTAGAAAGAGTTTTTCGTATAGTTTTAAAATATTTTTTCAATGGTTTTATGATGAATATGTATAAGAATAAAATGTTATTTTCATGAAATTGTATGTGAAAATTATATATTAATTACAGTGATCCTAATAAATCTTATTGGATTATTTTATCACTATTATATCTCTCCAATTCATTGAATAATGTTCCTTTTCATCAATGGTAAGGAGGATGGAGTTAATCATTATGGTCCCTCCTATGGATTTAGATAGGATCTAATTATTTCTTATATATTTTCTAAATAACTCATGTATATTTTTTCATAGGATTCCCAAAAAGGGTTTCCAAATTCTTTATTTTTGAATTAATTTTTTTTTCTTTGAATAAAAAATTGTGTTTTCATGCGCGAATGATTTATTTTGCATGATCAAATAATAATGTGATAAATATATGAATTTTATGATATTTAATGGTTTTCATTAGACTAATGGAATTATTATTTTTATACCCCTTATTTATTTTTTTGTGTCCCCATACCATGTTTTTAAATGTTTTTTTACAGGGTTTAAAGATGAGTAAGAGAAAAGAAGAAGTGATGTTGAATGTCAAGAAGATTTTTAATGAAAAGATAATGTGTTTCATTTTTAATGTTGTATTTGTTTTGAAAAATATTTAAATTTGTTTGAAGTGTACACTTTTTTAAATTTGGGATATATATATAAGATTTAATGAACTAATATTTACAGCTCAATACCATTAATATTCTTAAATGTAAGAAAATTAATTCATTGGTTAAAAAATAGGATTATATAATAAATAAGGATTGGGTCTTTATAGTTGGTATTAAAGAAATGTTTAGATAAAATTGTATATGTGGTTGATTTTATGTAGTATTAAATTTTGAGTTAGGAATACCATAATATATTTATATGTTTATGGTTGGTAATATGATAAATGCTTTAGAAAACCCTTTTATTATTTCATGTAATGGGATTTCAATACGATGATTTATATTTTGGGAATTTTTTATTGGGTTAAGGTATATTCATCCATTAGGTTTAACATAAAATATAATTTTAGAAGAATAATTTTATTTTTTGGATTTATTAAAAATGGTATGAGATAACCTTTGAGGTTAACAAATTATTTTATATTGAATTTTTATTGTTATTTTTGAGGATTTGATGGTTAATGTATAAATAATTTATATAAAAATTGTCTTTATAAAGAAAATTTTTATTTTAACAAGAAATCATTAATTTCATGTTTTAGTTATTTTCCTTTCTATAGATTAATATATTTTATCAAGATCAAAGGAAAATGATCTCACACAATCTTCTTATCGATTATAAATTATTTAATCATAACATTCATGGAAACATATATTTCAAATTAATTTGAATTCTTTTGAACATCCAAATCACCTTTAAAAAATTTATCTTTCTAAAAACTTTTCTTTTTTTCCCTTCAACATTTATTTCAAACATAGTATATATTTTATAAGACATCAAAATTTTCAATAGAGAAGTCTTATTTTGACTTCTTTGTTCATTTTGTTTTTTAAATCACGAACTCTTTATTTAATACCCAATTATTATCTCCTTTATGTTAAATGTAGTTTAATAATATAATCTTATATCATTTTACCGTACTCGCAATAACCCTTTTTTGTTTATATTTTATCAATAATTTTTTTTCAGAAGAAGAAAATAATATTGATACTCATTAGTTCTGTAGAAATGATTCATTCAATGATCATAATAATGACCTTGGTTACAATTTTTATCATGAAAACTGAATATATTTTTTATCATACACACTATATAGTTTTCGTACATTCAATTTTTTTACAACAATATAAATACTACATACTCTTATAACAAAAATCACCAGACCCTTTTATATTTAGTTTTATGTATCTATAGAACTGTATCATAATAAATTAATATCCTTTATGTCAAAATGAATTCATATATTCTGTTTCAATATGCATTATAAAATGATTTCATTGTTTCATTTGTAAGATGAACATTTGAGTGTAAGGTGACCAAGTACCCTTGATATTTTAAGAGTAAATACAATTGTTGGAGATCAAGATGACAATTGGAATGGAGGCCTTTAAATTATAGGCCATTTAAAATAGATCATGTCTATTTATGTGGAATTTTGACACTCTATGAGAGCTTTGACAAATTGATTGTAAGTGTGAAAACTGTGATGTTTAAAAGTGGTGAACTTCTTGTTCTATATACATGTAACTATGAAGAGTATTTGTTTTTTTGAGTGATTTTAATCGTTGGGATTAAAATTGAGGGCTTCCATGGATAGAAAGACAGTTATGCCAATATTTCATGGATGAAGGGATTTCAAGGATAACAAGACAGAGGAACCAATCACCTTCTTGATTGAGGGATTTAATGGATAGAAAGATAGAGTCTGATCTTTTTATCAAGGGGTCACACTGGTGTGGGTAAGATAGACTTACATGAAATTATAAATCAAGGGACCCCTATCCAAGTTTATTTGATACCCTTCTCTTTGGGTCAAAATAATTGTGTTCATTTACTTGTTTTGAATTTTATTATCATTATAATAGTAATTGAATCATTTTATATATTCATTTTTCTCTCTTTCTGTGATTATGGTCTTTGTAATTATGAATTTCATGAGTTTGATCACTTCATTTACTCAATACGATTCTATACTCTTTATGATAAACTCATTAATTGTTTCACTCTATTTATCATAATCATAATGATTATGATCCACAGTATGCTTAATCTATTTAAATCATTATCTTATTGGGAATAAGATTTGTTTCTAACGCAACCCATTGAATACTTACCGTAACTTACATATTATGATAATTTGTCCATCGAACCCATGTCCCTTTCCAATTATTGTTTAAATACAAAAGAAGTTTGTGAACATGATTAGTTTAATGATATTAAACTATGATTTATATGAGTATAAAAATGAATGTTATTAAACATAAAATTCACTCCCTCTTGTATTTTTTGATATATATATATATATATATTTCGATCCAACATTTGGTATCAAACTGATGTATCAGTAATAATGATACTCACATTTTGTATCACATTTTTTACTTAATGATTCTTTTATTCTGTTTTTCTTGTTAGATTTATTTCATAGAATAATATTTTTATTTATAAATATATTTCACACTTACCTATATTTTGGAAGAAGATTTTTTTTGTATTGTTTTAATGATGGTAGGACAAAATTTTGATTCAATTGAAAATATAAATCCCACAAGGCAACCAATTTTTAATGGAAATGATTATGAATATTAAAGAAACATAATGAAGAGTTTTTTCATCAAAACAGTAGTTGATAACTTATTTATGATGACTAGTGACTAAAAAATTGCTAAAATAGAAGTTGTACTCTTTAATAGTATATAGAATCAAGAATATCAATAGAATTATAAGGTACAAAATACAATAAATTTTTTTGGCTAGAAATATATACATATTGATTTCAGCTGGTGAAGCATCCAAAAATATTTGTAACAAGTTACAAATCAATTATTTTTTAACTTCAAACTTTTTTATAGACAAGAAGGTCTATGCGAAGAGTACATTACCTAGATTTTGAATTTGATTATGGATAATATTTTGTTAATGTAAATCAATGGTTTATTACTATTCAGAATCCATTAAAATCATTGGGTGAAATGGGATTAGATGATGAGATCCTTGTGAAAATGATTATTGATATCATGCCAAATAATTGTGAATAAAAGATAATCACATTTTATGTATCCAGAAATATTAAAAATATTACACTTTATGATATTTTGGAACTATCTGATAGTATGAAGGTAGGATGAAAATAGATGCTCAAAAAGATAAAACAAATAATGATGGAGTTCGTTTTACATCAACTTTAAATCAGATGAAATCACAATATCTAAAAATGTTTGTAAAATGAAAATAGAAAAAGAAGGTTATTGTTTAATTAGAACCAAGTGATTCATAATATTTTAATAATATGTTAGCCAATATTTCTTAAAGGATGAGAAAGATTTTTGGTAAGAAGGTTTTTTAGTGTCAGTATAAGGAAATTAATATGTGAAGGAATGATAAGAATGATTCTGAAATCACCTATTATGAATGTAAAAGGGATGAACACATAAGACCAGATTTTCATAAACTCAAAATGAAAAGATAAAAAGGACAAACATTTTGATAGAAATAAGAAAAATTAATACAAGAAAAACATAATGAAAGTATTGAAATATAATGAATCCTCGAGTTTTAGTGGTGGAGATTCATCTAAAGAATCTTCATAAACTGAAAATTATAGACTGAAGAATATTGGTATTTATACCAGAATATATTTTCACAATCAATGTCTTATGAATAAGCTATAGAATTCTGATTCCTTAAAAAATATTTCTTTAAATGAAAATTATTCAAATGAAAATAATTATATATATTCTAATGAACAATCCTATTTAGGTAGTGATAATGATACCTCACCTTTATATGATGAAGATTTTAGATTTTCAAAATTTCATTAAAATGAAAACAGTAATGATTGTAAGAATATTGAAAAATAATGTTCTAGAATAATTTTAGTTACAAAAGAAGTATCAGATCATTACAAAGATATTGATATGAAAACCATTGAAGTTTTTTCCATTTCTAAAAACATGAGGAAGCTAGTTCTGAAAAGGATGATTTTTCTAATGATTTTGAAAAAATAATTTATAAGAAAAAAAATAGAAACAAAACTCACTTGTGAAACTAATAATAACATGGATAAAAATTTAGATATAAAAATAAATTTTGAAATTTTTTATTTAAATAAACATTTATCAAGAATTTCCACTGGTTAATAATTCTTTTATAAAATATATAACCAAATTATACCATAAGGTAATAGTTCAAGAATGTGATATACTCATTCAATACATGTTTTTAATAATAGTTATTTTGTTCTAAAAAATTACCAATTTCACACAAAATGTAAAATTTCATGTCATTGGAACAAAAATCATTCCTTAAATAAAATTCTATATTTTGGTTTCAACAATTCCCATTTTTGAAACACATTTGGACTCCCATAAATTTTTTTACAAACATTTTTGGTCCGAGGAAGGTTTTGGTTCCAAATGTCTAATTATTTTTTGGAAAACAAAGGAAGTACAAAAAATAAGAATATATGGTATATGGGTATTTGATGTTTCTAGAATGTGATTGGTAATAAATAATTCTTTGATAATTTTATTGAAATAAAAATTGAAAAAGTTACCTTTGGAGAAAATGGTCAAGGAAATATTTTTTATATAGGTTGTATTTTTCTTCTCAGAGAAGCTTTGATTTAAAATGTTTTATTTCTAAAATGTCTTAATAAGAACCTTATAAGTATAGTCAAATTATGTGATAAAGGTTTCCTTAGGAATTTTATGAATTTTAACTGTGTGGTACAAAATTCCATGGATTAATTCATTCATTCTTCCCATTGGCATGAGAATGTTTAGACATATATCATAGAAGACCTTAAGTGCTAAGAATTACCATGTATTAGTAAAATGGAAGGTAAGTATTGGTTATGTAATTGAATATTAGGACACTATATCCATATGAACATATGAAAATTGTCCATTAAATGGCTTTTTATGGATTTTCTAGAATACAGATTTGATTATTCACTTGTCTGTGACCATTGTCAATATGGAAAGAAACATAAGTCATGATTTAATTCAACTAGTAACGTCTCGAAAATTAATGATTTATAGTAAGTGAACATGGAATTATTTGTTCCAACGAGAACAAGGAGAAGTGGATTGAAAAATTAGGTATTTATTTTAGTTGATGATTACACAAGATAAACATGGATCTATTTTTTTTGAAAATGAATTTGAGTTATATTGTTATTTTAAAACATTTTTATCCAAAGTCATAAAGGATAAAAATATTCCATTGATAAATATTATTACTGATCATTTTGGAAAATTTGTAAATTATAATTTTGATACATTTTATAGATTGAAATTCATTATACATAACTTATCATCTCCTATAACTCCTCATAAAAATTGCATAGTTGAAAGAAGAAATTTAATTCTTCATGAGATAACAAGAACCATGTTGAGTGAATAATCAATTTTTAAACACTTTCAAGCTCAAGTTAATAGTTCTTCTAGATATACTATAAATCGAGTTTTAATTTACCAATTCATAATAAAACAACTTATGTGTTATGCATAGGATGAAAACCAAAAGTCTCATAATTTAATGTATTTGGATACAAAGTATTCATTTAGAAGACAACAGATAATTTACATAAATTCACACCCAAATATAATGAAGGAATTTCATTAGAATATTTTACAACTTATAAGGAATATAGATTTTTAAATAAAAACTCATTAATATTGGGGAAACAATACATGTATAATTTCATGAAACCGATCGTTTTGTAAACAATCCCAACCTACATCTTTCGATATGTTTTCCAAAAATGATTATCAATCTTTGATGGAATATTCTTTTAATATGGAAAATTCTCAACAAAGTGTGTATGGAGTTTTACCTCTAAAAGACATTCTATCATATATTGATGAAAATGTTTTAAATAACCCAAGTTAGTTGTTTAATGATAAAAATCCTAGTTATATTGTCATTGGTGATGAATACCAACTTGTAAGGACAATATGTTCCCTGAGATATGAAGTAGAACATCTAATATTTCTTTCTAAAATTGAACTAAAATATCCTAATGAGGATTTAAGAGATGAATATTGGATTCATGAAATGTTTAATTAACAAAATGAATTTAAGTGGATTTTTTTGGAACTTGGTTAAAAGACCAAAAGAAACCTCTCTAGTTAGATTAAAATGGGATTTTAGGAAAAAAAAAATGTGATGAAAATGAATTCATTGTTAGAAATAATGAAATACAAGTAATTAAAGGTTATAATCAACAAGAGGTAATAAAATTTGAAGAAACCTATTCAATGATAGATAGAGATGAATCTATTTGAATTATGTTGGCCTTTATATTAAATTTCGATCATTTTCGAATGGAAGTGGAGTGTGATTTCATTAATGGATATGTTTAAGAGGAATTTTTCATTACTCGTAATTTTTAAGATATATATCATCATCAACATGTTTTCAAATATACCGAAAATGTATATGTAATAAAACAATCCCCTAGAGTATGGTATTACATATTAACAAGATTTTAATAACAAATTCTTTAAGGGAAATGTGAATCCAACTTATTTTATAAATAAAGGAAACAGAAATGTTTTGATTTTTCAGATTTATTTTTATGAAATTATATTCAGAACAACTCAAAAATCCTTAACAGATTGTTTTAGGAATCTTATGAAACCAGAATTTGAAATTAGTATAATGGGCGAGTTCACAATCTATCTTGGTTTTCAAATTTCTCAAAAGCTAGAATAGAATTATTTCTCCCAAATAATTATATTAAATATATTATTAAAAATTATAGATATGATAATACTAAAAGTATTAGCACTCAAATTGGAACCTCAAATCCTCTTCAACATTATGAAGCTAGACAACCAGTAAGTCAATCCACTTTTTGAGATATAATATAATGTTTACTATACTTAATAATTAGTTATCCATACATAATTTGTGTATTATGATTATGTGTATGATATCAAGAAAATACAAAGGAATCTTATTTAAAAGAAGTAAAAATATTTTTTCATTATTTAATGGGAACCATGGATTTTAGACTACTCTATTTTTTTAGAAATGATTTTGGTTTTTTTCTCAGATGATTACTTTAGTGGTTGTAGAATTTATAGAAAAATTACATCCAAAACATTTCTTTTATTAGTTGATTCATTATTTTCTTGGTATTTTATTAACAACACTTAGAATAACATTTCTTTAATGATGATTAATATGTGGAATATGGAATTTGTTTTGCTCATGTTTTATGGATGCAACAAACACTCAATAATTATTGCATGAGTTTTAATAAAATTGAAATAATATGTGATAAAACTAGTTCCATATATTATTGTAAAAACCCTGCACATCACTCATATAAAAATATATATATATTAGGAATCAATTTCTTCAGGATAACACACATAAATGATATATCATTTTATAATTCTTCGAAATGCAAGAACAAATTGATGATATTTTTATAAAACCATTACCTCTGATAGATTTGAATACATTAAACAGAGGCTTGAAATGATCTCCATAAGTAAATAATTCAGATATATTTATTTTTAAATAATATCCTTAAGTTAAATTCCTTTTTTTCAAATCTAGAGTATATATGGTAGAAATTTTATTCCCTTTTCATAAAATATTAATTGTACACAAAAATCTTCATAGTCGTGATTTTCATACTCAAATTTCTTGTAATCATATTTTTCATATTCATATTTTTCATTCTCAAATATATCATACTCTTATTTTTCATACTCATATTTTCCATACTAATATTTATCATACTCATATTTTCCATGGTCATATTTTTCCTACTCAAATTTTTCGTACTCATGTTTTTCATACCCATATTTTTATATAATCAGGATATTATTTGTACTCAAAATTTTGTTATATTCAACTTATTTCATCATGTATTCTGAAAATTTTTCATAATCATAATTTTTTCATATTGAATTTATTTTTTGTCATTCTTAGAAATTTTTCTTTGTTTTAAATTTTTTTAGATTCTCGAAAATTTGATAGGAAAATAAATTGAAACCAAAAGATCTATCTCGAGACACCGAAAGGTAAAATTCATTACCTTACACATTCTTTTATAGGTAAAATTTTTGGTATTTCAATTTTTTTAAATATTATCTGATTCATGATGAATATAAAAAAAGAATTCATTTTTTTATTTTAATAAAAATATAATGAGTTCAAATATTTTCGACTATTGGATATTTTTTATCTAATTAGTGCTGCTTAATCTCAATGATCATATTTATTCTCCTATATAAATTGACCCACACTCTCCTACATCGAGTTTCCTCACCTTTGCGCCAAACCTCAACTGCCATTCAAGTATCCAAGTCCCCCCATTTTTATTTCTCATAAGATTTAATCATTCGCATGTAAGAGTCATCAGTTATGCCCCCCCCAAAATTCTGCTGAAATATTTATTAGGGTTTAGATTCTTTAGATAAATGAAAGTAAGTAGATATTTTTATCATAAGAACGATTTGTCTTGAAAAAGAATTATTAAATTTCAAGGATGTGATTTATTTTGTGTAGAAAAACCCCATACCAATCAAGATAATATTATTAGTCATAAAGTTAAATTGTTTTATAGTACAGTAATGGGTGATGATGATATGAATATATCTTTTTCTGTATTTTATAGAGATATTTGAATTGCAAAAAAAATGAGAAAAATTCTTAAGTTTACCATATGAGTGTGATTTTTATTCCATTATCACAAATTCCCAAATAAAAATTTAATTTCATTAAAAGTAAATCTGAAAAATACAATTTTGAAGATTGTGAGATTAGATGGAAAACTAATCATATTTAATTGGAAAATCATGTTATAGTACTATAAATTCATGGATTTCAAATTACTAAAAATAGTGATAGAGAAACGTTAGAGGTTTTAGATTTCTTTATTCTTGATTACTTAGTGAAAATGAGAAAGTTAAATTTGATGGGTTATATTTTAATGACCAACAACAATTTTAACAATGGACATATCAAGTCTATACTGATTATGTTTCTAGTGATTTTGAAAAATCATTTTCATTCAGAATACATGAATTTCAATAAAGATGATGAAGCCTAATCTTTAAAAAAAATAGTTGGAGGAAGTCAGGGTATTCCAAAAAAATCAGTTGTGTCCGTTTTGGAGAAATAAAAGAAATCTATGTCTGAATCTACATTAAAAAAAATAATGAAATTGATGGAATAATTTCCCAATAAAGAAAGGATCACCCCGAATGAAATGAAGGGGACCCACAGTTTGGTCTTAATATAGCAGAAGCCCTAGATGAAAAAATCCATACACAAGATTATTTTAAAGAAAAAGGAACGAAAAAGATGTTGAAAAAGAGAATCGATGATGTTTTATATATTTATTAGTTTTCGAAATGATTTCAAAATTAGACTGTTGTAATTGCTATCAGTGTAGAAATTCAAGAAGAAAAAATCACTTCCTTAATCCATGATAAGGTAAAAAAGAAGCAAAACATTGGTGAAGAATCTGATCCACCAAAGGATGCTAAAAGTTTTTTTGATAAGAACAAGAAGATATTAATTTTAGATATATATATTAGTATATCGATGAAGAAGACACAATACTTGAGGAGGAAAATAAGATAAAGAAAAGGTAGAAATATGAGAAGAAGAAGAAGAAAAGAAAAAAGATAATATTTCTAAGGATGCTAGTTAAGAAGAAAAAAATCAATCAGATGAAATACCAGTAAGATATTTAAAAGTGATTTCTTGAAATATGTAACCTCCTATAGTAGAGACATAGAAGAAAGCTACTCAATGAACCCAAGATGATAAAATCGTTTATATATTAGATAAATAGGAAGAGGTTATATCTGATAATGATCAGAATCATAGATTGCATGATGATGCTTCCAGAAGTCATGGGAGAGAACTTCCTAATTATGAGGAAGATATTTTTTTTCAGAAAATAAAACTTATTTGAAAATGGATATGTGCATTATTCATGTCCTAATGATAATTTAAATGAAAATTTTACATCTATAAAAGATTAAAGGTAATATTTATTTGGTTGCAGATAACCAATGGAAAATATCACACTCAATTATGTGTATAAGTAAATGTCTAATAAAGCATGAGGTTGATTTCAAAGTAATTGATGAAGGAACTAAATAACATGGAAATTCTTGAAGTAAAGTGGTGAATTGATTAAATATATATGATTCATGTATCAAAACATACTATTATTCAATTGAATATATTAGAAGGATTATAAATGAAGTCATAGTTGAATTAAAAAAAATTGGTTAGTGATACAACTCGAAAAATGAATGACTTCATAAAACCATATGATTCTCAATTTTATGAACACAAAGAGATTGAAAAGAAGCTAAATGTTATTCAATCATATGTTTTAATGTTTATGTTTTAAAAAGATGAGATAGTAAATTTGGAGAATCAGAATTTATTATTGACTAATAGATTTGATGTTTTGGATCAAAAATCAAATCCTAGGGAGTCAAGATTCATACTTTAGAGGAAAATATACAATCATAGGGGGACATGATTTATAAAAAGGACCAGTTTTTTTAGAGAAGAAATAAAATTTTTAGTCTCAGAATGAATCCCATGATAAGTTAATGTTTGATAGGAAGCAATTCATGAAGATGAAGACAATTGTATTATACATGTTAATAAAATAAAAAGGGAAAGGCATAAAATGATTTGTTTTGTACCCTTGTTGTGTTTATCTTGAAAGAACAATGAAAATTTTTTATATTCTATTAATATCTTGATTGAATATTTTAAAATTATTTTTCATGAATGTTCTTTCATTAATTTTGGATTATCAACTTATTAATATCTTTTTATATTTTTTCTCTTACCCTTATTCTAGTATTAGAAGACCATACGTTTTCCTTTTTGTAAATCACAAAGGGGAATAATTATTTATGAAGTCGGTGAATGATTATTAATGGGGGATAATGTATTAGATATTGGGATAATGAGAGAATTATAATAATAGAGGGGTAATTATTTTAGTAAGGGGGAGTAATTTTTTTAAGAAAGATAGTACAATTCTTAAGGATTTTGTTATATTAAGGGGGAGTTTGTCAAATTCAAAATTATATTCAGAAGTGTTCTAAACTAAAAGGAAGATATGTATAAGTTATTACATCAGAATATTATAGTTCATTATATGTTTTTTGGATTCATGTTTTACATAGTATTTTTCTATTTTATACTTGCGGTCTGTACCATCCAAAAATGGGAGAGATTCTTGAGTAAATAGTATTATTTTGACTTCTCAATACCTTTTGTTTTTAAAATTTAAAACTCTTTCTTAAATACATAATTAATAAATTTTTTATATTCAAATTAGTTTTAGAATAGAATCAAATATCATTTCACTATACTCTCATTAAGAGTTTTTCATTCATATTTTATCAATACGATTGTTTCACATGCACATGATAATAGTCATAATCATGAGTTTTGCAGAAATGATTCATTACATGATTATCATAATGAAAATAGATACGATTTCTATCATATATACTAAATATCATTTTTATCATACCCACCATCTAGTTTTCTTACTGACAATATTTTTTTTAATTATATGAATCTTAAAGTCTTTTGTAATGTAAATTTCCAGATCCTTTTATAATTAGTTTTTCATATCCATGAAATTTGTATAGTAAATAAATAATAACCTTTAAATAAAAATGATGTCATGTACTATGTTTCAATATTCATTATAATATGATTTTGTTAATTTAGTTATAATATGTACATTGGAGTTCCATATATCCTATATCTCAGCTATTTTATGATAAAATTTAACCATTAGAGATGAATTTGAAAATTGGGATGAAGGCCTATAAATACCAGGTCATTTGAAAGAGATCAAGGAGGTTACTACTGAATTTTTACACTCTGTTAGATAACTTATAAATTACTACTACATGTGAAAGATTTGATGTTTACAAATCATGAACTTATTGTTCCAAATACATGTAACTCTCAAGATATCTTTTTTTTCTTCATGTGATACCAATCGTTGTGATTATGATGGATGGATTTTGTGGATAGGAAGACAACTATGCCTATATTTTTTGGAGCGTTGTCTTATGAGGCTAGGAAGATAGAGGCATTGATCACCTTCTTAATCAAGGGATTGCCTATATATCAAGATATTAGTCAATCATTGTATCATGGGATTACCCGGGTGTGGTAAAGATAGACTCTCATGAATGTATACATCAAGGGACCCCTATACATGGTTGTTGGATACCCTTTTCTTTGGGTAAAAATAATTATATTCATTTACTTGGTATAAATTTCTATTGTAATGTAATAGAAATTGAATCATTGTATATATTTATTTTTATATTCTTTATTTTTTTTATTATGATCTTGTAATTATGTTTTCTATTGTTACGGTCACTTCATTTACTCAATATGATTCTATATGCTTTATGGTAGAATCCATAACTATTTCACTATGTTTATTGTAACCATTGTGATTATAATCCATATTATGATTATGCTGTTTTAGTTTTTCTCTTACAGTGAATATGATTAATTTCAAACATGAATGGTGGAATACTTATTGCAACCTAATAATATTGATACTTTTTCCATTGGACCCAGGGCCCTGTCCAATTATCTATTAAATGAAAAATATTTCTGTGAATACAATTAGTTTAAATTAGTTATGATAAGATTCCATTAAGTATAAAAATGAATTTTTTAAAACATACAATTCACACCCTCTTATATTTTTTCATCTACATATACATTCTCATCCAACAAAAATATAAACTCGTATATCTCAGAAAACTTGGTAAATAACACCAAGGAAATTGCCATTTTTTCTCGAGATATGGCCTTCGTGGTTGAAGATGAATTATATAAAAATAATATAAATAAATACCTTGATGTTTGGATTTAAACTACAAATTATTTAATTATGTTCTTATTATGAAACAGGGTTGAGTTGTTATTGATTAATCATGCAAAAAAATCATATATTTGATTTGTAGGAATACAATATTAATAAATAAGACGATAATGAATAGATAGAGGTTTGAGGAGGATGAATGAAGGATGGGCTTATCATTGATATTCAGATATATTCTAAATTCTATGAGATAATTAGACTCGTAAGGATTATGAATAGTATATTTTTTTTACAAAATTTAGAAAGATTTGTTATATGGAATCAAAATGTTTGAATTGTTGTGTAGTAAAAAGTGATAATTATTTGGTGATATTTATTAATTTAAATATTATAAAGGGATAAATTAACATTTAGGTTAAAATGTTCTTGACGTTTAGGAAATAATGGCCAATTCAAATTATTTGATTTTGTGGAAAAAGTATCGTTAATAAAAACCATATTGGTTAATATGTGATTTTGTGATTAATGATATTTATCCAGATGTAAATTAAACTTTTAGGAACATTATAGGAATTATATGGACATATTTATAGTTAGAGGATAACCTAGAAAATATGGAAAGGCCCTAGTTCTTGAACTCACATCTAAAGGGAAAAAGGGGGAACTACCTACCACTATCCCATGTAATTTCTTTGTTAGTATGAAATTTATTTCAAAATATGTTTTATAAAATGCCTATGTTTATTTTGGAAAAAAATTTAAATCATAGAGATAATGATGGTATTTAAATGTGATTTGGTGATTAATTTTATTTTTGAATAAATTAATTATTTTTGTAAAATTTTTGATTATGGTAATTTGAAAATTATGAAATGTTATAATATAATTAATGTTTTACTTACCTTTTAATGTTATATATGATTTTAATATTGATATATGGTCCATCGGTTCATTTATGGAATTTATTATCATATCATGAAGATTATATAACTATAGAATATACATTTTCTAAATGACATTAAAAGAGTAATTGATGTTATTTAGACAAAAAATGTAAAATTTAACTTGGAGGAATATGTGATAAATTGATAGTTATATTTGAGTTTCAATTTCTATAAAGAATATTTTCAAAAAATTTATGCTTAGGTATTTAATAAAAAATTTATTTCTAACTACGGGTATTATTGTTGAGGATTTAACATTACATTAATATTTCTCCATATAAAGGTTTATTGAATTTAAATATTATCCTAAATTATTCTACCCATTATTGTTTTGTTTAATTTATAAATATAAAATTAGTAACTTTTTATATATATATGTTGACTATGTGATCTACTAGAAGTTGATTTTAGTGCATGAGGCATAAAAAATTCTTTTGGAATACTCATCATTTGGAAGAAGAGATGAGATTGTGGTGGAAATTGAAAAAAGTATTATATTTAAATTTCAAATTAATTAAATTTACATATATTATTATTATATAAGGTAAATTAATTCCTTATCTATAGGAAAATGATCTTGAAAAAAAAATGTTTTCCTATTACCTTCTATTCTGATGAGTGGATGGTCTTTTTCAGACCTCATGGGTTTAGAGTTTTGTATTTGTAATCATTCTATTTATCATTCATGTTATTATGATCAGTAATTTTAATCACCATCTATATATATTTGGACATTATTTTTTTCCTCTATGTCCATATTTCCACATCCCACTACTATACTCTTATTTGGAAACCGTGTTCCATTTAATTCATATGACCTTTTTATTTCCTTTTAACTATTTACCAATGGTTGTTTTATTAATCATTTTTCGGAGGTGGGATTAAAAAAGGTGTTTTCAAATTTAAAACCCAATATTATCAATATCAAGTTCAAATTTTGAGGATTCAATTTATTAAAGGTGGGATAATATAACCAAAAATATTTAATCGATCTGAAATGAATCATGAAATGTTATTATTTAAATATAAAAATTATAACGTTTCCAGAAAATTGGAAAGTATTACAATGATTAATATATTTATTAAAAACATATAACTATCATAATAAATTTATATATATTTATAAAATATTATGAAATATGATTTTAATTTTTAAGTAGGACCTTTCATTTATTAAAAATATTTTTTCTTCCAAAACTATTTTCATTTTTTATGTGAGAAAATATTTTATTTTATGTCTCGAAAATTTAAAATATCATTTTATAAAATTAAAATAGTTTTTAAAAACATAATATCAAAATTAACATTGGGTGAAATGTTTGGAATTTTAAAAAATGATGATTTTTTTGTGAATAGTGAAAAGTAACGATTTTTTCAAACAGTGTCATTTATTTTTGTTGAATCAAGTAATTAAAATGTCCCATTATATTTTTGCTTTTGAATTAAATTGAAATAAGAAATATTTTATTTATAATAATATTATTTATTTTATTTTCAAATATAATTTTCATGATTTCTGTATAAGTTTAATTTGATGCTTAAAAAAGAGGTTTTCTTTAAACTGTATTAATGTTTATAATGTTCATCCATACGAATTCATTTTAAAGAACCCATTAAAAGTAAATATCTAATATATATATATATATATATATGAATTTAATTTTATATAATGATGATTTATGGTTATAGAGTTAATATAAGATCATATGTTTCTTAAAAAAGGTATTTTCCTCGGAAACCGCTTTTCGTCAAGATTTACATGATTATTATAAAATGGATTTATCAAACTTATAGAGGTTTCATTTTTAAATATGGTTTAAATATTTTTAATCAACATAATTCATAATAATTAACATGTTTATCGTAATTATTGGTCATAATGAAGAGTAAATACATTAAAAAAATTTCCCTATAGAAAATGAGCTAATCGCGTTAACCTAGGTTTAAACTATGTGACAATGACACCAATTTTCATCATAAATATTATATGATACTGTTATTTCATCCCTTATCATCTGATTATATACATTTAGTTATTTATAGGACACTTCTCCATGAAAGTGACCACTATGATATTTTATGTAATAAAAATGACAAAATGACATTTTCATACTTTTAACAAATTTATTTTTTCATTCACATAGTGACACAAACAAGTTGAAAATGAATTTTAATGGTTATTAAATTAATAGTGAAATAATTTTTAGGATGATAATTTACTTATAATTTTTAATAATTCTATAATTACATTAAATGCTTATGAAATCTTGACACAATAGTTTTTCATTTAATAATGAAACAAAATAATGGATTTTAAAAATATTAAATATAAAAAAATTGAATCATGTATTATGTTATATGAATTTTTTTAGTTAAATATATCTTTTTAGAAATGTTTTAATGTAATTGAATCTAATTTATTTTCACTTATTTTTTTTCAAATTCAAATTAAAAGAAATGTCCAATAATGGTATTAATGTTATTTTATAAAAAAATATATTTTATTAAATGATTTAAAATTCCTAAAAATACTATCATAAGAAATTTTGATGGGATATATTAAAAAATTTAAAAATATGGCCCATTAATTATACAATTATCTTTTTATAGTAACTATATTGACCCCTATAAAGTAAAAACTTCATTACCATGAGAATTGTCAAAAAGAGGTCACACTGGTTAAAAAAGACAATGGTTGAAGCATCACCTAACCATTAATTCTTTTTATTTGATGATATTATTTTAAATAATAATAATATTTTTTATATAATTATCATTTGGATCATTTTTAATATGAAAATGAATTTATATTAAATTAATTCTTTAAAACAATCTAAGACTGGCCTCCCCTATCTTATAAAAGGGAACCTCCTCTCATTTTTTGATCAAAACTAAAATGTTTCTTTTATTAGAAAATAAAAACCTAAATACCTTTCTTTAATACATAAATAACTACCAGGATCATTGGTTTGGTCATAAAACCATCCATGTAAGTATTTTTGTGTAAACCTAAAGAGGTTTTCCGAAGAAGATGTAATGTTTTTAATCAAGAATTTCATTTTATTTCTACTTATACTCCCTTAAAAACTTCTTCAACCCTTATAAAATAATATATATATATATTATATAATTAGATTTTATTTTATTTATGGGATGAAATATATATATATATAATCTTTCATCCAATGGTAAACTAATCCGTCATTCATGTGTACGTGAAACTACCACATCACGTACCGATGTAATTAATTTTCCATAACACCTCTACTGATTGGACATAATAATGTGATTAATGTATAAATATATTTATTATATTCATAAAATGTTTATTATTCTAAAAAATAATATGTTATTTAGTTTGGTACAATTTAATTCCCTAAAAAATGATAAACTTGTTCATGCATACGTATAGACTTCCATATCCATGAAGTCGTGTGATTCATTTTTGATTTCAACATAAAATAATTTATATATATAATTATATTTAAAGAAATAATATAAGATTTGTGATATTTTTATAATTTTGTAAATTTAAAATATTACTTACCTTTTTTTAATAGTGATCGTTGAAAAATTGAAATGTTACTCATGCGTACGTATGACCTACAATCACCATTATTATAATGTTATTCATTTTTACAAACATATATTATTGTTGGTCATAAAATTATAATCTATATTAAAACTTATTAATATTTGATGATAATTTTTCTATATATGATAGTATAATTATCTCTTTGACCATAGTCAACATACCAAATTCATTTTAGGGATATAGGCCCAATATCTTAAGAACATCCAACATGATCTTAATTGATTAACTTCTTGATTGAAAAATTTTAAAGGGATAACAAACATGAGAAATTTTATTTATAATGTAAATTATTAAATAATTATTGTTATTATTGAAGATCAAGAACACATTTAATGAGATTGACTCAAGGTAAGAGGATTTGTTTTGAAAATCCTTTTTTAATGTTTCCCTAACAACTCTTTTCTTCCATGTCCATGTTCAAAAAAAATATATTATTAATGTATATATATAGGCATACAATTAATATAATGTATTTTTTCTTTATATTGTTCATTAACATGTTTTCAAAAGTTATCTTTTTATAAAATGTTTTTCGATTATTTAAAATAGAGAAAATGAATGTGTTATTTTGACTAATACGATGACATCAACTTTTCTTGGAGATGTTAATATTATTTGTTTTTTAGATTCCAATAAATTATTTATTGTATTATTATTAAAAAAACACTTTCCCT
This sequence comes from Viscum album, assembly GCA_963277665.1. Lineage (NCBI taxonomy): Eukaryota > Viridiplantae > Streptophyta > Magnoliopsida > Santalales > Viscaceae > Viscum > Viscum album. The sequence goes on from OY728140.1 coordinate 2,070,974,367, forward strand.
CCCTTCATGGGTTTTTTAAAATGTGGTCAAAAAAGAGTATTTCAATATCCAAAATTATTTACCAGAAGGGTTCAAATATGTTTTACATGGGTTTTATGAAGAAAAAATGCAAGAATAAAATAATTTTTTTTCATGATATGGTACTTGAGAATTATATATTAATACATGTGAGTTGAAAAAATATTATACACTGGTTTTATCCCCCTGATAGCTCTATAGTGCATTGGGTAATTATATTTTTCTTAATAGGAAAGAAGGAGAGAGTTAACCCGTGTGGTGTGTCCTATAGATTTAACTTGTATCTAGTTATTTCTGACATGGGTTTAAAATGTTATATAAATACGATGCTCTATGTTTTTGAATAATTATTTGAATTTTTTTGGGGGTTTTATGTTTTTTTTATTTAATGAAAATGTGTTTTATTCTTTTGGAAATGTTTTATTTCATATAATAAATAAACAATGTGATAAAGTTATGTATTTTATGGATTTTCATGTTTTTCACTAGACTAAAATATTTCTTCCCTTTATGTCACTTACTATAAATTTCGTGTTCATCCAGCATTTTAATTTTTTTCAAAGGATTTAAGGATGAGTAGGAACAAAGAATAAGTTAAGATGAAATTCTTTAATATTTATCATGAAAAGAATAAATGGTTCATTTTAAAAGTTTTACTTTTTGAAAAAAATAGTTACTAAGTAAAAGTGTACAAATTTAAAAAATATGGGTTTAATATATTTGTGTGATGGAATAATTATTTAATCAAAAAAATATAATTTTCCCAAATGTAATAAAATGAATTAATGGTTTAAAAATTAGGATTATGTTATGAATACGGAATGAGTCCTTATATATTATTACAGAAAGGCTATTAAATTTTAACATGGGGATCATTGAGGGAATAATTTAATATAAGAATCATAAATGGAAATTTGTTCAATGTCATGGTTATACCCTCACATAATTAATTTTAAAAATTATTTTTTATAAGATAAATAATATGAAAGTTATAGCATAGTGTGCTTTTTCTTAAATTGATAGATGATCCGTGATTTTCCACACAATTCAATGGTGTATAAATGTGTGTTTTTAATCTAGAAGAGTATTTAATTTAATAAATTTATTAGCATGATTTTTACATGTTTACTAATTTTTAGTAGATAAATATTTAATTTTTCGTCAAATCATCATTGGTAGGAGTTTCAGAATGTTATTTCTAGTTACATCATGATTAATGGTAAAAAAAATTCCCAAAGTTATTGTATTACTTATTTTAATTCAAATAGGCTATAGTGTGTAGTAAAATATGCAGTAATGTGATTTTTTTTGATGACGTTAGAGGTTCCTATAATTAATGTAGTGTTTATTAAAAACTTTTTAATGTTTTATAATGAGTAGTAAAAGTCTAAATTATATTTTAAATCACATATGATGTACTTGGAGAGAATTATAATTATTTAATCTCTATGGAATTTAGTAGAGTTAAATAAAACATATGTGGTTTAAAAATAAGCATACCACTGATATCTATTCAATGTAATTGTCTATTTCTCGAATTATTCATATCAATTTTTGGAAATTTTTATTTAAGAAGTAAATAATTTTCTCAGCACCTGTATATTCATTATATTATAAATCGATAAATGAAACATTACTTGTACCTTTTCTGGTTTGTACATTTCAATTTCATACATGTTACCTAAAAATCCATTAAATGTTTTTTATTGATATTATCTTTTTCAATTATTATGTGTTGTAGTTTTAGTTATAAAGTGGATAGCCAAAATTTAAAAAATTAAATTACCACAAGGACAATATTATATTTTCTACTTGAATTTTATTTGGTTTTAACATATAAATTACAGTTTCTATCTTTTATGGAATTAACTATTCAGGAAAATTATTTTAAGAGGTAAATTCATTAGTAATGAAAATTCATTAATCATAATTCAAATCAGACCTACAATTTTCGTAAGGTACTAGTTCAGTTTTGACCAAATGTAAATAAACCATCCATTACTTATAAAATATATAATTCATCATTGATAACATTTCTGAAGAACCCTTATAAAAGGATTAGGAAAGGGGAAGTTTAGAGGATGTTGACCGATACATGTTCAATATATTACTACTATTTACACAAAATATTGGAGTTATCTTAAAAATTATATTTTATTAATTTATGTCATGCTTATGCTACCCTCACTTTGAGAGCTTACTATGACTAAATTCATGAAATGGATATTTATTAGATTTTATATTGATTTCATACAATATATTTATTCAAAATGAGTATAGATTAATTTGATAGTGTTTATATTGATGTGACTATAATTGAATGAATAAATATAGATTAAACATAATCCCAATTTTATAATAACAAATATGACATGGTGGTGAGAGTCTTAAAAGGTTTTATGTGATAAATTTGGGGAAAACATTATTTTTTTTAAATGGAAAGAGAAAAAGTTTACTAAAATATGAGGTCTCACTGGGAAATAAAACCTTGTAATATCTTCATCCATCATGTCATTATTTTATGAAGACTATGTTTTTGATTAATAACATGGTTTATAGAGTTGAATTTCATAGTTTTATTCCAATCATATCAATAATAAAAAAATATTTTTTCTATACATTGTCATAGTTCTTGAAAAATAGGAATTTTTGGCCTACTTAGACCAACTAGGATTTTTATAGACTCTCAAATTTTAACAATTTGGAAACCCAAGAAAAGAATACATAAATATTACATAAATTTATAAATAAATTGAATACATCCCACAATAATATAATCCCCAGGATAGTAAATTGTTCGAGTCCATGGAGACTCTAGGTTCCGGGTGCAACAAAAGCGCGTTGGTGGGAGTGCCCAACTTTAATTTTTGGCATTAACAGTGATCAATCCAAGATCCGTGACGATGTAAAATGCTGAATCATTGTAATAGAAAGAAGAATGAAAAACAAAATAGGGAGTCCTTGAACCATAGAGATAGGATCATCATAAGCTGGTTATAATTAATTTAATTAATTTACAAGAATTACCTTGATGGAATTCATTCTTTGTTGATGTATCCGGTCAAGATATGGTGTGATCCATTACTATGTCATATAATACAAGTGTAGGATTCCTCTAGCGGTGATCCACACGTGCTTCATGTTTCTCTGGACATCGCTGAAGGGATCTCCGGGTGGTAGCGCGAAAGAGACTTTGCTTGCGATGTCCTACTTCGATCACATTGATCTGGTGGTGGTGGATCTCTCTTTGTCCTGAGAGCATTTTTAGAGGAGGGAGTTCTTTCACCCTTGATAGAGCTCTCCGGAATTGTTGTGCACAATGATGGGAAAAAAGTGTTGGAGTTGTGAGGATATTTATAATCGGGTTTGAGGTTATAGAGTTATAACAGTAAATAAATGCATTACATGTTTTATTTATTTCATTAACCTTCATTGAAAACCCCCATGTCAAATGATTAATTCCGTTACATGCACCCACGTTTATTGTAATAAATATCTTGTAATATAATAATATTATTTCCTCAAAATATCGACTGAAAAAACTACACGGTGTGTATTCATTTTCCATAAAACTACACGGTGTGTATATTCAATATACACGACATGTACTTCTATTTTCTATTTTTATTTATTTCCTCCAAAACATTAATTAGACCTTCAGTAATGACTATTTATTTCTTAAATAAATGTAACCGCATTACTCACAAATAAACATATTATTTCACCAACAATATATTCTCTCGAATTACTAGTGTCGAAATAAATGAAATCAGGCATCCTTAAATAATTATTAAACCATAGACATTAATAATCTATATTAAACTTGTTAAATCAATATTTAACTGAGATACAAGGACACACATAGTGTGTGACCCTCTAGGCCTCTTTCTCATTGGCATTAGGTGTGCTTGCGTAAAGTCCAAGATTACTGTCTAGCAACGGGTCAAGGCACCCAAGAGAAAGAAGTTGACATCGAATTGATTTGTCACTTAATTCAAATGCTTCCTGTGTAATATAGTCCCTTTTTCTCGATATCTCTAATCAACTAGGTTTCATGTTAGTGCCATCAACGCATCCGCTCGATTATTCTTTCATTGACTTTCCAGAATTGAACTTCCCCATTTCTTACCCTGGGCATGGATTTACTTAGGATATATCAATTCAATCAAAGGGCCTAATATATATACTTATACTATGGAATATAAGGGAAAAATCCTTTCTCATATAATCTATTAATGCTGTATTACTTGTGATGAACACAACGTATCCTACCTCACTGCGAACAGTGTGTCGTCACATTTTTCGTCAACACATCTAAGTGAAAAAGTTGTAATACCCATTAAAAATAACCTTAAAGTATAAGGACCAATACACACATCCACAGATAGGAACATCCAATGACACTATGAAATTTGGATTTCTTAATGGCGGGTCTCATTCTCATAATATCCTCCTGGATATTACCAAGGGTGCACACCATGGGAATGTGACTCAATGTTTTATGAGTCCTCACCCCTAATGGCCTGAATTATTTATGCCCTTGAAATAACATCATCCAAACATATAACATATATCCAAGAATGTTGTTATGTAAATTCTAGGTTCTCATCCTAGTAGGGATCTTCTATGACCCTTTAATGCAACAACTATCCATAGGACATTTTCACATTCATTGTCACGTAGAAGAACAATCAAGACGTGATAAGGCTTTTATTAATGAATAAAGTAAAAAGTAGTTGGTTCTAGGCCATCAACTCCAATAGACTCCCACATAGACTAGAGACAACAACTGACAAACTTAAACCCGCTATCTCTCACATGATATTTATGCTTTTGCTGAGATAGGCCTTTAGTCCTGGGGTCCACAACGTTCTCTTCCATGGACACTCTGCTCACTACAACTTCTCCCCTTTGATAGAAATCCCTCAAGAGGTGATACATTCGGATTACATGCTTTGTACATTGATGTGACCTTGTTTCATTCTCAAGAGCCCTCGTTGCAGTATTATCAAAATAAAACGTGATAGGATCTTTACTGCTAGGCACCACATCAAGTTCCAGGACAAAGTTACGAATCCAGACGGCTTCTGTGGCTGCATCAAAAATGGATATATATATATATGGATTTCACTGTAGAATCGACAACAACTGGCTACTTTGAACTCTTCCAACTCACACCTCCTATATTGAGACAGAAAAAATATCCAGACTGAGACTTCAGATCATTCTAATCTATCTGAAAACCAGCATCAACCTCTGATGACAAGCTCCTCATCTCCTCCATACACCAAGAACGTATCCTTAGTTCTTATAAGATACTTATGGATAGTTTTAACGGTATTCCAATGTTGTTCTCCTAGATCTGCTAGATATCTTCCTACCATGCTCAGTGCATAGGAAACATCAAGCCTGGTACATAACATAGAATACATGATGAATACTATAGCTGAAGTGTATAGGATATTAATCATTATATCTTTATCTTGTTGTGTCTGGGGACACATTTTTTTTATAAAGATGTAATCTATGTGACACTAGAACCAATCCCCTATTGGATTGTTCCATAATAAATCTCTTTAGTATCTGGTCAATTTATGTAGCCTGACATAGTCCAAGAAGCCTCTTGGATCTATCACGAATTATCCTGATCCCTAGAATGTAGGCTGCTTCACCCATGTTCTTCAAGGAGAAACACTTGTTCAACCAGTTCTTAACAGAATATAGGACTGGTACATCATTTCCAACAAGCAATATGTCATCAACATATGCTACTAGGATTACGATTGCATTCCCATTAAACCACTTATAATGAAATGGCTCACATTTGTTCTTAATGAAACCATATTCCTTTATGGCTTTATCAAATCGAATGTTTTATGACCCGGATGCTTGCTTTATTCTGTAAATGAATTTCTACAACATGAAAACCCGTTTGGCTTCACCTAGTGTCAAAAAACCTTCTGGTCGTGTCATATAGACATCGTACTAAAGGTTCCCATTAAGGAATGATGTTTTGAAATCCATTTTCCAAATCTTATAGTCATGGTAAGCTGCTATGGAATATATGATTCTTATGGATTTAAACATGGATACTAGTGAGAAATTTTCATCATATTAAATTCCTTGATGATGTCTGAATCCTTTAGAATCTACCCTTTATTTATAGGTTCTAACTAGACATTCCATGTCCAGTTCTCTCTTGAATTACCATTTTCATCCAACCAGATTTACATCAACTGGCTCATCGACCAGAACCCAGACTTGGTTTTGATACATGGTATCCATGTCAGATTTCATAGCTTATATCTATCTTGCAGCTTCTTAGCATTCTACTACTTCTTTCCGGAGAGAGGTTCATCATTGTCCAACAATAATGATTCACCATCCTCGATGACTAGGAAATCAAATCTCTCTAGTCCCCTTACCTCTCTTGAGCTCCTACTCAGTACTTGTGTTTCTGGAACCTCTTCCATGGGGACCTGTGGAAATTGTTCCTGTACCAACTCCTATGTATCTGAAGCATCAACTTCGTCGAAGTCAATCTTCCTCCCCCTATCCCATTTGTGGATGTGCTCCCTCTCAAGAAATACGGCTTTTCTGGTGACAATCACTTTTTTTTGAAGGGAAAAATAGGTAATATCGTTTCGTTTCCTTGGGATATCCAATAAAGATACACTTTGTTCCCAGGGGTGATAATTTGTTTCCTAAGAAGGCCTTAAAAAATGACTCACATTCCTATACCCTTGTGTGCAACAAAATGGGTTTCTTTCCATTCCATAAATCTGATGGAATTCCATTTTCTACCTTAGTTGGTACTCAGTTTAATGTATATGTTATATATTTTAATTCATATCCCCAAAAGGATAATGGAAGATCTGCATCACCCATCATCGAGCTCACCATGTCCAACAAGGTGCGGTTCCTCCATTAAATAAAACCATTCCACTATGGTGTTTAAGGAGGAGTGAGCTGAGATAGAATCCCAGACTCTCATAGAAGATCAATAAACTCTTGTTTTATATTTTCTCTACTTCGATCTGATCGAAGCTTCTTTATCTTCTTACCAAGATGATTCACTTTTTCATTGTTGAATTCCTTAAATTTATCTAAGGATTCTGACTTATACCTCATTAAGTAGACATATCCATATCTACTCAAATCATCTGTAAATGTAATGATGTAAGAATATCAACCTATAGCTTCTACTGGAAATGGTCCACATACATCCGTGTGGACCAATCCTTGAAGCATTGTGGCCCTTTCACCCTACCAACTGAAATGCACCTTGTCCATTTTACCATATAAAAAAGTGTGACATCAATCAAGTGTTTTTAGATCAATAGATTCTAAATATCCATCTTGGCAGAGCATTTTCAAGAGATTCTCGTTTACATGACAAGGAGGTGATGCCACAACTGGGTGATGTATGAGTCAAGTGATTTTTTTTCGTTATCGATTGCTAACACGTGGTTTTTGTAATTTAATACATACAAACCATTATTTAAATGTTCCATACCATAACATACATTTCTCTTATAAAAGAGACACTCCTTACTTCCAAACATGAAAATAAATCCATCCATATCCAAACAAGATAAAGAAATTTTGTTTTTGGTAACACTAGTCACATAATAATAGTTATGTGAAACCATGATCATCCCAGTTGGAAATGAGACGTGGTAGACCAAAATAGCCAATGCATCCAGCCTTGCACCATTGGCAGCTCAAATATCCACTTCTCCTCTATAATTCTTTCTAAATCTACTTGGTTCTTGCATTTGAATACATATGCGAGCCTCAAAAGCTGTTTCTAAAACCCAATGTGTAGAAATAGAAAGATTACACTCAATAACGAACACACATTTAGTGTCCCGAGACTTCTGGGTGTAGTTCCTCTTCCAGTGGCCTTGCTTTCCACATGAATGACACACTGCCTCCCATTCCTTGCCCTGCCTATGGATCTTCCCCTTCTTATAGGGATGGTGTTGGGGGGATTCAGACAATTTATTAGTCTTTATACCCTTTTCCTTGTCTTTCCTTTTCATATTCTTCATAAGGACTGCGTGTTTGTCATTCCCGATGACGTTATCTACTTGGTGAGTTAAGGGCAGAAGTTTCGATCTAGGCGCAACTGAACAGGCTCTTCCACCACATATAATTTCTTCACATGGCGATGGATGACGCATAAACGCCTCTGCCACTCTTAGAAATTGGTGCTGGTGAGAGGGTTTTTCTTTCTCGAGTCTGGTTCCGAAATACATCATTGATGTCATTTTCTTGTCATTTCTACAATTTAAGATGAGCAGAGGTTTAGTGATTTATTAAAAAAAGATACAAATAAATAAATTAATAATTATTAGTATACCACAATTTTATCAAAATCCAATAGACCTCACCATTGACTTCATAATATTCTACTACCTAAATATTCTAGTTGAAAGGATCCATATTTCCCTTCGCATTACCCCAACTATGGTTGGTCATGCAACTTAAAGGGTTTTAGGTTGGAATTCCAAATGCCAAATTCATTAACTCGCAGCTCCTTGATCCGTTGATTGAACTCCCCAATCCTAAAATCCTTTTATTTTGGATTTCCTTAACCTTTGCCTCTTGGTTACACCAAGTCCTGCTGTGGTAGTCAACCCTTGATGTGAACCAAGTGAAGTCAACCCAAAACCTTGAATAAGAATTTTCTGATAATTGAAAGCACCGCAAAAAGGGTTGTTCAAGCTCTTTGAACTATGGTTCGATTCTAACCGAGATTATGGAAGGCTATACTGACTAAATATTTCTTTGAGGGATTTTTCCCTTATACATAAATTTCCATTTTATTATATTTCATTACATGATTTCTAATATTAAGTGGGATATAAATAAGTGAATAACCTTGTCTAAGATTTTTTTACGCATAATCTGGTATTTATTTTAGTTACATCTTCCATGCTTGTTTAATTCATAAATTGTGTGATCATGACAACACACCCACAATAAATAAACAGTGAAACTGGAAGAAATAAAATAAATGATATGATAATGATCTTGTTCTCTTGGTTAGATTATCTTTGTAGATGCTGGAAAAGTCCGTTGCTCCCCAAACGAAGTTCCGGATGAGGAAAGCGAGGTCATATTTGGAGTCAGAAGCATGTTTCGGAAGACCCGAAGGCTTTGCGCGAAATATCGGAGGCCCACGCGCAATATTGGCGAGGCGCGCGCAATCCTTCCGGGATTCGCGCAACGGGCCGAGTCGGCGCGAAATGTTCCGTGCCCGACGCCCGTGCGCGGCCCTATTGCGCACCGGGCCCGTATTTCGCGCCCACGCCGCATTGCACACTCACGAGCCGAATTGCGCGCACCGTGAGCCGAATTGCGCGCCCGGGGTTGCCTAAAAATACAAGGCGACCCCCGACGTTTTGCAGGTTGCCAGAATTCGAAGGGTCGCTCGTGCGCGCAATCCCGCCCCCTCCGCGCACAATGCCGATCTTCAGGTAACCTCCTTTATTTCGCGCAAGCTAGCCCCGAGGTTCGCCTTCGCGCGCATCCCCTTTGGCTTCTTTCCATTGACCAACTCCTCACCCAAAGGCCTTCGCGCGCAAAAGAAGCCTCTTGCACGCAATTGCCCCCGGGTGCGTGCAAACCAGCCCGATTGCGCGCACCCCCCCCCCTTACTAAGTGGCCATTCGTTAAAGAATGGGTCGTTGCCCCCGCGTGCCATCAGAGGCCCGGTGCGCGCAATCTCTATTCCATGCGCGCTATCAGAGGCCCAGTGCACGCAATCTCCATAATCCGCACGCAAAGCGCTGGCCCAATTGCGCGCCAGCCCGCCCAATTGCGCGCCGTCCCGCGGTATTGCGCGCCAAGCTCCTCTTTTGCGCGCAAACCACCATGGGTCGCCCCTTTGACCCCCTGAGGGTACCCGCCTGCGTGGCGCCCGATGATCTTCATCCCAGGTGCCCGCACCGTACGTTGTCTTCCCGTGCGGCCCTCCAGGCTCGCGCGAAGTAAAACAGACCCATTGGCGGCACCACCTCGTCCGCGCTGGAGGACGTTAAACTGCCAAGCATCCATCGTCCTGCAGGACGCTAAACTTCACCTCGTCCGCAATGCAGGACGTTAAACTGCCAAGCATCCATCATCCTGCAGGATGCTAAACTGCACCTCGTCCGCACTGCAGGACGTTAAACTGCCAAGCATCCATCGTCCTGCAGGACGCTAAACTGCACCTCGTCCGCGCTGCAGGACGTTAAACTTCCAAGCATCCATCGTCCTGCATGACGCTAAACTGCACCTCGTCCGCGCTGCAGGACATTAAACTGCCAAGCATCCATCGTCCTGCATGACGCTAAACTGCACCTCGTCCGCGCTGCAGGACGTTAAACTGCCAAGCATCCATCGTCCTGTAGGACGCTAAACTCCACCTCGTCCAAGCTGCACGACGTTAAACTGCCTAGCATATGGGCCTCCTCAAGGTGTAAGCCCCAAACCCCATCGTCCAACATGACGTTAAACTGTACTTCGTCCGGCAAGACGTTAAACCGTCCGCTTCGTCCTCAACACACGACGTTAAACTGTACTTCGTCCGGCAAGACGTTAAACCGTCCGCATCACCTGATCCCGTGCCTCACACGCAGGGTCCCCCCCGGTTTGTATATGGCCCCCACCCGCTCGTCTCTACATGGATGTCGGGATTTACCCTCTTTAGGGACTATTTATTGGAGTGGCCTTCTCCCACGGGGGTAGGGTATTACAAACACCTAGTTTCTTGTGGGGGACTGCACATGTGTATCTCCGTTGTGTTTCCCCACTGCCGAAGCCAGTAGGGGGCGTGACAGGGATCGAGGTGTCTCTCACCTTCGGCCCAAGTCCCTCTTCAACTGAGCTTTTCCGCACTCAGGTTGCCTCAGTGCATAAGTCCTGACAGAATGAACTACGTGGACTTTTATCCCTGTCTCCTAAACAGGGTACGTAGGAAGCCTCCCTGAGGTTCAAGCCCACCACCTGGTCGTCCCGGTCATATTCACGCTTTCTCGTCCATCAGTGGACCCCTCCCGGGTTCACATTTGCGTCGATTCACCTATAAATCCGCCCTTGTGGGGGACTGCACGTGAGTGTATCCATTGTGCTTCCCCACTGCCGAAGCTAGTAGGGGGCATGACAGGGATCGAGGTGTATTTCACCTTCGGCCCAAGTCCCTCTTCAACTGGGATTTGTCGCATATGGGCCTCCTTACAGTGTAAGCCCCAAACACCATCGTCCAGCAAGACATTAAACTGCGATCCACCCACTTCATGCGTGCCAGCAGCCTAGACCTCCTCGTGAGTCGGCTTTCCATCGTCCATCATGACGTTAAACTGTATATCCGAACTACGCTGACTTTGATCCGCGCTAACGCGCGGTACGTAGGAAGCCTCTACGGGGTCCAAGCTCTTCACTCCATCATCCATCCTGACCCTTACCCGGGCCGCCACATCCCGGTGGGGTCATGCCATTTCATTCCACTCCACTTTACTCGGGAAGCCGCCCATGTGCTGGCCCCAGTGTCGGAGGTTCCCCACAAGGGGTTCTGTCATCTGATCCACTCCTCGTGTTGATCAGTCCGATGCCGTCCCCACTGGACGTTAAACTCGCGGCATACCCCGTGTTAAACATGGGAAGCTGAGGAAAACCTCAGGTAACGCAGTTCCCCGCACCCAGCGCGGGATGCCTCAGGCCATCACGCCTTCGAGAAGCCCTATTAGGGACGGAAGGCAGACATGCAGAGCCGCAGTGTTAAGACACGCCCCTAACACCCTGAGCTACCCGGTCTCCTCACCGCGGGTTGCTGCCCCGACCAGACTCCTTAGAGCGTCTGGGCGGAAGCAGCGTAATTAACCGGTGTCCATGAAGATATGGCGCCGGGAACGAGATTCACGAACATTATTAAATCAATGAGGGAGACCCGGATTAGGCGACGAGTTTCGAGGAGACGTCTACGGAAGGAGGAGCCGACATCCCATCATCCCGGTTTCGATAAAGGAGAAGACGTCCCTGAATAAGGGGCGGATGCCACCCGCCTTTGGAAAGCAGGACTGCGAGGCCACAAGCGGCGCTCCCATCCCCTCGGGTCGACGGGCGCACGCGTGAACGCGTCCTGGCGGAACAGCGTCGGAACAGAAACCCGACGCACATCCGCACCGAAACAGAAAATGGTGAACCCAACGTGAATCTATTCTCCTCAATACGAAGACCGATAGCTTTCAAAGGTGTTGGAAGACTAGCATGTTGCCCGGCCGAGCATTCAGCACCGGGGCACGGAACCCGCCAGGGGCTGGGGAAGGGAAATCGGGCACTCCGTCTCACGACATCGATGGCCTGGGTTCCCCCCACGGAAGGCGTCGTGGAACTAATGATTGGTTGTTGATTCATTTTCCTGTCAGTATTAATGGGTTCTTCTCCCTGCTTTCAGGAATCAGTTCGCCCAATCCAGTGCCCGATCTCCACCCGCCCACTGGCGCAGGGGTAGGGGAAACACCGACGCGACTACTCCGCGCGGTCCCGCCCGTTCCACAGCCGTCCCAGTAGCCGCAACTGCGGGACAACCACACCCTCTCTCCCCCTCGGAGGTCATCTAGAGAAGGGTGATCAACAACTTGGTGCAGAGATATGAGGAAGAGGGAGTCATCCCCACCAGGGACATGGCTCGCCTAGACCTCGAGGAAGCTGCACCTCGCCACCAACGCCGCCCCTGAGGGCCGCGCAGGGAGGCACCGCTGCCTACCTCGACGTCCAACCTCTTCGGGAGTTTATCCCCGGAACGCTCCGACAGCTCCCTCCCCTATGCAGATGAGGTGGAGGATGTCCGGGACCACCCTATCAGAGATTCGCTCCAGGGATCCGCTTTAAGGGCTCCTGCCAGGCCACGTCGACACCGCCGCCAGGCTTCTCAAGTCGAAGAACGGGCTCTCCACCTGCCTACGCCACTAATCCCGACTCGTCTGCCCCGATGCCAATGTCGGGCACGAGCAGAAGAGGATTCCCACCTTGGGGCCCTAGAAATAGCGGCCGCGTTGGCCCAAGCCACTGCTGGCTCCAGTCACCAGGCCCCTGCGCATCCTGAGCAGGGGCACTTCTATGCCCGACCTGAATCGAGGCCCCGACCGCCCCAAAGGCAGGTTGGGTTGACTCTCCCGGTTGCTGGTACAGGCAATAGCCACCGCGGACCACCTCGCGGTAGCGCTATTCACCAGAAGGGTCTACTCTGTGTGGCCGATCCAAGAGGCATGGGTTATCTCACCTTCCGATCCCGGCCCGGAGGCCCGCCCAGAATCATCTCTCCCCGCGTCCCCTTTGATATATGTCCCGGTGCTCCTCGCACCTTGGTTTCCAGTCCTCTTGGCCCCAGCACCGGTGCGGCCAGAGGACGCCAGGACAGAGATCAGCCATGCCCCGAAGAACCACCCAGGGGCAGGAAGGCGAGGTGTCGATGTCGAGGGAGGAATGTTAGGACAGAGATCTGACTGGTTCGTTTCTCTGATACAGAGGCGGAGTATGATTCGGCGACGGAGCCCTCCCCCCGATCCTGCCAGTCAGGGGCAGGGGTAGGAATGCGGCACGTTAGCCTCGTACTCCCCGAGAGTGAGATCGATGTGATCCCCGCTTCTCTCCAAAGGTATATCTGGAGTAGCGAGGGACTGGTAGACCCCCAAGGATCAAGCTTGCGGTTGGTACCGGCCCCTCCGAAAGCGCCTTCTGCCTCGATCGGAGAAGCCGGAGACCTTTTCTGGGGACCGACGGTCGAGCCACGATCTAGTGCACCCTCGGCGAGCACCGACGCTACGGCAGGATGTTCGCTCGTCGGCCCGTCCTATCTCGATGTGGTAGCTGGGGCACCGCAACCCTCAGAGGGCAGCCCGGGATATGGAGGCCAATCGGCCTGCTCGCCGTATTCACCGCCGGCCAGCCCGCCAGCCCAGCGGCCCGCCTCGGCACCACTGCCGGTTCCCCGTGCATTCCCAGTCGCTGAAGGGGACCAAGAAGACCTGGGTCCCGAGTATGAGTCGTGGATCTTCTGGACCGTCCTTGCAGAGGGCCACTTCCCTGAGAAGTTTTGGCCAGTCGCAGGACCAGACTTTGATGCACCAGAATCTCTCACCCCGGATGAGTTCGAATGCTTCCGCCGAACTCTCCGGGAGACTCACTCCCGTCTTCACCACCTACAAATGCCATATCCCGGGAGTCAAGCACACATGGAGGATATTGGTGAGCAGTTCCGTCAGATTGACCTGACCACGCTCCCCGCGGTTCGGCACCCCGGGTCATTTGGGCACCACGAGGCCCTACAACAACGATGCGTTGAGTGTTTTCAAGTACTCCGCAAGGTTATCGAGGAAGCCACCCCCCATGTGTATATCCGTGGATGGGGGCAGTACGCTGCCCTACGCTTCAGTGCGATTCACCGACAACCTGACTCACTGGGTGGCCCTGAGGGTACATCCCCAGGGATGGAAACAGTCAATATGGCTAACCTTTCGGGAGAGGGGAACAACTTGGAACTTCTCGACGGGGGATCTCCCCCCGAAGACAATCCGTCGTTGGATCCATCGGTGAGAGTTACTCGTCACCAGAGGAACCTCCTGGGTCTCCCCACACCCACTGAAGCATGGACGTTGAGCCGAAACGTCAGCAAAGGTAAAGAGCACGGCGGGGATATAAAGCCCACCGACCCATCTGCCTCCATACAGAGGGAAGATGAGGATCCCGAGAAGGCCACACTATGTCAACAGCTCGCCGAGCAGAAGAAGCTAGTTGACCAGCTCCTCGCCGAGCGCGCTGCAGAGCGGCGACATGACTACGGTGATCCTAGGCCAGAACAGCAGGGACAGGAACAACCACTCCTCGACGAGACTCTCCCGGGTAACCGTGATTATGCAGTGTTTGCCGACCGGGGAGAGGCCATTGCCTATGGAAAGAGGGCGCAGTATGTTTCACCACACCCTCCCGAACGGCGTGACTACCTAAGAGACCCCACTCGGATTCCTCCTGCCGCCCCAAGGGTCGCTCCACCCGCCATCCCACGAGCTGCCGAGTTCGATGTCCTGGTCGACGACCCGATTGAAGAGCCATGCAATGGGCTCGTGGTTAGAGATCCTCGCCAGGACTGGAACCCCTATCCGGATGATCCAATGGCGGCACTCATCGCCCACTTGGAAGCCTTGGAGACTCGGCAAGTGGAGATCCCACCGGACGGCAAGCCATACCCAGCATGGGTGGATGACATGCCGGCACCTCCGGGATTCGGGAACCCCACTTTCTCCCCCTTAAATGGGACTGGATATCCGCCACAGCATTTGGCCCATTTCAACTCGAGGTGTGGGCCTATGTTGGGAACTCCGGCGCAGCAGGAGGCCGCTAAGCTTCACTGCTTTGTCCAGACACTGGAAGGGCCAGCATTTGTCTGGTACAGCCAGCTCCCCGTCGGGTCGATAACTAGCTGGGAGGACCTTCGTAGACAGTTCCTCTACCAGTTCAGTTCCACGACCCGGAAGACGTGTATCGCAGACCTCTTCAAGTGCAAGCAAAGGCCTGATGAGCGAGTCGCGGATTTCGTCGCCCGATGGAAGGGTCTCACGTATTCCCTTGACTTGCCATTGACTCAGGACCAGTTACTGACAATGTGCGTCGGGAACGTCAAGACCAAGCTGGTCCCTTCCTTGATCACTCAGAATTACCCCGGAGGGTTCAGGGACTTCTCAGACAAAGCACAACGTCTGGAGGAAGCCATACAACAGGCCAGTCAGGCACACCCGCTGCCTCCTATGATCCCTGCAAGGAGAGTCAGCAGGGCTGAGCCCGCTGCTGTTGCCCAGATAGAGGCCCCCAGGCAGTTGGAGCTACTGCCGGTGAGGCCAGCTCCACAGCCTCACAGGAATCCGCCTCCACGGGCTCAGTTCCCAGCCCAGCAGCGGCAGCCCCAGAACCGGTCGGCCCCTCCGCGTAATGTACCGCCACAACCCAGGCGAGATAATCGGGGTCCACCTCCTCGGCAGGCCCCTCCATCCCCTCGTCAAGACCATGCTCCCAGGGCCCCGCGATACCTGACTTACTCATTTCATGAGGACCAGGTCCCCGGTTATTTCCGGAGCGCCCTGGAGTAGAGGATGGTGCGACTGCCTGAGTGTTGGAGGCCAGAGGAGGCACATCTCACGGATAACCCCCGCTAATGCCCTTACCATCGGGCCCTGGGGCACACCATCCGGCGGTGCTACGTATTTAAGGACTGGATCCAAGACCAGATTAACAACAATGTAATCAGGTTGGGCCCAGCTCCAGCACAAGTGGCAGGTGTGTTCGTGAGATCAGATGATGATAGTGGCGACGAGGACGAATGGCAGCTGGTCTCCGACCGCGGATCCCAGAAGTATAATGAATGGATGGCCCACAAGACGATCATTCGCGCCCATGGAGTCATCCGTGCGCGCTTGAATCATCCTGAGACCCCAGAATCTGCGGGTGCTGCATCGGCATCGTCGTCCCCGCCTGCCTCCTCCGAGAAGAGCAAACGGCGGCGGCGCAAGAAGGAAGAGCGCGCCCCGCCAGTTCCGCCGCTATCCCGCACTCTCGGCGATTTCATGCCCCCGGAGATGGGGGTATCTCCCCGGATTCTCCCGGTGATGAATGATTCGTCTGATGACAGTGTTGGGTACGCTTCGGTCAATACTGTCGAGCTCGTAAATCCCTTTTCGGTTCCCGATGTTGAAGAACACCAGGTGGACCTCCCTAGTGTCCCCGGTCGTCGCCACCGTCGGAGGAACCAAAACAACAGGAGTCGCTGGGGCATGGCAGTTGGTACCTCCAGCTAGGCCGTGCACGCCACTGAGACTAGGCAGCGGGCTCAAAACCGAGCTCAGCGCGCGCAGCCCCCCCATCCGGGGATGACGGATTCGCCTCCGCCACCGTTTGTGGTGTGGGACCAGGCAGAACCGCCTCAGCCGCGCCGCAACCAGCTCCGTCCTGCCACGAGTCCATCCCGGCCTCCTAGCCCCAGTACGGTGACCACTTCCCGGGCTTCAACCAGTGAACAGTGAGATGCGCCAAGCACCAGTCGGCTGCCGGTCCAACCGGCAAGGCCCGTCATGCCTCCAACCGCAGAGCAACCTCCTGCAACCAGGGGCTCGCGCTTGGCAAGAAAGTATGATATCCTGAAGCACTTGGCCGACATACCAGCAAGGCTCTCCATCCTTGAGGCTCTATGCATGTCATCTGAGATGCACGAGGCACTCGCGGAAGCCCTGAAGATCCCCCTCCAGTTTGAGACAGAGGTTGCGGCTGCAGAGGCCTTTCACGCCGAAGCTATTGAGAACGCCGAATGTCAGGCAGTTATCTCGTTCTCTGGTAAGGATGAAGACCCTCCTATACAGGGGCACATTTGCCCGCTGTATGTTACTAGCCAGTTTAATGGCCATGAAGTCTGGCGCTGTCTTGTCGACACGGGGTCCGGGATTAACCTGATTCCAACTCGGACGCTCTGGAGATTGGGGTTGTCTGAGGATGACTTGATTCCCTCCGACCTCAGGATCCAGGGGTACGACCGCACCGAGCAAACTCCGGTCGGCAAGATACGTTTGAAGACCCAGTTCGGTGACCTGGTTGCCAACACCGAAATCATGGTAGTATCTTAGGACACTGCGTATAACGCATTGATGGGCAAGCCATGGTTCCAACTTCATGCAGCGGTCCCCTCATCATACCACCAATTCCTTAAATACTCCCTTAATGGTCGAGTAGGCGTGCTTCAGGGAGATGCCTCTATTTTTGCCTCATGTGAAGCCCGCTATCTGGACGCGGACTATTACAAGAGCAAGGATAAGAAGATCCTGACAGGTGAGGTTGAGCCTGTCGCTGTTGCAAGTGATCCCTGGGCAAGTTTGGATGACGCTTACGTCCTCCCGATCCATCGGTTGGACGTAGCCATGGTCTCAACGGCCTGTTAGTCTCCTAATGAGATGACCGCGACCGCCCATGCCAGCACCAGCGGCCCAGTAGGATCTGGTAGCCCCAATGCAATTTCCAACACAGTCTCTCCCGTGGAAGATCCCTCCCCGAGTGGAGAGGACGTGGAAGATTCACCCCCCGCCTTTGAGGAGGGCGTCTCCGCCACGGTCGATGAGTTAGTACAGGTGAACCTTGGAACCGAGGCAGATCCAAGACCCACATTGGTCAGTGCCGCCATGCCCTCTGAGGAGCGAGAGCAGTACGTGGACTTCCTCAGACAGCACCGTGATGTGTTCACTTGGGGCTATGACGAGATGTCGGGGCTAGATCCTCGGGTAGCCGTCCACCGCCTTGGTCTCCCAGCGAACCATCGCGGGTTCAAGCAGCCTCCCAGGAAGATGCACCCATTCCACGGTGCCATGGTTGACGCCGAAGTTGACAAGCTTATCAAAGCCAACTTCATGAGGGAAGTTCAGTACCCCAGATGGCTGGCCAACATTGTGCCGATCAGGAAGAAGAACGGGCATATCAGAGTCTGTATCGACTTCCGCGATCTCAACCGCCACTGTCCGAAGAAATATTTTCCCCTTCCGGTGACAGATCTGTTGATTGATGCCACGGCTGGGTTCCATGCCCTCTCCTTCATGGATGGATACTCCGGATATAGCCAAATCCGGATGGCCCCTGAGGATGAGGAGTTTACTACCTTCAGGGCCCCCCAAAGTATCTTTTCTTACCAGGTCATGACATTCGGCCTGAAGAATGCAGGTGCCACCTATCAACGGGCGATGCACCGCATATTCAAGACAATCCTCGGCACACTGGTGGAATGCTACGTCGACGACTTGGTGGTCAAATCGCGCTAGCGTCAGGACCATCTCAAAGATCTTGAGAAAGTGTTCATCTTCCTCCGGTCTCGCCGCCTGATGATGAACCCGTTGAAGTGTGCCTTAGGGGTCACCTCCGGGAAGTTTCTTGGCTTTGTGGTAAGATACCGGGTTATTTAGATCGACCCAGAGAAGATCAGGGCGAATAGCCAGATGCCTCTCCCAGGTAACATTCGGGAACTGCAAGGGTTCCAAGGCCACTTAGCCTATATACGCCGATTCATCGCGAATCTGGCCGGCAAGTGTAAGCCCTTTTCTCGGCTCATGAAGAATGGTGCCACCTATGTATAGGATAAGGAGTGTCAGACCGCTTTCGAGGAAATCAAGTAGTACCTGCTTCAACCTCCGGTTCTGATGCCGCCTGTATCCGGGAAGCCGCTGGTCCTTTATGTGACTACCCTGGAACGGTCTCTTGGTGCCCTTCTCGCCCAGAAGAACAACGAGGGAACAGATAATAGCCTCTATTACCTCAGTCGCATGCTCCTCGATGCGGAAGTTAGGTATTCCCCCATCGAGAAGAGCTGCCTGGCGCTCGTATTTGCCGTAAAGCAATTACGGCACTACTTGCAGCACCACGAGGTACAGTTGGTTTCTCGGGTAGACCCGTTGAAATATATCCTGAGCCGGCTTATGTTGACTGGCCGTCTAGCGCGGTGGGCTATGATTCTCCAGCAGTTCGGCATCAGGTATGTGTCTCAGAAGGCAATCAAAGGGCAAGCATTGGCGGACTTTCTGGCTGCTCACACGACCTCCGCGGATCAGCCGTTGGACCTAGGCTTTCTTAATGAGGCCGTTCTCTCGGTCGATCATGCCGATCCATGCTGGTAGATGCACTTTGACGGTGCCTCCCGGATCCCCACTGGTAGAAGTCTCGATAATCCTAAGCTCAACAGAGTGGGCTTGGGTATCGTCTTCATTACCCCAGAGCAAGACGTGCTGCCATACTCTTTCATGTTCTCAGAGGGCTGTACCAACAATGAGGCGGAATACCATGCCCTCATCACTAGCCTCGAGTTAGCTATCGAGATTGACGTTCCCCATCTGTGTGTGAAAGGGGACTCCGAGCTGGTCGTTAAGCAGATCAATGGCGACTATCTTGTCAGGAAGCCGGAACTTGTGCCATTGCTGGAGTGCACCCTCCTCCTCATGGCCCAGTTCCCTTCTCGGCCAGAAATTGTCCGTATTCCCCGGTCACAGAATGGTCGAGCAGATGCTTTGGCCAGCGTTGCTGCGTCACTCGCAGAGCCTGAACAGGACAACCTGATCATCCGCGTGACGCACCGCAGGCTCATCGCTCCCGTTATCCCAGAGGGAGATCGCGGCCCATCGGTAAGTAATCTCACCACGGTTGCCCCTGTTTCTGGAGCCCCGAGTACCACAGATATGGCAGTCGAACCAGCCCCTGATTGGAGGACGCCTTTGGTTGAGTACCTCCAACATGGCATTCTCCCGTCGGATCGGGCCGAGCACGAGCGAGTTCGACACCGCGCATCGCAGTTTGTCCTCCAGAGCAGTCCCGGCCTGGAGCAGATCCTCTATAGACGCGGATTTGATGGTGTTCTCCTCCGTTTCCTTCAGGGAGTTGAGATCACACGAGTCATGCAAGAGGTTCATGCTGGTTCATGTGGTGCCCACCAGACTGGGCCGAAGCTGTCCCACCAGATTCGGAGGTTGGGATACTTCTGGCCCTCCATGATCCATGACTGCATCGAGTATGAAAAGAAGTGCCATGCGTGCCAGGTTCATGCGAACTTTGTGCATCGGCAGCCGGAGCCTCTCCATACCACCAGGTATTCTTGGCCCTTTGCAGTCTGGGGGCTGGACGTTGTGGGACCTTACCTACCGGCGATGGCTCGCCAGTGCCGGTTCATTCTGACCGCCACGGACTTCTTCTCCAAATGGGCAGAGGCGATTCTGCTCAGAGAGGTCAAATCCTATTCTATCGCTGACTTCGTGACCTCTAACATCATTTATCGATTTGGAGTGCCTCACGCTATCCTGACGGATAACGGAGCCAATTTCCGAGCAGTCGAGCTGAAGAAGTTGTACGCCAAGTACAACATTCACTCGAACCATACATCTCGCTATCATGCGTATGCGAATGGATAGATTGAGGCATTTAACAAAACCCTCTCTAACATTCTGCAAAAGATGGTTGGTCAGAACAAGAAGAGTTGGCCGGACAAGCTCCCCAATGCCCTCTGGGCTTATCGGACGACGACACCCAATTCCACCCAGATGACCCCTTATTCCCTGGTGTATGGAGCTGAGGCCGTCCTGCCCATCGAGATCCAGTTACCGTCCTTGCGCACTGCGGTCTACGACCAGCAAGCGCCGGACAGAGCTGCTGAAGCCCGCCTAGTCGAGTTGGGAGCACTGGATGAGAATAGGCTTCGTGCTTTGCACAACTTGGAGAGGCATCAAAGCAGAATGGCTCGAGCTTTCAATAAGAAGGTTTTCCTCCGCTCCTTCCTGCAGGGTGACCTAGTACTGGCCCTAAGAGCACCAATGATCCCCGGCAGGAAGCTGCCCAAGTTGGAGCCCAAGTGGGAGGGACCTTTTGTCGTCCACAAGGTCTATCCCAATGGCGCGTACTCCCTAGAGACTATGGATGGTGAGCGTGTCACTCCTCCCACCAACGCTAGGTTCCTCAAGAAGTACTTTGCATGAGTTTCCATTATCCCGCATGACGTTTAACTGCACTTCGTCCCGCACAACGTTAAACTGCATTCGTCCACGCTGCAGGACGTTAAACTGCATGCTCCATCGTCCCGCATGACGTTAAACTGCACTTCATCCCGCACGACATTAAACTGCATTCGTCCACACTGCTGGACATTAAACTGCATGCTCCATCATCCCGCATGACGTTAAACTGCACTTCGTCCTGCATGATGCTAAACTGCACCACGTCCGAGCTACAAGACGTTAAACTGTTCAGCATTCGTCCCGCATGACGTTAAACTGCCTCTCAAGAACTATGTACGGCTTGATTCCCATCCTTATGGGATACGTAGGACCACCTGGACGTTTGTGTTCCAGGTCCAACCCCGTCTCTTAGTTGATCACAGGGATCTTCCTTCCTTTGGTTTCTCTCAAGGTGAGTCCTCCTACCTTTTCCGGTGATCTGTTAGCATGTTTTAGGGTACTCCGGTCTATGACTTCTAGTGTCGGATTCAATCCCGACAAGTCCTGTGTTACTTGTCAGGCCTCACGCTTCCTCTTGTTCGGGCCTTCACTCAAAGGAATCCTCATTAGCGGTTTGGATGCGATGCCTTAGTGCTCTCCTACCGCTCTCGGTCGATTTACCGGCGGGTCCTGGACAGCAAATCGATATGAATCCTACACTTGAGCGGTTGATGCTCGTTTGCTTGCCTCATCCTAGTCTAACGCGATCGGATGTTGTGTTGCGAATATGGTCAGCAACATCCTTGATCGCTATGTCAACTCTTTCAGGCTCTGAACATTGGTTGCGCAGTCCTTATCACACTTCACCTCAGTGCGTTGTAGTGGAAACTCGACACTCTCTCTTCATACTGACCCTCAGTACACCTCTACACGTTAGGCAGGCCAACCAGTGAAATGGTGCCTTTCGAGGCTCCCACGATATGAGAACCAATGATATATGATAATGTCCTCTATAAGGGCCATTTGCACCTTGACCCTCGTCCCCATGAGGAGGAAGGAGTCACCCGAACAATCGCGTTCTTGGCCCAGCATAGCTGGAGGCTAGCATCTCTGCCCCTCGGTTGATAGACATATGCAGGCCCCTATCCCAGGATCCTTTTCCTGGAATTGTGCGTGACCATAGGGCTGGGATGTGTCCCCACCTCCGCTGGGTCCGCCGTATCGAAATAAGCGGATTCCTCCATGGTCCGAGCCACACAACCTTAAACTGTGTTGCCTGGTCTTACCACACGACTGTAAACTGTGATCGTCTTGGCCGCCCGATGAGAAACGACACTGCATCGTGATGTTCTTCTCAGGGGACACTCACGTTGGGCGCTGGTTAATAACCACGCCATTTATCAATGCCTTTCATGGCTTGATTATTGTGGCGACGCCAGGGATTTCTTAATCACAGGCAGGACGCTGCACAAAGAAAAACCATCCACCTTTAAGGACAAATAAGAAATATCAAATACCGCTTCTTCTGGGTGCGAGGGCCAGACCCACACCCCTCCCCGCGCTGGTGCCCGATTGTGTTGCGCCGCGCTTCAAGAACTATGTGTGGCTTGATTCCCATCCTTATGGGATACGTAAGAACGCCCGGATGTTTGATACTTCGGGTCCAGCCCCCCACCTCTTAATGATTCCCCCTTCTCTTGGGAATCTGCCGCCTTCGGGTCACCTTCAAGGCGTGTCCCTCGACCCCTTGCAGTGGTCCACCGGTGTCAAGAGTACTCTAGTCTATTGCCAGGAGGTCCAGGTTCAGCTTGGTCAGGTTCCTTCCACTTTTCAGGCTTCATGCTCCCCTTCATTCGGACCCACCACCTACGCCCTGGGTGGAACCCCCCATGAGCGGTCTGGATACAATGCCTCAGTGCTCTCCCACCGATCCGGGCTGGTGCCCCCAAGGGCCTTGGGAAGCAAATCGATATGAATCATGCGCTTGAGCGGTTGATGCTCGTTTGCTGCCTCACACCATCAACGGTCAGTGCGATATTGATGCTGCTTTTCCGCCACGGTCGGCAGTACTCCCATATCATTACCCCAGTGCCCCCAGTCCTTGAGTGAATGGCCGCATGATTCACATTACGTTTTCCACCCCCCATTCTGACTAGGAAAAATCTCGGCACTCTTGACACTATCCCTCAGTGCATCTTCGCATATCCACGGGATAGGACCACGATGTGGCGTACTTTGAGGTTCCTATGGTCCGAGCTCTAAGACCTTAAACTAAGATCTTCCCCTATGGTCAGAGCTCTACGACCTTAAACTAAGATCTCCCTAATCGGGGTTCTACGTCCCGCATGACGTTAAAACTGCACTTCCAGAACTACGTGTGGCTTGATCTCCAGCCTGATGGAGTACGTAGGAACGCCCGGGCATCTCGACTCGGATCCAGCCTCAGGGGTCGCTAAGTCCCGCCCCTCCTCGTCGCCGGTCATCTGGACTGGCTTCTGGTAGAGTGGTGCGGTTGTGATATTCTCCCTGATTCAGCTCGGGATGCCCCATTGCACTGATGGGAAGCGACAGTTTCCTCGTCAAAGAGGTTCTGTCTGAGAATTGGGGTGATTCACGGCCAGATTGGTGCATCCGCCTAATACGCTTTCCCCACGGTGGCGCAATTTTGGGAGTGTTAGATTCTGTCCGAACAAATCATCACTTCGCCCCACGCTTCGCATGCTCTTTTGATCCAGATTTCCACCCTTGTGTCTAAAGGAACCCCCAAAGAGGTATTGATGATGACATGTGATCCGCCTCCTGCAATATGAATGATGACCTTCAGTCCGTCTATTGCAGTAGTATGGTCGATTGATCCATTGTCCGCTTTCCGTATTGGGCATTTCCTGGAAGACTGACCGTCGTGGATTTCTGAATTCGTGACACGCGATTCACCCTTTTTCATCTCCCTATGTTCAGATAAAATCTCAACGCCCCTAGCGTTGTCCCGCTCGTGTGTCGGAACAAGTTGGGGGGATGGTACATTGATTAGGTATGAGGTCTCCTTTCCAAGGAATGACCTCCCCCTTTTCCTTAGAAATCCAGGACTTCGGCATTCCAGCATCTCCCTCGGAACCCGATCGTTGCGACCTCTCGCCGATCAGATTCCGAGGGGGGGCTTTTGTAGAAGCTGGAAAAGTCCGTTGCTCCCCAAACGAAGTTCCGGATGAGGAAAGCGAGGTCATATTTGGAGTCAGAAGCATGTTTGGGAAGGCCCGAAGGCCTTGCGCGAAATATCGAAGGCCCGCGCGCAATATTGGTGAGGCGCGTGCAATCCTTCCGGGATTCGCGCAATGGGCTGAGTCGGCGTGGAATGTTCCGCGCCCGACGCCCGTGCACGGCCCTATTGCGCGTCAAGCCCCTATTTCGCGCCCGCAGCACGTTGCGCGCTCGCGAGCCGAATTGTGCACACCGCGAGCCGAATTGCGCGCCCGGGGTTGCCTATAAATACAAGGCGACCCCCAACGTTTTGCAGGTTGCCAGAATTCGAAGGGTCGCTCGTGCGCGCAATCCCGCCCCCTCCGCACGCAATGCCGATCTTCAGGTAACCTTTTTTATTTCGCGCAAGCAAGCCCCGGGGTTCGCCTTCGCGCGCAGCCCCTTTGGCTTCATTCCTTTGACCAACTCCTCACCCAAAGGCCTTCGCGCGCAAAAGAAGCCTCTTGCGCGCCATTGCCCCCCGGGTGCGCGCAATCCAACCTGATTGCGTGCACCCCCCCTCCTTACTAAGTGGTCATTCGTTAAAGAATGGGCCGTTGCCCCTACACGCCATCAGAGGCCCGGTGCGTGCAATCTCTATTCCCTGCGCGCTATCAGAGTCCAGGTGCGTGCAATCTCCATCTTCCGCGCGCAAAGCACTGTCCCAATTGCGCGCCACCCCACCCAATTGCGCGCCGACCCGTGGTATTGCGCGCCAAGCTCCTCTTTTGCGTGCAAACCACCAAGGGTCTCCCCCTTTGACCCCCTGAGGGTACCCGCCTGTGTGGCGCCTGATGATCTTCATCCCGGGTGCCCTCAGCATACGTTGTCTTCCCGTGCGGCCCTCCAGGCTCGCACGAAGTGACACAGACCCATTGGCGGCACCACCTCGTCCGCGCTGCAGGACGTTAAACTGTCAGGCATCCATCATCCTGCAGGATGCTAAACTGCACCTCGTCCGCGCTGCAGGACATTAAACTGCCAAGCATCCATCGTCCAGCAGGACGCTAAACTGCACCTCGTCCGCGCTGCAGGACGTTAAACTGCCAAGCATCCATCGTCCTGAAGGACGCTAAACTGCACCTCGTCCGCGCTGCAGGACGTTAAACTGCCAAGCATCCATCGTCCTGCATGAGGCTGAACTTCACCTTGTCCGCGCTGCAGGACGTTAAACTGCCAAGCATCCATCGTCCTGCATGACGCTAAACTGCACCTCGTCCGCGCTGCAGGACGTTAAACTGCCAAGCATCCATCGTCCTGTAGGACGCTAAACTGCACCTCGTCCAAGCTGCACGACGTTAAAATGCCTAGCATATGGGCCTCCTCAAGGTGTAAGCCCCAAACCCCATCGTCCAACATGACGTTAAACTGTACTTCATCCGGCAAGACGTTAAACCGTCCGCTTCGTCCTCAACACATGACGTTAAACTGTACTTCGTCTGGCAAGACGTTAAACAGTCCGCATCACCCGATCTCGTGCCTCGCACGCAGGGTCCCCCCGGTTTGGATGTGGCCCCCACCCGCTCATCTCTGCAGGGATGTCGGGATTTCCCCTCTTTAGGGACGATTTATTGGAGTGGCCTTCGCCCACGGGGGTAGGGTATTACAAACCCCTATTTCTTGTGGGTGACTGCACATGTGTATCTTTGTTGTGCTTCCCCACTGCCGAAGCCAGTAGGGGGCGTGACAGGGATCGAGGTGTCTCTCACCTTAGACCCAAGTCCCTCTTCAACTGAGCTTTGCCGCACTCAGGTTCCCTCAGTGCGTAAGTCCTGACAGAATGAACTACGTGGAATTTGATCCCTGTCTCCTAAAAAGGGTATGTAGGAAGCCTCCCTGAGGTTCAAGCCCACCACCTGGTCGTCCCGGTCGTATTCACGTCGGTTCGTCCATAAGTGGACCCCTCCCGGGTTCACATTTGCGTCGATTCACCTATGAATCTGCCCTTTTGGGGGACTGCACGTGTGTGTATCCATTGTGCTTCCCCACTGCCGAAGCCAGTAGGGGGCGTGACAGGGATCGAGGTGTCTTTCACCTTCGGCGTAAGTCCCTCTTCAACTGAGCTTTGTCGCATATGGGCCTCCTTACAGTGTAAGCCCCAGACACCATCGTCCAGCAAGACGTTAAACTGTGATCCACCCACTTCGTGCGTGCCAGCAGCCTAGACCTCCTCCTGAGTCGGCTTTCCATCGTCCAGCATGACGTTAAACTGTATATCCGAACTACGCTGACATTGATCCATGCTAACGCGTGGTACTTAGGAAGCCTCTACGGGGTCCAAGCTCTTCACTTCATCATCCATCCTGATCCTTACTCGGGCCGCCACATCCCAGTGGGGTCATGCCATTTCATTCCCCTCCACTTTACTCGGGAAGCTGCCCATGTGCTGGCCCCAGCGTCGGAGATTCCCCGCAAGGGGTTCTGTCATCTGATCCACTCCTCGTGTTGATCAGTCCGATGCCGTCCCCGCTGGACGTTAAACTCGCGGCATACCCCGTGTTAAACATGGGAAGCTGAGGAAAACCTCAGGTAACGCAGTTCCCCGCACCCAGCGTGGGATGCCTCAGGCCATCACGCCTTCGAGAATCCCTATTAGGGACGGAAGGCAGACATGCAGAGCCGTAGTGTTAAGACATTCCCCCAACACCCAGAGCTACCCGGTCTCCTCACCGCGGGTTGCTGCCCCGACCAGACTCCTTGGAGTGTCTGGGTGGAAGCAACGTAATTAACCGGTGTCCATGAAAATATGGCGCCGGGAACGAGATTCACGAAAATTCTTAAATCTATGAGGGAGACTCGGATTAGGCGACGAGTTCTGAGGAGACGTCCATGGAAGGAGGAGCCGACATCCCATCATCCCGGTTTCGATCAAGGAGCAGACATCCCTGAATAAGGGGCGGATACCGCCCGCCTTTGGAAAGCGGGACTGCGGGGCCACAAGCCGCGCTCTCATCCCCTCGGGTCGATGGGCGCACGCGCGAACGCATCCTGGCGGAACAGCGTCGGAACAGAAACTCGATGCACATCCGCACCGAAACAATCTTGTTGTTGAAAAATTAACCCAAGACCTAGAGGATAAACACCTTGAAACTTTTGGGTTTGTGTTTATATCATTCCACCTTGGTATCTCCTTGGATTAGTTTCACCATGGCTCCTAACTTGAGACACCTCCACTAGCTTGGGAGCTCCATACAATACATATTCATTTATCTCAGACACAGGTGAGGGATAAAAAGGGTTTTTTACAAAAAATAATTATTGGGAACGCATTCCCTACATATTAATGAGGATAAGGCTCACATCCCTACAAATTTAATTTAAATAAATTAAAGAAACCATTCTCATACAATGGTCTTGGTCTAAATCATGATCATCCATACAAGAAACAATATTTACGCATAAATAAAACTGGCATTTGGTTCATTGATCATTATTTTTTATGATAAATCACACTTGAATCAATTAATTTTCTTTAATTAATCAATCCATTTATCTTAAATCCTTTTTAGAATTTCCTTGAGATTCTCATCCATTATAATTTTATGGAAAATAAAATTATCCATGTAAAGAACTTGTACCTTGGAGGAAACCCGGTGAATTCCCAATAATTACGTAGATGTTAAATTAAAAACATATATATAAAACACCTATCACGTGTTGTGCCTCAACATTACACCTACACCATGGTACATGTCTCAATTGTTTGAATAATAAAATAATAAATTTTAATAAATATTTATAATTTGGGTGAGTAAACGATGTGTAGTTCTGTCTCCAAGATGTGTACTTTTCTTCACCGTCCATCTGAAGTACACACCCAAGGATATGGTGTGTTGATGTACTTCATAAATGATCGGATTACACGACCTATTCTGTTGGAAATACGTCGTGTTGTATCCGTGTTACATGGTTTCCAGCAGGGCAAGCCGTGTACGGGGTTCATGGTCCAATCACATCCCAAAGGGACTAAACGCCGTGTTCAGTGGACTACAGGGTGTGTAATCTAAAAACATTATGCCACTTGTTCATGGGCAAAACACTATGTCATAAATGACGTAAAATAGGAACCAATACACGATATGATTTGGGGGACCCGTCCAATATATTGAACCTAAACTACATGGCATGTACTTCTGAATACACACCGTGTATCCTGGTGTTGTATAAACAGGAACATTTGGCACCTCCAGATGAGTTCCTCTATTTTATTTTAATAAAAATTTAAATAAAACTTCATTTTTGTAAGGTGAATGAGAAACGAGAGGGGAGGAACAGTTCTTAAGATTCATATTTTAAAGAACAATTAACTTGAATTGAAACGACTAAATTATTAAATGTGTAAATCACCAATGAAAAACTAAATAATTATAATCAATGATATGACTTGTTGTGATACCACTTATAGGTTCTGGGCACAATGGAAATGCGTTTGTGGGAGTTCCCAACTTTAATTTTTAGTGTTAACAATGATCAATCCTAGATCCTTTACAATGTAAAACCCCGAATCATCGGAATAGAATGAAGAACAAAAACAAAAGAGGGAGTCCCGAAACCATAGAGATAGGATAATAACATTTTGGTTATAATTAATTTAATTAATTGACATTAATTACCTTGATGGAATTCATTCTTTGTTGATTTCACCAGTCACAGTCTGGTGTCATCCATCGTTGCGTCATAGAATCCAAGTGAAAGTTTCCTCTAGTAGTGACCCACATGTGCTCCACGTATCTCTGGACATCGCTGAAGGGATATCCGAGTGCTAGTGTGGAAGAGACTTCTCTTGTGATGTCCACCTTTGATCGCTTTGATCTGGTGGTGGTGGATCACCCTTGGTCTTGAGTGAATTTTTGAAGGAAGGAGTTCTTTCGGCCTTGAGAGGGATCTCTAGAATGGTTGTGCACAAAGATTGGAAAAAAGTGTTGGGGTTGTGAGAATATTTATAATCGGGTTTGAGGTTATAGAGTTATGATAATAAAAAAACAAGTTACGTGTTTTATTTATTTCATAACTATCATTGAAAACCCCCATGTCGAATGATTAATTCCTTGAATTTCTCCAACACTGATTATAATAAAAATCATTTAATAAATTGATATTATTTCCTCAAAATCCCAACTAGAAAAACTGCATGGAATGTAATCATTAATGCACAGCGTGTACTTGTTTTCCATAAAACTACATGGTGTGTATATTCAATATAAACAACATGTACTTTTATTTTCTATTTTTCATTATTTCCTCCACCACACTTATTAGCCATTAAGTAATGGCTATTTATTTCCTAAATAAATGTATCTGCATTACTCACTAATAAACATATTATTTCGTCCAAAATATATTCACTCTAATAACTAATGTCGAAATAAATACGATTAGGAAGCCTTAAATAATTATTAAACCACAGTCGGTAATATTAATTAATCATCTTGTTAAATTAATATTTAACTGAGATACATGCACACACTTAGTGTGTGGCCCTCTAGGCCTCTATCTCGTTTTCATTAGGTGGGATTTCCTGAAGTCCAAGATTACTATCTAGCAATAGGTCATGTCACCCAAGAGAAAAATGTTGATGCTGCATTGACATGTCACATCATATGAATGCTTACCGTGTAATATAATCCCTTTGTCTCGATATCTCTAATCATGCGGGTTACATGCTAGTACCATCAACCCATGTGCTCGATTATTCTTTCTTCAACCTTCCAGAATTGAACTTTCCCATTCCATACCATGGAAAAATATTTTCTTAGGCTATATCAATTATATAATAGGGCTTGAGTTATCTACTTCCATTATGGAATAGAAGGAACAAATCCTTTCTCGCATTATCTATTAATGCGGTATTACTCGTGACGCACGCAATGTATTCTACCCCACTGCGAACAGTGTGTCATCACAGTATTCGTCAATACATCTAATTGCGTGAGTTGCAATACCCATTAATAATAATCTTGAAGTCTAAGGACCAATATACATGTCCGAAAATAGGAACGTCTAATGACACTATTAAATGTGGATTTCCTATTGGCGGGTCTCTTTCTCATAATATCCTCCTAGATATTACCAAGGGCGCACACTATGAGAAGGTTCCTCAATGTTTTTTGAGTCCTCCGCCCTAATGGCCCGTATTAGTTGTGTCCCTCAAATAACATCATCCGACCATAGAACATATATTCAATAATAGTGTTATGGCACTTTCGGGTTCTCATCATAGCAGGGATCCGCTATGACCTTTTTATGCAACAGCTATCCTTATGACATTATCACAAGCATTGTCACTCAAAAGAACAATCAAGATGTGATAAGGCTTTTATTAATTAATAATGTACAAAGTAGTTTTTTCTAGGCCACCAAATCCAATAGAGACTTGATACATAATAAACTTATTTATGAAATATATTCAACATATTCCATACAAATTATATGTATTTAGTAACATTCTCAAATTATCATAATTTGAGCCTTCCTTCATAGTGTAGGGAATAGAAAAAAAAAGAAATGGGAAGAAAAGATCCATAGTAAGGAAAAATATTGGAGATATCAATCATAAGTTAGCATAAGATGATCACACATGTATGATAACATAATCAAGTCCATGTTCTCAATATAAAACATTCATACATATAGTAGAAACGATTTATTATAAAATCATTTCTTATTTAGAAGTTTGATTCAGATGGTTGTTAATGTATAAATCATAATTATTTATTTCTAACAATGGTATGTGGGATTATAATCATTGGAAATCATAATCATATAGACAAATTGTTTCAAAATCATTTCCACATAGAATCATGTCACTATATATAATAACAATAATACTCATGCATCATGATATAAACATTAATCTTCAAATAAATTTCCATTTATAATACCATGATCATAACTAGTAGTAATCCTACTCACACATCGTTATGTGAGCATTTATATTCTCAATAGTGTGTATGCTTATCAACATCGTCTAATTATATATATATCTTTCATTACCCTATACATTTTAGGGATATATAATTTTGGAATGATATATACCAAAATAAAATATATACATAAGTGTTCAATAAGGTCATAAATATATTTATAAATTAATAATAGGAGACTTTTTGGGAAAGAAATACGTTTCATTAAGATTTCAACATAACTTAATTAACAAGTGGGGAATAAATGGATTTTATAGAATCATCCTTAAAATATTATCATTATAATAATTCCATAGAATGGAAGTGGATGGTATGATAATAACATAACCATTGTTATGTATATACCTTCTAAAATATGTTAACATAGATGAAAAATACCTTTAAATAGTGTTTGCACGTTTAGTTGAAAATAAAGAAAATATCATTTTTATTTAGGATCGTTTAACACTAAAAATTACTAGAATATTGAGAAAAATAGTTTCTTTGAAAAAATGGAATCTTTAATAGGAATAATAAAATAAATTAACCATCTTGATGATGGGAAAATTCATTTCATTCCATATATGTTAAAATGGAGCATTATTCTCATATTTTTGTGAAAAAGAAAAAATGATTCATATGGTAAAATTTTAAAATATTACATTTAATCATTTTAAATAAAGAAAAATATAGATATTTTTAACAAAAAATTATGTATAGATAAAAAAATCTATAAATAATTTAAAAGAATATCTTCATGGAATGAAATTTTCATCAACCAAAGAGGATATAAGGTGATATTTTATTAAAAACATTTTTTCGATCATTTTATATCCCCAATAAATAATAATGGTTCTAATAATTTAAAATTATTCGAATAAACTATAGAGAAGATTATATTTTACTTAAAAATGATAATGATAATATAATTTACCTCAATGTAATTTATTATATACAATCCAGAAATGAGATTATAACACAATCTAGTAACATGAGTCTCATATTTCATTGTAGATTTCAATCTTCATATATCATAAATATTGATTTATTACCAATATATTAAATAATTTTTTCCAAAAAAATTAAAATTTATAAATCATTTTAAAATATATAATTATCATTTCATTGTCAATTCTTCATCAAAATGAACATTCATGTGAATACTTGTTTATTTTCATGTATGTTTCTGTCTCATGGTTCTGGTTATTTTCCATTTTTAGGGATTTATTATCTAAAAATAACAATAAAATAAAAATTATCATATATATTCATTAAAAATACTTATAACCATTTATATAATGAGGTATGGAAATAAATTACATCACTTCATGAATATGGAATTGTTTATATACAGACGAGTGATGTTTTTACTTTTCGATGGATGGAATGAAAGAGCAGTAAAAAATAATGAAACATTATAGTATCATAGTTATATTAAAAATATAATATATATTTATTAAATATATCTTTTATATCATCCATTTAATGTGGATATGAATAATGATCATACCACTGTGCGGAGGTGGTAATCTACATGTGCACAGGAGGGACATTATCATTTTCTTAGGGCATTGAGGGTAATAGAAAATGACTATAAAATTGTTATAACAGAATATATTTATGATAGTGATACTTATTTTATAACTTTAATATGGTAATAGAATAGTTATAGGGTGTTTAATCAGATTTAAATAAGAACAAGATCAATAAGAAAATTTACCTTTTCTTTGAGTATCCCCTTTTTAAAAGAAACTTAAGGATTCTTATATTGGTCTTTTAGGAAGAGCAGAACCCAAAAGCTAGTGATAATGATTTTCATAGATTATTTGGATTGATATTGTTTATGTAAAGTGTCATAGGTGGTGTATATAATATTATAGAATAGGATCTCAATTATAGGTGATGGGAGTGTAATAAATCTAATTATTAAGAATAATAAAATTTAATGAAGACATTGTCCGGGGAATGAAGATCCAAATTCAATCAATTTTTAAGATAGGATGAAATATGATAAAAAAATATTTGTCAAATAGAATTTAGGAATGGTTTAGTTTATTTTGTCCCTTATATCTTTAGGCTAACCCCTCATTATCCCGTTAAACATTAACAGTAGTAATGATGTTTAAACTTATTAACCATTCACCATGACCCAAAATGCAATTGAATTTATTATTAAATATAGAAATTTTGTTTCAAAATATTGAAAATCATTTTTGAAGTAAAATTAATATATTTGACATAAATTCATTTTAAAATATGTGTGAAAACGTAAAGAAAACAATTTTTTAGATAAATTATTTTTTAAGCACGAAAGTGAATTTATTCTTATTCCGTCCTAAGTAAAAACCAATATATGAATCTCAAAATATTTTAACGAATATATTATATAAAAAATATTTAAAATTACCATGGAATAATGATTAATTAATATTATTTAGACAAAAATATATTTCACTCAATAAAAATAGTTTTATGGAAAACATCTATATTTACATTCAAATGATTTTATCCGCAAGTATAACAAACTGATAATCAATATATAAATGCTTATTTCTTTATTAACATTGTATAAATAAATTAAATTAAAATTTTATTTTATTAGTGATCAATACATATAATATATAAAAAATAAATATTCCCTGAAAATTTTATTACTAGACATAAAATTATTGTAATGACTTCAGTTTTGTTTTCTGGTCATATTAATATTTCTATATATATAAATATATTTATAGGGATTATTCTATATATTAGATTATATCATTTTTTCCAAAGGATACAAGAATTAATAATATAAAATAATAATATATATTTATCTGGTTCAAACATATTTCCAAAATAAATGGTTTTTCAGTTGATTATGACCGGAGATGGGAAATTTTAGACCACTGTTGTCTATATAACATGGGGTATACTTTAATAATGACATAAATTTGGTTGAAGACAGTAATTCCATGGGTGGTAGTTGCTGGAAGATGTTAAATAAATTAAATATGAATTTATTCTATTTAATGTTAACATAATCTCTTCTCCATGTAAAAGCCAATTTGGAATATATATAGTGGGTTAGTCATACTAACATGGGTGATTAGAGGATATAATGAGGAGAGTTGTCAATGAATGAAAATGGATCATGGAGTAGCAATCCACATTCAAAGTATTTATTCATCACCAATGAATTTCTTAGATCCCATGAAAGAAAATTGAATGGACCCATTCCTCATTAATGATCGATGTAAACTCTTGGTAGGACATGGTATTTCAAGGATTTATACCCATTAATTATTTAACAATGAATGAATTATTTTTCTTCTTTTGTTTCTAGTGATTTCCATTCTCACATGAGACTGAATATTCTATTTAATTATTTCTCTATTTATTTCACCATGGTATCATGAATATATAATAGTTTGATGGAATCATCTTATAAAATGTTGGGATTTCATTTTGTTCATGGGATTATCTCCCACCATTCATTTATTTCTTAATTTTTGGAATACAGGGTTGTGATTGGACATTTCTAGGATGGATTCGAGAATGATCAAAACGCCATATTTTAGGAGGATTGATTCATTACATAAAAACTATGGTTTTTTGGGATGATTGTGGTATAATGAAGGATGCAAGTATTTTCTGTATGAACTAGAGAACGGAACATGGAAACTCGTCCATGGGAGAGGTGATATGTTGGTTTAGTGATATATGGATTTCCACACAATCTTTCAGTGGATATGATCTAGCTACTGACGACGGGTCATGAGAAACAATCCTTAGATGTGGGTTTCTTGGTGGGTTTGAAGGGTGAAATCATGGTGGTTGTGGAATATGAAATATATGGGGTGTATTCTTAAATTTCTATTAAATTTCAACATACATGGAATATAGACCATACAAACACAATTTATTTTTATGGATTTGGTTGCTAGGTTTTAAGGAAAAGATAAATATCATATGCCCTGTATGGCATCATATAAATAATATGGCCCAGTGCTAGTATCTTGGTGTGCATACTAGGTGTACACATGCATATAGATAGCCAGATATATGGGAAAAACCAGAGTACATGAGCATGTCAATGTACTCATACATGACTAGGTACATGGGTATGACTAGAGTATATGGGCTTGGGTTGTAGTTCATGGGCCTAGTATAATGTACATTGGAAGACTATGGGAAGCCTTGACACACCATGTATACCCTATACACACCATGAAAATTTCACTGAATATTCCTCCATGAGTATCTTTTTATTATACACTCATATTTGGGCCTGTGAACAACCCATCTTTAGTGTTATTCTATAAATGATGCAATTTTATCCATAATTTTGGAATCAATGGTATGATTTGAGATGAGTCAAACATGAAACTCCTTTTTTGTGATACTAATCTAGTGAAAATGATTAGGTGTGATCATCTGGGTGTTATCGGGGTGGGAAACCCCTTGTCGCACTAGGGAACAATTCCCCTATTCTCTTTACATTAGTGGATTTAGCACCCCATCCTATACTAAAGAGGGTGTGGGTCATCTATCTATGTATTGGACCCCATCATTAAGATTTTATGGGGGATTGGGTCCTCCATTAGAGATATTTCCCCCTAAACCATGGGGAACAATGGGGAGGTACATGCCCTCTACAATAATTCTTCTGTGGTTATGTGTGGTGTTAGGCATTGAAGATGGACCTTTGGAGCTTCATGATGATTCATTATTCTTAGATTGGTTGTGTAGATAGAGATACTATTTCTCTATATCTTGGATTTCATTAAGAACATATATGTTGGGTTACATTTCACTATTTCTTATGGGATGAGTTGATATTTGCGTCACTCTATTACTCCACTTTTGGTTTTTGGGGTGTCCTACTTTGTATGTATATACTCAACCATTTAATTGATATTTCCTAAAGTGTTGTGATTTATGTAGATGAAAAAAATTTTAATGGTGATATTGGTAGACAAGTTTTCCTAGAAGAATAATTGCACCTGGTATATTTGACCATGTTTGATTGTCAGCCATAGATATTGTGTGCTTGGATTTCATCAGTCTCCCTTATTCAAGTTTATTCATTTGGATTGGGAAACATTTCTGGATGGGATTGTATTTTTACCCTTTATAGTTTTTTATTATACTAATATACTTGATGGTTTTCTATAGGTTATTTCATGGATTTTTTACAAACTAGATGTTCTGTCATTTATTATATATCTACACTTTTTCATGATTTTTTTTTGTGCATGTGCGTACATGTACTTAGGTCAAGGCCTCATATTTTAGTATTATTTTTACTTGAAACTTGTGTCTAGTTCCTATCCTATTAGAGGTATAACTTGGGTGTCTTACGTGACATACCATTTGATAGGAATCCCTCAGTGGCTTGGATCATGATAGAGTGGTATCAAAGGTGATATTTCCTTTGGTAAGTGTTTGGAGTAATACATCATTGTGATATTTAGTTTCGGATCTTGGGTGGGGGGGGCATTGGGTATAGATATTAGTCCATGTAACCTAGTTTTGGTGTATTTATTGACATATCCATTCACAAGAACATTGATAACCTTCTTATTGGCTCAGTATGCTAAGGCAATAATGGTCAGGAAAAATGGTTGATTCGCTATATAAGATTGGGTATTTTGACTTTATTTTTCTTCTTGAATCAGCTACCCATATATATGATAATCTAACATTGGTTGGTCTTGTTAACTTTCAGGATCCTTCCATGATGATAAGGAAAAAGGATACTGATACAAGATTGTGGTGATGATCCGTTGAGTGATGATGCATCTGTTCAGGGACCTCTCCTTGATGTTTCTCCACCAGTGGTGTGGATATATGATTGATTATGTCTTGAGAAGATGATAAACCCAACATGTGAGGGAAATGATTAAAATATCCTTATCACATTGTGTGAGTTGAAGTGAAATAGGAAACTAAGGGTTCATGACGATATAGACCCTCATTGAGTGGAGGATTGCCTCATGATGGTGATCTGAGTCTTTAGGCTTTATTCGATATCCGATTAATCTAAGGGTTTCACTTACGGCAATCATAATTCATGGACCTTCCGGGATCTAGTTGAGTGAGGTAACCCAAACTCATGATGAGATTACACTCTCATTGTCATACTTCCAATATCTATTCCATGAGGATTATTACCCTTCATGATTTCACTATGTATTTATTTTAGAGATTCTTCAAATGTAGAAGGGTTATATGTTATTTTCAAAGTAAACCGTGATGTTTGTTAACCTAATGTGTTACAACCTCAATATGGTCATAGATGTATTCTTTTAGGAGAAAATTTTGTATTAGGGCCTTCATAGTGACATATTTGAATGTCTTATCTCCTTATGCACCCTCACTTATGATAATATGTTGTAGTGAGATATAATTATTGATTGAATACTAGTAGAGGGATTTATAGTGTCATGAGCCAATAATGGAGATTTTGGGGATGAATGATCTTCAATAGCTATCATGTGTTAGTCATTATGGTCTCGATGCAGGAGACCCCCCATTTCCCTAATGTAGACACATGGGTCTGCAGCCGAGGGTTTACATAGAGGATCCAATCAGCCAGTGGAGGAGGTGATTCTATACATGTGATGGGAGAGGTATCATGGATAATGATTTTATGAATCTACATGCTGAGAATGGTTTGATGTGTGTAGATGGACCAATACTACATAGATAGTTCCATGATGAGGGATCTCCCATGAATGGTTAGGAGGACCTAGGGAGGATATGATAAAATTAGAGGAGGTGGAGCTTTGAAGGGAGGAGCTATTGGTAGAGGATGGTGCTACAAGATACTCTGAAGACTACCCCATGGTTTCCCACACCATCCCTAGAGGGATGGAAGTTGAGGGTGTGGGTAATTTCGGTCTACAAAGGGATATGACCCATCTACTCTTGTGATGATTAAAGGTATAATATGTTTCTTTTCTCCTATTTATCATTTACTTGTGTTTATAGCTTTGAGTCATTACATTATCTCTATTTCTCTTTTACAAAATCTAAATCTTCCCATTTAGGATTCATCCCAACAACTATGACCCGAGGTTTATAATAGGATATATTATTCTATTTAGTATATCTGATGGGTATTTGATGGAGATATTTTATTATTGGACCCCTTGGTCGTCAAGATGAAAAATTATTATGTAATCATTAGTATATAATGGTTTCCCATTATTTTTACCCATACAGATTATCATCACATGATTCATAGATTCCTTGAAACATTTTTGAAAATATTATACTATATTTGAGAGAGATATATAATTTTTGAGAATGTAGGGATTTTGAGATGAATGATAAAATCACTCACCCATCAGTTGGTATGTTTATCCATTAGTGAATTACGATCATCAGTAATCTAGATCCTATTATTAGTGGAGGATTTTATGGATTTATTTATAGAAGATGCCTTGGGGAAACCTCCATGTTGGGATATTGACATCTGAATTGACTTTCTATTTGGGATAACACTATTTTCTTCTATGACATATTAGATGATAACAATATATCTCTTGGAGTTGATAGGGTTGTTATAATTCCTTATAGAGGATGGTTCTATTAGACACATTGTGTCCCCCTTGGAAAGCTCTAGTTTTTATCATTTAAATGACTAGTGAGAGTTTTCATCCTTGTGTTGAGTATCATCACATAAATTAAGTATAAATAAATAAAATGTAACCCTTGCCATTGATTGACTATTAATCAATCTAAAAGGTGTGAGTTGGTGCTCAGTGATTGATATCTTGTTTGGCTACCAGTAGTTGAATGTTCGCAAGGATAATATTCTAATGATGGAACTCCAATGTCGCTGAAAACATTATTAGTTCTTGGTGATTCCTTTTAGTGTGACTAACACCTACACAATGTTAATGTATCTAATGAACTAGATCTTACTACCTTACAAGGACTAATTCATAGTTTTTTATCGATTAAATTATCATATACTCTACGTTGGAGGAGGATCATACTGAGCACTTAAGGATGGTATGAGACATTCTATGGGAGAACCAACTATATAGTAAGTTATATAAGTGTCTGTTTTGGTTATTTGAGAATTAAATTCAAGAGAATTTCATCTATGATGATGGTTTAACTATAGTTCATGTCATGATTGACACAATTATTTCTTGGTATCCATCCAATAGTTTATAATAGGTAAAAAGTTTCC
The DNA here is from genome assembly GCA_963277665.1 of Viscum album. Classification (NCBI taxonomy): domain Eukaryota; kingdom Viridiplantae; phylum Streptophyta; class Magnoliopsida; order Santalales; family Viscaceae; genus Viscum; species Viscum album. The sequence continues at coordinate 2,071,014,194 of OY728140.1, forward strand.
TTAGTTTGGAATGGTACTATAGGAAGTTCCTAATAGAAATTTCTATGGAAGGAACCCCCTTGGAAAACGGGATGCCAAAAGGGAATTTATTTACATAGGTTGAGTAGTGTCAGAGAGCCCATGAGGATCCGAGGTGGAAGTTGATCGATGATCCTAATTTGACAATACCAGAGGAGGTTATTGATTACATTTTATTTCAGGAATCCTCTAGATATGGAATCAGGTTAATGTTGATGAAGATTAAGGTAGTGATAAATTATAGGTCTAGGATGTTGAGACCCCTTGTGAATAATTATTTAACACATGACTTAGATTTGGAAGCACTATAATTCAGTCTGAAGATGTGGTGTCATTTTTACCTTGGTGAGTATTTATGTTCTCCTTTGGTGGATGAGATGTCTTAGTAGATATATTTAATACAGAATTCCCAAGTGGAGGATAGGATTTAATATTATCTTTAGTAAATGGTGGTGAAACAATTTATTTTGTAGTGTGGGAGAGAGTCTTTGCTGGAGGACATCGACTGTGAGGTCACACATGATAAGATATCCTTAAGATATTCACTAGATTTATTTTCTAAATGAGGGGACAAAATCATCCTTTTATGGGTACATATAGTTGTTCTTGTCATGTTGGGAGAAGAGGTGATGAAATAATTCCATACTAATCTATTGGATAAAGATCATAGTGTGTCAAATATGTACAAGGATATATGATGGTATTTTTGGTGGGTTGATATGAGGTAGACTGTTGCTGAAGTTGTCTCTAAGTGTCTAGAATTTCAGTAGTTAGGGATGAGCATCAAGATCCTGCATGTTTGACTCAACGTCTTTATATCTCATATTGTATGTGGGATATAATATAAATGGATTTTATGATGATGATTGAAAAGATTAGGAGAGTCTATAATGCAATCGAGGTTATTGGTGACCTACTTACCAAGTCAACACACCTTTTTTCCATCCAATAGAAGAGTTTGGTTAAGTTTTCTGGGTAGTAGTAAATACTCGAGACTGTACAGATTCATGGGGTATCCTCAATTATGTTCTATGTCCATGGTCCTTGGTTCAAATAATGGTTTTAGATAGGATTACAAGATGTTTCATGGATCCATTTGGTGATGTGTAATTCATTTCACCCCTAGACGGATTGGTAGATTGTTTTTAATATCCATGTGATGTAGGATATGCTAAGGTCTTGTGCGTTAGAGTTTTTTCATGAGCAGAGAGGATCAATTTACATTAGTTTTGTTATATTATAGTAATACATATGAAAATAATATTGGTATGAAACCTTGCAAGGAACTGTAGGAGGGACCCAGTAGGTGACCCAATTACTTAAAATAAATTAGTGAGACATCACTTGTCGGTTCAGAGATAGCATAGAAAACAACATAGATGGTTTAGGTTATCTTTGAAAATTTGAGGAAATACAAAATGTAACATCCCAGACCAAAATGCCACTCAACATTGCCCCAAGTCCGATTGTATACATGGAATCAAGTGCATTTCCCACAATGCTAGAGGCTTCTGATTCGTAGTGATGTCTTATGGTGTGTCTGTGGGAAGACTATTCCCTCTTACAATTGTGTAATATAATAGAATATAAATAACATTCAATCAATGAAGCATCATAATAACCATATATATGATAAAAAACAATACAATATTATAATAACAAAATATGAGGATGAATCTTATGAAAAAATGATAATGATTTCATTCATGTTTCTTTTTAACAACCAAAACATCAATACATAGAATCAGAAAAATACTAGTAAAAAATAACACAATACTAAAAAATACATCTGGAATCATGAGCCTCAGCTCTATCTCATTCTACCCTACACATAAGAAACATTCAAGAAGCTGCAGTTGAGTTCTTTCCCTTGTCCATAACCACAATAATATGGGTTTTCAGCTACCTGTTGGCATCTCGAACAAGGTGTGAGATATAATCCCAATAGGGAACCACCCAATCGTATATTTACATGAAATATGTTTATATATAAGAATAATTCTCTAGACTTAATGATAAAATATTTAAAGAATTTATAGAATGTAAAAAACCTAAAATGGTCTTGGTTCCCATGGGCACCGATCCTCTACTACCTAATTTAGCCTTAGCGAGAATGTCCCTAAATAAACACTTAGTCCTATGAAATTTTAATATATATTTCATTTAATTAATGAATATAAATTAATAAATATTTCTCAAGACATTTTACATGGACTAGTGTCCCCTATGATGACAAGTTGTCATGAGATTCCTGAGAGGGCCATTTATAAGGTGCAAAGCACTGACTGAATCCAAGCCTATGCTTTGGATTGGAAGTTTCATTGTATAATTCATTTCATTAGTTATTAAATTATTTACATGATATCATCCTTGGAATTACTAATCTTCAATCTAGGTATCACATCAGGTGTATATGAACTGACACCCTACAAGCTCACAATAGTAATTCCTCATGGAAATCCATGTATCTCTCTGAGTGTGGTATAACATCACTGTCATTTGATTCCTTCCTTGGAGGTCCGCTAAGGGAGAATATGTGTCACCCAAATCATATATGATCAATTTACCTATGATTATTTTATTTGGAAACCATAAGGGGTTCATGTATCACTTGAGCATATAACAATAATTCCCCAAGAGTCATTCCTTAGTAGTTTGTATAAGGATTCTGATTTTCACTCGGGCGTAAGTATGGTAATAATTAAGTGATCCCATCCATGGAATTTTTATATGATCCCATGCATGACCCATGGAATATAAACATTAAATAATAAACATTTTATTATATTGAGGTTATCACCATAAAAATTTCAATTTAACCTCACCTTTGAACGTGTCTCAATGCATTGGCTATGTTTATATTATCTAAATTAACTCACGTGGGCATTTAATTTTAAACGGAAATCCAAATTAATAAAAAAAATTATACGGAGAGAGATAATTATCATGGTCATCACACCTCTTCCATTAATCAAATATATTATAATTCAAAATACAATTTAATTCAATTACAATTGATGATTAATTATTCAACATCCCATGGAAAGGGGAAATAAGCACACCTCTAAGGTATCCAGATTCAAAATCCACCCATGTGTGTCCACTTAATTAAACAACACACCTAAGAGTTGGTTCCAATTAATGGATCCAATCCTCTAATAATTTATCAAAGAGTTTTATTAATTATATATTTTAGAAAAAAAATTTAAATTCCATGATTATATTTTATTTTAAGGGTGACACTCTGGTAATTGGGTGCATGTCAAAACAACATACATATTAAAACGTTAAAATTGAATATAAATAACTATACCATCTACTATATTACTATATTGGAGTTTTCATCCATTATTATCTCTTCATTCGATTCAGATCAAGAGAAAATCCAAGAATGGATGAAAAACTAAAAATAAGGTATAATAGCTTCAACCTAAATAGCACAACCGATATCAAACCAAATGGGGAATGACTTAAAAAGACCAATTATATTAATGAGAAGGGTATGATTCTCTAGAAGGATCTAGTTTTTTATCCTGGATAGAAGAGGTCTCCCTCTTCCTAGATTGTGCATCGAGGAGGATCTCACAAGGGAGAGTTTGCAGACTTGGGGATGAATGAAAAAGTTAGGATGAAATAAAACATTAATTAATGTTGAATTTTTTATTAGACCCAAAATATTGGTCTGAATTATTGGGAAAATTTCCTACCAACCATGTTCACTATGCTGTATCAAGGGAAAACATGCATGGTTAATGAGAATACTTCTATGAATAGTGCGTAAATCATGAAAAAATACTCTTTCAAAAGACTGCATTATTTCACATGACCATGGGACCCAAATAAAAAAATTTATCAAACACTGTGTCCTGTAGCTTCCCATAGTTCAAACTCATATCATTATAAGTAACCATGAGGCCTACCTCACACTGTTTTTACTAACCACGCACAAGGCTCGTTTACCTAGAAATTTGGGATCCATGATCTAAACCTACCCCAAAACCCCCCATTACCTCCATGAACAAAAAATGGTCATTCACATTAGTCAATAAAAAATTATTTAAACTAAAATTTACAAATTTAAAAATATTTTGTATCTCATAAAGGAACTTAGTTCTTACAAACTTCCCCTGTAAAAGAAATTAGTCCTTAATTTTTCCTCTCAAGGGTGGTAAAAACAACATCTGTGAGAAACTCTTTCCAATTTTCTCATAAATGTTCACCCTTCTCAAATGTATCATCAATTACACGACCATGATTTTATAGAACTTATACTAGATGAACTAAATAACCTTGGAGAACCTTCGTGCTATGACACAAAATACAAACAAGATGCTTCCCAAAGGAAAAATCAACCTGTAACTCAACCTCACAGAGCTAAAATTAATGAGATAACTCTAAATGATAAATGCATAGCTGCGATATGTGGAGGAAATCGTTCATGGATTGGTTCCTATGAGGTAAGGACAAGAAATAGGCACACAACCTCACTCTATCTAGAATCTTGAACAAAATAACATATTGTGGTGGAAGATTACCATGTCTTATGAACTGCATGTGTCCCAACCTCTGTGAAACATGTAAAAAAATAGATCTCCATAATTAAACTCTATATGTCATATATGGTTATTAGTGGATGATCTTTGTTGAGATTGTACAGTATACATCGGCTTCCCAATCAACTGAATCTGCCATGTGGTCTCCTAAAAATGTTGAGGTCCACACAAAACTTCTTCACCTACCTCTATCCAAAATATGGGTGATTAGAATATCCTTCCTTACAACGCTTCATTAGGTTCCATCTAAATAGTATCATGAAGTCAATTGTTGTAAATGAATTCAACCACCGATATGTGCTTCTCCTAATAGGCCACAAAATCATTGAGCATGTCTATATAATGTCTTCAAACAATTGTAACATGTGCCCTGACTAGCCATCAGTCTAGGGGAGGTATGTTGTGCATAGAAGCACCTATGTAACGAATGCTATTTTTAGTCCTCAATAGAACTGTGATGTAAACATAGTTTCTATATAAGAATCGATAGTATGGGGGACCTCATGAAGTCATACTATTTCATGAATTTTGGGCCTTCCAAGATCATATACTGAAATTTTTTCTGGATAGGTAGGAAATTAGAAACTATTGTGAGATTATTAAAAAACCCAAATGGAATCATTAAATCACAATGGGCTTGGAAACCCAATAATAAAATACTTTACAGTGTTTACGAACATCCACTCAAGAATGGGAAGCTGCTGTAATGTTTCATCTTGTCGATAATGTTTCTCATTAACATGATGATATGTGAGAAATTCTATGAAATAACAAGATAAAAAAATTTTATTTCCAAACCACCAGTATTAGTTATGTAAATATTGATACATTTGGGTGTTTTTGGGGTTCACTGCCCAAGACGAAGCATGGAATTCTCACATCATCTCCTCATGGATGTCTTTTAAAACATATATATAGCCATATACCCATAGGATCTCATCTTACCCTATGGCACAAATAAGAGTAGGGTCCCCACCTACCACAATCTCCAATAAAACTACTCCTTCATAGTTTTACAGTTTCCCCATCCTCACTATTTCTATATTATAGAGGTCCTAACTATGGATGATAGAAAATTCATCCCCTTACTGTTTTTCACTTCATATTGTATCTTAAAGAACAAACCTCCACTCTCTACTATTCTTTTGAACTTCATACAATGAATACCTTATTCACATTGAATCATCCACTACATTTCCTCTAACAAGCATATTGGTAAGCTTGAAATCAAAATAATGTAGGTACTCAACCCACATTTAACAACTAAGATTTTGGTCACACTATATAAATAGGCACATGAGGATTTTTTGGTCAGTGTACACCACATAATTTTCTACAAGAATGTATTGTTTCCGACAATTAAAATAATGAACAACTACAGCTAACTCGAGATCACACATCGGGTAATGCCTCTCATGTGGACTCAAATATTGAGAGATGTATGCGACAAAACTATCTCCTTGCATAGGAACTACTCCTAGCTTCATACACGATGCACCATAGTAAATAGTGTAACTAATTCATATATCTAGAAAAATTATTATCGACAGTCGTGAAAATTTCCGTTTCAGATTCTAAAAGAATGAATTACACACATATAACCATAAAAACTTCACACACATATTACTCAATCCCATAAGATGATATTCTAGGTTCGATAAGTCCTATATGAAATGCCTGAAATATTCATCCATCAATAAGAAACTCTATATCTCAAATACATTTTTATGCTTCTAGCAGGAAACTACATATCTCACCTTCTCTAGGTCTACAGATACCAATGTTTCTAAGACAATGTGACAAAAAAATGAATATGATCCATCCAAATGTGACACAATGTGGCGTTATCATATAAAAAATTATCTATTATTGTATTCAATACAATATTGATATTTTTGGAAAGGTCATGTCATTTGGTAGAATACACCAAGATATCATCCATGAAAATTACAACAAATGAATCCATATAAGAATGGAAGACTTGGTTCATCAGCACCATGAAAACTATTTGTGTGTTCAGTAGACTGAACGACATTACCAAATACTCATATAGACTATTCCTTATTCAAAAGGATATGGGAGGTATGTTTGATGGTTTAATATACACCTAATGATTACACGATCTCAAACAAACATTATTGAGTAACCGAGCAACTCAGAGAAGGTATAAGAGATCATCTATCATCATTTGAGGATATTGGTTCATAACCTTCACATGCTCATTTTTTTGAATCCACACATATCCTAAGAGTCCCATCATATTTTTCCCAAAAAATTAAATAACAAATTTCACAGATAAGTAATGTGTTTGATAAACCAATTTTATTTTAAATCCTCTAGATTCCACTTGATCTCTTGCAACTCAGTGGTAGAAATCCCATAATGAGTAATGGAAAAAATTTCAAATATTGGCACTAAATTCATAGAAAACTATACCTATCGCAACATAGGTAATCCTTAAAATTCAAAAGGGAAAACATTACAAAATTTATCAACCACTGGAGGGAAATATACCTAATGTTTTACTTAATAATCCAGATATAAACTCACAATATGGGATGACTTATTTCATATCCCATTATGCTCGAGTCCATCTCGGATCTCTTGAGAAACCCATTCAAACTTCTGAATAAATTCTCCACCCTCTAGTGATGTGAAGGTCACCCTTTTGTTATGAAAACAAATGAAATAACAAAAGGGAACCAACTAGCCAATCCCATAAACAAATTAGAATCCTATTATCTAAAGGACATGGATGCCTGATATGAAGTGACACCCACTAATATCAAGGGGAAACACCCTGTACTAATCTACATCCACTGTTATAATCCCTAATATAGTATCAAGTGTCACAGCACCATATTAGTACTGAATGATAAGCCCAATGCTCTCTAAAAGAGGAGTAAATATAAATCTATTAGAATCCCCTATATCTAAAATAGTGGATGCCAAAAGTAGAGGCTATTAGAATAGTACATCTCACATTAGAGGGTACAAGATTTTTATCCTTAGGGGTCGATTGCAATGTGTATGTCTAGAATTATCCACAACCATATGTTATATACTCAATACCCTAAGTAGATCTACACTTTTTTATTTCAAAATTTGGGTCTCACTACAGTGACCCAAAGAACCACCTCGTCCAGATCGGCCAATTGTACTCTATCACCAAATATGATGAGAATCCCTTGAGCTCTCTCCTCTTATGGCTCCTGCTCAGCTTCACGTCAGTTATGGTTCGGCGGCGGTTCCTCCAGTGGATTCGGTGGCTGTTGTTGGAAGTGTTGGGGTTGGAGCTCCTTCTAGGGATTCCTTCAAGGAAGTGTTGTGTAAGGGTATCTTTGGAAGTGGTAGTGTGTGTCCTTCTTCGGTTTTCTTGTCTTGTTTGAAGGTCCCTTCGATTTTGGTGGAGCCAAAGGTTCCTAAGTGGCTTTCAAAAATCCCTCTGGTGAGATATTAATAGAGGGAGCTTCAGGAGGCGACGACTTTTCATGAGCTCACTTTTGTGGCGTGCTTTGGATTCTCTAAGTTGTCCCTTGGTTTTTTCTGTGACTTTGTTGATTATTGGAGGCTATCCCAGCTGGCAGTGGTTTCAGACTTTTCGAGGGTCGCCTTCTATGTCCATCTTGCCTCACGGGAGGACTCTGTGAAATCTTGTGCATGGGAGTTAGAAAGTGTGGCACTTGGAGATTCTCGTTGTCCAGGTGGTCCTGGGACTGCCACCATGGGCGGGAATCCTCCTCTAAAGCGGTGTGGTTATCGTTACCAGGCCTCCCCCTTCCTTTTCAGAACCTGGCGATTCTGAAGGAAGTTGGGAACTCGTTTGGATCCTTCTTTGTGTAGTTGATGACACTAGGATTCTCAAGGCGGCGGTGAGACCTCAGATCTGTGTTCAAATGGACTTGACGTTGAAGAGGCCTCTCATGGTGCAGCTTGAATCCGAGGATGGGTTTTGTTGGAAGAAGAAGTTATTTTATCGGCGATTTCATCATTTCGGTGTGCTCTGTGGCTTGCATGGTCATGAAGTGAAGAGCTGCCGACGTCGGAGGGAGGTGGCGGATACTTCCGTTAGCGATCTGGTTGGGGAACCAGGTCAGGAACCATTGGTGTAGGGTGGGTTAGGGCTGCTGGATGCTCCCGGTATGCCCCGAGAGGTTTCAAATATTAATTTACCCATCGAAGTTGGCGAGATGGGAAAGACAATTGGGGAAACACCATCTGACATCATCGAGTTGCGGTCAGATTTCCCTTCTGGGAGTATGGATCTCATATCTTGGTCTCTGGGTCAGGTTTGGCAAAGGATGACTTCAACTAGTGGAGTTAAAGACGTGTCCCAGAAAGAGTTAGAGGTTAAGATACCTTTCTCGTAGGGAAGTCTGACCAGACTGCGTTCTCCCCCTCCTTCAATCGGTTTTTCGTCGCATCTATCACCTGGGGCTATGAACTGTCTGGTGAAAAATCTCTTGGTTTCTTCGGAAAAACATTTGGAGATGTTTATAACGAACAGTGGTGTGGAGAAATAAGTGAAGAACTTGCGTTGGTATCCGCAGAGAAGAGTGTTGTTGTCTTTGTTCCAGGGAGAGATGGGTGCGGATTTGCCTCATAGCCAGGCAAGAGGGAGACCATAGTTGGAAGAGTTGGCTGTTCTGAGTAATGAAGGTTTTTTTATCATTGAAACAGAGTAATGGAATGGATGGCTTGTCGGGGCCTATCACTCACTCGAGGTCCAAGGGGAAGGGTGTGTTGGTGCACCCCAGTCAGGACCTTTCAACGGTTCAGAGAGATCTTAATTTTGTACAGTGATGTTTTCCTCCATTATTTGGAACGTTCGTGGTCTAGGTGCCTAGGCTAAGAGGGCCTTTATTTCTTTGGAGAGTAGGAAAGCCAAAGCTTCCTTGATTGTGATTTTGTAGCCGAAACAGGATGCATGCAAGCTTCCTTGGATAGTTAAGAGAATGGGATTCTCGAACTGTTTTCATGGTGGAACTGTTAACACTCAGATTTGGGTTGGATGGAAGAATGATATTTTGATAGAGGTTGTTAGTGTCATGCCTCAGTGCATTGACATGAAGATTGTGGCGAGTGGATTTTTCCTTCACTTTTCATTTGTTTACGCGAGCAATAAGGCAATGGAAAGGAGGTAGCTCTGGACTCTTTTAAAGTCGGTTCAATCTAGCCCTTTGCCGTGGTTCGTGGGAGGTGACTTCAACACTGTTGTGGTTGTATCTGAGAAGAGAGGAGGAAGGGGATGTAATCTGTATGGAATGATGGATTTCAAGGAATGCTTACTGCATGCGAGTTTGCTGGAGTTAGGATTTGGAGGGTCGAAGTTTATGTGGTGTAACAACCATAAAGGCCAGGATTGGATATGGGGTCGGCTGGACAGATGTCTTACCAACTTTCATGGACTGGATATGTTCTCAAAAACCTCCGTTACTCACCTTCCACATATTTTATGAGACCACGCTCCACTGTTGCTAGAAACTATATGTGATGTGGTGGTTGGCAAGGGTTTTCATTATTCGAGTGAATGGCATAAAGACACTGAGTTCATGCAGATGGTGAGGGAATCTTGGTTGGAGGAAGAGGGGGAGGGGTCTTGTGGAGGACTGGTGAATCGCCTCAAAAGGTTCAAACAGAGAATCAAACAGTGGATGGTGGAGCAACCAGATTTGCATAATGGGGTGACCAGCTTAGAAGAGGAGGTTAGCAGGTTAGAGGGAGCTCTACAGGGTTCCTGGGATAAAGACATTTTCGCTATTCATTGTGATAAAAACATGGTGCCGGGTGAGAAACTGTTATATATGGAGAGGATCTTCATGAAACGGTCCCGTGTGCGGTGGATTAGGGAGGGAGATCGCAACAACGCTTTCTTTCAGGCATGTATCAAGGAGAGGAGAAACATGATGATTAATATTAAAGGGGAGTATGGAGCTTTCACCTCAGATGTTATGGTGGCTGACAAAGTCACTTTAAAACACTTTGAGGGTTTATGGGAAGGGGAGAATTCTTCTAGTTTCAACAGAGAGTCCTTAGGGGACTCTAACTTTTTGTAGTGTTTACCTATGATGATAACTCAATCCGAGAATGAGTGCATGTCCACTATTCCTCAAGAAATGGAGATTAGAGAGGCTCTAGGAAGCATGCCTAAAGAGAGTGCACCCAGACCAGATGGCTTCTCGGCTTCATTCTTCAGTGCGGCTTGGGAGTTTGTGTGGCCATGTGTGGTGGAGGCTATCCGAGACTTCTTTTTGGGGGGATCCCTTAATTAGGGTGATATCTTCTTCAAGGGTGGTGTTGGTGCCAATGACCAAAGACCCCTCACCTGTTATCCACTTCAGACCAATTTGTCTGTGTAATGTCTCATACAAAATTCTGGCTACGGTCATCAGCAGGAGATTGGCCAAGGTGATCCCCAAGATAATTTTTGAAGAGCAACACAGTTTTACCCAAGGGAGAAGTATACAAGGGGCAGTCGGAATTTCAAGTGAGCTGGTGCATGATTTAAACAAACGGACTATTGGTTCCAATATCATTTGGCAAGTGGACATCAATAAAGCCTATGACAATCTGGAGTGGAGCTTCATTTTATGGGTCATGAGGGGTTTTGGATTCCAGGAGCGATTTTGTGATCTTTGTTTCAGATGCTTTGCTTCTCCTTGGATTTCTATCTCCCTTCGAGGGAGATGTTTTGGCTTCTTCAAATCTGCGAGGGGAGTTCGACAGGGGGACCCTCTCTCTCCTATCATATATGTTCTCGTCCAAGACACTTTATCCAGGAACCTGAAGATGAGCATGGTAGAGGGAAGTTTGAGGCTTTTTACGGTAGAAGGAATTCAAAGAGTGTTTCTCATCTGATGTTTGCTGATGATATTCTGTTATTCCTGAATGGAGGGAGAAGATCATTGAAAGCTCTTAAGGGGATTATGACTGATTATGGGAAACTAAGTGGACATTCGATCATCCAATCGAAGAGTCACTTGTTCATTTCCAACAAATGCCCGGGAGGAAGGTGCAGGCTTATACAGGATATCCTGGGCTGTGGGCAGAGGCAACTAACTATTATCTATCTAGGAGTCCCTTTATCGAGCAGAAGGATTTTGAAGAATCACTTCAATTGGATCATGGATCACATCATGGGAAGGATATTCAACTGGAAGAACAAGATGCTCTCCTTTGGGGGTAGGATCTTGCTTATCAATAGTGTCCTTCTATCTATACCTATGCATGTCTTTGCTGTTATCAATCCCCTGAAGGGAACAATGGAGAGGATTGAGCATATTCTCACGTCATTTCTCTGGGATGCGAAAAGGGAGGGGAGATTCCACTGGGCATCTTGGAAGAGGATGGCTCGACCAGTGGAAGAGGTTGGGGTAGGTCTTCATGATATTCATGAATCAATTCGGGGGCTACAAGCAAGATTAGCTTGGGAGGTGATTGCCGGAAAATCCCTCTGGGAAAAGATTTTCAGAGCAAGATATGGTTGGCATGGTGAGTTTTGCATGCGCGGGGTGACGAGCCTCGCCATGTGCATAGTCTCGCATCTGGAGGTGCTTCATGACTACAACAGATGGGTGATTGGTCGTGGGGAGATCATCTTCTGGGAGGATACATGGACGGAGGAGAGGCTTCGGTATGAGGGATGTCATCTTCCTCACATCTCTTTTAGGGAGGCATACAGGAGGTATGAGTTTATACATGAAAAACTTAACCCTTCACAACTAAATCTCTTTAACAATGATGTTATGAGCGAGGAACCAGACAGATGTTGTTTTACATAAGTTGGGTTGGGGCATTTTAGTTTGAATGGTTACAGGAGAATTCCCCAGAGGAATGTGAATGGGGTGACATGGGATGTGGTCACTTGTTGTAATGTAATCCCATTGAGACTGAATTTTCTGGTGTGGCGGATCCAAAACCGAGCTGTACCCATAGAGGAAAATATTCAGAGTATAGGGGTATGCATGGCATCACACTGCTACTTTTGTGAGAGGTCGAGCTCGGAATCAACGATGTACTTGTTTTTTCAGAGGGGGTTGGGCAGCGTTCCTTTGGTCTCAGTTTTCTCAATACAAGTTTCCTTCTGGGGAGTGTCGTTCGGTTCTAGGGAATCTTGTGACATGGTTTTCTGCTATTGGTAACAGAACAAGGGAGCGTAAAGCAGGTATTATCATTCTGATTTCTATATGCTGGACAATTTGGGAAGCATGAAACCAGGTATGGTTGGGATGAAGGAGATCCCTGTTAGCTCTCCAAGTGTGGATGAGATCTATCATCATGGAACTGTCCTCCCTTTTCAAGAATGGAGTGCATGAAGGTATGCTGGGAAACTTCATTAAAAGACAGTGTACACAGATCATGAAGAGAGGGAGATGGGTAAGGTTGCAGCCTCCGGCTCGTGGGTTGAAACTGAATGTGGATGGTTCATGTTTGGAAGGAATCATGATGGGCGGTGGTGTTCTCCGGGATTGTTGGGGTTCAGTTCACATAGCTTTCAGTGCTTATTATGGACCTGGTACTTCTATGGGCGCAGAGTTTAGAGACCTACTCTCGAGTGTGACTCTTTTCAAGAGGAGAGGACTTCGAGTTATAGAGGTAGAATCTGATTCGGAGGTTCTGGTCATAACTCTTCAGGGAAAATGTGACATCGCCTGGGATCTGGTGTATATTTATATAAGATGCAAAGTGGAGACCAACCAGGGAAGGATGGTCCATCACAGTGTAAGGGAATCCAACTTTGCAGCAGATGCGATGGCTTGTGGGGGCTGGCCAGAGGAGACTTTGATAGTTTATGATAGTCTTAACTATCTTCCATTCAAATGTGTCAATGTGATCCGGAAGGAATCACATGGCCTTCATTACTTCCATCCTCCGTGATGTGTATCCCCGGTTTTTAAGGTTTTCATAACAAAAAAAATAACTTTCAGTCAGTCTCTCCTCTTTTTGGAGTCGATTTATACCCCCCTCACGGGATACTGGGGGTAAAATTATGAAAATTCATTATAGATGGACCATATTACTGCAATATCTTTACTGAAATGGGTCTCTTGTGCACTAAGGTCAAATATGTCCTGGTCTAGCACACTTGGGGAAATTCACCTCGCTACCTGAGTATTTCTCTGGATACTAATGCCAATACAAGGAAGCTGCAAATGATTCTTCCTACTTCCGAATGATGTAGTACTAGAACTAGGCATTTAAATAACTTGGACACACCCACAACCTCCCTGAGGTTACTCTCTATGATAAAAATTTAATTCAATATTCAAAAAGTAGTAGTTAGATGCAATAAATTTAACCATGAACAAATGTCTTCATGGAGACAATCCAAAAATCTCATGGATTTAGATACCTAATCACCCATGAAGATAGGTGTGAATCATTGGATCTCTATAAATTGGGATGAATAATTTATGACAGATAACGTACCATTCTCCATGTTTATAATCGTTTTGTATATATCATCCCACAATGCCTTCAGATAGAATTTATCATTGAAGGACACGTGAAGATCCCTCTAATCCATCTCTCAACAATGACCCAAGTTAGTAATGACATCCTTGAATCTCTTGGTGGAATCATGGATCATATAAGTACCTATCTTTACCATCATCTCGGGACATGTCTCTAGATTCTCAAAGATAAATATCATGGCCTTTAGACATTACTATAAACCCTTTGGTCCACTACCCCCAAAAACATGGGCAGATGATACTAATGGAACTCACACATTAACTCCTCCATTGTTGATGTAGGTCATGCTACTCCCTAAATGTTCTTCATGAAACACAGACATGCCTCACAAAACTATTCCTCAACACCCGTGTCTAGTATAACTACTGAATCTTCAGCTGACACTAAAGTTGTATGCACTAGTACCCCATAGACCACCACCTCTAAAGTGTGGTCATCGCCACCCTCCTGCCGTATGACTAGAGGTCATCATGATGTCATGACTCTATAATTCCAAACAATGGAATCCAAAAATGATATTCTCAATGTCCATATACCAAAGAGAAGATACTAGAGTAGGATAGGTATAATTCTTTTTATATAAGAACTGCATCCTTATGCCTATTCCTTGAGTTAGGTTTGGGTGAAGTACAGATCATACAAAATCAAGTGATACTATCTACTTCCCTCTTCTATAGTTGGGTTTGGTTCATGTTCCCTATTATAATCCTTATCTGTTTTTATTTTATTTTCATAACAAATTCCATTATATCAAAACTCATTTTAAATAATTGAACCAAATGATTTTGAACATTTTTGTCTATAAGGACCCACACTCCTACTGACCCCAAATATGGTGTCCAAAAAATCCACACCAAAACAATTTGCAGTCCATGTGACTCAAGGTACATGAATCAACGTTGAACTATTGTATACTTAGGTTGGATTCATCATCCTAATTAGAAAATAACTAGTTTGGTTTTTGCAGGGACACTATGTACCAACAAGGTATTCCAATTCCCTAAAATGAATATATATCACACAAAAGGTATAACTTTCATTGAACATATCACAACATCTTTCAAACATGAATTATATCTTATATGTCATGGAATAATTCATGCTATGTGATTTCAATAATGTTCCTAAAATGATGCATGAGATGGAATTATCTTCTCTCGTCAGGTTTCAAAAAAATATAACCCACAATCATATCAATCATAATGTCAAAATTTAAGTTCATAATCCAATGGTGGAATCAAATTGAAATTAATAATAAAAATACAAAAAACATCAATTTTATTTTAGGAAATATGTATTTTTTATATATGTGGGATAGCTATACCTTGGAACAACTCATTACCAATCCCAATTCCATCCTATCAATTTCAACTATCTCAAAATAGTCAATAAAACATGAAAATAATTCCTATGACACCAATTTCTAACATAGCAGACCTGGATGCAACTAAATAGTGCCTTGAGCATAGTTGGTAATAATGATTCAATCACATCTTCCCAAATTTTGAGGCTACCGACTAGAAGTGAGGGCCTTGAGTGTGTCTATTATGAAACTATTCCCTCTTACCATAGTGTAAAAAATTAGAATATTTATAATCATAAATAGTGAAAGTAGTATAATTATTAGACATATGATAAATAAATAGGAATGGAATATATAAACAGTACTCAGAGGAATATCATGTAAACAATGAAGATGATACATGTTATGTTTCTATTAAACAACCAAAATTGGTATACATATAATAAGTAAAATAGATGTAACAAAATAAAAAAAAGAAAAAAATATATAGATAGCACCAAGAGCCTCATATCAGTCCCATGATCCTATTATTATAACCAGAAATCAAGAACCAATATTATGGAACTTGACCTTATCAACACCTGCAAACATAGAGTATTTTTGGGTACTGGTCAGCAGCCTAGACTAGGTGTGAGATATAATCCTAGTAGGTAACCACCTAAGGACAAAGTGACATCCAGTCTATTGATATGTAATAATAATAGTGTGTAGGAATAAATAGAATATGAAAATAAAGTAATAAAATTAAAAACCCCTTGTAGGACTGAGTTCCTATAGAAATCGATCCTCTACTACCTACTTTAGCTTTAGCTTGAATGTCCCTGAATAAATAGTTAGTCCTGTCTCATTTTATAATCAAGTGATTTAATTATTAAATCTCATTTATTATATATTATTCATGAAATGAAACATGTCCCAGAATACCCTATGATGGTAAGTGATCAAGAGATCCCGAACTATGCCATCTATAAGGTAAAATGCATTGTCCAAATCTGATATTGTGTTTTGTATTTGAATGTACATCATATAATTCATTTCATTCATTATTTAGTTAAGAACCATATTACGCACCTAGAATTCTTAATTTATAATCTAGGTATTACTCTAGGTATATCATGAATGTAAACCTTATCAATCCATCCTAGGGATTCCTCAAGGGAATCCTAATATCCCTCTGGGTAAGGTATATCATCACTTCCAATGAAGTCCATCATTGTTGGTACACTAAGTGAGACCAAGTTTCACCCACAATGTATTTGATCAAATGACATATGAGTGAATCCTATAAAAACAAAAGGGGACCATGAAACACTTGATTTTATAAAAGTAATACCCTAGGAGTCCATCCATTGAAATCTGCATAAGGATTCCAGGTTTCACATAGATGTAGGAAATGTAGTATCCAAACAAGTCTTGATATGGAATTTGTATATGAACCCATGTGTCTCCCAAGGAATATAAAGATTCAATCAAAATAATTTCATTCATTCGCTTTAATCACTACATGCATCTCAATTTAAACTCATCTCAGATGTTTGCTCATGGAATTAGATAATCATATAAGGCTTAGCCTCTTAATTAACTCACATAGTAATTTCATTAAAAAGGTAATTACATGATTAATCATGAAAATTCATGGATAAATCTGAGGGTCATGTTCAATCCATCCATTTCCCTTAAACAACTAAATTAAAATTCAGAAAGCAATTCCATTCAATTATAATCTACAATTCAATGTTTGACATCCCATGGAAAGGGGTAATAGACACACCTCAAAGGTATCAAAAATAAAAATCCAACCTTCTTGGTCATATTAATTAAATAACACACCCAGTGTGTGGTTCTAAATCATCTTTTTTAACCTATAGTCGTTTATCAATGGGTTCTGTTAATTGTATAGGTCATACCTTTCCATTCGGATCAAGGATTAAATTCCATTTTAAAGGAAACAATCAAATTACTAGGTGTTCAACACAACAAAATTAATATAAAAACTTCTACATTGAATGATAATAAAGATCAAACCTACTGTAGATTCATAGTGGGGTGATCGTCTAAAATCAACTCCTGACTTGACTCATATTGGGAGAAATTCAATTGTGTGATGAAAACCATAAAAATAGGGTATATTATCATGGACCTAAATAGTACTTCAGGTACCAAACCAAATGAGGAACAGAAAAATGGAATGGTTATATTACCGAGATGAATCTAATGCTTCCAACATATCTATTTTACGATCTCGGATAGAGGAGATATCTTCCAACCAAGATTAGGTTTCATGGAGGAGATCTCAGGGGGTGTTTATTATGCGGAGGAAGAATAAAAAATTCGTTCCAAATTATAGATTAATTAATAGAGGATTCATCATTTCAGAAATGTTTTTGGGATGAATGGTTTGGTCACACGGTTGGACAAACTGTGCTCCAAATGTGAACCCTTTTCTATAGGAAGGGGAAAATCACATAATAAATTGAACTTTTTTACTAACCATGAAAAAATGTGAAAAATTAATCTATCAAAATTCATTATTTTTTCAGCCGACCATGTGTCCCAAATTAAATAGTTTAATAAACCTTGAGGCTTATAGCTTTCCACTATCCAGCCTCGCATGGTTAAAATTAACCATGTTCCCTGCCACACACGGTTTCTACTAAGCATTTAACTAGCCTATTTCACCCCAAATGTTGGGTTCTGGCCTCTAAGACAACCCCATAAACCAATTATACCTCAAAAAACTCAAAGGAAATAAAAATTAGTCCACAAGTAAGTATTAAAACAAAAACTTAATGGAAATAAAAAAATTTCATACCACAAAAGGAATCAGGTTCTTATAACAATGATGATATATATCATATATATCTTGATTTCATAGGTGTTTTTAGTTTGAGTAGGGAGGAAACTTTTTCTCATGAAACCCCCTATGATGAGGATTATGGATATTGTTCTATGAAAGAAAGCTATAACTATGTATCATTAAGTACTTCATGATCCAATAGATATTTTTCAAGGTTTATTATCAAATAGCCTTCCTACCATAGTTGGATTGAGTGCATGAAATATTCCATTTGTATTAGTTTATAAGATATTTTCATGACCACATGCATTATACAAACTCGGGTGAGCTGGACATCAAGGATGAATCTCTTTTGTGAAGGATCTGGTGGAAATAAAGGATCAGTGGGAGGGGATCAGGTGTGGAATAAGCATTTCTTTAGTTCATGTTCATTAATACAATGGAGTGTGCCTAAGATCTATTGGGATCATGAGAGATAGATGTAGGTTTAATACCCAACCTTTTTTCATAGCTTGTTATTTTAAGAATGAAAAGCCTCAAAGGGGGGTAGAATGTAACAACTTCAGTTTTGTGGGTTTAGTCCTTTGAATATATATATATATATATATATATGTATATTTTTTTATTTAAATAGATCCATCACTATGATTGGTTTTCATAGCACCCAAAAATTAATATATTGAAAATATTAATATATATTAAATCATATAAACACATCTTTTAAAAATAAATTATTTTCATGTTAATTGGGAACTCAAATGTAAAATATTTAAAAACAGTTGTTTTTGAAACATGGATTTTACCCTAAAAACAATATAATTTTTTGGTGTTGGATAATCCATTGGGGGAAGTCATTGGTGGATGATAAATATGTTAAATATTAATTTATTTAAATAAATTTAAACGTAAACTCTCATCTATTTAAATGATTTTATTAAAATTATCCAGGGTTAACCACATAACCCTAGGAGATTTGAGGTTCCAAGAAGGATTGCTTTTTATGAATCAAAACAGATCATGGAGAAGTGATAATTCCTAAATAATTTGATCTACGCCAACACTATTCTTGTATCTCACTAAAATCAATAAAATTTAACCATTATTCCTTTTTGATCAATCCAAAATGAAGGTTGGGAATGTTATTTTACATATTTTAATTTTGAATTATTTCACAAGGCATGGATTATTTATCATCTATTGTTTCCAGAAATTTTCATTCATTGCATGATCTTGATTATTTAATTTAATATTTTCACCCATGATTTCACCTTTTTATCCACATTATATTAATAGTGAATGGAATATCAATATTAAACCTTGGGATTTATTTTTTTAATTTGTTTTCCCCCACCATTACTTTTTATTATTTATAGTTTTCACATTATTTTTTTCGACATTGTTGACATAGTTCTGAGTATGATTGAAGCCTCAGATTCATGGAATATGCATGAACAATGTATGAGTCAGTTATTTGAAGAAGGATCATGGAGTGATGTTGGATGAGGCTATTGGAACCACAGATCAGAGGCCATATCATGATTATTCATCCACCACAGGAGTGACATGTTAGAGCAGTGTGACAGGGATGTACTGCACAAGGTTTTGGTGTCCATAATCCATCCATCGATGATGGATCATGCATGGTCGTCCCTAGATCGAGGATACTCCATGTGTTTTGAGGCTTGGTTATATAATATGTATGTGTGATACATGTGACATATAATGTTTTTTTATCAAGTAATTCTTGATATACATGACATGCAGAATAATAACACACACTATGTAGTCCTTTGGCTTCAGTGGCTAAGGTTTCAAGAAAAGTAAAATTTCACATGATGTGTGTGTTCTCATACACACCGTGTGACCCAGTGATGGAATCTTAATGTGTACTCTAGGAGTAAGTGGGTGAGGACATGGCCGTGTATCTTGGTATGATATCTATACATAGAAAAAACCATATACTCAGACATGGCTAGAGTACATAAGTATGGGCTACATTACACATGGTCATGCCGAAGTACAAGGGTAGACCTAGGGAAGCCAAGAAATAATGTGTATACCCTATAAATGCTGTGTATTTTTCATTGAAACATACACCATGTGTATATCCCTCTATTGGAATCATGTTTAGTCTTACAAGAATCCTTTTTTGAGTTTTATCCATTGAGGACATAAGGATATACTTAATTTTGGAATCAAAGATACGATACATGGTGATTCTAGTATTGTGCACCTTTATGTGATGGTAAGATGGTGACAATGATCAGGTGTGATCATTAGAGTATTACCGGGGTCAAAACCCCCAACCACACGATGGTGTAGGACCCCCCTGTTTTCTACGTAGGTAGAGTCCACACCCACTCCCATACCATAGAGCGAACAACTCTTTGATCAATGACGTGTCACCCCCTGTCTGTGAGCTCTAGAGGGCATATTGAGTTCGACTAAAGATTCCCCCTTGACTATAGAATGAAATAGTGAGGTTTGGGCCCTCCATATAGATTCATTTATAGTTACACACGGTGTTCGTCATCAAAGATCAACCATTGGAGATGTTGGCTGACTCATCACTCCTAGTTGGAATATGAGTATGGGGATCCCCATAATCTCTATCTTGGGTTTCTTTATGATAATATATATAGGATTTAATTTCCCTATTACTTATAGCTTGATAATAAAATTTTATATTTCTATTGATCCCATAATGGTTTTTTGGGAATCCTTCTTTCGATGAATATACTCATCCTTTCATGGGATTTTCCAACATGTAATATGTCTTAGGAGGATGATATATAGATTTGTGATGATAATAGTTGACTATAAATACTAGATATATAGCTACACTTAGTAGAGTTGAACTTATTTGGTGGTAAACCATGAATATTTTGACCATGCCTATCTCTATTCTCCCTTTTTCCATTTTTTACCAGGTTGGAACATTTTTTCGGGTTGGGTGTTTATATTTTTGATATTGGTCTGGTATTGGAAAAGATATTTTTATCATTTAAAATTGAGTAGTTATTTCAAAGGAATTAATCAATTAAATTTCATTAAGGAAGACTATCATCCCTACTTTTCAAAATTTATTTCCTCCTATTAATACATGAAAATATAAGGGCTAGATGATAACTATCACATTTGACAATAATATTTGAATAGTTTATCACACTTCATTTAAAGTTGATGTTTCTTTTAAATCATGATATAAAAGGTATAAAATTTATTTAAATATAAATATATCATAAAAATTAAGTGTGTTACATTCCAATATAGTTAAAATAATTTCACTATTAAAATTATTTCACTCTAATACAAAAAAAATAGTATACTTCTATCTCATCACATCCTTAGGTTCTCACACAACTTAATCAAATTTAATAAACCTCTAGAGAACATTAACATGGGGATTATTCTGATTCTATATAATTTTATCTATAAAATAAAATAATTTCACTAGATGTTTCTCATAATATATATCATTCTCTAGTTATTAAACCACTATTTTTATTACATGTGATGGATTAGGGTTATACTTCCTAACACATGGTATATGTAACACATTATGAACATGAAATTTGTTTGTTGGTGGTTAAGAGAGATAAGCTACAATACAAATAAAATTAAGAATGTTAATGTGAACTATATATAGGGAATATATTTCCCTTATTTATAAATTCCACATCCTTTTTTCTATGAAAAATTTAAAGGAATAAATTATCGCATATTTCAAACTCCAAATCTCTCTTAAGATATTCAACATGACATTTATATTGACTCTGAGTTACTTGATGTGTTGTTGAATGGAACAATCATCATCTACCATTCTCTCTTATAGATCCAGTTCAAATATGTTTTTGTTCTCCTACTTTATCAAAAAATATTATAACTTTTTAATGCCTACCATATATGGATTAGTAAGAAGTTATCTAAGTTCTCGATTGAATGCTATTGAGGTAAGAAAATTCAACTATAGGAAGTTTTTGATCCGTACTATCATTTAAATCCATAGAGCTAGGTCTCAACATATCATCTAGGGTTTGAACCGTCATATCATAATAAAAATAATTATGAGGATGATATTATAGTGACCCATGAATTTTTAAACACATTATATCATTATTTATAAAAATTATCCATCAATAAAAAACATAGTTTGAAAAGTCATAGTGTCTCTGGAAGACTATGTTCAGAATATATCTAAAGGACACTAAAACAATGAATCCTTATTTTATTCTCCACAATCATAACATAAATTAATTATATAACCAAAAACTACATATCATAACTGGGGGAATACCTAAAATATGAGTAGAGCTAAAAATCCAGTAAGGGAATAAAAATGACAATGAAACATGATGTGTTATTCCATGGGACAAAATGATATCTTAATA
The DNA here is from genome assembly GCA_963277665.1 of Viscum album. Classification (NCBI taxonomy): domain Eukaryota; kingdom Viridiplantae; phylum Streptophyta; class Magnoliopsida; order Santalales; family Viscaceae; genus Viscum; species Viscum album. The sequence continues at coordinate 2,071,036,730 of OY728140.1, forward strand.
GAGAATGTTCATGAGTAATCACATGGTATAATAACATAAATAACGTGTTATGAAAAGACCATAGAAACATATGAAATGTATCATCAATATATAACATGACACAAATATGATTTAAGGATAACTTCCTAGACAATATCACGTAGTTGAAAAAAAATCGCATAATTCATTAGGATTACTCCCTAATACCATATAAATTTTTTCATAGGAATAAATATTTAATCAATTTATTGGAGTGCTATATGGGTATACACATTATAAGATGTTCATGATTTATGTGATCCATAAATAAGAAATGAATCATAAGGTATAAACATAAAAATTACCCATGAAAAGAAATGGGTTGCGTAATCTTCCCTCATGTCTTATTCCAATTAGATTTCATAAAGCTATAATTTAATAAATGAAATTAATATATGTATTACTCCATTATGGAATAGATAATAATAATAGTTTCTATATTATATATATATATATAGAATTTTTAATCATTTAATATCTTTAATGATATTGAGTAATTTATTTAGAGAGAGAATGGTCATAACCCAATGAAAATGGTGTTTTAGATAGATACCATACATTGACGCTGAGTCCCCAAATGGATTAATTATATTTTGGAATAATGAACTAGTTTTAATAATTTAAATTCTTGAAAAATTATTTTTGTTCTTATTATTTCTATGATTTTATTTTTGACCATACCATATTCATTTTCTTAATCTACTAATTCAATTTTGGATGTTTTGATGATATTAAACTCATGTGTTCATAATGAATTTGATAGAATGACTACAGAATATGTGGTCATTAGTTTACTATCTACAAAATAATAATCATGAAATAATAATTTTTTATACAGTAAATTCAATTTTAAATCGAATCATGAAATATGGTATTGATAAAACATTTACGTTACAGTCATTAAGACGGTATGTCATATGTATGAATGAGTAACACTTCTAATTTTCCACAATCATGTTAGAAAGATGGTAAGTAATATATTATACTTTCAAAATGACCATTAAATTACTAATATAATATTATCTATTGAATACACTTATATATACTATCCATGAGAGACAATAATGAAAATTAATCACATCCCTTATTAGAGGTGGTAGTCCACACACACACGAACACCACAATCATTTTGTAATGAATGAGAAGGTAAGAAATTATATGAATTAATAAATTTTAAAATTTTAAAATATGTTATCAATTTCATATATATAAATTAAATTTATCATCACATAAATCCATGAGAGGAAATAATGGAAAACTATTTACCTCAGTTCGTGAGTCTGTAGTCAGTCACACACGTGAATGATGGTTTCATTTCCCATTTGATGAAAGATGATATGGATGTAGATTATGAAATTATCATAGAAAATCTAATCATATGGGATATACTGATATTATTATATCATAATAGTTTCAAAATATTCTAATTATATGGAATACTAAATAAAACTAAATGATTCGATAAACACGATACCTCTCCTTTAGAAAACTTATTTTTGTCTACACCAATATATTTCCCTAGAGGGATTTATAAACAAATAAATGAATTTAGAATTTATTTATAAAGAAATTAAGTGGATTTGGGTTGGTCTTTTAATAAAAAAAATTCTTTTTGTGTTTTAAGGTAATGGGTGTAGAGGGTCCCTTTTATAATTGAGGTTACCAACACACTTGTATTTTTTCAAAATATTCTAACAATACCATGTAAATTTATTAGAAAAAAGGATCCAAATTGTAACATTATGAAAAACTAAATTAGATTAATTTTATTTATTGTAATTATATATAAATTAGAATATTTTTTAGGACATTTTAACTTATATCACATTATTTTACCCTAGGTAAACCAGTTTTAACATTAAGCATAGTCACAAATTTTTCATCTATTTTATATTCATCATGATAAAAAAGAATTTTGAAAATATTAGATAATAATAATTATAATGATTAATAGTAATTAATCTATTCCAAAAACTCTTATTCAAATTATTGACAAAATTTAAATTAAAATTAAACCCACAAAACTCAATGAATTTTTTTTTTAGAAATGATTTGTTAGGAAATAGATAATAGTATATTAAATGTGTATGTAGAAATCATTACTAAATGTATTTAAATTATAAATATATATACAACCTATAAATTTTATTTTATTATTATCTTATTATGGGTTAAATTAATTAATTCAAATGGATAAACATTATAGGATAAAAATAGTTTTCAAAAAACCAGGTTTTGACCATAAAATTAAACACATTCCAAGATCATGCAAATTTATGATTTAAATTAATTTTATTAGATTATTATAAATAAAATTGTTTATAAGTATCATTAATAACATAACCAAAATAGAATTTTATTTTTAAAATAATTTATTTTAGGAAAATAAATTACGGTATTTTGAAAATTATTAGTTTTCACCATTCATTGAAAAAATAAAAAATTTCAAAAAAAATTCCAAACATTTCACTCATTGTAAATTTTGATATGATTATTTTACAAATAATTCTCATTTTATAAAATAAATTTTCTGAAAGTTCCAAAAAAATTATATTATTTTCTAAAAAATGTAACACAAATTATTTTTGAAGGAAACTCATTATTAGAAGTATAAAATTTTTATTAAAAAACTATATAATATTTTATAAGAATTTATAAAGAAATTTATATTTATCGAAAAATATATTTATATATAAAATATTAGTTAATCCTCTTCAAAAACTACACTTTAAGAACTACGTTTCAATGGATCAATTTAAATAATTATTGTTCGGTTAGGAATGGTGTAACATGTTGTAAAAGCTAATGAACAATGTTTTATTTAGAAATGTAAAGGTGCTATGGATATGTAGTGATATAGTTTAAATACATATTCAAAACATAATTTTGATTTCTCTAAAATAGTGAGTTAATCCCCAAATCTAGTATAGATACAATAGAATGCGTACCCCATATAACATATCCAATCCATTAATGCAAGTCAAACAAATATAACCATGAGATTAATCCCCTCTAATTTCATTAAAATGTGTTGAATTCATTAGATTATTTACTATTTCCCAAATTAACACTAGTGAAAAAACAAGAATTAATGTCAGTTTTTTTATGTTGTTTTTTAAACGAAATCTATAAAGGTGATGCAGAAAATATCATTTTTACACCTGTTTTTGGAAAAATGTTTTCGAAAATGATCTTCACTAAGGGTTTCAGCATCTGTTTTAGGAAAGACGACAGCAAAACCCCCTCTGAATAGGTTTTGGTGTCAGTTATTTTAAAAATCGACTCCCAAAACTGAATTATTTTTTTAAAAAATCGACGTTGTTTTTTTTACAAAACCAACGTTGAAAGTTAATTTATTTTTGAAAATTGAAAAAACTACACTTCCAAAATATTAGAAACCCTTGTAATAAAAAATAGTATATAAAAATCAACCAATATTTATCATTGACAAAAAATCTATATCGTATATGATTTTATCTAATTAATGCATAAATTATCTACACATTTGTGTTCTAAAGTAGAATTAAAATACACATACCTAAAATTTATAACATGCTCGTTTTTTGCTATTGTTGAAGAATTAATTTGATTATTAGTATGTTAAAAAACCTATTATATTGAAATATTTAGTTTTCTAAACCCTTATGTAATATTATTCATAAATATTAGAATATACATAACTCAAATCCTTATTAAACATAAAAAATATACAAAAAATACATTGAATATGGGTTAGATTAGTTTGAGAATATGAATTTGAAATTTTAATTCCTATAATAACATTGTATGATAGGAGATAAAAAAATTGAGTAATATGGCAAAAAAATAAAAAATTAATACAAGTATCCATATCAAATTTAGTAGTCTCCCTAGTTGTGATTATCTCACACATGAATCGTAGAATATAATAGCCACATTCAACATGTCTTTTTTACGATGAAAAAATATTTATTAAACATTAAACTAATAAAAAAAATATATAACAAAACATATTAGAATAAAATATAATATAAAAAGTAATTACCTCTACTTCCACATATTTTATTTTATTTGGTGTCTTAATCGACACATATTCCTTGTTAAATTATTTCCTTGAACTGTTTTTTCATATATTTGTACTAATAATATGTGTCTAAAAAATGTGAATTAAACATAATGAACTTATAAAAAACAAGAAAAAAATGTACCTGTCTAAAAAGGTGGAAAATAATTTTCAAACATTACCTAATAAAGAGAAAACCCAATATAAGGTGGATTCACTTGGGCACAATACTCCTAACATCCAATGCCCCCTACAATACAAAAATTTCACAATTATGTAACTACAATGATCATTAATTCATAATTATGTTTCTATTATTACTCATCAATAAATGGAAGAAACCAACACTCAACCTTCATATGCGATATTCTCTCACATATATATGCAACTTTATCTGGATTATTCACATATTTCACTACCAAGGAAATGAATTCTAGATCTATAAAACCGTAATTTATTGTACATTAATTTTGTATATTAAGTGTGTGTAGATAATTAATTTAAAATAAAAATTTAGTTAGTCAATTTAAAACCATATTTTATTAAAGAAATAAAAATTCAAATGTCAATTTACATAAATAGAAAACAACTTCACCAAATTTAGACCGAGCCCTTCGAAATCTACTAGATGCATGATATCTCCTTTGAGTAATATCAATGGATATTCTTTCTGCATATATCATTCATCATCCGAAACTCATAAATAAAATTCAAAGAATAATAATCCTGATAAAATATTTTTATCCCATTAGAAATATCTGAATTATCTAAAGTTGATTATTCATGAACATTTTATTTCATTTTTGAAGCTTCTTTTACTTTCAAGTAATCCTTTATAAGTTAAATGTTAGAAAACATTATAAGAAATTTTGAATCATTTTTATTTAAAATTTAAAAAACACATACCTCATATGAAATATAACAAAGAAAACCAGTTGGCTGAAGAAAAAAATTGCCATAAAAACCCCCAACTCTGGTGATCTCCTCAGTAATAAATGGTAGTATAGAATTAGGATCTATAATATCGAGTATTGATACTCAAACAAGACCCATATTCATAGGTTGTTGATTCAAATAATCCCCCAAAAAATGCATTAGTCCTAGCAAAACAACATGTATAGGAGGATCTCTAGAAAAAACTCCAAACATATGTTTATATCTGAGCGAGGTGGTGGAGGATTAAAGTATGTAGATGGGGAAGGGTAGTTCGGGTGAGCAGACCAGGAAGGTAGAAAAATGAAAAAGTTATATTAGTATTACAATTTATAAAATAGAAAAATTGATGACAGAAAATAATATACCTGGGATAGACGCTCATACGGGGAATGGTAGGCAGATGGGGAAGGGTAATCTATGTGAGCCAGATCGGAAGGATGAAAAATGAAAAAATTATATTAGTGTTTATAATTTATAAAATAGAAAAATTGATGATAGATAAATAATATACCTCGGAAGGCTGCTAATACTACATAGGGTCAGGATATGGGGTTGGGTTTTCTGGGTGAGCAGGATCCAAAGGATAAAAACTAAAAAAGTTATATCTGTGTTTATAATTTATAAAATATAAAAATTGATGACAAATAAATAATATACCTGATAAGGCTTTGAATATTGTGAATGTCCTTCCAAGTGTTCTAAAAAATAATTCTGCACTTTTACTTTAATTTGATCACCCATATATTTCTTCATAATTTTCAACATGACATTTAATGATTCTATTTCTCGGTCTCTTGATTTCATACAATGACCAAAAAAATATGAATACTGACACCTGCTTGATATCCTCTAACATGTATGGGGTGTTTTTCCATTCCAAAAGTAGTGGTTAGGATGTCCATCCTATGCTCGGGGTTAAAATATCTATGTGTCTCTTTCTTTTAATGTTCATCCTAAAATGAAAATTAAAAAGTTATATTGGTGTTTAAAATATATAAAATATTAAAAGTAATGAAAAATAAATAATATTTACTAACAAGATTACTAGTTATGTTCTTATCTTCCCTCTATAAGATATTGTTCATTTTTCCATCTTCTTGCTTGTTTCAATTTTTCATGTTGAGTGGGAGGATATAAATAACCTTGTTGATCCTCCTATGAGCCACTACTAGATCGAGCTCTTAATGCTTCATATTTTTCTTCAACCATTCTCTACTCCAAATACAGATACCCTCTCCGTAATAAAGTATGAGGATATACATTTTTCAACTGAATCTCTTGATGAGATATCCTAAAGGCCTTTTATATAAAAACAAACTACTTTATAATTAGAAAAATATATAATAAATTCTACAATATAAAATAATTACCATTCCTAAAATTTTTCTTCAAGACAAATGTCTAAAGATTTCTTCCATGTATCTTAATCTATAAACTGATACTTGAGGCATGGGTTTTCAAACCTTATCTTTACATAAACATAATTTTTTGTCAGTTTTTTTAAAATATCTCCATCGAACTACTGCTAAAGGGAGATTTCTTTTCTTAATTTCATTGTTTTCCTAAAAATTTAATGTCATTTGAATTGAATAAATTAAATATGTCATTTAAAATATTAAATATTCAAAAAATGATATAAATGAAATCAACTAAGATATTTTACTATCATAGCCTCCCAAAGCTATTGTTTTTCCATCCTATCCACTGAATTTCAATTTGAATATAAAATACTAATCCTACAATGGCTTCGTATTGATATATAACTGATAAAATGATCTTAATTTGGGCTAGTTTAATTATTATTATCATAAAAACTGATGTGTAATCATTTATCACCATGAGAATGTTATAGTTTTGGTAAATGTGTTATACCACATTTACCTACTTGATAACTTGATTTTTTTGTAGTAAAAAAAGATGTCTCCTCTATCGAGGACACATTCGTAGTTGTGCTATTTTTTTGTAAATTAATAGTTTCTTTCATTAAATAAGTATATTATTGAATATTTAATAATATGAAAATATAGATATACCTTGTTAACTGATCCTATCTATCTATATTTGAAATTGCTACTAGAAAATGTAAAGAAAATTTGTGTACCTGGATATCATTAGAAAACTGAATATTTATAAAGAAGAAAGAAAAAAATTAAGTAAAAAAGAGGCTTTCATTTGTATGTTTCAAAATGAGAAACAAAATATAAATATTTACCAGAAAAATTATGAGACTGAGTTAGTGTTTCCCCACATGCCTTTATCATGATCATTATATATTCCATGCACTATGTTTATCTTATACCCATTGTAATAATCTTAAAATATGGTAATAGATGAATAAGGATCATCTAAATCAAAACATCATCAACATCATACTCATCAGCCAAATGGTATCTTTTCCCATGAAAAATGATAGACTACTGATCTTTCGATGGATTAATGAAATAAAATCCTTGTTTTTCTTGTGTCGCCATGATAAATAGTTCCTTATGGTTATTAAATATTTTCAAATAAACCATTTTAATCCCATATTCATCATGTTTGAAACCAATCATACAATAAACACAATTACACTTAAAAATGGTTACTCATAATTTAATATATTCAATTTCCAATATGTATTCATGATCTCCAAAATATGGAGTTGATTCAGATATTGGGTTTTTATCTTTGGATCTCGAAACATGTACTACTTCTACGAAAACCACCACAACATTATTCTGAATGGTACACTTGTCATCGATATTTTCTATGTAAAATGTGTAACCATTAATATCAATACCAGTCCATGTTATCACATTAAGAGATGGTCCCCATGATAACCACTTCAATGTTTCTGAGGCAGATATATCTGCGGTGACTTTCTCTTTAAACCATGAAACAAATGTCTTCTTATGATCAATAATCAACCATTTTTTGTTTTTTATCTTTATATTGATGCTTTTATTCAATATTATGTATGGATATATATAATTGAAGCTAATATGTGTTGTTCAAAATATATAAAATTTCTTGCATCACTTAATCATGTGGAATGATCTTTACCTTTAAACCTCTAACCCCTCAACCTTCATTATCAACTTTAATATGTCGAGATACAAGGAGACCAATATGATCTACCTCATACAAATAACCATTACTAAAATCAATCACCTCTTCCGATACATATTTTTGAAAAAAATTGGCCTTTGGTCGATAAGGATTTTGAACACATGCCTTCAAAATTTTAATATATCTTCCAAAAGGATACATCAATCATAAATAAACAGGACCTCATATTCTTATCTAACACATATAATTAATGATAATATGAATCATTATATAAAAAAATTTAGGTGGAAAATAGATTTCTAGTTTAAAAATAATAATATTTTCATCATTCTCCAATACATCTAAATTTTTTAGATCGAAGGCATATCAACAAATGGATTTGAAAAAATTACATAACATCATAATAGTAATTCTGATAACTATCGGAAATATACCACGAACTATTACTTGTAGAAGTTATTGAATCAATACATGGAAATCATGAGACTTCACATCTAATAATTTAAAATAATTTAATTATGCCAAATTATTCATGTTTGAATAAAAACCACTCCGTACATTAATACCTTTATGAAACTGAAAAAAATTTGTCTTTTCAATCATGATTAATTTGTGAAAAGACAGAGGTAAATATGTTATGTTTCCTTTTACATTTGGAGATAACTACAAACTTATTCTCATTAATATGAAGTCCAATCTAGAATTAAATCAATCTTTTGCATTTATTTTTATATCAAACAATGTTCCAATGAAACTATCACATATGTTTTTCTCAACATGAACATCATAGTTGTTATGTTTTATTTCTTAAAATCTCCAATGGGGTAGTTCAAAAAAACAGACTGCTTCTTCTGGATATTTCATTGAAGAATAAAACTTATTTTAATACCAAATGTCGAATCAATAGTTTCTATCATGTCAAAATATTCTTCAACTGACAGTGGAAGTGGGGGAAGGTTGTATTCTTGTAGACTTTTAAATGATTTTTTCAATCTACGATAAGGATGATCAATTATAAAAAATCATGACTGTCCCATGAACACTATATTTCTTCCAATCAGCAATTGATAATATGAATTATATTCTTCACAAATTTTACAGGCTTTATTTCAATTAACACTATATCTATTTAAGTTTCCATATGTAGGAGAGTAATTTATATTGAACATTATCATAACACATAAAATAAAATATTCTTTCATGTATGTATATAAAACATTAACACCTTTCTCCCATAGAAGATTCAAATAATCCATCAATGGTAAATGAACACATTAATATATTTTCCTGGTTGTGTTGGTCCATAAATCATCATGCTCATCATAACATATTCTGTATTTATACATAGTAATTGGGAAAAGATTTCAAATACTAGAAAAATGGGCCATGAACTATGTTGAATACTAATGATCTGATATGGATTCATTAAAGTAGTAAAAAATCCCATTCTGATATTTCTAACATCAATTCCAAAATCATGAAATTTTACCAATACTTTCCACTATAGTGAATCAACAGGGTGACGTAAGATTCCATCAGAGATTCAATAATATGAATTCCATCATAACCATTTGACATCAATTGGATTTTCAAATAGATGCTTCAAACAAGGAACTATTGGAAGCTACAAAATTTCGTTAGTTGGAGTTTTGATTATGGTGCCTATGAATGAATCACAGTTGAATTATCACAATTGTATGAAAAAAATATTGGATGATATTCCCATAAAGTACAAAATTTATGTTTCATGATGTTAGATGATAGTACTTGAGAATGAATCTGATTTGGCTTTCTCATCTATCTTATAGTGTGATGTCCCACGTGTCGGAAAAATTGATAAATAATAATAATCATTCCTATAAATTACATAATCATTGGGGAAAGACTGTATCTTTTTATACCCCAATCCCATAGGGAATAATATTTTCATTGACTCATAATTGGAATATATAATCCCATTATTATTTAGAAGTAACACTCTTCGAATCTCAAGTAAGCCGGAGAAACTTTTACCACTCCACCCATTTTTTTATTTTAAAATAATTAATCTCAAAACTACTGATAAAACAGTATATTTACCACAAATTGGGAATAATGGTTTCTCAAAATCTCCATAAAATATTTCTATAGTTTATATTTTTTTATGGTTTCAACATGTAAATCAGAAATTAATTCTTCAATATGATCCTCTGCCTCATTATGAATATTTTTATCAACATGAGATGTTGAATTTTCAGTTCTTTCACCATGCCAGATCCAATGTGTATAATTAAGGCTAAAACCATTACAAATGAGATGATCTTTTATTTATATGGAGTTTATCTTTTTCATATTCAAATATTATACACATGGATAGAAAATCATATCAATGTTTTGAAGACGTCCTTTAAAAAATTCCAAGAATTCAGCAACTCCTTCTTCATATACAATAGTGGTTCTTCGTAAATTTATCCAATTAGAACCCATTAAATTCCAGATATCACAATTATATTTGTGAATACATTAAAACATATAAACATTTATATAAATATAAATATATATTTATAGATATATTATAAATAGAAACACATTTAATAAAAACTTTGATAACGATATAAAAAACATCAGATATGAAACACATTTTGAAATAGTAAGATTTTTATTTTCATATTATAGACATGTTTTATATTGATATTATAATATAATTATAATATCAATATTCTAAAATTTATTATTTCATTTTACATAGTTGTTTTATTATTTTGATGATGCATGTGTCGAAATTATTGAAAATTGCATTATTTTAACGGGTGAAAAATTATTTATGATTAGTAATATGAAATAATAATTAGAGTAAATGATCATATTATAATTTAAATAAATCATAATAATCTCAAAATTATTCTATATGAAATTAAATACATATCTAAATTGGTATACATGATAGCATCTTCATTTTTTCGGTACTGTGAGGTTGATAGATTTGAATTTTTTGTAATATTGAGTTTTCTTGATCTTTTATAGATCGTGAAAGGAATAGATTTATAAAAATTTGTTGGCATGAAGGATTAGAAACTATTTTGATAATAATAATTGTGTTTATCACACTTTTTTAGCATCACGATGAACTAAGTTATGTAAAAAAATTCATAAATTCAATATTCCTATAATTACTCACTTGTTTATGCAATGATTTTATTAGAAACTGAAAATTAGTGAAAATGTTCGCTTTTTATTGCGATGAGCATTAAAAATAGTGGACCAAAAATTTGTGAAATGTGTTTAACAGTAAGTATATTATTGTTAAATGAATGGTGAATATGTGTCTGTGTAGTGAGATTATTTTAATTACATGCACATACAGTGACTCTAAGAGGTAGTGTGAGATTCTATCATGCAAAGGAAGAACATATAGTGACATTGTGTCTTGCGTGATAGAATAATGCGCAGAAGGGTTGTTATGAATCAATATGTATATAATTTCATTCATACATAAATGAATAATCATTGGAGATTATATTCATAAGTTTATGCAAGTAAAACTGTGTGAAATCCCTTGTCAAATATGCCTAAAAGCATGATATATAAAATATGCATTCATAACAATTATGGAAATATTGCATGTGAGTGAGCATTTCAAAAAAGACATTATGTGTGATTGGGATTGCATGAGATAATCATGGATAATGAGTGTGTTATTCCAAATGTGTTTTTATGTTGAGAGACTATTAAGTGTTTTCATGAATCATACTACAACAGAGAGATACTATTGCTGGAGGTTTGCATCTTGTGTATTGAAGGAAGAATAACAATGTGAATTTGTCAAATTGAGCGAGTACACTATTAATAATTTTGGAAGAGTTAAAATACACAAAATAACAGTGAATAGATACTATGTGATATAAGTGCATTAAAGGAGCACAATGAAAAAATTAAGATTTTCATTTATACACATGAAATATTTCATAAATATGATTTGAAGTGAAACAAATGAAACTAACATTGCCTAAATAGAATCAACCACATTTGAACCAAATTGATAATTCTTAGACTAAACTAAATTAAACAAAAATGATGTAAATTTATATATGATGATCATTTTTAGGGTCAAATATTAACAATATTCAACAACATTATAATAAAATATAGAATAATAATTGAAGAAAATAAAAAATATAATTAAATGATAACTAATTTATCTTCAAAATGTTAAATAGAACGTAAAAAATTCAATGTTTAACAAGAAAATAGATCAAAATATGAACTTTTCTCTATAGAATTCTTTGGAAGATTGAAGGCTGTAAGATCTATACAAAAAAATGATTGTAAAAACACAAAATAAAGATAAACGACAAACTATAATGATACTGTGATGGAATTTAAACCATAAGTAAGCTTAAGAAGAAAACATAAACCACATATTATTAAAAACAGGGAGATAATCAAGAAATCAGACCATAGACCGTGAAAAGAGAAGAAAATCGACAAGAATGGTGGTTCTAGATCACAAATATTCCTTCCAATTCATCACAAGTCGGGAGGAGTCACATTGGGTAAGCTTTTAAAGATCAAAAACATGAGGGTTTCCCAATCCCACATAATTTTAAAATACTAATGGCATCAATTTAAAAAAAATGATAAAATCGAGTTCTAAAAATATTTATGCCAATAGTTTTTAGGAGAAAGGATGTCAAAAATATATATTTTTTAATTTATGGCGTCGGTTTTCAGAAAAAGAGATTCCATAAATATTTTTTTTAATATATGGAGTTAGTTTTTATAAGAACTGATGCTGAAAGATCTCGAGCACGTGATTAATGGCATCATTTTTTATAAAAACCGATGCAAAAATCATTTTTTTTTTATTTTCAGCGTCGTTTTTTTGAAAAACTGACGTCACATATCGTACCATTCGATGTTTTGGTTTTGATTATACTGAAAACAACAACGCATAAAAAACACTATTAAAATTTTTTGTCATCCGTTTTTCGTAAAACAAATGCCAAAAATTTCTCCCACATAATATTTTCATCAGTTTAGAAAAAACAAATGTTATTACTTTGACGTTTAATTCGGTATTTCCACTATTGTAAAGTAATAACATAATATTTTTTTGGAGTGTCAATGATGAAACACATGGTGGTGTTTTTCCATTTCAATTATGGTATAGGTAATGGTTATAAATATCCCTTACACCCATGTCTATAAGCCTTAACATAGTGACATAAAAGGTATTGATACACATATTCTGAAATTACACTTTTCATACTATCCCACAAAAATAATCTTTTAGATTTCAGAATATCTTCAAACCTCCAGGTTTAATAGAGAATGATGAAATAGGAAAATTTTCTAACTTGTCTTCCAAATATGGTATTGACAAGACACATTCATGCCTTTTAATTTTGTTATACCATTATAATCATGAACAAACTTTAAAATACTCCTCACCTTCTTCTATAGTTACACAAATTTTTGATGGGCAACTTTAATCCACAAAGGTACGGATGGTTGTACGTTCATATGAGAAGTATATGATTTTACCTTTCATCATGTTATCAAGATATATATTCTGATGTTTAATAGGTATTGGATCTATTTCAGTACTAATTATAAGAAAAATAGAATGATATTTAGGAATAAGAGAATAAAATACATTGTTCACCTTTACAAGGTTTTTATTTATGAAATATTCATAATCTCTAATTAGAATCAACTATGTCATTTGTAATATATTAAAACCTTTCTATTTGAATATGTATTTATGATTAGTATATATATTTATATCAGTTTATTTAGTGTATAGACAATGTATCTAAATCATTAATGAAAAAATCACTTCTTCCATCTCCAAATCAGGAGTCGGGGAAAATTTAAGGTCGATTTTAAATTTACGTGATGCATTTTATATCACCATTTAATTATGAATTAGGACACATCCCGGTCTCTATTTGCATTCATCACTATAGAATATAAACCAGTATTCACAATAAGGTAGTGTGAGGATAGGTTTACATGACAACCTTCTTTTTGACTCCTCAAAATGCTCCTCATATTTATCTATCCTATGGAAGATGGATACCTTATAATTCAACTATGTTATTTGATTTGATTTATATGACAAATTTGTCACCAATAATTGATAGTATATATCCAACCCAAGAATACTATGGATCTCGATCACTTTATTTGTTCTGGTACATGTACAACAACGTCTTTCATTAATGTATACCCTAATTTATCCTAATTATATATTATATTACCTAATAATGATGCTCTACATATCCAAAATTCAAACATTCTGAATATTGTATGTAGATTATCATTAACCATGGTCTTCAAAGAAATATTAAACTAATATTTATAATCTTCCTTTCACATTTAATATACATGATTATAGTTAATAAAAACTAAAAAAACATGTGATTGTAATCCATATGGACTCTATTCATTAGTTCCATGAAAGAAGTGGGGGGGGATGGTAAGTAAAAATTGATTAAATATAAATTCACAATGATATAAACTTGTATAGAAATATGTATTAGGTATATATTTATTCCTGGACCTCAAATGATGACATTCAGTATAAAGGTCATGTTTTGAGAATTATTTATCTATGCACAATTGATCAAACAAGTCATCAAAATGGGGTATGAGATAATTTTTCTTGATAGTGATCATATTATGTTCCTAATAATCAATGAAAATAATCATTGATCCATATTTCATCATAAAAAAAAAGAATAGGTACACCCCATGGTGATGCACAAGGGTGAATGAATCCCTCTTCTAGAATCAAATTGATTTTCTTCTTCCATTCCTCCAATTTAGTATGGTAATTTATATATGCAGTATTTGAAATAGGTATAAGACTATGAGTAAATTATATTGAATATTGTATTTGAAAATTCATCTAAAGATTATAAATGTATTAAGTAAATACATTAATATACTACAAAAAAATATACATATATTCATTATTTAGTTTCTTATGAACCATTTTAGGAAAAATATGTCTCATAAAAAAGTAGTGAGACCCATAAGATGTAAGTAAGTTTCAATGGAATTTTATATTCATCCGCACACCAATAAAACCCCCTTGGATCATTGAGAATATGAAATTTGACTTCCCTTCCCCAAAAATTGATACTGTATCAATATAAATAAATATAATCAACGAAAAAAATCAAATAAAAATGAACTAGTTAATTATATTAATGTTTTTAGGAATCACATTACTAAAAAATTCTTTAGGATGGGAGCCATTGATTTGAGATGAGATCTGGTCACCCTTATGAGTTTTTACCTCAAACTCAATTTCTAATCATTGAGGTGGTAATTTGAATCCCTTAGTAAATTTTTCCGATAAAAAAGATTTGGTAGAACCATAATAAAATAAGACATTTGTAATTCTAGAGTGCATTAAAAGTGTACCTTTTACCACTTTTTCCACCCAATCCCCTTTATCTGTGAGTGAGAAGGCATTTTTTATCCTATTCATAGGGGGTTTTTAAGATCTTCAATTATCATCAACTTTTGGATTAGGACAATGAATTTCATATTGAACAATTTTCATTCATTGAAAACAATAAAATTAATTTTATGGATGGTAATTATCTTTTAATGAATTTCCCAACCACTTTATCACTAATAACCTAAACTCTTATAAATAAAATTTCCCTTGTGATTTAATTAAATATCTTAATATGTAATATGGTCATAAAAAACAAATGAAATTATTTGCTTCTATTATATCATATAATATTTAAATGACTATTTACAATCTATACTACTGTTAAATAGTTGTTTTACAATGAACACTTGGTAAGTATAAATACATGGTTTTAACAAATCCAATTTACATTGGAAAGGATGTGATAGCCTCAACCAGTAAGATCATACCCTTTAAAGACCATTTATCAGAACTACCAAGTGAGACAACATAACTAGGAGTTTCCCTTGATCAATCCCAATTTGTGGTTAGTTGATTTAATCATGAGTGAACATATATATGAATGAAGTTTAAGACCATTGAGATTAAAAACCATACCATGTTAGCCGAACCAACACATAAAAACTCATCTCACACACCTTTCTCTTTTTGATTTTAATGGTCTATTAAATATATATTTATCAAGACCCAAGAAATATGAGTACATATATTATTTTTATATATTAATTGATATATTTTAATCATATTATTGTTACATTATAAATGATTCATATTTTGATATAATTAATCCCATGTAGTATTTGGGGGTAAAATTTATATTAAATAGATAAATTAAGTTTTTTTAATCAATTTATCTTTTTCATATAAAATAATTTTATAAAATATTATTATTAATAAATTTTTATTAAATATAAATGATCATATAATTTTTAAAAAATCAATTGTAATATTTATAAAGGTTTAAAACTGTTATTGTAAAAAAACCATGTATTTCTTAATAAATATGATTTTTTAAAAAATAAAAAATTCAAATATTTAGGGATTTATGTAGATAAAATGAATATTATTTTTGGAATCAGAGTTTTGAAGTTATATAATGGTGAATGTTTCATAATTTTACGATATAGTCTAATTTTTGGGTAATAACTAAATACTGAATAAATATAATTTGTGTATTATAAAATAATATCAAACTAGAAGTTATGTAATAAATACTAAAAATGTTATCCCAAAAAAAATATATGTTTTATCTTTAAAAAAATGACATTTTTATATTATTTTATTAATTTTATAAATCCCTTTAGAATCCTCCAAAACTATGAATATATTTTGAGGTTTTAAAATGATTTCTTTAGGAGTATGGATCACTTCCACATAAAAAAGGGTATTATTTAAAAAAATTAGTAATTTTTATTTATAAAACAATGGAGAAATAATCCAATTTTGTATACAACATGGGGAAAATGGTAATGTCTATGGTTTTGGTTGTTTTATTATATAGATTCCAAAACCAATTTTTGAGAAATAAAAAAGAATCCTCAAACATTTTATATTTAAACCCACTCAATTTACCATTACGCTTCACTAAAAATCCATGTATAACATCCAAACTCTTCCTTTCCATCTCCAGAGTCCAACCACTGTGCCCCCATTCTCTGAAGAAACTCATCCTGAGAATTTGGAGTCACATACTCATGTAAGGGATCCTCACTGTCTCTTCTTTATTGAATATTATTTATTATTTTATGCCTTATTTTTATAATTACATTCACTGGGATATGTATATACATTTCTCTATTATTGTATATTATTCCCAAATGATTACATACCCTTTTCCTCTTATCAATAAGTTTTATGGACATTTAAGTGACACTGTTATGCAGCTGAAATTTATCCATGATTTCCCAAGCCAAAATATTTGTATAGTGAATACCTCACCCATTTCTTATCAAGGATGTTCACATTTAAACACTTATACATATTGGAAATGGAAATTATAGTTATTTATTTAATAATCCTTGATCAATGAATAAAATATGATAATGAATGAATCCATGTTGTAAGATATGTGTGGCACACAGAAGCATGTGAATTAAATGAAAATGACAGGTGCACCCAAAATTATATAGAAGCTTGATTCAATGGGTAATGTTTTGTCTCCTTAGAAACCATGTAGGGATAGGGACTACTAATTTTTCCTTTGTTGGACTTTTTTATCATTATTTAATGGTAGTTATATTTGACCAATGTTTATGATGCACTGTTTTATGTTGTTGATGGATTTAATATGTTATGATTGTCATTATATATCATTCCATATTATTCATGTTTTTGATTATCACATCTTTTATTCCCCATTTACTTTCCTTTTTCTAACATGAATTACCTTATTCCTTGTTTATTTCCATAATGATCTTTATAGTTCACATTTTTCTTATGCATGAACCCTGGTTATCCCACGGAGTTTCAAGAGAGAGGATGTTAAGGAATTTTTCAATAAAGATTTTTTGATATTTCAAATTGTTAGGTAATGTACATAATTACAAAATTAACTACATCTATCGATCTTATAGTTTTTTTAATGTGTAATTCTATTTAACAAAGAGTAAAATCTATATAGTTGGTATGCGAGGAAATGTTTAAATATTTTTGGGATTAGGATTAGAATACAACAAAAAAGTATTTAGTTATAAGATTAAGTATAAGGAAAAATGAATAAATTTTCATATGTTTAGATTATATGGTTTATCAAGAAAATGATTCCCTTTCTGGATACTACAATTGGACGTGGTTCTTGCACAAATGTACCTATGGGTTACAACTCTAACAAGCTGTGTCGAGCATTAATATGCATAACCTAGTACATGAAATCATTCCTTTCTGCTCACCATGTTCGACAATCCTAGGGGATATGCATTGGTAAATTAATAATCTCATTATAAAACATTATTATGGAAACAAAAAATGACCCTAGTAGCATATGTTAGTAAATAGATCATTGATAATATAGACAGATTCCTAAAAATTCATAACATAAGGAAATACATGTAAGTTATAAGTTATCCTTTTATTAAAATGAAATTTAAATTTATGTGTTTAATAATTTGAAGTTAATTATCCCAAATTTTCATTTTATTCCATGGCATGGCCAGTAATTGGAGGAATTATGTAAACAATCAATGTGATGGGCGATGTCATAACTGCCCCCAGTGAGACAATAAACTTAATGGGTGCAGGAATCACACATTTGTGATGATACTCTCTCATACGATTTAGGTTAAAAATAGAAATCGAGATTTGGAGGAGTTCCAAAATACCCATAAGAAAGAACAAGCTACAATTTAGATATTTAATTGGCAATGGACTCTAACATTCAATGGAACATCTGATCCCTTAATCACAGAATAACGGATGATCTCCATTGAGAAGATATTATCCATACTTTACTCTTTGGAAGAAGAGAATATTCTACTGAATTTATACCATATTGATAGAGAATATTATCAATGGATGAAATGGATCAAGAATACAAATATTGAGGATGTGATTGCCGATTTTGGGAGGAAGGAGTCCCATATATTTTTTTAATAAATATTTTCCTCACACTCTCTGAATAAAAATATAAAGGTATTTTCTAGGCCTCAAAGAGAAATGTGATGATTCTATCAGGGTGTACAAGGAAAACCTCACAAGACTTACATGATACACCTCTAGACTTTTTGTTATGCTCAAATTCAAGGTTGACTGCTTATTTGGTGGGATAAATCATAGTCAACATAAAGCCCCTGTAGTCATAGAATTTGATAGTTAATAAGAAATTTATCGATGTGACCTCAATGTTAAAATGGAGATTAATAAATCTCAAGGGTATCATGGGGATAATAAGAGGAAATGGGAGTTTAATTCCAGCATTCCTATGGAAGAATCTAAGGGTGCCAAGAAATTTTCGCATCCCACATGTCAAAGGCGTAGAAAGAAGAACCTATGAAATTGATTATGGGTGATGAGTAAATGCCTTATATTGAAAAATAAAGGGAACCTAGATATCAATTTCCAATAGGATAAAATCGCTAATGCGATGGAAGAAGCTAATGATCTATTAAAACATCAACACATTTTTAATTTCCTTATCTTCATGGAACTAGGGATCCTTCTAAATCAGTGCACTAATATAATGTTTTTTGGAGACAGTCACTAACATCCAAGCCTACAAGGATAATATTTTTCCATCGCAACCACCGAGGTGGATCCTGATAATGATGTTGTGACAGTTATTCTATTTATTCATTAATGAATAGAAAAAAATATTTTTTTATTATGGTTATACACATTCCTTTTTATCATGAATGTTTTGTAGAACTATTCAAACACCACAAAAAATCATGGAAGTAGAGTTGTCGTTGAAAATAAAAAATAAGGAAATTATTACAATGTGAGTACATAACTCATCCCCTATCTCAATTTGTGTGGTTAACATCCTATAAAACCTTGTGATACCACCTTTGGTGGAATATGATGAAATTAAATGCTTGGATTGAATTTCCCTATATAGATCCAATATAAATTTCCCCACGAAAGAAATAACTTCCCTTTTAATGAATCGATCCCCAATTATATTCAAGAACAATTATGTGTATAAATATTATTTAGTTTCACGACCTGACCATACCAGTCTTGAACCGCAACTACCTGAGAACCGCCTCCATAGGCCAGGGCCTGGCGACAAGCGCTGAAGCTGTAACAATCTCTGGGGAGGCCTTTTCCTAAGTACCTCTACACACCCACACAACCCACTCAATGCAGAAGTGCAGAGTAAAAGATAACCAAAGAAAAAAACTATAACCCAACCAAATTCATTCATCAACTTCTAAATAAGAAAAAGTAAGGTGCTGAAAAGTACTGACAGATACTAAACAGAAAAAGGGGAAAAATATGCGCCCAACCCGAAAGGTGCCACAACCTGGAAACAGGTAAAAAAAGTAAATAGGTGGTGATTATCACACATGAAAGTCATATTATGTCCTCTGAATGTAGACCAAGCTCATGTGACCTCTACGCTCCTCCGTAGTCTTGATCGACCTATCCATCGTCTGCAAGGGCACACCAAGTGCAGGCAAAGCCTAAGAAGGGATGAGTATAAGGATACTTAGTAGAATTCCCCAAAATCATGAGGGAGAAACAAAGGAGGTACCAAAATGGTGAGAAGTAGACAGAACAAGGAATAGTGAGAGAGTATAGTGAATAGAATGCAGCTCAACCCAACAGAAGAAAGGTAGTAGATTCGTCCAACCATGAGGAACTAGACATGAAAAGAACATGGAATACCCTGCGCGTCTTCGCCCCTCCTAGAAGGAGAGTAACTAAACCCTAGGTGTGGGAACAAATGTAGGGTATATATATATATATATGTTCTCAAAAAGAAACCCAAATGAGTGTGTAAGGGGATCTCCATCTCTAAGCTCAGCCCATGATAAGTCACCAACATTTCCAAGGGTAGTCGTCACTGATGCCCAACAGTCCCGCACGTCAAAGCTGCCTTATCACTAAACCGTATCACCAAAAGTCCTGCTCTGGTAATCATAGAGAAAAGCCACTGAATAGAGTTTTCGAAGGGGGATGAGTCTGAATGAAGTTGTCTGTAACCCACTGCCCCGCCAAACTGGAGGGTAAACCCCAAAAGGTCATCGGGTAACCCACTGCCCAGCCCTACTGGAGGGAAAACCCTTAAGGTTGTCAGGTAAGCCACTTCCTAGCCCTGCTGAAGGGTAAACCCTAATGGACGTCGTAGAATCCACTACCAAGCCCTGATGGAGGGTAAACCCTAAAGGTCCTCTCGTAACAAACTGCCCAGCACAGATGGAGTGTAAACCCTAAATGTCCCCGGGTATCCCACTGCCCAGCCCTGCTCGTGGGTAAACCCTAAAGTCAATGGGTAACCCACTGCCCAACCTCTCTGGAGGGTATACCTTGATACACCAGTGTTTAACCCACTGCCTAGCCCCGCTGGAGGGTAAACCAGGAACTGGCCCGATAACTCTGTGCTCCCCCTACCATCACATGGTGTCAATAACATCGCTACCATTAGTTGGTTCAGAGTGCGTCAAATGAACCTACAACAAAAACCCTTTCATTTTTCCACATTTAATAAGATTTTGAACGAGTATTTTCATTCCCAAGGATATTATACAGTTGTAATCCTCGCAAAAAAAACAGGCGAGATAGACTACTTACTCTCTGGAAGCGGACTCCCAACGAAAAATAAAATCAACACCTCTTTATGCCCATATAGAATCCCTTGGGGCCCACACCCCGATCCCGAAAGATGTAGGGAGAACTAAACCAACATGATGCTCTCGAAAAAACAAGCCAAAACAACTACTAATTCTCCCTAAATGGATGCCTGGTTAAAAAGTCACAAAACGCTGCTCGCAGCTTAAAAGACGGCCTGTGGGGCCCATGCCTCAAGTACAACTTCAATGCCAGAAACCGCCTTAGACCACTTCTTCTCGATGCCAAGGTCACAACATTGCTCACTGCGCCTTAAACAGACTTCAGATGTGTTTGTGCCATCCGAATGAAGAATCTCGGCGAAGTACTTAACGAGCGTGCCGTGCCACCGAACCCCCGTCTTGGGAATTAAAAATCTTTGAGACCATCTCAAAATCTCCAATACGATCTGAGGATCTCTTTGATGTAGACGAAACACATAACTGACACCTGTAGTAAAAGATACAGGTGTCTGAAAATAGGGGGCTACCCCCCCTTAGGGCCGGACTGACCAGGTCCGGCCGGTCCCCCTAGACTGGGCTGGCCCGCAGCGCCGCCCCACGGCCTGGCCGCTGACCCCACGTCCACACTGTGCCGATAAGCCCTCGTGGCCAGTCATTGTCTCATGTAGAGACCCACTGAAGGCGGGTATTGGTCTCCCCACGGGGTCGTGAGTTGTGACCCCCGTCGTGCGCCATGACCCCGGTCACGCGCCACACCGATGACCTTGCCAGCCGCTGCCGCCTGGGACTGCCGCCACACCACCTTGGTCCGCCAAACCACCTCGATCCACTGCACCTCCTCCTGGGGAGCTTCCGGGCCCCAACCTGGAACATCCCACACCACCGCCGTCGCCCGCCCGACCTCCCTGTAACCGTCAGAAACCAAGGGAAATCGCCGGAATACTTCCCAGGGCCACCCCAAACCCCTCGGGACATAGAAATTCAATATGAAAAGTGCGTTGGGGAGCTAGAATCAAATAATACTAGAATATGGAATTATATATACAATTAAATGACGTTTCCATGCTAAAATTTGGATTCATGAAGATTCCAAAATAAAAAAAAAGAAAACGCACGATCCTACCTCAATGGGTGTAGCCCGAGGCTTTACCAATGATCCATCAGAGCCGCCACCCGGCTTGGGGATTGAAAGAGAATCTTGAAGTAAGTTCTCCTTTGTTGGGAAGAACATTCACCAATGAGAAAACAAGGGGGATAAAATATTTGGGGTGGTTTGTATAAATAGAAAACTTTATTAAAATTTAATTATGTTGTAAAACACCCACCAGTAGGACCGTATCCGGACTCTCGATGGGGTCAAGGTTGAGATGACTATAGGGTAAAAACAATGTTCGGAGTGAAACTACGGCCATGGATGTTTAATCTGAGCCTCCGTTCAGAAGTTTTAAAGTTCACACCCTGGGCCGCCAAATTAAGAAAACACCCATGGTGGCATTTTCCACAGAAGTGTTGCGCCCGTGAATGTTACACCCATCATAGAGTAAACGACACGTTCTAGACTCAACGATGCCCTCAGATTTCCCATACGAGAAATCGTTTAGGATTTATTCTGCTTATTTGGAATGTCTAGTGTGAACTCACATAAAATTTAATTCGGGTCGCACCGGGGCGCGGAATCAAACGCCGTATGAACGCCCTACTCTAGAATAACATCATGAAAATTTCGAAGTCTTACAGGCTCAAAACTAGGGTTCTTACATCATCCCATCCTTCATGTTATTCATCCATGAAAAATAAAACTACAAAAACAACTCGGGATACTGAGCCTACATCTGTCACTCCCATTCCCAGGTGCTCTCCTACTGCCTCCCATGCTACAACCGCACACAAACCAAAGGAATGGTCCATCCACAAAGTGTCTGCTCCTGCCGGTCCTCAATCACCACTGGGTTTTACAAAAAGGTGGCTCCATGATCAATGTCCAGCTCTCCCCAGTTGATAATGTGCGTGGGGTCGTGAACATATTTCCTCAGTTGCGACAAGTGGAAGACATGATGCACCCTCTTGAGCTGCGGGGGTAGAGAAAGACGGTAGGCAGCCTCACTGACCCTAGACATGACCTCAAAGGGCCCAATGGACCTCGGGGATAGCTTGCCACCCCCTCCAAACCACTATTTTCTACACCACAGAGAGACTTTAAAAAAGACTTGGTCCCCCTACTCAAACTCCAAAGGCCTGCGATGATGATCTGCGTAGAACTTCTGTCCGCTCTGAGCCGTCCTCATCTGCTCACGAATGACCTGTACCTTCACCGTAATCGCTTGAACCAACTCTAGGCCCATTTGGGAGGTCTCCCGAAACTCCTTCCAACACAACGATGACCAGCATGGTCTCCCGTAGAGGGCCTCAAAAGGTGCCATGCCGATAGTAGAGTGGTAATTGTTGTTGTACGCAGACTCCACAATGGGATTGCGAGCCTCCCAGCTCAGCCCAAATTCTAACATGCATTCCCTGATCATATCCTCCTACACCTGGATAGCGCGCTCAGTTTTATCGTCAGTATGGGGGTGAAAATCTGTAGTCATCTGCAGCTGAGTCCCGGATACATCCTGCAGGCCTCGCCACAAACACGACATAAATCGTGCATCGTGGTCGGAGATGATCATCGAGGTCAGTCCATGAATGAGGATGATCTTCTGAACATAAAACTACCCTAGACTCTCCACTGAGCTCTTCTCCATGATGGTAAGGAAATTTTCCAACTTCGTGAAACTGTCCACTATCACCTAAATGGATTCATGGCCCTTTGTTGTGCGTGGAATTCCTATGATGAAGTCCATAGATATTCCATCCACCCTCCACTCTAGGATATCAATGGTGTGCAACAACCCAGTCATAAAAAGATGCTCTGCCTTCACCTGCTGATAGGTAAGACACCAAGAAACAAACTAATCTACACTCTACCTCACGCCAGACCACCAAAACTACCACTGAAGGTCTCTGTACATCTAACCCACACTGGGATGTACAACCAAGGGAGAATTTTGGAACTCTCACATCACCTCCTCCCACATCTCCACTGGCACTACAGATCACCCCTTGAACATGATCTCATGATTCCCTCCTTCATAATACCCATCGGATGTGTTGCCCGTGGATATATGATCGCACGGTACCTCACTGTCAGCATCCCCCAGCTGTGACTCTCTCAGATGCCCAAGGAGCAAAGTATTCAACACCATCGACCGTAGAAAAGCCATACCCTCCTGCTCCACCAAGGCCAGCCCCAGCGAAACTAACTACTCTGATGCTTCCCGCATAAGATGAGCCAGGGACATCCTGCTAAGGGAATCTGATACTATGACGCCCTTCCCTAGAGTGTAGACTATCTCAAAATCAAAGTCCTGTTGAAACGCCAGCCAACGCCTTTGCCTCATATTCAAATCACTCTGAGTGAAGATGTAATTGGGGCTCTGGTGGTCTGAGTAGTCCACAAAACGCTCACCCAGAAAGTAGTGCCTCCATAACCTCAAGGAAAAGACCAATACTACCAACTCCAAATCGTGAGTTGAATAATTTTTCTCATGGGGTATCAACTGCCTCAACCCATAGACAATCAATGCTCGCTGGTGCATTGGAACGCACCCAAGGCCAACTCCTCAAGCGTCGCAGTACACCACGAACTCAACCCCCTCCTCTGGCAGCCTCAGAACTGGAGCACTAGTCAGCCTCTGCCTAAACTCCTCGAAGGCCTTATGGCACTAATCAGTCCAGCTGAACAGTCGTACCTTCTGCGTCAATGTGTTCAAAGAGGTGGAAATCCTAGAGAAATCATCCACAAACCTCCTGTAGCACCCTTCCAAACCAAGGAAGATCCGCACCTCTTACATGTTATTGGGTGGAAACATAGAAAGCACTGCCTCTATCATTGCGGGATCTATGACCAGTCCCTGCTTCAAAATGACATTCTCCAGAAAGTGAACCTCATGAATCCAGAACTGACACTTCGAGAGTTTCCTATACAGCTGGTGCTCCTAGAGTAAGTTTAGGACCATCCTTAATTGTTGTGAGTTCTCCTCCTATGTCGCAGAGTAGATGAGTATGTCCTCAATAAAGACAACAACAAACTGATACAAGTACGGATGGAAGATATAGTTCATCAAATACATGAAAACGGTGGGGGAATTCATCATGGAAAAGGGCGTCACAAGAAACTCGTAATTCCCATATCGACAATGGAAATCCACCTTCGGGTCATCAACCTCACAAACCCACAACTGGTGGTAGCCGGATTGATGATCAATATTGGAGAATAACTTCTCACCTCTCTACTAGTCGAAGAGGTCATTGATCCTTGACAAAGGGTACTTTTTCTTTAATGTAGTCTTGTTCAGGCGATGATAATCCACACATAGCCACAGAATCCCATATGCCTTTTTCACAAACAAAACTAGAGCTGCCAAGGGGGACACACTGGGCCTGATGAATCCCTTCTCACAAAGGCCGTCCAGATGAATTCGTTGGTCCCGAATATCTGTGGGTTCCATCCAATAAGCTGTTCATGATATCAGGGTAGTCCCCATCTGCATGTCAATGCATAACTCCATCTCTCGCCTTAGAGTTATTCCTGTCACATCCTTGGGGAAGACGTCCATATAGTCCTCTACAACATTAGGGATCCTGGTGCCAATAGCATCTACTACTCTGAGAGCCATTCTCACCAACTGGTGAGAAAAAGGTCATGTTGTCCTACTCAGACTACCCGTCTTCTCTGCCACGAGGTCACATTCACCTAGAATGGTGATCCTCATCCTGTCCGTGTGCACACCTCTAACTCATCTATTACGATAGTCAATCTGGGAATGAACCATAGAAATCCAATACATGCTCATGATGATGTCGTAAGGTTCCCTCGTGATGACGAGTAGGTCCCACATGAATCTCTCTCCTCCGAACGACATTTCAAACTGTGTGCAGACAAAGGTCACCAATGAGGCACCTCCCGTAAGAACATTGAGGCTATGTGTAGGTGACTTCGCCTCTACTAGAGGCTCCAACTCCTTTACCAAAAGCAGAAATATAAAAGAGTGGCTGGAACCCGTGTCTAGTAGTACCGAAGCAAGCGTATTGTAAACACTAAAGCGTACCTCGAACCATCTCGTGTGCTAGGGGATCACGAACACTGATAGCCTGAAGCTA
Organism: Viscum album; assembly: GCA_963277665.1. Lineage (NCBI taxonomy): Eukaryota > Viridiplantae > Streptophyta > Magnoliopsida > Santalales > Viscaceae > Viscum > Viscum album. Next base: position 2,071,063,635 of record OY728140.1, read on the forward strand.
CCCACGACCCCTACCTCCATATCCCTAAGACTGGTATGGGCCTCCCGGTGGTGGTGGTGGAAGGATCTCGACATGCAGTCCTAGACCTCCAGGTCTTGCCGCTCTGCCTACGCCACCTCCCTGAGGACCACCCTGTCCTCGCCTAGGGGATCCCTGGTCACGGTACTACCTCTGCCGCTGCGGTTCACCCAATGCCTTCCACGACTATTTGGTATGAATGGTCGGGAAGTCCCATGATAGGTGAACCCGTCTGTCCATGTCATAGCACCAGCTCTCTCCTGACAGCCCCGGTGCTCCACGGCACCACTACGGTGTACGACACTACCATAGACTCTGCTCACGGAAGGGCCTCCTCGATTGAGGCTCTCCTCTCTACCGCCTGCCAGTCACCGAAGGCTCTCCTTTGAAGCGACCACTGCTTGGCCCTGTCAGCTGGCCTCCCTCATCCAAGAATCTCTCCATCACGATCACCCGCTATAGAACCCCAACATAAGTACGGATGCACAGGGGTACTACACTAGCATGGATCTCCCTATGGTGACCCTCATTAAACATCCGCACCTAGAAGTAACTGTCACAGATTATATCCTACGAGTAGCTTGTCATATCAGTAAACTGGGACAAGTAACTTTCCATAGTCATTCCCCCTGATTTAGTTCTAGAAGCTCCTGAATATGAACATAGTGTAAACAAGAGGGGGAGTACTCCTCCCGGAAGAGCTTATGGAAACTATCCCATGTGACAGACCACTCGTCGTGGGTCCGCATATCCAACCCCCACAAACGCCTGGATGTCCTTAGGAAAATTCTGGCAGAAAGGGATACCATCTAGTCCGCTAGTGTTTGTCCCAACATGAAAATTCAGTCCACAAACTCTAGCCAGTCTTCTACTGCCTAGGGATCCGGGTCCCCGCGGAGCTTCTACAGCCACTGACGTTGGAAGTCTCAGAGTGCAATCAGCATGCGCTCAACATCAGTCTGTTTTGATGGTAATAACTACTGTTCTCCAAGTGGAGGTCCTACTGCTGAAGCACTGGGTGGAAGGGGATCACGTGAGGGTCCCTGAACTAATGCCCCGTCGCTCTACATGTCGTCGTTAGAAACTGGAGAGGGTAACATGGCCGGCCGCTGTCGTGGGAGAATCCAAAAAATTATCAAGGATTACCATGTTCAGATGAGGATATATATATATATATATATTTGTATTAATAGAGGTGATCTGACTAAAAAAGGACAATCAAAGACTCAATCTTACAAGATGCATGTTCCAAAGTTACCTGCAACAAGTGTCTCAGCATGTCAAGTCGACAAGTGGGTTATAAGGGTCCTAGTGAATGGATACTTCGGCCGCACGTACCATCACTAGACTCCCTGACCTGAGATCCTCTCTCAAGACACCTCGAAAATATTGCCCTAAATCCCAACCAATTATTTTTTAGGGATGTTTGAACAACGCCCCAATAAAAAAACCACCTCCAATTCCACTTTTTCACGACCCTAACCTACCGGTCTTGAGATGAAACAACCCTAGGCCCTCCTCCATAGGTTAGGGGTTGGAGACAAGCACCGAAGGAGTAACAATATTTGGGGAGGCCTTTGCCTATGTTCCTGTACACACCCACACAACCCACTCAATGCAGAAGTGCAGAGTAAAATAAAACCAAGGGAAAAACAACTATAACACAACCACAGTCATGCATAAACATCTAAATAGGAAAACGTAAAGTAATGAAAAGTACTGACAGATATTAAATAGAAAAAGAGGAAAAACATGCACCCAACCAAAAAGGTGCCACAACCTGGAAACAGGTAAACAAAAGTAAACAGCTGTTGAGTCTCACACCTGAAAGTCCTACTACGTCCACTGAATGGAATAAATGCTTCTGTGTCCTCTACACTCTTCCGCAGTCTCGATCAACCTGTCTGTCGTCTGGAAGGGCACACCAAGTGCGAGGAAAGCCCAAGAAGGGGTTAGTATAAGGATACTCAGTATGATGCCCCGAAATCTCATGGGAGAAAAAAAAAGAGGTACTAAAACTACGAGCAGTAGACAGAACAAAGAACAATGTAAGAGTACAATAATTAGAATGTAGCTCAACCTAATAGTAGAAAGAGAGTAGACTCGTCCAACCAAGAGGAACTAGACACAGAAAGCACATGGAATACCCTGCGTGTCTTCACCCCTCCTAGAAGGAGAGTAAATAAACCCTTGTAGTGGAAACTAATGTAGAGTATATATATATATATGATCAACAAGAAACCCAAATGATTGTGTAATGGGATCTCAATCTCTATGCTCATCCCAAGATAAGTCGCCAACAATTCTATGGGTAGCCGTCACTGATTCCCAACAGTGCCACATGTCATAGCTACCTCATCAATAAAACATACCACCAAAAGTCTCACTCCGGTAATCAGAGAGAAAAGCCACTGACTAGCCTCATTGAAAGGGGCTGAGTTTGAAAGAATTCATCGAGTAACCCACTATACAGCCCAACTGGAGGGTAAACACCAAAAGGTCACCAGGTAACCCACTGCCCAGCCTGCTGGAGGGTAAAACCTAAAGGTAGTCAGGTAACCCACTGCCTATCATTGCGGGAGGGTAAAACCTAAAGGTCTTCGAGTAACCCACTTCCCAGCCTAGCAGGAGGGTAAACACTAATGGTCGTCGGGTAACCCACCGCCCAGCCCTACTGTAGGGTAAACCCTAAATGTTATCAGGTAACCCTCTGCCCAACCATGCTAGAGGGTAAACCCTAAATTCAATGGGTAATCCAATACCCAGCCTTGTTGAAGGGTATACCCTGATACGCTAGTGGGCAACCCACTGCCTAGCCCCGCTAGAGGGTAAACCAGGAACTGGACCGATAACTCTGCACTACCCATTCCATCATTGGGTGTCACTAAAATTGCTACCGTGCGTTGCATAGGAGTGCCTCAAAGGAACTTCTGACAAATGACCTTTCATGTTTCCACGTTTTATGAGATCTTGAAAGAGGCTTCACACGCCCAAATAGATTATACCATTGTAATCCTTTTGGAAAAACACATGAGATAGACTACTTACTTACTGAAAATAGACTCCACATAAAAAAGTAAATCAAGACCACTTTTTACCCATACGACATCTCGTGGAGCCCAAACCTTGGTCCCAAAAGTGGTCGGGCAAACTATGTCATCATGATGCCCTCGGAAATACATGCCAAAACGACTACTCATTTTCCCCGAACAGATGTCTGATGAAAAAGTTTCAAAACACTGCTCACAGCTTAAAAGATGACCCATGGGGCCCCCGCCTAAACTCCAGATTCAATGCCTGAAACCACCCTGGACAACCTCATCTCGACGCTAGGGTCACAAATCCACTGACGACACCATAAATAGACTCTGGATGTGTTCGCACCATCTGAAATAAGAATCCCAGTGAGGTACATAATGAGCGTGATGTGCCACCAAGCCCATATATTGGGAATTAAAAATCCCAAAGACCATCTCAAAATATCCATCTCGATCCGAGGATTGGTCTGCCATAGAAAACATGAAAAACCGACACTCGTAGTAAATTAAATAGGTGTCCAAAGACCGGGGATATCCTCCCTTTAGGTCAGACCGGCCCGGTTCGGCCGGTCAACCTGGACTGGGCCGGCCCGTAGTGGAGGCCTGCATCCCTCTGGCATGGCCCATCCACTGACCCCTAATCCACTCTACGTTGACCGGCCCTCGGGGCTGGTCGCTGTCTCGGGAAGACCCATCGAAGGCGGGTCTCGGTCTCCGCATGGGGTCATGGTCCGCGACCCTCGTCACGCCCAGCACGCACGACCTCGCCCGCTGCCGCCGCCTGGGACCACTACTGTGCCACTTGGGTCCGTCGTGCCACCACCCACAGAGCAGTCACGCCACTGGCTGGAACACCCAGTTCCTCCACTGTCGCCCGCCGGACCTCCCTAGAACCACCAGAAACAAAGGGAAATCGCCAAGAAACATCCAGGGGCCACCCAGACGCCTCAGGACACAAAAATTCAATCTGAAAGGTGAGTTGGGGATCACAAATCAAATACTACACAACTATCTCGATTTCTCAACTATTAAATGTTGTTTAGACACTAAAATTTGGATTCAAGAAGATGTGGGAGTACAAACAAGTGCATGATCCTACCTTGCTGGGTGTAGCCCGACGCTTTAGCAATGATCCGCTAGAGCCACCACCCACCTTGGAGAGGGAGGGAGTAGCTTGAAAGAGGTTCTACCTTTTTGGGAAGAACATGATCCAAGGAGAAAATTATGGGGTGATAAGAGAGTGGGGGGTGGTGTGTTTAATTAGAAAAATCAGTTAAAATTTAATTATGTTTTAAAACACCCGCCAGTAGGCCCGTATCCGGACTCTCGACGGGGTCAAGGCTAAGCCTCCTCTTGGGTAAAAACCACATTATAAGCGCAATGAAGGTCTCATAATTTTAATATGAGCCTCCATTCAGAAGTTGTAATGTTCACGCCCGGGGCCGGCAAACTACGGAAAATCCACTGGTGGCGTTTTCCACAGAAGGGCCGCGCTCGCGAAAGATACACCCCTCATAGGGTAAACGAAACATTCCGGACTCAAATGTGTCCTCAGTTTTCCCATATGAGCAACCATTTATGAGTTTCTATGTTTATTTGGTGTGTCTAGTGTGAAAACACTTAAAATTTATTTTCAGCCGCATCGGGGCTCGGAATCACATGCCATCTGAACGCCGTTTTCTGAAATAACATCAAGAAAATTTCAAAGTCTTACAGGCTCAAAATTTTGGTTCTTACAATCAGCACCAACATCTCAAGCATGGATATTATTATCCTACGATAAATTATATCTATCTAAAATTATTTTTTTGAAGGAAGGAATCAACCTTGAATACTTTCTTATTATGATGGAATGCACTGATGTGCTTCTAATGGAACTTCCTAGACCTCTACTTCGCCGAGAGGATAAATTTATAATCGACATTATATAAGGGGAATTCCATTATCCATGAATATATATATAATAGATCATGTGGAACTTGAGGAGATTATTAAACAACTAATGAATAATATGTATAAAGTGTTCATATAACCAACTACATCACCGTGGCTTGAAATAGTCTTCTTCATAAATAAGAAGTATGGTTTAATGTTCTTTTTTATTTATTATTGTGATCTCAACGAATCAAGATAAAGAAAAAATATCCTCTCCCATATATTAAAGAATTTATCAATCATATATGTGGAGAATAATACATATCCAAAGTGTATTTGGAGTCTGGATACTATCATGTTAGGTTCAAGGAAGATATCTCCTAAAAACATTCTTACAAGTTACAAGCACAATGAGATCATAAAAATTCCATTAGGACTAAGTAATTCTCCATAAATATTCATTGAAATAAGGAATAGATTACCTAGAGATTACCTCGTAAAATTTGGTGTACACTTTGATATTCTATCATACTCCAAGAGAAAGGATGAGCCTGAGGAGAATCTGAGAACTATGCTAAGAACCATAGAAACAGTGATGCTCTATTCCAGGTACGTAAAATGTGAGTTCTTGCAGAAGGAATTATCATTATATGGGAAGATAATCTGATGAAATGGGATATCCAAAGACTCTTATATGATAAATGAAATTTAAGGGTTGATGATGCCAACATCTATGATAGATATCCATAGATACCTTGGTTTATATGGTTTCTAGCATCAAAGTGTGATAAATTTTGCACAATAAAAAAATAGGAAACAAAAAAGGGTTTCATGTTTTCATAGAATGATAAATGTTAATAGAGTTTCATGCTTCTAAAAATGAGTCTTGTCACCACACATGTTCTGACACTGTGTAGAAATAGAAAACCTTACACTGTATTTAGATAATCATAGATGAAGGGCCTAGGATGTGTGTTAATTAAGAATGAAAATGACATTTCCTATTCTTTAAAGAAGTTAAAAGTTCATGAATATAATTACCCAACACATGATCTGGAGTTTTTTAGTGATATTTTATTTGAAAATATGGAATCATTATCTCGTTAGGGAGAACTGTGAAATATATACAGATCACAAAAATCCTCAAATATATATTCACTCTAAATGAGATGAATATGAACCTGTGAAGATTGTTAAAGAAACACATTGACTATGATTTCTCAATTCACTACTAGCCCCGAAAAGTGAATAAAGTGGTAGACACTCACATTAAAAAGGATCAAGCAATTCTATCATTTATGACAATTGAGAATGATCTGATCATATAAGATTTGAAAAGGCAGGACAATGAGACCATAAAGTGAGTAAAATCATCAATCCATTCACAAATTATTTCTCAACATTCACTTCAAGAGAGGTTAATGTATGATCTAGGATATGATTTTGGAATTTAAAAGAAAGTGGAAATAATATTAAAAAGAAAATAACAAGAGTTCAATCTTATTGACGAATGTGTTGTAAGGGTTAGGATAAGATTATGTCTACTACCAAATCCTGGGTTGATGAAGGATCTGTTGGATAATGAATAAAGATCCACCTTCTCCATCCATAATGGAATAAAAAACATGTATCAATATCTCAAAGAACACTATTGGTTTGAAAATATGAATTAGGATTTCATAGATCATACATAAAGAAGTATTGTATTACAAAAAGTGAATTCGGAAGTGTTAAAATCTAAGAGGATAAGGCAACCATTACCCATACCCACATGGAAATTGGAAAACAACACCATGGACCTAGTCACCAGACATCCAAAGAAATATAAAAGAAAAAAATTCTATCTATGTTTTTAGGGATCATCATAAAAATACTTCACACTTCATTTTTATTTGAGAAGATTTATCACTAGATCAACTTGTACAGATATACATCAGAGAAGTGGTGAGGCTAACTAGATGATCAATATTGATTTAATCTGATTGAGATCCCAGATTTACCTCCAAGTGATATAAAAGTCTCTAACATGTTCTAAACTATATGATAAATTTTTTACGACCTATCATTCTCAAACTGATGGCCAATATTAGAGGAATTTTCATACACTGGAAGACATTTTGAGAGCATGTTCTCGAGACTTCAAAGGAGGATTTGACCAAAATATTCCTTTGGTTGAGTTCTCAAACAATAGTAATTTCTACTCGAGCATCCAAATGGGACCCTATGAATACCTTTTTGTGAAGAGGATTTGATCACCTACATGTTGGGGTGAATTTGGGGAATGAAAACTCCTAGGTCATAAAAAGGTTGATGAAAAGGTTGAAAAGGTTAGGACCATTCAGAAACACACAAAGTCTGATCAAAGTTTACAGAAGAGCTATGATAATAGTCATTTATGATACCTAGAGATTTATTTTTTATACATGGTATTCCTCCACAAATATAAATGGAATAAAGTGATGATATTTGTAAAGAATGTAAAGCATCGTTTTAGATACATTGGCCGATTTGATAACCTTGATCACATTAGAGTGGTGGACTACCAAATTTAACTACCGACTAACCTATCTCAAGTACATGTTGTATTCAATGTATCACTCTTTAGAAAGTATATACCATTCCCCTCACATATACTCAATCATGAGGTGGTACCATTAGAGATTGGAATTTCTTATGAAGATCACCTGATGAAGATCTTAGATCATAGAGACAAATTTATAGAAAATAAGAAAACGAACCTCGCTAAGGTGTCGTGGAGAAATAAAATTTTTTTTGAAGAAACATGGGAACTAGATGAGTTGAGGAAATATATTTACCCTCATAGGTTTTAGTGTGGTAAATGAAAATTTTTAGGGTGAAATTTCTTAGATGGGGAAGACATTAGTGACCAAAAATATTATAAATAAAATTTACATTATGATTTAATGAAATTTATTGATTTGGAAATTCTTTTATAGAAAACACATTCACTCATTTGGTTTTATTGTATTCCTATTATATTTAAATTACTGTTAACCATCATTAACATTGATAAACTAACTGTTGAACTGTGATCACATGGTTAGTATAGATATTTTGTTTTAACAAAAAATTGACATAGATAAAGAATTGGTGGCCTAAACTAATAAGATCATAACTTATAAATCCAATTTATTAGAGATTCATACAGAGATAGTATCATGGGTATTTTCCCTTGACCAGTCTCAAGTAGATATCCAACAACTTAGGAATGAGAAAAACCAATTATGGGAGAAGTTAAAACTCAAAAATCTGAGCCCAAACCATGTTCCCCAAAAAAACTCATGATAATCAAACCTTTACACACCTTAAAAATAGCTAAATTCTAGGTTTTTTCTAATGAGAAGTGTATTAGTAGCCTAGAAATTTGATCATACAAATTATTTTTTATAGAATAATTGATATAATTTCATCGTAATTGTGTTAATTTATTAATGAATTTTATTTTGATATAATAAAACATAATTAGTAATTTTTTTTAATTTTCAAATTCAATTAAGTAAAATAATAAGATGAGTTAATGTTATTTGAAAATAAATAATATTTTTTAAAAATATGTTTAAAAAATATTTTTCAAAAATATATTTTATTTAATATAAATTATCCTATAATTTTTATACTGTCAAATGTAACTTTTATAAGGGATCTATAAACAACTATTGTCCAGAAACCAAGTATCTAAATTTTAAAAAATTTAACTACATAAGTGAAAATTAAAATATTTATAGAATTATTTAGATAAAATGAATATTAATTTTGTAATTATAACGTTGAACCTATCCAATGGTAAATGTTTCCTAATATATCGAGATAGTCAAATTTTTTGGTAAATGGTAAACACCGTATAAATATACATTTTTTATTATGACATCATTATGACCCAAATATGATTTATTAATTAATATAAAGTGTATAATAAAAAATATATATATGTTTTATATATAAAATAATTTTTATTTTATGTTTTTTTGATTAATTTTTTAAATCCATTATGAATCCTCCAAAACAATAATACATTTTAAGGTTTTAAAATCATTTCTTTAATAGTATGATTCACATACCATTAGGAAGGGTATTATTTATTTATGTTTATTGATTTTCATTATGAAATAATGTAAAACATTCCCATTTTCTAGAAATCATGGGAAAAAACCATAAGAAGACTTGTGTCTTTGGCTATTTTATTATCTAGAGTCCAAAATTTAAGTTTGAGAAATGATAATGAATTTCAACATCCATTCCAATATGAAACCACCCATTAACCCATTCCTCTTAACTAAAAATCCTTGGGGAACATCATTAATACTTCCTACCCTCTATATTTTACCCCATAGGTGCCCCATTCTCCCATGAATCTCCTCCCAAGCATTTGGAGTCACACACTCAAGCAAGGGATCGTCAGCTTCTATTATTTATCAAAGTTTCCTGATTATCTTAAACCTTATATTTACAACTAATTATGTTGGAATTTGAATTTCCATGTCCATATTACATCCAATATTTAAAAAATAATTACATACCCCATTTTTCTATCATAAATCCATTTTATGAATTTTTAAGTGACATCGTTTTGCTTCCGGAATTTCTCCGCGATATTCCACCCCAAAAATTTTATTTAGGGGATACCTTACCATTTTATTATCAAGGATGTTCAAATTTATAAAATTATACCAATTTTAAAAGGGAAATAAATTTATTTTTTCAACACTCCTTGATCATGGAATACAATTTGATGATTAATGAACCCAAGTTGTATGATCTATGTGGCACACTTAAGCATGAGAACGAAATGAAGGTTATGGGTGTGCCTAGAATTATATTGAACTCTAATGCACCAGTAATGTTTAGTCTCATTAGGATTAATGATGGGATATGGAGTGAACATGATTCCTTTATGAGACTTTTTCCATCTTGATTTCTTGGTAATTATCATTGGCCTATGATTTGGATGTTTTATTTTAGGTTCATCCCATATTTCCCATGATATGATTATCAGGCTATATCATGACTTATTATTAATGTTTTTGATTATCACACCTTTTATTCCCCATTGGTATTTATATTTTATTAAATTTCTTATCTTATGCCATTTTTATTCCATTATAGTGATTTATAAATCACCCATTTATTTTGTATGCCCCTAGGTTATCCTATGAAATTATATGTGTGAGCATGTTAATGAAGTATTCAATAAAGATGTGTATTTTATGGTTTTAAATTTTCATGTAATGTACCTAATTCCCGAATAAAAAAACTCATCAATAATATAGTTGGGTTTATGTGTAATCCTATCTAATAAATCATGAATTAAAGTGTAATAAAGGGAAATTTTATTATATCACCCCACATAAAATAATCACTAGATTTATGACCAACAATTCCACATTTTATGCATTTCATAGTTTCATTAAGAAAATTTACTAAGGAGTTTCCCCATATTTTTTATATTTTAGGTGGGTGCAATTTCGTTCCTTTATGGGATTTACTATATGAGTTTCAATGAATTTAATTTTTTCCATTCTTATCACTAAAACAAGAAGAATAATTAGATTTCCAACACCTAATTTCATCATATAGATAAATTTGAATGAAATATTTATAGACAATAAATTCTATAATGGGTATATCCTTTTTAATTCATTATTTTATGTTGATGAGGAATTAATAATTTTTTATAATAGGGTTTCTGATTAAACTAAAAGAGGACCCTGAAGGTCTTTAAATGCATTCCTTATAGGTACCAATGCATTCATCTTCATTATACTTCAGATCTATAAGGCCCCACTTCATAATATTAAGAAGAGTTTGAAAAAAATAATTTTTTGGAAATACCTTCTTAAACACCATCCATTCCATGGAGTTAATTTATTCTTCATGCACTTTATTCTTATTGAGATTACACAATTTACACGCATGACCATACAAATGATAAAAATCCAATAAAAATTATCATTTTTTCGGAATTAGATAATAGAAAATATATATTTCAACACATTATTCCATTTTCTAGAAACTAATTTTTTAGAAGAAGAAATAATTGAGTTGAGAATTCATCAGATAAAATACTCAATGAAATGTTACTCCCTTTTTGGATGATTCATAAGACCGACATGGTTCAAATTATATGTCATATACGAAGAGAGTTGATCGAACAAAATCACAAGATATTTCATCCAAGATCACAATCTACTTAGTTAGTCATGAGAAAATTCATTATATTGGCTATAAAATTCAATGTCCACCTGATTCATCCTTGATTCTACAATTGAATATAACATAAAATCTAAGCGTGAGTATAAATCATAAATAATAAAAGTAAGTTATCATATTATTATGTAAATAATTATTATGATGTCCAAAATTATGACACTTTCATTCAACCCATGACCCAATATTTTATCGCATATACCTATGGAATTTCATAATATGTCATAGAAAATATCTTTTCATTCATCATAATGGTTCGTAAAGATAATGAAAATTAACTAAATCATATCCCCTAGGAGTGAAAAACCATGTTAATGATTAGGTATATTTATCATGTACTAGGTGCAAAATGATTTAACACCTATCTTGTATTTTAAGTGTTATTAACCACAGGCTTATAAATTATAGAGCCTTCATTCACTTGTTTTCATCAAAATAAGAATTTAATTTATTAATTCGACATATAATATATATAATAATAAAACATAAGTGCATTATCCTATACTTATACTTATATCTATTGCATTCACTATAGTTTCATAATCCCAATCAGTATAAATAATTAATCCCTTCCTTGATACCAACTAAGGTGACCCAAGATTTGAATGTGTAATTATTACATCATTTTAGATGAATATCCAATATATGACACATTAATTTATTCCCTAGAATCATATGGGTTTAGATTATTTAAATAATATATACATAACTAGCTTATTTATAAAAAATATTCAATATCTTCCTACCAAATCTTCATATTTAATACCCTTATGTAAATGTCACACATATAACATTGCCTAATCACTTTTAGATATGAAACAAAATAAATGGTGATATAAGATTCTTATTAAGGGTAAAAATGGGGGATATCAATTAAATGGGAGCATAAAATGATCATAAGGTTATGAGAAAATTGTCAATGTCATATGAAAAATATAAAATATTCATACATGTACAGCTAAAGATCATTAATAAAAATAATTTAATATTTAGATGCACGATTAATAATGTCACCACAACATAAAATATAACTATTGTTTCATAATATAGACATGTGAAACCAAAAGAACATGAAATAATAATTTATAAACATAGATATTCATAATCACAACTATGAAAAATATTGAGACCATAATTAAAAAAGTCATACTCACACATCAATATGTGAACATAGATTTTCACAATAATTAATATGGGTAATATATTGAGAATTACTAGAAAAAATAAAAATCATACATCAATATCTGAATATATCAATTTTTAAATATGTCCATTCTTATCATCATCATTTCCACATATATCTATATCACATTACTATATACATTGGAGGTCTATATAATTTTGGACCCACATATGTAAAAATAAAAACCATACCTATGTGTTTCATAAGAACACAAAAAAAAATTCAATTCATTATAAAATAACCTAATGAAATGAAATGAGTTCATAAATATTACAATATAATGTAATTAACTATTGTAAACATATAATAATCCTTAAAAAATCATCATTATTCCCCATGAAGAGAAATAAAGTCAATAGGATCATAAGAACATATCCCTATAAAATCATAATAATACTTAAATATTGTTTACATAAATGAAAATACCATTTAAATATTATTCTAAAATTTATTTTAAAACAAATAAAATATCCATTTATTTCAGCATCACTACTCACTAAAACTTCCTTGAATATTGAGGAAAATATTTACTAATAAAATTACTATGGAATCTTATAAAGAAATATTTAAATGACTGAATATGTCATTATTATAGTGAAACTTGTTTTTCGTACATGATTATTCCATTATTTTAAATATAAAAAACATAAAATATTAATATTCCACGATCCAAGGTTTTTTTCTAAACAGGATTAATAATAGTTAGGAGGTGGGGATGGATTAGTTGTTCCATTTTCATTTATAATAAAGATTATTAACTTAGTTTGAAAACATTGTTTACCAATGAAACTTGTTAAATTTATGATCCACTTAAATATAACTTATAAACCATTCATTTTATATAAAAACATAAATATAAGGTAAAAAATTATATTTAAGAGGTTTAGTACAAATAACTATTCCTAGCCATGTGGTATAGTCCCACAAACATGGATTCTTTCACTATACTCTTTTCGGAATACAATGGCACAATAGTAAAAAATTACAAAATGCCAGTTTTAACTGTCGTTATATAGTTGATTATACCCCCAAAATATAATTTTCATATACAATTCCCCATAGATGGTAATACATCCCAGAATAAAATTCTAGACTTTTCATCAATTGTTATGTATCTATAGTTACATGAATTACTTTCATTCTTCTCTTCTGATTCACTTTATAAAGTCTTGAAATCATCAACATTTAAGATGAATCCAACATTAAATACATACAATATCCAAAAACATTAGTAATTCAATTAGAATTTTGTTAGTATTTCAACATTATCAAGGAAAAATTATCAAGAAAAGTTCATAAATAAAAGTTAGTCAGATCTGCCTCAGTCCGATAACCTCTATCTAATTGGATCTGTCCGACTAGCCTCAGTTTCATTCAAATTAATCACTTCCTTCAAAAATTTATTATAAACTCAATTGGATGCTCAAAATTTCCTTTTCCAGTGGAGATCAGTTTGATTATCTTTTCTCCAATGGATGTCACTTCGATGGGCTCACTACGATGGACTTGCTTTGATGAAACATTGTCCATTGGGACATGATATGATGATCGGATTGAAAATCTTTTACAAGGATCTTCCTTAGATTGAAACTAAAACAAGTATTTTGATAACAAATTCAATACCAATTCCACATTTTTCAATGCTCAAGTGCACATGAACAGTTCAACACTCTTTCAAAGTAAAAATTCTCATTTCCATTATTTTTTAGGAATCCAAAAATTAAGATGCGGGGATACGAATACATTTTCATACTAAATGAAATTTACAATTAATGAATTTCTAATTAATTTAATTCTTTATCTTTTACATCCCAAAATATTCTCAATACGTAATGGATCTTATAAAATATCCTCAAATCTTCTCAAATCTACAAACTACTTCAATCTCAAAAACATTTATTTTGTTTGATTCTTCCATTATATTCCACATTATGATTATTCATTATAATGAAGACATATAAAGAACTAAAGAAAAATAATTATGATAAACTTTGGTAAAAATTCAAAGTATTCTCATTATGACGTTTTAAATCAACTGTAAAACACTTGTTAAGACATTATAAACATTCTACACCATTAAACTCCTCCATTAAGAAAACATTGAAAACAAGCACAAATCTAAAATATCTTCTTGTTTTCCCATTTTCATCAATTCCACATATTGATGATCCTACATATGATGATTTTCATCATATGATAACCTTTTTGGTGTCATAATGCACCTAATGGATCACTCTATGCTTCACTTCGATAAACACTATCAGTAATAGTTTAATGAGTATTCACATTTTATTGGGAAATAATAAATATTTTTTTATTTTTCTCTTAACCCACATGAAATAAAATTCATACTAATAAAAATGATTAGATAAATTGTTGATTTTCATCTAGTTGATTAGTCTCTATTATAATCTATTTCATTAATCTCAATATCTTAAACACACAATTCATTCACTAATAGAACTTTTTATATAATGTCATAAAGATACCAAGAACTATTAAAATAAATTAGTTTCAGAATCCATTTAGATGAATCAGTGGCCTTCCACATCAAATATACCGGTGTCAGAAGTGACTTATTTACTTCCTCAAGTTCAAACTCCAACATTATTTTATTTTCATGCTGATTATTCTCAAACAGTAAGATCAAACTCCATGCTTCAATTATTGTCACACCGATGATTCTAATACTCATGATCTAAATATTATTATATCTGGTGTTTCTCATATGAATAAGATGTATCCAGAATAATTCACATCATCTTCTCATATCTTCCACAAACTCCATATTGTATTATAACATATTCATGATTTATGAAAACTTTATGAACAGAAAACCATCATATGATTGACATTGTAATGTTCTATGAAATTCCATGTCCTACAGTACCATCTATCTTTCCAGATAAGCATCATTTTGATGGTCTGGATCCATTGACTCAAGTTTAGGGTATGTTTTTTATTCATATAACAATGGTGTGTGTTTTAATATCATTGTTTCATTTCTACGGACCATTTTTCCCTTTTGAATGAATTATTTTTCATTGATCTCTTTCATTTCAATAAGCAATACATTCCATTCACACAATACCATCTTAAAGTACACAACACCAACTTTGCGTATGTTACACACTACAGTGAGTTTCTATGAATCATTATATTATTATTATAAATATTTAAATGATATAGTTCTAAATAGTTTTTAAACACAGTGATATGAATATAAATAAATTGTTATAAAATAATTTTTTATAATGGTTTAATATAAATAAAACCTATTTATAATGAAATATAAATTTTTTGGTAAAGGCTTTATTTGTTTAATAACACTATTTCCTCCATTAAAATAATTTTCATATCCTTCCAAGAAAAAAATAAAATTATATCTAGAATATTTATAAATTTAATTTGATAATTTGAAAATCAATTTTGAATTTATAATTTTGAATTCATCATAGGGTGATGTTTAAGGATATTTTTGAGAAACATTATTTTTTGGATGTATAATTAAAAATACTAAATTTAAATTCACAACTCCCTATTAATATAATATATTTATAAGGATGAATTCTATTTTAAATGGTTTTAAAAGTTTAAATAGATTGTATTAATCTTATTTAATCCAATTTAGTTCATTAGAACCAATTTTCACATTGAAATTGGATATATAACAAATAGAATACTTTTCATCATCTTTTACATTAAAAATCATAGAATCGTCCTATCAGGAGGATTAATTTTAAATTAATTTATTCCACATACATGATTAGAATTTAGAAAAATGGATTCCATATTTAGAATACGCATAATTTATAAATACTAATAAGGTAATATTTGTTTTTAACCAAAAATATTATTTAAAGTAATTAAAATTAATTACATGAATTAATGTAAAATTATCCTTAACTAAGGACTAAACCATAATATTAAGACCCAAAATTATGTAGAAAGTTGTCTAAGAGCCATTTTATGGACATATTTTCACCCTATAATACCTAGTATTGAATTTGACTCATCATTGGATCCCCATGACATTGAAAAAACGTGTATAGAATTCTATTGCCAAAAAATTACAAGAGTCTCACTCTTATTCTACTGTGAAGAGGACTCATATCCTCCCACTTCATCACACCTATCATGCTCCATGTCTCACACAACATTTTCCCAATTAATATCCCCACTTCCCTCCCTCTGTAATGACCCAAACCTTTATTAATTGAAAATCATCTTGATTTAATGTCTTATTATATAAAATGTTTATATAATATATACACTTCTTTGGTTTTATGTTTTTGGATTTAAAAATACGGTTATGAATTGTGACCATTTCTAATATATCCATTGAACAATGATTACATGATTAGTATAAATAGAGGGATTTAGCAAATCCAATTCACTTAGACAAAGGAAGATATGACCATATTTAGTAGGATTGCTCTATATGAAGCCCATTTTTAGGAGCTTGGAAAGAAGGTGGAATCATTGATGTTCTCTCATGACCATGACCAAGATGATATTTAATATTTTAAGCTTGAACGGAATCCCATATGTGATAAGTGGTATTTGATAAAGATTACCTCCCAAGCGATGTCTTTAGAGCCACCCCAAGAGACTGTCACCATCACACACCTTACCCATTGGTCTTATGCGGGTGTAGTAAGGGGTTATGTAATAATAACTTACCACTATAATTATGTGCAATATTGTTTTATATAATAAAGAATATATATTAATTTTATTATTGTTACTTTATAAATAATTTTTAAAGAACAAATAGTATATTTAGTTAATATTCAATTAAGAAATATATTTTGAAGAATTAATTTATTTTTTAATTAAATAAAATTTTAATAAAATATTGTTAATAAATTTTTTTTATTAAATATAAAGTATTGTATTATTTTTATGAATTCAATTTTCATTTTTATTAAGGGTTGAATTCCATTTTATGTCAAAACCCATGAATTTTCGATAGATGTCAGTTTATATTTTAAAAGGAAAAAATCACATATTTAGAATTTTATTTAGATAAAATTAATATTATTTTTTAATCACGACAACAAAATTATCCAATGTTGAATTTTTCATTACTTTACGAGACAGTCGAATTTTTAGGTAAAAATTTAATACCATTTATTATATAACATGTTTTATGACATCATAATGATCTAATAGGGATGTAATAAAATAATATAAATGGGTTTTTCGGCCAATATATGTTTTACCATTAAAATAATGTAATTTTAGGTTTGTTTTATTTATTTTACAATGCTTTAGTGGACTCTCCAAGACTTATAAAGCATTTTAACTTTTTAAACTGGTTTCCTTTATAGTGTGAATCGACTTCACATAATCAATCCTAATATTTTAATGATTTCACCCATTTTCTACATAAAATAATGATTTCCACTCCCCTTTGGAAAAAACCATGTGAAAAAACCATGGGTTGGTTTGTGGTTTTCATTAGTTTAATTTGTGGTGTCCAAAACCAAAATAATAAAGAATTCTCTCTATTTTCTTATATAAACCCACCCATGATCCCACTTCTTCTTCATTAAATGACTTTGGAGGTCATAAAAACTCTGGAATCATCTGTATACAATCATCCCAAGTCTCTACATGTTCCCAAGAATCCTCTCTCAAGCCACTCCCAATCTTTTGGGATCACACATCCAAGTAGGGGTTTTCTTCCTCCCTTATTTTGTCCATGTTTTTTTCTATGTTGATATACCCATGTATTTTCATTTAAAATGTTGTGGTATGTTTTTGAACCTCCCAGATACTTCCCTCCTTATTTTTTAATTTATTAGAGGCCTCTTTCTCTCTCATTAGTGCATCTAATTCACACTAGTTACCATGTCGAAAATCCGTATGGAATTTCCCTCTTCTCATTTACATTCAAGAAATTATTTTTTATTATGAATATAAATTACATTAAATATGTTGGGAAATGTATAGATATTAATCAATCACTACCAATTTCATGTAAATTTTATGAGTCACACATTTCTCTCTCATAAACCATTTTTATGAATTCTTATTTCATGCTGTTGTTCTGCCGAAATTACACAACGATTTTCAAAGACAAAGTCATTGTGAAGTTAATACCTTGCACATTTCTCTATTATTGGTATTGACCTTTATTCACACTTACATATTGACTACATAGTTTCATATTTGTATTCCACACCTCTTATTCATGTAATAAATTATTATATTTAAGGAATCCACGTTGTATGATCCATGAGGCACAATTATGTATGAAATGTAATTATTATGAAGGGGGTTCCCTGATAGTGCTCCAATGCATTGGGTAAAAATTAGTATCATGATACTTCAAGTGAAATGAGTGTTTAATCATTCTAATTAAGGTGCAGTGATGGTTTACTCAAGCTAATTCAATTGAATCTAGGTTTTACTCATGCTACATATAGAACGAGCCCTGAATCATGCTAAAATCATGTTATATATTGTTGCCACATTTGAATTTTATGTTAAACATGATATATAATTCCTTTGTGTTCATGTTTATATTATGTTCCATTTATATTCCAATTTCCTTACATGTATTATATTCTTCATGTTATTCTATTCTTACTCCATTAGTGGGATTTATATCTTACCCCGTTTTATGCATGTCCTCAGGTTATCCCAAGAAAAGATAAGTACAAGTGAATGAAGTGGTCATGTAAATGAAGTTTTCAATAAATATGTTGTGTTTCATGTTTTAAGTCGTTATTTAATGTTCATAATCCCCAAAAACACTATATCTCTTTATCTTCTATATTGTATTAAGTTGATATTTTATGTAATAAATCATGTTTATGTGTATAATGAAGAGAGGGGTTGTTATAACCTTAATTATTGAATCCTATATTTTGAAAGAAAGCATTTCAGTAAATACCTTTGGTGAAAAAAATGGAGTTACCCAATCAAGAGGTAATTTGTATGAGTACGACAAGAGTCAAGACACATGGTAAGCAAATTTTATCTCACCTTTTTATATGTCTAAGGTACATGACATGTTAAAAAATATTTTATATTTCGTGGTTTAAATACTACCCATGAATGTATTATATGATTCTTATTATTAAATTTATTTTTATCTACAGATACACTTTTTAATCTTTCTTTAATGGGTTTAATGATTCATGAGTTACCAAATTAGTAAGATAATTTCATCTCTATTTTCCCTCCTTGAGAGACATGTTTTCTTATTCACCTTTATTATTTACTGGGGAGTATTTAACATGCTATATATTGAATCTCCTTATATTCAAGATATTTTTAGCCTTTATGTAATTCAATTTTCTAACATAGAGAGTATGATCCCAAGTTACCATATTGTAAAAGTTAATTGAAACTATCCCATCATTAATAAGAATTCTTTAAGATTATTCTTCCATTGAAGAAATATTATGATCCAGCTCTCAAGAAAACTATTTATTTTTATTCTCCTATGTTTAATCAATAAATCTCCATATATTAGTACAATTTTGCATTATTTTATACATATTATAACTAATGTAATGTTTTTAATAAAATTTTGGCCGTATTTATTTTTTCTCTGAAATATCAATTTTATTTTAAAAAACATGTTTTCAAAATTGTTTTCAATTTTTTCATGATTATTGTATATGTTTTCAAGGATAAAGGTTTTATAAATTATTTCAATTCTAGTTTCTTTTTATTCAATTTATTTTCAATGAAAATGGTTTTAAAAATGTTTTAGGTTTTAAAAATCTTTTTACAAAGTAAAAATGATATTTTCCTCAAAATATGTTTCTAAAATATCAATAAAAATTATTTCCCATTTAATATAAAATCCCTTGGTGTTTCTCATGAATATATGGAGAAACATTTCAATATATCCATTCATATTTTTTCTTTGAATTTTTTATGTTTTGATTCCATTATGATTATATAACACATTTCTCTTCCATGGGTTATATGTTTATGAACCTCGTTTCTCTCATAGATTTAAAATTCTTATGAAACATGATTCCATTCATGGATTATGATTTGATGAAATGATTATGAAATGTTTCTTTTTTTCACTGGTTAAGATTTGCTCACATTTTTATGACTCCAATTTCATTGCATGGGTTATGATATGATTGTTTTGGAACTTTTGGCACATTTATGAATGATTTCACAATTAGATGTGTGAGACCTATATCTCTCTCAAATTTATTTGGTAAATATTTATATCTCATGAGATATAAATGGATAAAATGAGGAAAGAACTAGGTTTAGTATTATAGGGTTGGAATGAGGTAGGAAATCTGTTCAGTAATAAAGGGATGGAATGGTGATAGAGCCCAAATCGGTAAAAGTGTTTTCTTATATGGAAGAACATGGAAGTGATGGATTGACTACTATGGAAATAATTATATATGCTTCTATATTTCCCATAATTCCATGTTTCATTTCTATGATATGATTTCATAGATTATGTTATTTTTATCATTATGAATCATGTCTTCTGAAATGACAATAATTAGTCCAGTATTAACAATTATAATATTTTATTAGCAAGGTATGATCTTATATTTTATGGATCATGTTCTCAATCCCTTATGCTCATGAGTATTCTTACATGTCTCCCTTGGTTCCCATTAATGATAATCTGAGATCAACTCTTTTATGTTTCTTTTTTCTAGTTTTGAAGATTTGTACTATTTTAGATATCTATAAGATGGGTTCTAGTCAAGAAAAACCTTGTGGGGTATATTGTTGCTCACTTAAGTACAAGTGCCTATGATTACATGTTTTAAAAGGCACTACACTCATATGGTAATTAGTCATTGGTTTGTGTAATGTTTGATGTTTTCTATGAAAGTGATGTAATGTTAATTTATAAATAGTTTGTGTTGTTTTATTTATACATTGGGAGAGGGGTATTATTAAAATTAAATTTTTAATAGAAAATTATTTCAAAGGTAAAACATTTAAAAGTGAATATTTTAGAATATAAATAATATCTAAATATAATATAATGTTTTCAATGATTTAAATATCCTTAATAATTTGAATTTATTTGTCTATTAAAAAAGTAAAGTAGAAAAAAGACATATTGTAATTTTAGGGAATCACCCATCACTTTAGTTTTTGGAATGGTTATTTTAGGTCAGGGAGTTAAGTTTATTTTATTTTAAAAACCCATTTATAAAATTAAATATATAACGGAAGAAACAAAATTTATAGAAATGATTATTTCATTATTACATTATGAATGATGTAATTGAAGATTAATTGATTTTTTGAAAATGATTATTTTTACTATTCACCCATATATTAAAGTATTTTATAAAATTACCAAAAAAATACCTTGGGAAATTACTGCATGATGATTCAAAAAATGATATTAATTTTGGGATTTTTTCTACTAAAATAGATAATTTTAATTTATAATATAATATTTCTTACATTTATGAAATAATTTATAATATTATTTTTTAAAAAGATGCTTATACATTCTTCATGTTTTTAATCCTAATATTTTTTTAAATTACGATATTTATAATTACATTTATTAATAATGATAAATATTATTTATATCACAATTTATAATTTTATGGTAAAACTACTATTCCAACAGTCAGGTTACC
Source organism: Viscum album (assembly GCA_963277665.1). NCBI lineage: Eukaryota > Viridiplantae > Streptophyta > Magnoliopsida > Santalales > Viscaceae > Viscum > Viscum album. The sequence continues at coordinate 2,071,085,585 of OY728140.1, forward strand.
ATTCCAAATGGTAAATGTATTATTACCAATGGCGAGGTTCTATTCACAATGGTTATATTACTATTTCAATGGCCACATTACCTTCTATTTGTACCACATTATCCATTTACTCAATAATCAAATCAATTCTTCTCATGGTTCTACATTCCAATTTTCATTAATTCCTAATGGTTTTCTAATATTTTTTCCTCTCTATATTATTTTGAGTGCGGGTGGTGATTCTACTTGATTGGGGTAATATATATTTTCCCATTTTATATTTTATATTTTATATTTTTTTCTAGTCCTAATGTGTGGAATATTAATTAGTTTAATTTCAAATTAATTTATATATATTTATTAATGAAATAATGTTTTTTATTTTCTCGATATTTTTTACGTTTATAATTTTATAAAATATTATAAAATATACATTTATTCAAGAAACAAATATTAAAAATACACACTAGCTAAGTAGATTCGTCACAACTTCAGATTTTTTGACCCTAAAATTTCAACACTAATGATCAGTTTAGAATTTATGTGGTTACTTATGTTTCATTTTTTACGATATTTCTTATTTCACCTCTTCATACATGTGCATCTTCGACATAAATTTTACATGATGAGTTTACTTGTTTCATTAAACATTGTCCACTTGGTGCATGATCTTCACTAGTTGTTCTTCATATGTGATGTCATTATCTTTTTGTACAACCAAGAGACTTAGTACATGTGGTGGATTAGTTATGTAATTCCTCTGGTTTGATACATGGAGAACTTCATGAAGTCGACCCATTCTTGGTGGATGTGAAATTATATACACAACAGCTCATATATGGTCAAGGATCTTAATGGGGAAAAATGTACCTAGGGATATGCTTCCATTTCATTACCAACTATATAACTCTCTTCCTTGGTGATATTTAAAGGAATTTGGTTATCCCACATCAAACTCTGAGTCCCTCTAATGGTTTCCATCATAACTATTTTTCAGACACTTAGAATCATTTATATTTTGTTGGATATCTTTAACCTTCCCTGCCATCGTTTTCACAAGATCAGGTCCATGTAGCTTTCATTATGTAACATCATCTGGACATGTATGAGTTCTAAATTTATTCCCATATAGATCTTCATATGGATCCATTTGAGTATATGAGTGTAAGGTATTGTTAAATGAGAACAAAACTAATGGGATATATTGATATCATCCACCTTTTAATTCAATTGACTAGGATCATAGCATGTATTTAAGAAACTAAATATTCTTTTTTGATTGCCCATCAGTTTGGGGGTGATAGGTTGTGGAGAAATTCAATTCCTTATTAAAATAATATTGAATACATCTCTATAATTTAGACATGAAACATGGATCATGATAAGAGATGATTTAAAGTAGAAACCTATGCAATCTCACCAATTACTTGATGTATATCTTTAGAAAATTAGTCCAACGAGAAATCATCCCAAATTTAGTTTACATGGGAATTATTAAGGCATCGATCCACTATAAAACATATTGTATAACTTTCCTTAGATGTCAATGGTGACCACTAAAAAATTCCACGCTGACTTTATCTCATTTTCAGGTTGGTATATGAAATGGTTTCATCATCCATATGGAAATTTTTCACTTTTATTTAACATGAAGACCTATAAAAACAATGAAATATACTCTTCATTATCCTTGAACATGTTCTACCACCTGATATATTCTCTAAGATCATGGTACACCTCATTACTTATGCGATTGAAGGAGAATGATGAGCTATGTGTATCATCCAATATATCATTCTTTATCTCAAGTGATAAATGCACATAAACCCTCATTAAAAAATGAATTAAACATTTTTCACAATGTCTAACTCATGTATATTCCTCACATTATTGATTTTATCTTCCTTTATAACTCCATAACATCTCTTTTTACATCCTTGATCTTATGTTGGATCGATGGTATGGATTTTATTTGGTCAAGGTAGGATGTATTCTATACTTTTATGATTTCAAGATCCATCCTATGCATATCTTTAAAGATATGGTCTTTCTCATTTCATAAAATAGATAGTATAGAAGGTTTTTTCTACTAAGATCACTAGATACCATTTTTTTCCTTTCCCTGATGATAGTGAATAACGAAATTTGAATCCCTGATTTGCTCTAATAATATTATTTGATTCTTGTTGATATCCTTCTCTGTGAATATATATTTTAGAATCTTATGATTGGTATGAATTTCACACTTTTCACCATAGAAATTATGCCACAAAACCAGTAAGGAAATTATTATATATACTATCTCTAGATCATTCATCGGGTAGTTTTACTCAGGGATCTTCAAATTTTGGGAAGAATAAGACATCAATTTGAAATTCTGATTGATTACATAACCCAATCATTTCTTTAATGGACCATTGTATATCAGAAAACATTATACACTTGCTATTATTGGGATTACAAGAACAATGATTTGACCCTTCACGATCTCATTAAATATTTCCGCACATTATTCATTAAATACATACTTTACCCCATTTCATGTTAACTTATTTAGCAGGATTGAAAATCATGATAAATTTCTCACAAAACATCTGGAGTATCATTATATTATTAGATAAATTTGGATTCTTTGTGACACTAGTGGGTCTTATTCATTACCCAATTCCCATTATTATCCAATAATCCACAAACATTCCATCACTTGGGATCATATTCTCCAAGAATGTGATTTACTACATTCCAAATTCTCACTTTCCAATATTAGTATACATTTTATCCTTTCATAATGTCACCAACACAATGCTTAGATTATATTAATGTTATTCCTTACTACTGTAATAGTGGAGAATTTCATTGATAATAACTACAAATTTTAATTAATTGTATTTTCTATGGACTCTATTTCTAAAATCTATGATGATTTTAGGGGAACTAGTAAGTCCAAATGTTATCACTATGAAATAATAGTTCCCATACCACATATGGAAATAATTCTTTTGAATATCATCCTTCTTTACCTTTAGTTGATGATATCAAGAATGAATATTCCACTCTCATAAGTACTGAGCACCTCATAGTTGATCAAAAAAATCATCGATCCTTGTTAGAGGATACTTGTTCATTATGGTGATCTTGTAGGGATCCGGATAATCAATACATTGTTTCATTGATCTATCCATCTTCTTGCGAAAGAGTAATGTTGAACCCCAAGGAGAAGCATTAGGTTATATGATCCCTTTTTCCAATTATTGTTTCTTCTTCTTCTATAACTACTCCAGTTTGATCAGGGACATCTTGTAAGGGAATTTAGATATAGAAGTGTAATAGGGTATAATTTAAATAAAGATCTCTACATCCTAATCTAGGGTACGTCATGGTAAGTCATTGGGAAATAAATTATTGTATTCCATAATAATGGAAATATGTTCTTGGTTTAAACCTTCAATTTAATCATCCATTTGGGCAATGTATGCTTCTTTGAACCCTATCAAGACCCATATTGTTGATAGATTTTCCATGGGAGAATCCTGATATTCCTCACATTTTTAATGGAGTGTTTAGTTGTTGAGAATATGAAAATATATTTATGTTTCCTAAATGTTGTTCTATGGAAAATATAAGGAGATTCAATCCATTCCAAATATAGTGTCAACTTCTACTAAGGGATTTATTATGAATTTTGAACTGATGCTTATGGGATAAGATACTAACACTTGAGTTTTGAGGATTTATCCAAAAGGTGTTTTTATAGATATTACTATATCGAAATATCAAGTATTTGACTCGATAGTTCTAGAAAAATTAAAGGATACAATGGTATGATTAGAATTAGAAACAAATAATTTTTTTTAAATTTTTAGAGATTAGAAAGCATACCTCGTTGGAAATCCTTTGAAAATTCTCTATCAACTATAGTGATAACATAATACTTCCCTTTCTCCATTGAGTTTTGTGGATGCTGATGATGATTACCCTCAAGGACCCATGGTTTGGTTCATTGACTTTAATTGTTTCGTTGATCCCAATAATTTAAGAATTGATCCATGGGTCGTATATTGTAAGGTTCCATCCATTCCTGCATGATGTTGGTTGGATTATTCATGTATCTTCAATATTCATGAGATTAGTTTCCTTCACTCCCAGACATGAAAAATTTCCCCATACCTTTGAGAAAATTACCGTTATTTTGCTTCCCATATTTTCAACATATGGATAGTTGGATCCACTTTCACCCTTTTTCATTTGACCCAAAAATTTGAAACTCTATTCAACTCTTCTTAAATGTAGAACCATGGGTCTCGTTTCTGAACTCCATCATTACTTTTAGAGAACATTTAACCACATCCTCATATCTATCAAAGTATCAGAAAAGAAGATACTTTTGATGTTCTATTTTTAATATATTAGAGAACCTATATATTTTTATATCACTATTGCTACGAAAAACAATGGAATATTTTGTAGGAATTGTGATGTTTTCCTCATAATACATGAATGATTCACTATCCTTTCACTTTATCACTATGAATTATCTATATAATTATTCAAAGTGTTCGATGGAAATACTTGTAAAGAAATAATTTCATAAATTCTTCCTACTATATCTTATCCATTTCATCCTTCGATATATTATTCATTACTAGCTTCCACCTCTAATCAACCTATATATATAAATGATACATGGTTATTATATCTAACTCCTCCTCAACACACAAGATCATGAAATGAAAATATCCATTGAGTTAACCCACTATTCTAAGACAAGTGGTCTAGAATTTCTAATAAACATCAGTGTTTCCATCCGTAAAAAGGACTCAATGGATAATTGTTCCTCATTGGGTGAGGATGGAAATTACTTTTGGTTTTGGTTATTGTTCATAGCCTAATATAGAATGTTAAGCATCAACATGATTTTTTAAACTAAAACTCCCCTAACATTGGGGTTGTCATTCTAGATATTGTTGATTTATCCCACACATGGATTTTTGACTTGGTTTAACCTAGTTCATACTATTTTATAAAATTGGAATGGTTTGAATAAAATAAAATTCAACAATGTATTAATAATTTTTACTTTTACTCAAATAACACTAAAGGCATATATCATAGTATCCTTATGTCCATAATTTTTTAAAAAGACTCCTCTATCATGTTTTAATACAAAAGAGATGTTTACTTATGTTTCATAATTTTGGTGTCTAATCCTAATTCCCAAATTAAATAATCCAAACTGTGATATTAGCTATAAAGACCCTTGTTTTATTTACATTATCATTACATTTTAAATAAGATAAAAAACATAATAACATTACAATCTATGATCGGAACATTTAGGGAATTTGAAAAATTTGGACCATATATCACATTATACATGAAGAAACATAATAATTAATAAATATAATTTATATTTTTCCTATTTGTTCTCTTGTTCTCTGTAGTACATGTAATAAAATAAGGATAAAAATTAAAGAAATGGGTGAGCTAAAATCATAGTAAGAGGGTGGAAAATGGATGTGAACAAATTTAACATGTTTTATCATCAAAATCATCATTATATCATAAAAATAGTATCATTATAAAAATCATGGGTGCAACATGAGATAATGGAAGGTATTGTGAAAATCCTTAAAATGAAAAATCATGTCATTGTTGTTGAATAAAAAACATTGTCATGACCAAATCTAGCAACATGTTAACACATAAATTATGTGAATAATCATAAGAACATATTTATGAACAAAGATTGAATCTTTTTCAGACATAATACACATTATCTCATGAGATAAAAAATTTTATCGAAAGAATTGGAGAACTATATAATTATGATCCTAACCATCAAATCATAATAATTATGTAATCATGCATGCCACATAGAATATATTACAATCATTGTCATGAATTTACTCATGTAATGAAATGAGTTTAAAAATTATTTAACAAATTATGATTTTATGAATAATATTGGGGTTCAATAAAAAAATTTGAACCATATTTAGTATGATAATCATCATTCTTGAGAGATGAAAAATCAACTCAATAGGAGAAAAGGTGTGTGTTTTGTAAAGAATAGTTCTTTGGGAAAGTATTTTCATTTTCAATAAAATCAAGTAGGAAACAGGTATATCCATGAATATAAAAGGAAATTGCAGTGAAATTATATTTGAGGAACCTTATAACAGTGTTTGTACCATGTTTTTACTAATATAGGGACAACCCAATTAAAATGAGTTGGGTTTGAAATTCAACTTAACTTAGTTCCCTCTTTGTTTCATCGATTTTACGCCTCTAGAAAAAAAAATTAATTAAAACAAAAATTTGGAAGCTAGTTCTTTTACTTTGTAAAAATATTTATCAACTAATATTTTTTTGATTATATTTATTAACTTCCTTGGTTATAGAGTAGTCATTTTGATGACATGTTTCCCATAAAAATTTCTTAATTTTTCATCGATTTCTATATTTTATGAAATTTAAAATATACATTAGTATTATTTATTCTGGTATCATAAAATACATGTAATTAAATAATTATATATTATTTATAATTATTATATTTTATCCATGAAGTGGGTTATCATAATTGACTTGGAAATTTCTCTGTATGTGGTTTACTGACCTTTGATAGGAAAATGTCAGGAGAGTGGGAAAGTGAATTTTATATATATATATATATAAGAAATATTATACTTAGAGTAGGTTAAAATAATTAAAGTAATGATAAAATAGTTCCTAATTAATATTATATGTTTTTTGTGGATCTGGTGTTGAAAAAAAGAAATAAAATAATGAGAATAAGTAAAAAAGATTAATAGTTGATCAAAACTCACTTAATCCTCAATGTTGATTATATTGAACGCCACTAAAAATACCTTCATGTTAGGTGATATTTTAACAAAAAAAATTACATAGGTAGTATATAGGTAATGAGAGGGAGGATTTTGGTATAGTACATGTTTTTGTTAGAGAGGAATGAGTGATTTTACAAGGGGAGGGAGATGGGTTATTTATCCATTAGGATATGGAAATTTTTAGAATAAAATATTAAATAAAATATTAGATCAATGTTGAAGCATGAGATATTGAATTTTTTAAAATATAAATAATATATAAATATAATATAATTGGTGTAAGACATTAAATCACCTTTATAATTCTAATAAATAAGTTTATTAAAAAGGAACGAAGAATAAAGAGAAATGTTTATTTTTGGGATTCAATTTTAACTTCAGGAATTGGAATTTTATTTTGGATTTTTAAAATTTAATTGATGCGATTTTAGTAACTTTTTTATGAATTTAAATATACAATTTCTTAAATAACAAGTTCTAGAAATGATTATTCTATTACTATATCATTAATGACGCAATTTAGGATACACAAGTTCTGTGAAAAACTGTATTTTTAAAATTCACCAAATAATTAATGTATTTTAGCAAATATCTCAAAAATAACCTATGTAAAATTATAAAATAATGGTTTAAAAAATTATAATAATTTTTTAATTTTTTTTTAAAAAAATATGTAATTTTAAATTTTAATTGAAAAATTATGACATTTAATATATAATTTAAAATACAATTCATGAAAATTGTGATTTTATATTAATCATGTTTTTTAATAATATTGAATATTTTTTTAGAATTATAATATTTTTATTTTCTTAAATTAATCATGATAAATATTATTTATATCACAATTTATTATTTTTAGGTAAAATTACTTTTCCAACAATCGGGTTACTATTCTCAACGGCGAAGTTACTATTCCAAATGGCCAAGTTAATATTCCCCACATTCATGTTACTAATCCATTGGGAACATTACCTCTTATATATAAGTCTTAATTCTTTCATCTAATATTCATGTCAATTTCTTGGAGGGTTCTAAATTTAAATTTTCTATAATATTTTTTTTTGTTTACTATAATTATTTTTATTCTCTATAGTCTGGGTAATGGGGGAGATGATTCTAGTATGCTTGGGAGGTCCATATTTTCCCTAATTGTCTATTATATTATATATATATATTTTCAGCTATAATTTTGTGAATTTTAATTAGATTCATTGTTGTTTAATGCAATATAAATAATTAATGAAATAATTTTTTTGCTGGCTTCCTATATATTTTATGGTTATAATATTATTTAATAAATAACAAAAAATTATTTTGGAAAAATATAAAAAATAATAACTAGTTCATCTCAGTGATGGATTAAAAATACTTTCATATTATATATGTTAACAGTGAACATTCATTTCACACTTCTGTTAAAAATGATAAACAAGTTGTATATTTTTTAAATGATTTATTTTATTAACACGTGAATAAATTAAAATATGATAAAAATAATATTTATAAATTTTTTTATAGATAAAATATTATACAAAACATTTTCACGAACATGGGTATGGATGAACAATTTTATCAACCAGTTATTAAAATAAATTTCTCGATCAATTCAAGAACCAAATAGAAAAAAACAATACTACTAACTTAAGATTTTAGGAATAACTATAGGATAATAACCTATATGGGAATAAAAAATATAGACTACATAATCTTATTAAAATGAAATTTAGCATAGAAAATCATGAAATGAAATAAGAAAGTAACATAAAACCTTCCCTTAATTCTCATATTTATTTATTCATGTTCAAACACCACGTATAATAAATTTATTAATTTTATAAATCTATTTAGAATTTATATTAATACATAAATTATTATGTATCACTCCCAAGTAATTTTAATACTATTTTTATTAAAAATTAGTCCTCAAAAGAAATATTTAGGTGAATTTATTTTTGTAAATGCTTTGGTTTGATGGTTATAGTTCTCATACATTTTTTCATATTTTAATAATATAGGGAATCATGATAATTTCATAATTATAATATTTATTAATTATATATAATTTTATCTACATTAATATAAATCATTGATGAATAATGAATTACATTGCTTCAGGGAGATGATGGTCTGTACGTACACAAAAATGATGATTTCAGTTTTAGATGGATGATACAATATAATGAAACCTGAAAAATAACCATTATATAAAAATGATTATATAATAAACATTATAAGTATTTATTATATATATCATTATTACCATCTATGTAAATAATAAGTTAAAAACAATTCACATAGCATAATGGAATTTGTAGTCCATAGGCAAGCACGAGTGACATTATCATTCCTAAATGGGTAGGAAAGAGAAATAAAATTAATATAACAGTAACATAAAAACATATAATTATAAAAAGTATACGTATTAAATCCTTTTAATATCATTATTGATTCTTTGGATGAGGTTCAAAAAGAAATAATCATGAAAATGATCAGTAAGAACTTATACCTCTTCATCGAGTGTCATCCTTTAAAAATCACCTTTAGGATTTTTTGATGGGTATTTTGGAATAATAGAACCTAAAGGTCATGTATAAGGATGTTGTGAGATTATTTTGGAAGTTATTTATTAATATATTATTCTCACATGGTCTGGATAAGAGTGGAGAGTTGGTGTCATTTATTTGAAAGTGATATTTACACTTGTAATTATTAGTTATTTAAAATATAATGAATTTAATCTCATGATAATATGAATTAATATTGGATAAATATTAAATTAATATCGAATTATGATCAGGATAAATTCATTGAATATGATTTAGAACAAAATTTTAGTCATTTAAACCCTTACTTTTTTATTTTAACCCTTCAATAACCCTTTTAACCTTTACCATAACAATGAATTTTTACCTTAGTTAATAATCATAAAGGCCAAAAATGAAATTGAAATAAATTTTAAAATTTTAAATTATTATTGAAAATATGTAATCCAATTTTATCATATTAAATTTCCATAAGTTTTACAAATTTATTTTTAGCCATGTGGACAAAAAAACTAAAATCACCTGTAGAAAAATGCATTTTAATCATAAAACTGGGTTTATTATTATTATATACCATGTAAAAATAATTATATTAATGTTAATAAAATTTATGGACTATATAATTTAAAATAATCATTAAAACCATTCTTCAATAATTATTAATTCAATTTATTAAGAGAAAAACACAACACATATAATAGTTTGTTTTTGAAAAATATTACTTTTTTACCCTCAAATGCTTTTATCTTCAAATATAACAAATCAATAATCAATGTATGAAAATTATTTATTTTTACACGGTAAAAAAATTATTTCTTGAAAAAAAATGTTTTTTAGTGATCAATAAACATAATATATAAAAATACAAAAAAAGTGATCCTTAAACCTAAAACAATATTATTTTTAACATTTAAAACTGAGTACTTATTACCTAGATGTGAATAATCATTTATTAATTATGAAAATAATTTTTTCTTACATTTCATAATTTATTCAGTCTTATTCATACCTTCCCATATAACAACTAGGTGATAATAGTCATATTAAATAATAATATTTAAATATTAAATCACGATTTGTTCGAACATAGAATTACATATAATGAAATATATAAAAGATATAAAATTCATATAAAGAGAACTATATTAAAAAATTTCATGTTGTAACATTATAACCCACTAAGAATAGTTTTACCCTTGGAATTATATCCCTAGAATATAAAAAATTGTCTATAACTATTCCTTATCACATCCAATGATTCCAATGTATCTTTCTAAAATTTATTATTCCATTAGAGAGAAAAAACAGGTGAGTGGTCTTGTTAAATAGAACTTTATTTATAAAATATAAAATTTCAATTTTTTCTTCCCCATAATAATAATTATTCTTCAGTGATAAAACATCTATGTTTAGTACATATGATGTATTAGGTGTTTACTTCCTCAAAAGCAATACATATATTTTATTTTTATCCTTAGAGAGGATTGATTGAACTGAAAATTCATAAACGAGCATCCTAATAAGATGAAGAATATAAAAGGCAAATATATATCAAGTAGTAACCATTCCATTCTTTCCAAATTTCATAACCTTATTCAAATGACATATTCAAAGGAATATCTTATCACTAACATCGATCTATATATCTCACCTATCGTTGCCAGAATTATTTGTCTATCAACTACGAGGATCCAAGAGGTTCTAATGAATTATTATAACAGTATATTCCATTTACATATGTAGATATTTTGGAAATATAATTCTTTAATCCAAATTCATCCCAAAACATTGTAGTTCTCCACCTACTATAGTAGTGGGATTCATATGGAGCCATATTAATTCTTTTGTGAAATTAATTATTGTAATATAATTCAAGTAGAAGAATGAGTTTATTCAAAAAAAATTTAAAATCCTTATAGCTTGATCTAAATATATATTATAGGTTTTTAATTTTATCCTTATACTAAACAAATATGAGTTTATTATAGAAAGTTCTAATGTTAAAATTTATATTCAAATATTACAGATGGAATCTCTTGAAAATTGAAGTAATCCTCAAATAACAATCAAATACAATTTAATGTTGTACCCCATGAGACCTTTATCCGAACATAATTTATATCTTGGAATATTGACCAAGAGAGGTAGCTTCACAAATAGAATTTAAATTTTCTAAATTTTGTAATGTGATTGAATATTACCGTAATAATGTTTTAGCCTTTATATGTTTTGTGCAGTCTAAAAATGAAATACTTGAAGATTTTTTACATTTAAATTTTGTCCTGGGAAAAGGCTAGAAAATCCCCAAATACTAATGTACATTATAATTAACAATATTGTATACCAAGAATCTATATACACATGGTATAATATAAAATTTCAAGTTGTCCAACTAGAAATACTATTTCATATCTTGCTACACCTTTATTATTCTGAGAATCATTGAGAATGAAGTACTATGAGATTCATCCAAAAAACACATTCATTAGATATAGTATTTATGAGTCAAATAGGTAGTACCTAAATATTATTATTCAATTAAAATCATTCACGAAATTGAGAACACTCATCAATTTGTTTTTTAGTTTTACATCATCCTTCTACACCTTTGTAATCCTCAAATCGATGGATAATTGAACATTAATCTAAGAAATATATGATATATTCCCTATCATAATGATTTTGAGATCCATATTATAAAAATACATGAGTATTTTATATCTTTAAAGCCTCATTGTGGAATAAATTGCATGATTCATCAAACATAGAGCATCAGCCACCCCATTCACCTTCCCCGGGTGGTCATACATGGAATAATTATGATAATTAATCATATCCAACCATATGATTTGGAACATAATGAAAGATATATATGTGAAAATATAGTCCAATATATAATTTTCAAAGTATATTTTTATATTTCTATATATAGAAAATTCCTTTATATATTCAATGAAAATATTTCCACTACCAACTATAAATCATTAGTTGAGTCCTCATTTATTTTCAATTATAATGATCAATAACTATCAATATATCATTTTCCATATAGAAAAATCCCAATCCACTGTTTGGTAAATCACTACGGAATAAATATCATTCTCTACAATAGGTTAGTTTCAACATATGTACCCTAACCAAACATCCTATCAGAACTATGAAATATTCATCACATTCATATGTCTAAGGGAAATAATGCCTTCAATGTTTACTTTTTTATTGGATCCCATTCATGATATTATGAGACCAAAGAATGAATCATTATGTAGACAAAATGCACACTTACGAAATTTGGTAGACAAATTATCCTTTCTAATCACATCAAAAATGATCTTAAAATATCTACATGTCCTTCCTTTATATTTTATTTTATATTAATATCTTCCAAATCTATTTTTCAATTAATAAATAAAACCACTATTATAGAAGAGTGGGAATTTCATAGATTCTATAATACCAAAAACACTTACAACATACAATAGTACAATGTACCAAAAATCACAATTCACACCAAAACCGCATTCAAATTCAAAAGGATTCAAAAACCGCACACGTCATCATCATCATGAATTGTGAAACATTCAAGAGGCATACCCTATTAACTATACAAAATCATCATCATCCCTACCCCAACATAATTGAATACCCAAAAACGTTTATGACATTACTATAACGAACCATGAACATTCTAAAAAACCATCGAACGGAAACCGAGATCACCATTTGAGATAAAAAAGAGCCTCAAAGCACCCCTTCCTTCAAGAATCACAAATAGTAGGAATCAAACAAGATCTTGAGAAAACACAAGATTAGCCAAACCAAGACCTATCCAAAAATTTTCTTCTTGATTATTCCTCAAAAAGATCACACCACTACTCAAATAGCACCATCCTAAAAACTCACCATGTACCATCACACTAGGACAACATAGTGTGGTGAGAAGGAACAGGATGAAAGATTAGAGTCGGGAGAGGGAATTCCTAATAAATGAGTGGTGACCTTTAACTAAACCATGAAATAAATTATTTGTAACCATCAATAAAAGGATAATGGTCATTAGGACAAAAAACAAAAAATATGCGAGAGGTATTGAAGAGCCACTGACAAATAAAAACCATAAGAAAAACATCATCGATGAGGATGAAACACCAAAATATACCTTATAACCAAAAATTAACCCTATCCCTAGAACCCACCATTTTCGATCTGCCTCTGCCACATGCCTCCACTCCATCATTGAACCAAGTGGATAAACGAAATCCATAAATCCTGACATCTCTTGGAATGTGAAGCTGAGGCAATTCCACGTACTGTTGGAAATCCCAGCCTAGGAACCAAGATACATCTACAATGAAGGAACCCATAACAGTCTAAACATGAAATTCCATCCTAGGATGGGATCTGAGCAGATAAAATTAATGGGAATAACTAATTTTTGGGTGATAAACCCTTAAATATGGCCCTAAGAATGACGAGATTACGAAGAAAAATGCAGAGAATTGATTTTTTTTCTAAAAGAATGGGGAAACATGAGAGAATTTGAAATAAATACCACCATGGAGGAGAAGAAACCAGAATAGAAAGGTAGGAGGTGAAGGAACCATCATAAACTCCTATGAGAAAATCAAGATAGATATGAGATTTTGTAAATATAAATGTCATTATTTTAAATTTAAAATGAATATATCTCATACAAAAAAATTCTTGGGTATATCATGATTAATGAATCTCAATTAATGAAATCCATAATGAAGGTAAATCTAGGAAACGTATTGATCACCACATATTTGACTAAAAAAATTATCAATATAGTGTAGATTATACACGTTCTTAATATTTTTCCTTTTAAATTATTGATAATAAATGAAAAAATAATTAACATATATTTCATCATAATAAATAATATTTTATAACCCCATGGTGATGAACATAGGAATATGAATCCATTTTTAATATTCTCCAAGAGTTCCTTCTTTAAATATTTTAACTCAATGAAGGTAATTCTATGTGGTGTATTTGAAAGAGGTGTGGCATAAAATATGAGTTCTATTAAAACACAAAATTACTATTTGGGGGAGTAATAGGAAACTGTCCCAGATATAAATCATCTTATTCCACAAAAATAGAAATATCATAAGTTTTTAGTTTCTCCCCAATCATTTAGGTAAAATTTCTCTCCTAATATATAGTAACTCCCATATAATGGAAGTAATATTCACTAATGTTCATATTCAGACTCGAACTGATATAAAAGCATTTTATTATTTAGAATATGAAAGGTCACATCCATTACTTGAAAAATGATATGGGTCCTCTATAAGAAATCAAATATATTCCAAAAATCACATTAAAATCAACTATATAGATGATAACAATGTTTATAAAAATCAAATTCCCAAAAAAATATATGAGAGAGGGGATTTAGTATTTACATGTGATCATCATAAAATTATATTTTTTACTAATAACTAAAAATTTAATAATTTTGGTATTGATATGATACTTTTAAGAAATTCTCACATATAGAGAAGCATATAAAACTAGAATCAGATAATATATTTTCAATTGTAGATTAGATGATAAGTGAACTTTTCACAACGTTATTCTACATAACCACTTCAAATTTATTAGAAAAGGAAATTACAATATTCTTTTTTAAGAGGTTATTGAGGTCTACCATCTTCAGTTGGTATTGGATTATGACACTGATTTTCAGAATTCTATATTTTATTGAATATAAAATATTTGACTTCATTGGTTGAATCCTTATTCTCTTCAGATCAATTTTACAACCTCTTCATCCCACAATGAAAACCATATAATTAATTCCTAAAATTTTAACATTTTAATCATTTATAAGATTCATTATGAAATTTTATAGAGTTATTTCACAAAATTGTTTTAATGTTTGTGGATAGAATTTATTTTTCCAATATGGTTTACTATATGAGATTCTATAGAGCTCTATTTTTTTCTTCTTATCAAAAAATACAAAATAATAAATGGAGTTCCTAGTATATATTTTTATCTTCAAGGGACATTTAATGATTGCTACATAACTATCATATTCTCCTGTGGAGGAATATTTTTTAAAAATATATGTTAGTTTACCAAAGAATTAATCAACTTTACTTTCAAGGTTGATGATAAAACCAAAAAGCATACCGTGAATGTCTTGCAAATGTTTTTATATAGGAACCATTTTATTCATCATCCTAGTATATCATCTCTAGAAATTCCATATCCATAATTTTATGAAGATTTTGAAAAAATATAATTATTAATAAATATTATCTTAAACTTGTCATATTCCATGGAAATATTTTCTTCCACATGCATCATATTCTAGATGATTTTCCACCATTTATCTGCTTCACCTTTCTAATAATAATAATCCAAATCAGATTTATCATGATATGAGAATTTTATAACTAAAACAACATTTCCATTTAATTCATACATTTATCAAAAAGTTTTGGATCAAAAGATCTATAGAAGCTAGGAGGAAATTATCACATTAAATACTTAATTTCATGTTATTATGTCTTGAGTGAACTCATAATCGTAGTATGGTTTATGTTATTGGAAATATCTTAAGAGAATTTTGTGTGAAAAATAATAATATATTTAATCCCAACTCCCAATCCATTTTCTTTCTCATAAGGATTATTACTACATTATATGTCATCATAATTTTCAACATGACTCCTATTAGTTATAGCCAATGACTAAAAGAAAAAAAGTGTAGTGTGAGTGTCCATAAATAATAATCAAATAAAATAATCATATGATTATGAAAATTATTCATTTGATTTCCTATATTATTGAACCTTATTTCAACTCTCAAAAAGTTAATTTTATCTAATATCTCTATGGTTTGTTATAGTTTTTTTCAATTCTATTTTATTAATATATATAATGGTTTAAAATGATATTTTTTATTAACTAATGTATATCCCTCAGGAGTTTCAAACCATGTGTTCAGTTAATCATCCTTTTTATTAACCAGATGAGTATTGAATTATATCCAAACTATAATTTTCATTGTTATTACCCAAGGGTTAATTATTTCTAGGTGACAGATCCACTTATTTTTAACTAATTGGAGAATTTATTTCTAGGGAACTACACATTATCTTTTATACCAAAATATAATGAAGTTATCCTCTACATAGAATTACAAATATGGTTAAACTATTGTTTTCTATTCCAAATTTTTGTAAAATGAAACTCTACTCATATACAAATTGAGGCATCCTAAGCATTATATGTATAGATATTTCACCATTTTATAAGAATATTGAATACATAAAAAAATAATACACATCCCATCACCATAACAATTTATATTATTTGATGACTAGATACATAATCATCATATCTATGAAAAATACACAATGTATTCCTTAATTAATCTTCATATATAGTACCCTTATAGACACATCATATTTTGAAACTTACTTTATATAATGACAAATTAAGACATAAAAAATGGTGTGCTAGGATTCTTAGTGAAGTTATACATTGTAGATATCATTCATAAGCTTGTATAAGATGACCGTAAGGGTATGATAACATTATCATGTCTATATTCTCAATATAAAAGAATCATACCATACAATTTAAATATCATTTCTCTAACATAATAGAATATATAGAATTATGATTTATATTACATTAAAAGAATAAATAATCAATCTTAATTAATAACATCGACATGTAGAATCATAATCATAGGAAATAACAGTCTAGCTAATTTAGTTATTTACAATAACGTCAACCCATAATATTGTGAAACAAATAGTAGTTATTATAATTATTAAAAAAGATGTTAACATAGATATTAATGATCATGTATATAAATAATCTAGTGAGCATGGATAGAAGGAATCAAAACAAATCAATATGTGAAAAATATGTCCCAAATGTTGTCTATACTCATCATCATTATACATTGAGATATATATATATACATATATAATATTTCCCAATGCATGAGATGCCTATATAATTCAGTGAACACACATATAATAATTAGATAAATACATAAATTTTCTATAATTTCAAAAAAAAATTCATCAATTTATCAAAGTGAAACCCTTCGAAAATAAGTGGATTTTATAAATATTTTATTATAAATTAATTAGCACATGGGAAAGAAAAGGTTTTCATATAATAATTCATAAAAAATCACCATAATAAATTATACAAAGAAATGAAGAAGATGTTATCATGATTATGTATCCCCAATTAAGTATAATATTCCTTAATGTATGATTACATAGATTAAAATCCATTTAAAATAATACACCAACATTTATTTGAATAGAAAATTAATTTATTTATATATTTTAAAAAAATTAAAAAAATATTGCTAAAACTTTTCTCTCCAAAAATACCCACATAAATTTATAATGGAATCCTAAAATTATAGATTTCTCATGACTATATGAAGATAATTTCATTTTTTAAGCACAAAAATATAATATTCTTCTCACACATCAGCAAACAATCCAATGTGATTCACACAAGAAACAATTGAAATTTATTTTTTTAATCATTTGTAATTATATTAAAACGATGAAAACATATACTTTTTCATACATATAAGTATTAATATTAACATATATAAAACATTTTTAAGAAAAAAACATAGAAGAAGAAATTGACCGACCAAAGAAGAAATAAATACGTCTTTCCTTAAAATAATTTATCAATGTATTCATGTTTTAGAGGGTGAAAATGGTAATAAGTTTTTATAATTTATATAATTTATATATGATAATATAATATTAAGGGATTTAGTATAATTATTTTAAATTTTACAAAAATGGAAATTTAGTATAGACCGTCTTGAAACAAAATGACAATGTAACATAAACAATTACCTTAAGTCGTGTCTTTCTTCACATACATTCAACCCTATTGTGAAAATAATATATTTATTATAAATATAATATATAACCATATTAATTCATTAGTTGGTAATTTTCATCCCTTTTATAATTTCAAATTATCCTTTTGTTAATAATTTTTTATGGGAACGAACATTTGGATGAGAACTATTCGGTTTAAATTCATGTTTCTATCCGATGTTCCCAATACTTGGACTTTTATCTTTGTTTAACCATATTTAGAATCATAAAAATTTCATAATTATCATAATCATTCAATATATATAAATTTATAATCATTCGCCAAAAAATATTATGAAAAATAAATTATATCATTTTTTGGAAAAAACTGTTCATACATACACACAAGTTATGTTTTTACCTAATTATAGGTAGAATAGATGAAAGGAACATAGAACCATTTAATGAAATTATATGTATAATATGTTTATTAAACATTTTATAAATGACGGTGGTGTATAACAACAAATTATGCATAAATGAGAAGAGATTGAGATGAATCCCCTTACCATGAGTCCGACTCATTAAATAAAATATTTATTTTCGTAAATAATAAAAATTGGTTAATTTATAATTTATTGATAAAATTTTTATCATTTATTATTTCTTTTATATCACTTATTACCATATCATTAAAGTTACATAATTATTTTTTTTATATTTGATGTTCTGTCGATATTCAGTACATGAGTAGAAAATGAATTTGGTATGATTTAAATAGTTAATCTGATCATAAGTTAAACATTTCAAGAACAAAATTCTAGAAATAATGATACGTTTTATAAATTAATTATAATTTTAAATAAATCTATTTAGTTATCATCTAAATAAGGATCACTGTTATAATCTTGAAGATAGTAGTTTGTACGAATGGATGAGTAACATTTTCATTTTTCAATTATCATTTTGGAAATTAGGTAATTTTTTTATCTTTCCATAATTATCATAATATAACTCATAAAATAATAATAATATAAATATAACTATATATATCATACAAATGATGTGGGTAATAAAAAAAATTTCATCGTTTCGTGGATGTGATAGTTCGCACTTACACACGAATGATGTTATCATTTTTAGGTTCATTAGAAAGTAATATATAAATGATAAATTTTTCTTTTATAATGATAAATATTTCCTTAAAATCATTTAAAAAAACTATAATTCTATCATTATTTCTAGTCTTTATAGATGGTAAGGAAAAACTAACTGTATCGGTTCGTGAGGAGGTTGTCCTCCATGTACAGGAATAAAATGTTCATTTCCTATTTTATGAAATTAGACATAGATTTGGGTTAGAATATTAAAATAATAACATCTCAATATATTTTGTATACTAGAATTATTGGTTGCTCATGGATTAATGATATTTAATTGAAGTGGAATTAGAAATAAAATAGAAACCCTTAAATAGAAATGTTACATTTCCTTCAGATGATCACCTTTTTCAACACCCTAACACCTTTAAAAAGAGTGTTCTGCCTAAAATATGGACCTTAGAATATAGGTAGGAATTATAGGAAGGTATTGGGATGATCATGGTAGAAACAATGGGTTTTTAAAAGTGAGTAATAGAGAGGAATGTTTTCCTTTTACAGGAGAGGGGAGGGACACCGTTGGAATTATTAAAATAATTAAATTAATGATAATTTATTTTCAATTTAAAATGGGTACATAGTAATTTAATTCGAATATAGGATCTGTATGGATATAAATATAATAATATTTGAAACTTATAAACATTTTATAATTTTTAATCATTTTATTTTTGTTTGAAACACGTTTAAATCTTACCATTTTATCAAGTAAATTAAAATTAATGGGTTAAAATTATTACCAAATCATGAAAAATGTTGAATGAATGAGTCATTAATTAAATTTTATGACGTATATTGAAATATTGGAATAATATTGTATATTTAATAATTTTATTTCATTTAATTATATATTTTATAATTTATGTTATGAAATATGTGAATTTTGACAATATTTCTTAAATGACTTCTTTCAAAAAAAATACTTACAACATAATTACTTAGAGAAAACTAAATTAACTTAATAATAACATGTCATAGTTATGAATTTTTTTATGAAATAATATAATCTAAATTATATTTATTTAAGAATTTTAATAAACTTTATTTGATTATTGGATTAATAAATCAATTATCGCATCATCATTATGTCTTTATTTAATTTAATTATTTATATCCTTAAAATTATAAATATAATACCATGAAGTAGGTATGATTTTTATATTTATAAGAAATATTCACAATAAATGATATAACTTATATTACATCAAATTAAAGTTATTTTATTAAAGATAGACATATTTATGACATATTTTCCTTTACATTAAATTTAGTGTTTTAAATGTCATAGTAACACCTAAGTGGTTTTAAAAGGACATGATTTCAACCCATATATGAAAATAGTGGAAAATAACTCATCCAGTATGATTAATTCAAGTGATAGGGTATTTTTATAATATTATAATATAAATTTGACCATTAATTACCTTATTTAATATTAACTACGGTAAAGAATATGCTAAAGTTACTATTCAGGAAAAACTATTTTGGACCTATTGGAAGAAATTTTTCATACTATTTACAACCATGTATGTTCGTTTTTTAATTTATATTCAAATTATCTATTAATTATGTATAATAGTAATCCTTTTGATGGATAGATAAAACAATTTTTTTAAGTAAAACATTCAAAAGTTCACATTTATTTTCTATTTAATATTAGTTTGAAATTTAATCCAATAAAATATAATAGATTAAATGATAAAAACATTATCTAATTATACATTAAAATAATTTAAGAGGATTATCTTACAATATAAATAAATTTTACAAAAAATTAGCTTTGAATTAAAATCCAGTATTTGTCACAATTTATTTATAAATGACAATTATCAAAAAATTACCAAAAAATAAACCAAACTAAAATTTGATGTCCACATTCAAAATAAGAAGTTTATTTTTTTCAAACAGAAAATATATAAGTTAGAATAATTATATTTATAAATGGATTATAATAAAATGGTGAAAGAACTATGTTTTAAAAATATTAGAGTATTTGTTACTTAAAATTGTATTTATTCTCATTTTAAGACTCTAAATTTTATAGAAGAAATTAAATATATTTAATTGAAATGTGTAAAAATATCATAGTTATTTCTTTTCATTCATGCCAATATAATTACTAGGAAAAAACAACCATTTTAAATAGTGATATTAATAATATATTATTTTTTCGTATAACACAATCTTATGTGAAACATAAGATTTTAGAGAAACCAATTATTCCATGTTGGGTACACAATCAAACATAGAATATCATTTATGATAAAATTAATATCAATTTCATAAATATTAATATATATGAAAAAGAATTATTCTATCATTTCTTGGGATGTTACATTTAAAATCATTCAGTAATATTTTGTAATTAAACTTATTAAGATAAAAATATATTTCTTACATTAAAAAATATTACTAGAAAATATATCAATTTTACCTTCGAATTATTTTTTCTTCATTTCTAACTAATTGATAATGAATTTATTTAATATAATTTTTTTTAACTTTCAAAACCAAGGTATTCCATCAATATTCGAGTTCACTAGTGATCAATAAACAACATATATATAAATATATATGCTTTTACAAATTGATATTTGAACATATATCAATAT
Organism: Viscum album; assembly: GCA_963277665.1. NCBI lineage: Eukaryota > Viridiplantae > Streptophyta > Magnoliopsida > Santalales > Viscaceae > Viscum > Viscum album. The sequence continues at coordinate 2,071,107,588 of OY728140.1, forward strand.
TATTTTTTAAATTAAAAATTGAATACACAATTCATGACAATAATCAGTAAATTCCCATTATGGAAATATTTTTTATATACATTTCATAATTTTTTTATTCCTATCTATACATACCAACTTAACAACTTGGTAATAAAAATAAAATTTAATAATAATATTTCAATAGAAGTTAATTGTTCATTTCATCTCTGTGTATCATCTAATGAATACATTAAAAGTCATAAAATTTATTTAATGTGAAATATATCATAAAATTTTAGAGTAATAAAGACACCTAGTGAAATGAAAGCACATTTTTGGAGACTATGGTGAAGTATTAAGTAAAAAATGATCATTTTATAATGATCCTTAAACTAAATATGAAGAAAAAAATGTGGGTTTGAAGTCACCATACCATGGTACTAATCAAATATTTACATTGAAGGGGTTATAACCTCTATCATTTAAGGGATATTGATATTTTTGGAAATTGGTATTAAATATATTATGTAAAAATAAAACCATTTCATGGTACACATTAACATGTCTGGTTATTTAATAGTATTATGTTCCTAACATTGTTTATAAATGGAATATCACTTAGTGAGGGTGTTGTGAAATAAGTTACAAAGTCACTTACACATTATTAGGAATATTTTAGAGACTATAGGGCCAATTTTTTAAATATTCCAGAAAAGATCAATCAGAGTAAATCCTCTGACCATTTATTATGATAAAAGAAACATACAACAAGCAAGCACAACAAACCCGAAAAGATGATTAAATATCATAAAATTCATACACATCACAACATCCATGATAGATCACTTCCTCCACCGAAGTTGATTACCATTCTATGATTTCATAGTGCTTTAGTATCTTTTCATAATTCATTCTAAGATTCAATTTATCCAAAGGTATCCACTCTATTGAGAATAATATTGGGTGTAAAATAGATACATCAATTTAAGAAACATTATAAGGATAATAGAATATTGATTTTTATCATTCATAATCATATTAAATCCTTATTACTTTTATTTCTCACATCATATGTATAGAAGTTCACCAATTTCTTCTTTCTCATGATCTCAATTATTTTCACATATAAAGGCATATATAAAGTGGAATAAAAACCCTTTATGCAACAAAGGGAAAAAACTGATAAAAAAAGTTTTTACACCATCTAAATATTCCATGTGTTTGTGTATTATTATTATACAATACATATATCCTTTATTAATACATATTTTTTGATTAATTAGAGATTTAAAATTTCTATCCAACATTATAATATCATGTGATTTGTGGGTTGGTATATTGAAAAACAGATTCACCCTTTGTAAATTCCTTAAAAATAAATTTCTACAAAATGATAATTAAAATAAGTGTTCGGTCTCCCATTATAAATTGAAAATAAAGTGGTTATAGAGTAGATATTTAGATTATTATTGAGGATATAATATATTTTTATATTCCACATATATTTTCAGGGGAATAATTTTTATACAAATTATAGATTCGATCAATAATAAGGGGTTTCCCATATTTTATGAAAGTAAATTCATCTATTTAAAGGGAGGATGCTTCTGTATCTCTTATAATTAGGGTTTTATTTTCCTTATATCCAATATATTGGTGATTATCCTCAAAAAATGAATGATATATTGAATTTATATGGTAAAAATAATAACGATATGGAATTAATATTTCTCAATGCATTTCTATCATCCCTATCTAGTAATGAATTAATATGTGCTATGGGTTCCAAATCTATAAATGATATATGGGGTGTGGTTTGGGATATTTATAAAACATAAAAAAGGTATACAATCATGTAATTAATCATGTCATGCTAAACTCATGTACATTTATAGAGAAAAATATTAAATGATGTATAATTTCGATATTTTTGTAAAAATACATGTTAAATGATGTATAAGTAGGGATGATAAAAATACTAAATTTTGATCAATAATATTTTCTAAAAAATATATTGAATATGTTCAATGAAAGATATTGTTTCTATGTAATTTTTGGTTATAAATAATATATGTGAGGGTTAAATATAGATTTAATATTTCACAATGCATTTATATCTTCCTTATTTAGTAATGATTTAATATGAGCTTCGGGATCCAAATATATGAATGATATATTGGGTGTGGTTTAGGATATTTAGCAGGGAGCGATGACTGGCGGCGATGATAGAGACGAGGTTGGAACGAAGATGGTCAGAGGAGATCAGTGATGTGAGGGAATAGGGATTTGAGGGAGTCGTAGGATCTGGGGGGTCGGCTATATCGGGGGAGGGGATAGCCAACTGTTAAAAATGTAGTTATACAGCAGCGGTTTATAAAAAACCAACACAATTGTTTTTAAAAAAAATATTAGTGACAATTTACTAAACTGAAACTAATATACCACTGCTAAATACTCAGTTCGATGTAGTGATACTAAATAAATAAACATATTCTCTAAGGAACTTATCTATTTGTCCACTATTAATGGGTTTTTAGTCCCACAAAATGATGGAGATTGTTGATGAATAATGCGTTCCAACATTGTTACACCACATTGTGGAACAATAGGCTACTACATACGGCCAAGGTTATTGGTCATAACCGGAGTCATATTCCCTAATATAGTTATAATTTGTTCAAATATATTTGTATCTATAGATCTAACTTGATTAACATTCCCAAGAGGGTCATCCCTACATGGATCTCATGAATTGATATAATCTATTTTCCTTCTACTATGCATCATTTCTATACAATGGAACACACTAGATTATATCGTAACATTATCAATAATAATTTATAATTAAATAACCAGTAAAAAAATTAACATAAATTGAAAATTTTTGTATAACTAATATCAAAATCATAAACTTGGTTTCTTTGAGAATAATTTTAAGGTATTTCATAGGGTTAATTTCTCTAATCTATGTTTTCTAAAATGTAGTTCCTATAGTTTCTACTAAACTTAATCTGATACCAACTATAAATTCCCTAAACGTAGTAGACCAAATATAGTGGTAACTTTATTACATTATTACTAAATAAAAGCAATCATATCCCATATGATCAAATAGTTTATTGCCCTTGGTGAACTAAATACATACATGAATCCCACATTACATATGAAAACATTAAATATAACATAATATTTTCATTGGGATCATATTTATTCCCTTTAGAATAAACCTACATGTCTATCATAAAAAATTTCTTGGAATCTTAGGGAAATGAAACATACGGAATGGGTGAAATTATATGATCATTAAGGGAATTCATACAACAAAATCTAAATAAAGAATGAATAATATGAGAGGAATAAATAATGATCAAATAATCTCATATAAATAATCACATGTGTTTGAAACTTATACGTGGATATAAAACTATTCAAATAAACTGATGCACATTAATAATTGATTTCATAATGATGGAATTCATAATGAAGGAGATCTGAACTAACTATTGAGTCCTTGTGAGAAGACATCTAAAGTTACTATCAAAGCCTCATGCTAAGATATCAATATAAATGGGTAAGGCCTTTTCCAAATAACCAATATAGTTTTTCTCATGAGACATACCAAAGAATCGAGGGTATATTTAATTATTATCCCTCTATTTCACATAATAATTCAAATGCATTCATCATATGAATAAATAATATAACTTTATCAACATGCCTTAAAAAATGAATGCATTAGAAGAAATAACATATGGAATATCAATAATTTTCCCTTCCAAAGTTATCAAAAACCATAAAAACAATATGGTGGATGATATCATTATATTATTTCCTAGATATAATATTTAACAAATAATATTTATATAGAAGAAAATAATTGAAAAAATTAACTGAATAATCGGTTGAGGATAATACCAATTTCACTTTGAAATCACTTATTTAAAGTCTAAAATATTTATGAAATATTAAAGAATTTTTAATGTAAACATTTAAAACATTAAACGAATATTTAATTCAATTATTCTTCATGAGGGTAGTAAATTATATCCATTACATATAAGTTAAAAAGCATCCCTTTCACACCTTTTTAAAATGATCAAAAAATACCTCATTCAAAAAATGGCAAGAAGATTCATTTTAAACAATTTTTATAAAAATTAAAACATGGGTAAAAATTCCACTAAAATATAACTATAGAATATTAAAAACACAATTTTAGACACAAATGAAAATATGTATTTGTAAGAGAATGATTCCTGATTGAGTGGAAAAACAAGGCCAGTTTCCCTTAAAAACATCATTCTTGTATCTTGAGTACTTAATGAGGGGAAAATTAAAGGAAAAAATTTTAATTTCAAAAATTAACAATAGGATAAGAAAATACATTGGGTTTAATATATAAATATCAAATAATTCCCCCAATATATACTTAAACATAAATAATCTTGATTAATGATGAGATTGAGAAATAAACTCTCACTACTTTGGTAACGTTGGAATCCTAATCACCATGAAATAATAACTTCAAATGAAACATTAAATAACCTGAATATAACAATAATTTTGATATAACATATCAAAGTGAATTATATACACCATAAAAATTAAATAAGTGGTGAGTATGACATATATCTCATAGAAGTAAAAGTAAGACGAGAAACCCTTACCTCAGGTTTGAATTCCTTCATATGTGTCTGAAACTCTTTTATAATAAATATATATTTATTATAAATATATTATGTTAAGCCCTCTGGAAGATTGTTGAATTATTCCTATGATTTCTATTTTAATAATCACAAATCATTGTTACTTAATCCATATTCCGGAAGTCTTCTTGATCAAACAGACACTTTGTGTTCTGTCAAGACAACGGTCGCACCGATCCTTATCAAAGGACAACGGTCTCACCGATGCTGATCAAATAAGTCACCGATCATGACACACTGATGCTGATCATCTGAGTCACCAAAGACGTCTCACCGATGCTGATCAAATGATTCACCGATCATGACACACCGATGCTGATCATCTGAGTCACCAAAGATTTCTCACCGATGCTGATCAAACGAGTCACCGATCATGACACAAAGATGCTGATCATCTGAGTCACCGTTACAGAACAGAGATACCGATACAGACAAGTCACCGTTACATTAATGTCCACCGTTACAGAATAGAGCTACCGATACACACAAGTCCACTGATATGTTGAAGCTACTGTTATCAAATGAAATCTACCGATACAGACCTACAGCTACCGATAGGAAACAGACTTACCGATATAGATCTACCGATACAAGACAGAGCTACCGATACTGATATAAGAAGGTTACCGTTACATCAAAGCCTACCGATACTCTAAGGTCACCGTTATAAAAGTCTACCGTCACACATCAAGTCTACCATTACTCAGCCCTACTGTGACATCTACCTACCGATATCCAAAGCTACTGTTCCAGAGACAGAACCCGACACTGCTTTAATTACGTTATTATTATTTAATCTAACCAACGGTCATATCAGGTATATTTTAATACACTGAAATTTATTTAATGTGTGTTGTTGGTTTTCAGGTAACCATACCTCGTACCTGCAAAAAGTAAATCATCTTTTTCCGGAGCTCGTTCTTTAAATGAAATAAGGATGTACTTCTGAAGTAGAGAGGAATGAATAGACGAATACATAGAGACATACATACCACGACGAGGTGTGCTGGAAGAACAACTGAGTGTTAATGCAAAGAGACGACTGAACTTACATGAAGAACTCATTTTCATTATTGCACACCAGTTAAGAGTTGAGAACGAGAACATAACACAAGAACTTCATCGACTACCTTTTTCTCTATCTCTACACCTGGAAGTCAAGGAAGCAGATGACACTCTGTTTTCCAGAAAAAAACCAGAAGAGGACTCAGAACCAATTCTGATCAATCCAAAGGAGTCCAGAGTTGCACTGCAAATAACTAGAGCCATTTCTAAACTCTTAATCTTTGCCTCTTTGATTTATGTTTTTACATATTGAGCACTGTGTGTTATCTGCTGTATTTTACACCCACACTGTCTCCTGTACTTTAACTGTAGGATATGTAAATCCTCACTCAAACTCTTGCATCATTTATTTCCCACTGGGACAGTGGTAGAGGTCATGTGTAACCTGGATAGTTGGAACTGCTGTTTTTGTTCCCACGGATAACAGTGGTATAGGTCTTGGACCTGGACAGTTGCATAATATTGTAATCCCCGATCCAGGCTGTGGATCACTTTTATATAATGTTTTGATAGGACTAAGTATCAGCTTGAGACTGAACCTCTTGGTTAATCCTACTGGGCTTAATTATTTCCAAAGTTAATTTTATTCCTCTGCAAACTACTTTAAAACTAAACCTGTTTTAAAGTAACTTTGATAATTAAACTCGCAAGTGTTTATATTAGTTGTAAATTAGTAAGTTAGTATCAAAAGTTAATCAATTCTTCTGATTTGATTAACTGGGAAATAATCAATCCCATGAGAACCTAACAGAACATTTATTCTGATATAAATTAACTACAGTTTAATTCTGTGTTTTATTTGGGGGATTTTAAGACAACATTTTTAAATAGAAATTTTAATTAGAACTCAATTCACCCCCTATTGAGTATCCAATCCAACCAACATTTGGTATCATAGGATTGTCTAAAATATTGTGTACTCTCTTTTTCAACTGTGATTTTAGTTGTATTTTAATGTTATTAAAATTTCTATTATATCTAAATTTTTATCTCTTTAAAATCCTTGATTTTAGTTAGTTATAATGGATAACATACTTGAAGGTGTTTCTACCAATAGGCCACCATTTTTCAATGGCACTAACTATGCTCAATGGAAAATCAAGTTGAAAATTCATTTAGAGAGCATGGGTTTTGATATTTGGACAGCTATAGAATGAGAATATAAAATTCCTACTACTGTTAGATCTACTTGGAATGAAGCTACAAAGACAGCCTACAACAATAATTGTGAAGCAATGAATTCTCTGTACTGTGCTTTAGGAGATGAAGAGTTTAATAGAATATCTGCTTGTAAAACTGCTTATGAAATTTGGGATACCTTAGCTATTTCTCATGAAGGAACAACTAATGTTAAGGAAATGAGATTGAACAATTATACTATTAAGTATGACAATTTTAAGATAAATCCTAATAAACCCATTACTGACATGTATCTCAGTTTTAATGAAATTTTCAACGCAATGACTTCTCTGGGAATGGATGTTCCATCAAGGGAACAGATCATGAGAATACTGAGATTCCTACCAGAAAGATGGAGAGGAACTTCTGTCTCAATTAGAGAGTCATGTGATATTGGTGAACTAACATTCAAGGAATTAATTGGCAAGGTGATGATGCATGAAGAAGAACTCAAAGTGAACAAAGAAGAAGAAGATGAACCAAGAAGGATGTCTATTGAGTTTGAGACTTCAACTTCAAAGAACAAGGATATGGAGAAGCTCCAAGCTATAAATGAAGGCTCAAGCTGTGAAGACAGTGAAAGTGCTTCTGACAGTGATGCTGAGATAGCTCACATTGCCATAAGGTTTAAGAAGTTCTATAGGAAGAAGAAGTTTTTCAGAAATTCAAATTACAAATGTATTTATGACAACACAGGTCATTGGAAAAAGGATTGGAAGAAATCTAACAAAACAGATGAAATTATATGCAATGAGTGAAAAAGAAAAGGACATATAAAATCGGACTGTCCAAAGCTGAAGTACAAGAAGAAGTATGAATACAAGGAAAATAAATATAAGAAATCCATGAAGGCTACTTGGAGTGCTTCTAAGGATAGCTTCAGTGAATCTGAATCCTCTGAGACTGAATCCAGAAATAAGAAAAATATGTGTTTTATGACAATCACATCTGAGGTAATAGCTGAAACCCCTGAATTAAATTCATATTATTCTAGAGATGATTCTAACTCAGAAAAAATGACAAAATCTGAACTGTTTGAATATTGTGATATGTTAGAAGAAACCTGTAATGATCTGAAAGACAAATACAAAGGATTAAAGAAACAGTATACTTTAACTGTTAAACATAAATCTGATCTTGATATTGAAATGGAAAAGAATGCTCAGTTACTTAAAGAGAATACTGAAATAATATTATCTAGTGAACAACTTACGAAAGACTTAGAAAAGATTACAAATGGTAATGATACTCTTACTCAAATTCTAGGTAAGAAAATAGCACCTAGATACACTACTGGTATAGGATACCAACCTGGACAAAGGAAAATTACCAAAACTAAATTCATTCCTAAATCTGGACATAATGTAGCTAGTTCTGGAAGTTCATATGCTTTATCAAGTTATATTCATAGTTAAAAATCCAATAAAGTTTATCTTTGAAAATTTGTTGATTCTAGACATTTTATGAGACCCATTAGACAAATCTGGGTACCTAATGTTTTGTTGGATAACCTGTCTGGACCCAAGAAAATCTGGGTACCAAAATCATTTCCTGTCTAAATCTATTTTGTAGGGAACATACTTAAAGAGATCCTATAGAAAGACCTGGTACTTGGACAGTGGACGTTCAATACATATGTCAGGAGACTTCTCATGCTTTAAAAGCATAGTCAGAGTTGATGGAGGGTTTGTCACCATTGGTGATAACTCAAAAGGAAAAATCATCTGCTTAGGGAAGATTGGTAACACTGACTCAATATTAATTTCTAAAGTTTTATTTTTTGATGGACTTAAATACAATTTGTTAAGTATTTCTCAGTTATGTGATGATGGGTTTTATGTTAATTTTGAAAACGATTCTTGAAATGTTTTTAATTCTAAAAATGTTCACTACTGGAAAACTAACCTTTACCAACGGTTTGGAACTGTTGGTATAGGCATCCAAAACGTTGGTATAGCCTATACCAATGGTTTGGAGAACCGTAGCCAAGTAAGCCGTTGGGATAGGTTGATACCAACGGTTTTCCAAAAACCGTTGGTATAGACCTATACCAACGGTTTTGGAAACCGTTGGTATAGGTAATATGAAATCTATACCAACGGTAATGGAAACGTTGGTATATAAATTCCAAAAATAAAACATCCACTGGGATTTGATCCCAGGACCCCTCGTTTATAATCGAACGACTTAACCACTAAGCTAACATCACTTTTGTGAACATAGTTTCATAAATATATATATGTATTAGCATAATTATTTAAAATTTTGATTTATATAATGTTATCGGTTAGTAGATATGGAAAAAAATTAAAGAACCTATCCCAACGGTTTTCAAAACTGTTGGGATAGGTTAGGGATGGGTTGAGTCTTTTAGGTTGAAGGTTGGTTTTTAGGGTGTTTTTTCCGAACGCTTTTGGTGAACCGTTGGGAAAGGTCTCTCTTTCCCAATGGTACACCAAAACCGTTGGGAAAGATGCTCAAAACACACCCTTTCCCAACGGTTTTGGTGAACCTATGGGAAAGAGGCTCAAAACACACCCTTTCCCAACAGTTTTGCATAAACCGTTGGGAAAGAGTGACCCTTTCCCAATGGTTTGCCAAACCGTTGGGAAAGGTGGGGTAATCTATGGCTTTCCCAACAGTTTTGGTGAACGTTTGGGAAATGGTAGCTATACCAAAGGTTTTTAAAAACAGTTGGTATAGAAGTGTTGGGAAAGATCATCATTCCAGTAGTGGTTTTAGTGTTTTCTACTTTATGAAATGAAAATTATTATGTTGTTGATTTAAATTCTTTAGCTAAGTAGAGTATTACTTGTTTAAATGATTTTCATAAAGAGTCTTGTCTTTGGCACAAAAGATTAGGACACTGCAATGTACATTCACTTAGAAAACATGCTAGGAATAACTTAGTCAGAGACCTACCCAAACTTGAATTTCCAGCAGACAAAGTTTGTAATCCCTGTCAATAGGGAATGCAACATAATGTTTCTTTTAAATCAAAGAAAGAAGTTTTAACTTCTCAACCTCTTGAGTTGGTTCACATGGATTTATTTGGACCTTCCAGATTTTCTAGTTTAAATGGGATGCACTATGTCTATGTTCTTATAGATTATTTTTCTAGATATAATTGGGTATATTTTCTATCTCACAAAAGGTAATATTTTTCTTACTTTGTAAAATATTCCATGTATGTAGAGAACCGTAGTGGAATTAAAATTAAAACCCTGAGAAGTGATCATGGCCGTGAGTTTGAAAATCATGAGTTTGAATCTTACTACTCACACAGTGGCAATAGTCACAATTTCACTGCCCCTAGGACACCTCAACAGAATGGTGTAGTAGAAAGGTGGAATAGAACCCTTCAAGAAATTGCTAGGACTATGCTTAATGAGTATGACCTACCTGTTTATTTTTGGGCTGAAGCTGTAAATACAGCTTGTTATGTTATCAATAGAGTCATGATCAGACCTGTTCTTAAGAGGACCCCTTATGAGTTATGGAACCATATGAAACCTAAGGTTAACTAATTCATGGCTTTTGGCTGCAAAGTCTTTATTCTTAATACTAAATACAATCTATACAAATTTGCATCCAAGAGTGATGAAGGAATTTTTCTATGTTACTCTATTACTAGTAAAGCCTATAGAGTTTTCAATAAGAGAACCAAATGTGTGGAAGAATCTGTTCACATAAAATTTGATAAGAATGTTCCACATGAACCTAAGACCTCTCTTGGAAATCTTGAAGATGATCTCTCTGTTTTGAACCTTAATGATAAATACAGTGGACCTGTAATTAAAAAATCCAGTTATGAAAATTTTGCAGAACCTTCTTCTGTTGAACCTTAACCTGTAGATGAATCTGAAATCTCTAGCCCATCCTTTTCTAGACCAACTAGAATTCTAATGAACCATCCTTTAGATTCTGTTGTAGGTAATTTAGATAGAGGAACAAATACTAGAGCTTCTCTAAGAAATCAGGTTGAACATCCAGCTTTTCTTTCATAGTTAGAACCTAAAAATATCAATGATTCTATCAATGATGAATTTTGGGTAATGGCTATGCAAGAAGAACTAAATCAATTTGAAAGAAACAAAGTCTATATATAATTAGAAAGACCTAAGGACACTATAACCATAGGCACCAAATGGGTGTTTAGAAACAAAGTTGATGAATCTGGAAACATCATTAGAAAAAAGGTAGGCTATTTTCACAAGGTTACAATCAAGAAGAAGGAATTGACTATGAGGAAACCTTTGCACCTGTAGCTAGATTAGAGGCTATTAGGATCTTACAGGCCTATACATCACATCTGAATTTCATGTTATATCAAATGGATGTGAAAAGTGATTTTTTAATTGGTTTTAATGTTGAAGATGTTTTTGTAGAACAACAACCTGGTTTCTCAAATACTCATTTTCAAAATCATGTTCATAAACTTTCTAAAGCATTATATGGTTTAAAACAAGCTCCAAGAGCTTGGAATGAAAGACTTTCAAACATTCTTTTTTCAAAAGGATTTACAAAAGAATAATTGATCCCACTCTTTTTATAAAAAGTATTTCAAAATATGTGTTAATAGTACAAATCTTTGTTGATGATATTATTTTTGAATCTTCTAAAAATTCTTTATGTACTGAATTTTCAAAGGTTATGCAAAATGAGTTTTAAATGAGATTAATGGGAGAGCATAAGTATTTTCTTGGATTTCAAATCTTTCAAACTATATATGGTATTATTCTAAATCAAAGTAAATATACAAATTATTTATTAAAACGTTTTGGTTTAGATAGTATTAAGGAAAGTGTTATACCTATGAGTACTACCTGTAAATTAGATGTTGATGAAACTGGGAAACCAGTTGATCAAACCTATTATAGAGGTATGATTGGGAGTTTAATTTATCTTACTACTAGTCGACCACGTATTATGTTTAGTGTGTGTATGTGTGCTAGATTTCAAGCTAATCCTAAAGAATCACAGTTACTGGCTGTTAATGGATTTTTCAATATCTTATGTATACTGTGAATTTTGGTTTGTTTTATCCAAAAGGACAATCGTTTGACCTAACTAGTTATTCAGATGCTGACTTTGATGGATGTAAGATAGATAGGAAGAGCACATCTAGAACATTTCATTTACTTGTAATGTCCCTAGTATCATGGTGTAGTAAGAAATAGAACTCAGTTGCATTGCCTACTGCTAAAGCAGAATATATAGCTGCTGGTAGTTGCTGTGCACAGATTCTGTGGATGAAACACACTTTATTGGACTACGGATTTGATTTTAAACATGTTTCAATTAACTGTGACAACAATAGTGTGATCAAAATATCTAAGAACCCTGTGTCTCACTATAGGACTAAGCACATTGATGTGATACAACACTTCTTAAGAGATCATTATCATAAAGATGATATTTCTATAGATTTTAATACTTATGAACATCAATTAGCTGATATTTTTACAAAGCCTTTATGCTATGAAAGAATGAATTTTATTAAACAAGAATTGTGTATGATTGATCTGTGAAACCGATCTGTGAAACTGATCTGTGAAACCGATCTATGAAACTGATCTGTGAAACTGATCTGTGAAACGGATCTATGAAACGGATCTGTGAAACCGATCTGTGAAACTGATCTGTGAAACTGATCTGTCAAACCGATCTTTCTTTTTATTACTTTTTATTTTTTTGATATTAATTAATTACTTTTATCTTTATTATGGAAACCCTAAATGATAAAATAAATGATACGCGGTTATTTCTATTCCCCAAATCGTTGACCTTTCAATTCCCACCATGCCTTATATCCTCTCTTCTCCTCTACATCGAACCTTCGAACTCCTGCATTCCCCAGAATCTTCAAATGGCTAAGTAGATCAGACCAAGGAAAGGATCAGAAAGTCCTGTACCTTAAAATCGTGTTCGAGGCGAGTCGAGTAGTACCAATCCAAGATCAGTAAATCCGAACCTAAAAACTCGGATTATTGCTGTAGAAAAGGAAGTCAGTCCTGCCTGGCTTTTGACAACTAAGTCGCTATTGTTACAAGTTTTAGAATCACAAGGATAGAAAGACTGGTTCTCAAATAACAATCATGTATACTACCCAAAGCTAGTGCATGAGTTTTATATAAATATGAATGTTACTCTAGATGGTGTAGAGGCTGCCAGAATGTCTTCTGTATTGAAAGGAATGAAAATATCTTTTTCGTCTAAAAAATGGGCTGAATGTTTGAATGTACCCCATGAGGGTCGGTATGAGGATTATGCTGGAAACATTCCTCCAACCACTGAATACTTCTCTTATGAGTTAGCTTTAAATATTTTGACTGGAAATAGAGAGTCAAGGAGAATCACAGCCTCAGAGTTGGATGGTGAATGTAGACTTCTCTTTATGTTTATTCAACAACAAATTTTCCCTAAGAAAGGAGATATTGCTGCTGTAAGATATCAGGATGTTTTTCTATTGTTTTTACTATAGACCCATGAGAAGATCAATTTGTGTAGATATCTAATGGTGCACATAGCTGTTATGGTGAAACCTTCTAAGAAAGCCACTGCCCTATTCTATTCTAATGTGATCTCTGCTATGTTAAAGAATCTGGAATGTATTGATGAAGCTGATGAGATAGCTGAATCTGATTGTGCTTTTTGTGTTAACAAATAAATTTGTAAAAGGATGAAAATAAATTGGAAGCCATGAAAGAAGTGTTGGGTTGCTGATGAGGACAAGTTGTATGAATCCTACAATCACACTGATCATGGAAAGAGGACGAAGGTTTTGAGAGACCCTGGTTTGAAATTAGATGAGGAGCCAATTTATTCTGATGAAGAGGAAGATGTCGATGTTGAATGGAATAAGGACACTGAAGATTCTGGTAAACAAGGGATGGAAGAAGCTGAAACAGAAGAATGCATTATGTCACCTCCTCATGATAGGATTGATCCTGATACTCTGAGCCCTAAGAGAAGAATATTCTTTGGACTTGCCAGTCCACCTTTACCCTTACCAGAATCAGAACCAGTTCTTGGTGATGAAGAAGCTAGTGACATTGAAGTATCTGACAGTGACGTTTCTGTGAAGAATGGAAATGGAAATGGAGATAATGATGTTGATGATAATGCTGATGATGGTGATAACAGACCAGTGGATGGTCTTGATGTACCTCCAATTGAAACACATCAAACTGTACCAGAAACAAATGCCAATGGCAAGAGAATTTCTCTAGAAATCCGTGGAAAAGAATGATATTATAAACCGACATACACTCTGTGTGTTGCTGTCTGGGATGATTACCCTGGTTTTGCTATTTTGGGTTTAGAGTATTCTGAAGAAGAAGAGGAACAATCAGAATCTGCTGCGGTTGTGAAGGAAATCCTACCAGTTGAGGCAATGTTTTCTCATGCTTTTGATGCTGCAGATGCTCATCTACCTAGTTCTATTGTCTCTCAGTCTAATTTTGATATGTTAAAAAGTGAGTTACTTACTGCTGTGAGAGATATAGTCAGAGAAGAAATTTCAAATGCTATTAGACTGGACCTGGACAATACTGGTGAGTTTATTGGCAGGCACAAAGCCTCTCTAAATCAGATTCTAAAGGATCTACAATCTGTCTTAGTTTCTTTATCAAATGAATTTAGATCAACCATCTCTGGTATGATGGAAGTGTTGAGGAATCTGATTGAACATCATAAGAATTATGATATGAGAAAGTTGAAAGCTGAGATATCTTAGATAGTTTCTCAAGCCAGTACAGCCAAAGTAACCAAGTTCACTACTTGTGAGCTAGAGGCTCTAAGGAAGATTGTGCATGATGAATTGGCTGCCATTAGGAAAGTTCTTGATTTGGACTCGTAGAGAAAGATGAAGGAGCACAGTGATCACATTCATAAGATGGTAACAGTATATTCAGCAGATGCCACTAAAGCTCAGAGAGAGATCAAGGAAAAGGTTGACCATTACTTTTCAAAAATCTGTACCAAGCATGAGATGACCGTGAATTTCAAAGTGTTAGCTTACAATCTGAGACTACCTCCAGTCACTCAAGCTTTCAAGACTCAAGTTTGTTAGTAGCAAGATTTTACTCTTACCTTGTAACGGTTCATGTAGAATAAGGATGGTTTTGAGAAGGATATGTAGTGTGGTGCAGAAGTTATTCCAGATTTCATAAATCTTTTGAAGCCTTATCTGAATGATCAAGCCACAACCATTGTGCTTCCTACTGCTGAACCTCTTAGTACCTCTGATGTTGCTCCAAATCAGATCTGCATTGCTCATGCTCAATCTCACCTACGACCAGATCCTCAACAATCTTCTCAACTAGCTCCTACAGTGCCACAACAAATCCCAGTGGCATCCTCTCCTCCACATTCCAGAGTCATCTTACCACCTTTTGAAATTCGCCCAGTTCAACCTGCCTCCAAGCCTTCTAACTTACCAACAATTGATCGTTCTGACAAAGGCAAAACCCCGTTACATCCCAAAAAATAGTTGTGCATTGTTGTTGATAGGGTGAACCCTGTTGTGTTTGTACTGTGATGTACCTTATAAAATTTATTCTCTTATCTTTTTTATTCTCTCTATTGTATTCTTTTAATCTCTTATTTATCTGTTTTCCCAACTGTTTTATTATCCCAAAGGTGGAGAAATATGCATATATATGGGGGAGATGCATCTCTAAAGGGGTAAAAAATTTTAATCTATGGGGGAGAACCTTTCTATGGCAATGCTTGCATAAATATTTAAAGGCATAAATTCAGGGGGAGATTTATTTCTCATTGTGTTTTTATTCTTATTATTCCTTGTAACTATTATTGATGAAATATTATATTCATTTATGACTATGATTTGTGACTATCAAAAAGGGGGAGATTGTTGATCCCACTGGAAGATTGTTGAATTCTTCCAATGATTGCTGTTTTAATAATCACAAATCATTGTTACTTAATCTATATTATGGAACTATTCTGGATCAAACAGACACTTTGTGTTCCGTTAAGACAACGGTCGCACCGATCCATATCAAAGGACAACGGTCTCACCAATGCTGATCAAATGAGTCACCGATCATGACACACCGATGCTGATCATCTGAGTCACCGAAGATGTCTCACCGATGCTGATCAAATGAGTCACTGATCATGACACACCGATGCTGATCATCTAAGTAACTATATATGTCTCACAGATGCTGATCAAATGAGTCACCGATCATTACACACCGATGCTGATCATCTGAGTCACCGAAGATGTCTCACCGATGATTATCAAATGAGTCACTGATTATAACACACCGATGCTGATCATCTGAGTCACCATTACGGAACAGAGCTACCAATACACACAAGTCCACTGATATGTTGAAGCTATTGTTATCAAAGGAAGTCTACCGATACAGACCTACAGCTACCGATACAAAACAGACTTACCGATATAGATCCACCGATACAAGACAGAGCTACCACTACCGATATAGCAAGGTTACCATTACATCAAAGCCTACTAATACTCGAAGGTCACCATTATGCATGTCTACAGTTACACATCAAGTCTACCGTTACTCAGGCCTACCGTGACATCTACCTACCGATATCCAAAGCTACCATTCCAGAGACAGAACCTGACACTTCTTTAATTTTTTTATTATTATTTAATCTAACCAACGGTCATATCAGGTATACATTAATACACTGAAATTTATTTAATGTGTGTTGTGGGTTGTTAGGGAACCATACCACGTAACTGCAAAAAGTAAATCATCTTTTGACAGAGCTCGTGATTTAAATGAAAGAAGGATGTGCTGCTGAAGTAGAGAGGAATGAATAGACGAATACATAGAGACAAACATACCACCACGAGGTGTGATGGAAGAACAACAGAGTGTTAATGAAAAGAGATGACTGAACTTACACGAAGAACTCATTTTCATTACTGCATACCAGTGAAGAGCTGAGAACGAGAACATAACACACGAACTTCATCGACTACCTTTTTTTATGTCTCTACAACTGGAAGACAAGGAAGTAGACGACACTCTGTTTTCTAGACAAAAACCCGAAGAGGACTCAGAACCAATTCTGATCAATCCAATTGAGTCCAGAGCTACACTACAATCACTAGAGCCATTTCTAACCTCTAAATCTTTGCCTCTGTGATTTATCTTTTTACATATTGAGCAGTGTGTATTATCTGCTGTATTTTACACAAACACTATCTCATGTACTTTAACTGGAGGATCTGTAAATCCTCACTCAAAATCTTGCATCTTTAATTTCCCACTGGGATAGTGGTAGAGGTCATGTGTGACCTAGACAGCTGGAGCAACTGTTTTTATTCCCACGGATAACAGTGGTAGAGGTCTTGGACCTGGAGAGTTGCATACTATTGTAATCCCCGATCCAGGGTGTGGATCACTTTGATATAATGTTTTGAGAGGACTAAGTCTAATTTTGAGACTGAACCTCTTGGTTAAACTTGCTGTGCTTATTTATTTTCAAAGTTATTTTTATTCTGATGCAAACTGTTTTAAAACCAAAACTGTTTTAAAGTCACTTTGATAATTAAACTCGCAAGTGTTTATATTACTTGTAAATCAGTAAGTTAGTTTCAAAAGTTTATCAATTCTTCTGATTTGATTAACTGGGAAATAATCAATCCTTTGAGAATCTAACAGAACCTTTATTTTGATATAAATTCACTACAGTTTAATTTTGTGTTTTATTTGGGGGATTTTAAGACAACGTTTTTAAATAGAAATTTTAATTGGAACTCAATTAACCCCCTCTTGAGTATCCACTCCGACCAACATATTATATAACCATAATAATATATATCATAACTAATATTATTTATTTATAATATTTTACCACATGTTTATTTACAATTCTTTTCTAAAATCACTGTTTCAGGTAATAATTATTTGGTTTTTCATGTATTTCTTATTTCGGTGGTTCGGGTGATTTTTATTTTCTCATGGTAAAATAATCTCCAAAATGTTAAGAATGATATATATATAATATATATTCATTTTATATATATTTATAGTAAAAATAAATTATATAGATATAAAAATTAATTACATTCTTCAGGGAGATGGTATACCATACGTACACATGAATGATGTATTCTCTTTTCAATGGATGGAAAAGAATTAAGTTAAATAATATGGAATATGTTCAATGAAATATATTGTTAATATGTAATGTGTGGTTATAAATAATATATGTGAGGGTTTAATATATATTTATCATAACTGAAAAGTTTATGAGAGATTAAGAAATAACATTTGAGGGGGGGTGAATTAGTGGTCCCCAATTCAATAATAGTTAATATCATTTTGTTATGAATATTTTTTAAAAATATTTCCAAATTAAATTGTGAATTATTTGAGATAGTTTATAAGTGAACCCAAATATCCTATGTATTTTTAAAATGTTCAATCCCTTTTTTCTAAAGCATCTAATACTTGGTGAAGAATGATTGCATTCTTATTGTGTTCTTTTTATACTATTTTCAATGAGAAGATGGAATAGAGTAGTAACCCTAATAATAAGAATAAATGATAAGAGTTAAAAATTAAATTGATTTTTTCTTGATGAACTCATTTTCCTATAGAATTTAGATCATGTGAGGTTTCTTGTTTTTCTTTTTTATCCTCAACCAATATCTTCAACTAATACTACTAGGAATGATACCTTGAATGGGATGTCATTTATTAAAATTTTTCCTCACATATAGGAAGTGCAACAAATCATTTATTTAAAGGTAACTCTATACCATAACATATTCATTCCCATTATTAAATAATGTTTCAGATGTCATCTAAATCTAATGTATTCTTTAATATATTACTAAATACCAGCATTTTGACAAGGTATTTCACCATAGTACATATTTCAGTAATTTTAATTACATGATAAAATATAAGTGTAAACTACATAAATATCTTATGCTTTAACATAATATGGTCACCACTATATTTGTTTCATCTAAACACATGAATCAAAAGGATATTTAAATTATACAATTGGATTGGCTATGGTATATCCACTTTAGCTCCCCATGGAAACTTCATAAACACCTAACTTGTTTTAATATACATCAAAAACTCTCCTAAATATGGGAATGTTCACCATTCAGCTTCTAATAATGGTAATAATGAATTCCAATTTTGGGACTCTTCATGGTACACCTCTAGGCATTGAGGATTCCATAACCATCTAACAAACCATTTCTCTTGGAATTTAGCCTTTTAAATTTTTTACATTTCATTATTCCATCATCAATCATTCACCAATGGATGAAATTTAATCTCTAAATCTACACATTAATTTACTATTATCTTATCTATAAATGACCATTAATCTATCCTTGAGGTTGTCTTCATTAGTTTTAACATTAAAATATCTACAAAACTAATGAATGAATATTTTTAGTAAGCATGTCATAGTAATATTCTAATATAAAATGGTACTTAAAAACACATTATATTATATAATGATGTTTTTTAGATACATTAATCTCACATTGTAATGATCAATACTATATTGACCATGTATAATGTGGGAACAAACCAAAACTACATCTTTGTTAATTAATTTCATGTGGACTGTCCAATATCTAACCCAATAAACGAATATTCAGAAATAAATATAAATAGTTTTTCTATGGGGTGATAATAATTATTCAAACATATCATAAAAATCATCTAAATGATAAAAAAATAGGTTCTTTCCATTATTTTTGGATAAAATAAAATAAATAAACAATGATTTAAAATTTCCCTCATGGTCAAAATATGTCCATGATTCTTGAAATATTCTTGATTTTGATCATCTAGAAGTAGTCAATGGGATCATTACTCCAAGGGCTTCCTTAACATATATGAATCTCTCAAATATAAATAATGGTTTTTATTTGTATATTGTCTGGTAGAACATTTGATTTAAAAAATAAAGTGAAACATATCTATAGTGATAGTCATCTTGCATATTTTTTTTGGATTCATAAGAACATAAATAACATACTATTAGTCTCTCTATATAGGCCATCCATATAATACCCAAGTAAATAAAACATATTCCTATTTAAAAAGACATGTTTGATAAATACTTAAAGAGTTACAACTTTTTAAAGATCATAATTCTTCATTTTTTTCATTTTTTAATGATTTAAATATTATATTAGACTATAAAAACCCTCTTGATTACTATCATATAGTAATTAAACCGTGAGTTATATCTTATGTTGAAGAAGATTCTTGAGCCACACAATATCTCATATATTAAAAAAGATCCATTTGCAACACCATTACAATTTTAACCTCACTATATTGTGGTCCACACTAGGATTGAGCATGAAATGATCTCAACCATTATGTTTTAGTGGTCTATTTATTTTTCATTTCAACTAATTTCTCACTTTTACTAAATCATAATATATTTAAAACATTTTTAAAATATGGTAAATCATATATAAAAACTTATAAGACCATATAAAAATCTTATTTTGGACAGTTTTCCTAACATAGTCTTAAATACTATAATTTCATTTCAGTAAATATTATTTCCTATGTTAAAACATTTTAAAATCCATCTTCTTTATTAATATCCTTCAAAACATATTTGTGGTATCATTCAATGTTTTATACATAGACTTTTTAAAAAAGTGTTTATACCAATTCACACAACAACATAGTGTGACCCTATGATCCATTGAAGCATTGAGAATAAATATTATTCCCTTAATATATAATTGGGATTAATGATAATCTTCAAGAAAATAGTGAATGATACTTATGATATACTTGGATCTATGATGATCTATATCAAACATAGGTATCTACATACCTATTTTCACTTACTATTTAATACACAAGAACGAATAATCATATATTCCCTTTTTTTAAGACATAGAGTGACCATGATAAATAAAATATTCCAATCCCATATAATTAACATGGACATTCTCAGTTATATCAGCATATACTGGATTTAAGGATGAATACATCACATGTTATTCACCCAAGTAGATTATCACATTAAAATTAACCTAATTCAAATTGAAAATCATTACACAAGAACCTTATCTATGTATAGAAAAAAAACATACACATTATATCTCAAATGAGGACCTAGATTCCATAATAGTCATGTAAGATGGAAACTCATATCTTGTTAATCCTAAATAAATGACAAGATCAACAACATATATGACCACCCCATGATCATATTAACCTCATGGATTGTGTAAGAAAAGCATCAATTTATAAATGATCACATGAAATTTGTTTTTATGACCTCAATCATGATGAGTAAATATGAAGATATTATCCCCATTATACTAAATAAAAAATTTATAACACTCCATCTGGTATACCTAGTTGATTATCAAACACAAAAAACTCATTTTTGATAAGCCCATAAGAGTTTATACTACAATTACCTATAAATGGTTAGGAGTTTTAATCATTGGTAAGCCTAAAAAACTCTAAAAAAATTCTTTCCCATTGGCTGTTAGTTCGATTTAATCTCAATGGTCAAGAACTAGTAAAGATAGATACTGATAGAATTAATACAAAAAAACCTAAAGAAAACACAACGATCACCCAATAGCTTTATCCCATAGATAATACCCTGTGTCTAGTAGTTTAAGTATCACATTCAATGTTCCCATATTATTATCAACAAGATCAAATAAAGGAGAAAAAAT
Organism: Viscum album; assembly: GCA_963277665.1. Classification (NCBI taxonomy): domain Eukaryota; kingdom Viridiplantae; phylum Streptophyta; class Magnoliopsida; order Santalales; family Viscaceae; genus Viscum; species Viscum album. The sequence goes on from OY728140.1 coordinate 2,071,129,212, forward strand.
AAGATTTTATAATTCCAAGTAGAAGATATATCTAGATGATCGTCTGCAATATGATTGTTCTATCATATAAATTCAACAAAAGTTCCATAAAATTACGATCAGATGTGGAAAACCATTATTTTCTGTAGTCTCAAAAAACCTCATATAATTTTAGTCTTACGATCTCATAAATATTCATATTTTTCACCATATTTCTATCAGACACTATTTATTGAGACTGACCTATTTCATATGAACAATGCATGTGTTATGATGTGGTCACCTTTATCAAGTATTGACTCTAATATATAAAAGATATTTTAATATAATTTAAAAATATAACATATACATTTACCAATGCACTAGTGTGTCTTGATTTTTTGGGTTGTGATGACTCGAGAAACATTATAACATGAAATCTATAGAACTCCTTCATCTCAGAAAATTATGAAGAAACTAATCGAAATTTTATATGTTCTTTATCCCTTATACTATGATTCATTATATTGTGTTGTGGATTATTTTTTTCTAAACTATTACACCACAGAAAATGAATAGGATACTCTTCACTACCTAGTTAGTTCCTCATAGTTCCATAGATATTAGCTTTGAGACACAAACATTGGTGTTGTAGAGTAACTCTTAAATATACCATGTAATAACCTACACCAATAGTAGAATGACATACACCTATTGGTATTTCTACTAAGGTGGATAAAACTAGTATTTCCTTACCTATGGCCAAATATTATAGGAATATTGAATTTACTCAATTTTATCTTGCGAAAATTGGAAGGGATTCCAATAGAAGTAATTTCACATCTTATACAGATGTCTCCCCTAAGGGAATCATGATAAATGGTGACACTTGCAATGCGGTTTCTAATAGGGAGGATATCTTTGATATGTTTATGATTTGTGATCCCTCTATAAATTAGAGGACATTTCTACATACGAGAAGGATTTTTTTATAATGGATGTTATGGTTCCGAAAGTTACTAATATATGATGTTCTTCTGATTAGATATGTATACCAATGGGGTGAGCCATTTCTAAAATCATATTCACATTAGAGGATACAATGATCAAGGCATGGGGGATCATATCAATTTATTGAAATATTGGTATTGTTTTACTTGAAGAATGTATTTTTTCAACACTTTTGCTATAAAAAATATTATGTATCTTGTGTGGATCAATGTTATTGGCTTTAACATGAACTTCTTGAATTCTAATATTTTATTTTATATTTTTTCTGCTATGGGAATCCAGATAAAAATTTATTACCCCATTGTGGTATATTAATTCAATCATATTTCTAGGGTTCTATTAAAGGAATATTTAATATAGTTATTGATTTAAAATATTGTTTTATAAGAATTAGATAATGAAATCTCTCTAGAAGTATAATATGAATGTTTATCTATTTTCTGTCTAGACTACACAATTTCTAGTAATGTAAAATATAACTATTATTATAATGTTTTATGATATTTTTTTATTAAAATTGTATCCCAAGGATCATTATAGAAATAAATTTTAGAGTTATACAGAGAAAAATAATTTTGTTTTTCTAGGTACTGGAAATACCCATAAAATGTCTTATAGAGTATGATGGTGATAGTTCTTAACAAATAGCGAAAGATTATTATCATTCACTAGAACAAGTGGATTAGTTGTTTTAGGTAAATGCATAATGTTTATAGACTCATGGAATAGAAGAGTGAAGACCCTATTTGATTGGGTTGGGGATATAGATGTGTGTATTTTTGATTCTAGAGAAAGGAGAGAATATACAAGAAGAATAGGAAATGTTTAATCTATGAGAGAATTTAGACCTATATCATTTTCCACAAGACTCAACATTTTCTATCAAGGGGAAACCCAAAAAGGTGATGGTTTGAAGATCTCAAGTATCTATAAGGAATTTAATAAATTAATCATAACATAGGGGATCCATGAAATTTAGGTTGATATAGAGGATGATTCTCTAAATAATCCTTCTTATATTAAGGAATTATCTAAGGGAAAAATGGTTCTTATAAATAATGAAGGAATCTAAACTATTCCTCCAAGGAAATAAAGATTCATGAAATACTATTCATCTTGAAAACCAACCATTTTTACAAAGTCTCTTGGACTCTTAGAGTGTGAATTATATTGGTTTGATGATTATGATGTTTCATATAATTTATATTATAGTCTTTGATGTTTATTTGTCATTTCATAAACTTCTCTTAGTGGAATTAATGCTTGTATTACCACATCATTTAACTTATTTTTTAATTTTTTAATAAAGTGGTTGTACTCTGACAGGTTTCATAAAACATAAAAACAATTACATAAACCATGTAGCTAATATTTAAATTATATAAAAACCACTTTATTTTATGGAATTATTTTTTTATGATTAATCCAAAATCTCAGTCTTAATTCTATTTCAATTATTACTATGACTCAACTTTTATCAATTAACTTCTTATCCTTTATCAATTAACTTCACTATTGTAAAATAAAATATCTTATATTAGTCAATGTATCAAAATAATAAATGTCTAATCAATTTAACATGAAATTATTTGTGGTTTTCAACCTACTAATTGTTTCTTGGAAACATGAGAATCAAATCCTGAGATATTCATTAGGATTCAACTTTTACAAAACTCATCATGTGTACTTATTGATCATCACTAAAAATAATAATTTAGAGTCCATACCCCTTTAAAATAACATATCCTTCAATATTATCAACTTTTATAATAAAATGGAATTAATGGAAGATGATAAATAATAAATAAAACATACATTTATTTTGGGAGGGAAGATTATCCCAATAAAACTCTAAAGTGTAATAAGACATCCTTCATCAGAGGTATTGTTAGAATATCTATTGATTACTCGATTGTTGAAAGAAAATTCTTATGCATTCCCAGCATGCTCCAACTTCTCCTTGATGAAGTATTATTTAATATCAATATTCTTTGACATTTAATGATTTAGTAGATTATTTGTAATTATTATTTCAATTTGAATGTCACACAAAATCACCACTATGCATGAGGCATCCTCCATGATGTGATTATGTTATCACATCATCTACATATTTTTCTTCATGGATTTTGATTATGGGATATAATCATTTTAAATTATGTTTAATGTAATATATTTTACCCTATGGAGTTAAAAATACTACCTATTCCCCCAATAAACAATAAAACTCAAAAATTAGACATTAAATCACCAACATATCCTTCATAATCTACATAAAAACCATGAAACTATAATTTTGTATTCTTAATATACCTCAATGGTAAATATGGAGTTTCTTTAATGTAGCACATGGTTAATTTTACCCCAAGAATACATTTCTCCCTCTTATTAATTTTTAATCATAAAAAAATTGTAACCAAAAACATTATTTGTAGTCTAGAAAATTCTTAGTAATGTAGGCTACCAATAATCCCTTAAATCTTCATTTAAACCACACTCCAATCAGATTTATTAATAGATATCTTATTACAAAGTTCTACAGGAATAGAAACACTCAATAGATTAGTTCTTGATAAACATTTTCAGTTGTTCCAAAGAAAAATTTTCTTATAATAGAAAAATAGACCCTATTTTATAACATATATAAATAATTCATAAACATGAAAACATGAAACCCCTAACCGTTTTGGAGAAAAACATTTTTTTAAACATATACCACATCTTCATGTTCACCATTCAATAAAGATGAATTAAAATATATTTTTAATTATTTGTATCTTCTTTTAAAAAAATTACAAACTTTTCATACCTTTTGATTTGATAAAATGTATCATCAAAATTTATATCGTTAAATTAATAGTATACCTTGTAAATATTATGTTATTTTTTCCATTTTACTTAACCTTTCCCATAGATCATTCTTATAAATACCCAATTTATCTTAATGAAATTCTGTATTTGGAAAATTTAAAAATCTAAATTTTCAATATTTATGATGTTATGAGCTCTCTTTCTATAACAAAAATCTATTCCCCATGTTCAAATTCATCATAGAAACATGTTGGTAAAATTTTAATAAAATATAATATTATGATTGGAATTAATCAAAATCATTAACTAATATAAATCCTTAAATAAATATATATGATATTTCATTATTTCCAATTAATTTTAATGTAATATAAAACTATTTCTACTTATATGGTATTTTCTTCATTGTAGAATATTTCAATGTAACTATGAAAGTTTTATAGTTTTTTTATCATCCATAATACAATCATAATTTCTAATGTTTTCAATAATAATTTCATGAACTACATAATTAATAGGAAATGATGTTTGTGAGGTATTTTCATTTTATAGAACAATATCTTTAAAACTATTAATTGTATTTGTAACATTCAAATTATCACACTGATAACACTTTCCATAAGGTTTTTATTAATGAAAATTTAGTTCATATATGGTATCATCAATCATTTCTAGATATTTACCACTTTTTAGGTTGTAATAAGGTATACCAAATACTATTAATATCTTATATTACAACTTCTTAAAAAAGAACAATCATATTGTGTATATAATAAATTTTCATTATGTAACCACCAGTTGATAATAATAAAACTACGATAGTTTCTTGAATATAAAATTAATTAATAATACCGTGGTACAAAAATATAATTTTTCATGTCAACCAAACATTGGTTATTAGTCATAGTTATTAAATATTATTGTGGAATATATAGATGAAAATACTAATTACGTATTACATTACTCATTAACTATGACTTGAATTCAACATTCTTGTATTCAAACTCTTTTTTGGATTAATAACATCATATAATAAATAATATATAATTCTTACCCTTTAATAAAAAGTGTTTTAATATCAAAAGTGATTATGATTAACTTCATATAAAATAGATATAATTTAAATGAGTAATATCACCAAGAAAAGTATAAAAAATATATGTCATTGTTGGTTGAATTAAATAGAATTCAATGGAATAAGTCTGAGTGTACCATATCACGAGGTTTCTTAATTATTATCTCATCCACCTAGGGAATTTTTTTCAATATATCATCTTTGTGAAATCTATCGCAAGTTCTGATCATATAAAAATTTATATTTGGATGATTTATCATAGCTTCACGTTCAAAAATCATACCTATATTCTTTACACGTATTGGATACTGTTTTTATTCTATAGAAACTCATACTATTTTATAGTCCCAAAATAAATTTCTTGATCATTATAAATCTAAAAACATTTATGAATTGTTTATTATAACTTCAACAAGATTGTTTTATCCTTCATCCTTCCAACAAGACATATATTATTCGAAAAAAGAAATTATTTTCCATTATCAATATCTAATATATGAATAATGTGAAGAAATTTTTTCTATTTTTAAAAACATGAAATAGTTATGAATATGTTTTCAGAGCCAGGCACTAGGACGACATGCAACTCTAAAGCCCATGGTGCCCGAATAGAATTTATTAAAATAATAAATATATTTTATATTAAACCCACATAGTATGATAAATAATATGTGATAACTATTAAATTGAATATCGAATCAAGAATATGAGGCCTTATTTGACTCTGAAATGTGATTTTTACCCAAGGAGTGACCTAAAATTGGGTCGTATAGGACATTAAAAAATAGAGAATATTGGCCGATTCGTTTAGTTATAATAAATAATTAAATTTATATATTTTAATTTATATAACCTAATCTAATTATTATAAACCCACTATTATGGAGAACCATATAGGGTTATCCACATATACCCTATAAGGATAGATGCCATTCTTCCTCTCTATTCGATGTAAAGTCGAATTTAATTATAGAAAAACTCTAGATTGAAGCCGATTGAAGCACAAAAAGACATTGAATCCCCTGAATAATGGGAATGAAAATTATTTCAAAAAACCCAATATCTAGGTAGGACTCATTATTTTTAGATTCGGTTTCATTTGATTAAAACATCTATCATGATAATTCTCTTTCATTGATATTTGTTAATTGTGGAAACTTTTTTGTGCATGTGTATTGAAATTTAATAGATTATTCAATTATTTTCTAACCTAGGATATCCCAATTCATGATCAATGTTCATTAATAATTTAAAATAATCTAGAAAATAATATTTATTCCTTTTCAAAATATTTTTTTCGTATAAGTCGTCCTTGGATAACAAGGTTACGAGTTATCATTGGTGGGCAGGAATGAGCCTGATTGGACTGCCAGATTCATGAACGATTCATGTAAAATGAACATATCTACATTTGAGGAATCATCTTGAGATGAATCATGGAACAATGAGTGTTGTTTCTCATGGATTTGATATCCAAAATAGATGACGGTGGGATGATTGATAAGAGATACAAAAATGCATATAAGTTCACATAGGAATGAAGAAGATTTAAGTTTTTAGCAATTAGATGGAAAAAATCCACTAGTTGAAGATAGATCCTTCATTTTGAGGAATTTGAGAGGCAATGTTTGAAATTAAAAACACCGAGTCAGGTGCACAGAGATCAGATCTGGTGTTCTATGAATATCCGGACTACATTCAATTTAATTAAGAATAACACATGAAGTGTAACATCTAGGTAGTGGTGGAATGGATTTTGGGAAAATGATAAGGACATATTGGAATGTGTCCCACCTATGCATCGTCTATCGATCCTATGCTGTACATGCTATGTGGGGAAATATATCGGAAATACCCCATATATTAGGACCCAGTGATATGTTCGTCATGTACCAAAGTACACAGACAAAGTCAAAAACCCATTATTTACCGAAATACATGGACTCATTCATGGTGCATGGTATTAGACCCAAAGTGGTTTTGACATGCTGTGTAGACACCTTATAGGTCATGTAGTGCTATTGGTCAGTGATTCATGTACATCCACCAACATGACTTGGTGAGGGAGTGGGACCATATGCCATGTGTCTCTTTCAAATATCGTGTAACACATGTCTCATTTAGAGGAAATTGAATACTCCTGAAAATTATTTGTTTGGACATGGATTCTGGATAAACATTATCATATCATGAGTTTTTTTTAATTTAAAAAGTGTTGGTTCCCACCATTGTGGATTTCATGTTGTGATGTGATATTTTTAATTCATAAATCTCATTTAGGTAGTACTGGATGATGGAATTGATATGGAAGAGGATCACCAACACCACTAAAGTGGAATCCCCATAATGGATTAGAAGTGGGCCTTCTATCTGTTGAGTGGAACCTCTATCAAATATGGTATTATTCTTCATGATACCAGAGCGGAACCCTCCTTGATGCGTTAGGGAATACGTGCTTAATATATATAGTGTAACTCCTGACACACTCAGGTGTGGGTGTTCTATCAACCGAGTGAAACCCTATATTATATAGAGAGTAGGTCCTAATGAAACTATAGTGGAACCCACACTACACACCATGGTGTGGGTCCTTAACCTATAGAGTGGAACCCCCTGATACATCCAAGGGTAGGACATCTAAAAGAAACTATTGACAGGGACAAACTGATATACACGGTTGCAGGTACTCTACATTAATATTGTTCCCTTAAACAATGTGAAAAATTACAGAGATTTGGATTGACATGGATTTTTCATCTTGTAAGACGCATGAGATATGAATCATCAGTGATGGAATTTTGGTAATGTTTGAACTCTTTCTATATGCTGGGGTAAGAGATGGAGATCCAATTATCCATCTTTTCAGTTTATTTGGATTGAGAATATATATATATCTAAATATATCTATGTGATTGGATTTGTTTACTCTCTTACATTATGTTGATATGTTTACTATATTTTACTATCATGTCATTTACTACTCCCTTTAGTTTTCATGGAGTCCTATTTGGTACACATATACTCACACAGATATGGGATTTTCCCGCATCTGATGTGTATTATGTAGATGAAAGAAAATTCCTAATTGACTCTAGAAAATCATAAGGATACTTAGTGAATTGGACTACGTATGACAGTCAATGCAGGGAAATCAAAATGTAGACTCTCATGGAACATTACATTCTATTTTTTCCTATTTGGACAACATTCTGGTTGGGATTTTACTTAACACTTTACTTATCATTTTTCAATGGTGTACTCTTGTACACCCAAGAAGATTTTCATTTGAGGGTTATATTGTAGTTTTCACATCATTTTATTCTAATTCCTCTTAACATCTAAATTAATTTTGTTGGGTGTCTTCATGAATGTAAATTAGGCCAAGTACTCCCATCGAGGATATTAATTTCATCTCTTTTCGCCACTGCCTGACCTATGTAGGAATGCATGGGGTAGTTTTGGATCGAGTCCCTATTTGGGTCAGTTTTTGAAATATTAGTATCAAAGAATTACATTACTTAGGATGATGTTTGGATAAGTCCCCTTATGAGGTTTTGGTTATGATTTAGGGACTATGTCAATGTGTGTCATGTGAGACTCTCTGGTCTGGGAAACGAGTGATGGTACGAGTGGTTGATATTTCCATTCACCTGGACTCTAACCACTTAATTATTGACTCGGTAGACCAATAAATTAGTGGATTGATTAAATACTTCACGAGTCATACATGATTGATTATTTGACCATACTTCTGGAGTCTACTCCACATTATATATATATATATATATATTCTCATTTGAATATGGTATATCTTGAATAAAATTTTAGGATACTTATGCGACTACAACAAACCATGATACCAATTCCAGAACAGAAAAAATACAATGAGTAATGAGGCCTCACCTCAACTTCCATCATTCGATATAATTTATCTAGGGGTATAGGTAGAATCACCCCATACTATTCATAATTAGACTATACCAGAAGAATATGATTTAGATATAAGTGGTCTTAAAACACTATGGGTGCTCCAGTAATAGATACTTTTGAGGTTACATGGCGAACTAGATCCATAGGAATTGGAGGATTGGGTAGATTCTACGGTCCTCAACATCAGGATTATGCAGGCACCAATGGGTGAGAAGGTTGTTCAGATAAATAGTCCTTTTCACAGATCAGGTGGGTACTGGTGGAGTCTTTTCCCTAGATTCACAATGATTCAACACGCTTATGGAAAGATTTACAGCTTCTATTTCAAAAAAAGTGCTACCCCAAATTCTTAGAATCAGTTTGGATTCATGATATTTTAAAGCCTCATTAGGGGGATATTGTAGTGTATTAGTATTATACGAGGTTTATAGAACAACCATGGTACTCTCTTGACATGATTTGGGATGAATACTTCGAAGCATGAATGTTTGAGGAAGAAATTAGAAGATAGATTTGTGCCAATGTTGTTCCCTTGTGCATTACCACCGATACAGGGGTGTTGGACTAGACACAGGTGATAGAGAGATTCTTGTCATAGGTATAACTAATAGTTAGAGAAGGAACGTGGCACTATAGGGTTGAGAATTTTTAAAATCTAGCGTTCCCCAGTCATTATTATCTCAATAAAAGATAACCCCTTTCACTAGAATCGATAATGTGGTCAGGGGAAACATAAAGAACTAGATTATCTCAGAGATTGGAAGTGATTTGAATTAGATCTTATAGGTCACCTAGAATGTGACTTTCTAACTAGAAGTGTTGTGGAGCATAGGCAAATATGAGATGAACCGCAATGACAGAGGTTACACCACGATCAGGGATCTCCCAATGGAGTGAAAGGATGCCCTCGGGGATGCAAAGTCGAAAGAGGATAATTTGGGGATATTGGTAGAGGATGTTTGGGTTATGTATGACACTAATAGATCTCTCTTCACCACCTCGATGTGTCCCACATTAGGCTCCATTAACTTTCAGTTAAGGGCACAAACAAATGGAAGTTATATAGAATTATGATTCCACTACACCCAAGTTGATTAAAAGTATAATATGTGTCTATTAAATCTTGTTCTAGTATTCTTAAACAATAATTTGAGTCATTAAATCAAATATATACTTATTGTGAAAGATATAGAGGTCTAAGTAGAAGCTATAGTTCAACATTTAATTTTTGAGTCTCTAATGAGTAAAACTTATTCTATATATTTTATCTTCTAGAAGTATGATATATCTCTTGGTGGATAGAGGTTCACATGGAACATTTTTATAATCATTATTGAACTCTATGAATTTAACTTGTGTATGGATTTATTATCCATTGTCTCATCCTTGATTGACTATAACTACTGAAAAATTTGATGCCTTTGCAATGATTGAATGACATTCTCCTTTGTGGGTTAGAGTAATCTCATGGTGGGATTTGTGGGTGCTGTAAGTAAAACTTTACAACCCATAACTCTTAATTTAGAAGGTGTATCCCTTGATATGGTAGGTTCTTCAGGCATCCATATTCATTTAGTCATAGAGTATTATATGGAAGTTTTCTCCAAGGACGTTTGGGGAATATATCTAAGGTGGGAGATTAATTATTGTATTGAGTTTCATATCAGGACCACTCTAATATCTTATGTGACATATCAGATGGAATTTAATGATCTATGAGAGCTTCAACATTAGTTGTAGAACCTTCTAGTGAAGGGTGATATGAAAACCATTGTATAACCCGAGGTAGCTCTAGTGTTTTTCATGAACACGGTAGATAAGATCCTCATGATTTGCATGGATTGTAATTTCTAGATATAGGAAATGATAAAGAAAAATATCCCTTATTGATGATTGAAGACCACAATGATCAATTTTGAGGTGTGGAAAGGTTCTCAAATATTTATCTCTAGTCGGGATACCTCTAGTTGAGGGTTTGTGAGGATGATATCCTGATGCTTGATTTATGATGTCATTATAAACATTATAGGTTCCCAGTGATTCACTTTTGTGTGAAGAATTCCCCCATTATGTTTATATATTTTATGAACTAGATCACCCAACCATACATAGAATAGTTTGTGGTTGTCATTATCGATGAAATAGTCATATACTCTAAATTATAGGAGAAGCATGGATATAACTTGTAGATGAACCTCAATTTACTTCAAGGGAACTAAATTTATGGTTAGCTATTAAATTTCCTATTTTGGACTCATGAGGGTCACTTTCTGGGCCATTTAATTTTTGATCATGGATTATTCATGGACCCAGTAATCATCAATGCATTTCATGCTTGGTATAAACCCAAGATCATGTTATATGTGTGTTGGTGGGGTACTACTTGGATTTGATGATATAATTATCTAGGATTTATTCCCATTTGACTAACCAATGGTTGAATGAAAAGACTTCTAACTGTATTGAGTAGTTCTAGAGATCCTTCTAGGTGTTTTGGTTGAGACCAACGAGTGATTATATTTTAATACTACTAGAGGATTGAATGAAGTGTGTAGTGTATTTTTATGCATCTTAAGTTGGGTTTGGATGTGAGTTGATGCTATGAAAGGCAGTTGTCACATACAGGTTGAGGTATTTGAGACCCCAATGTATAACCATGTGACTCACGACCTATATCTAGAATTGGTAGTCTTCGTATGAATAATGTGGATGCACTATCTTCTAGTAGAGTTCTTCGTGGTTTAATAATACTATCAGAGACCCAGTTATGTCTTTACCTAGAGATAATTGAATATGATACATTGACACTAGTTATAGGGTCTAAAGTAATATTATTTCAATATAGTTTATAATTAGGGGAAGGGAAACATAATTCAAGATCCCCTTAGTAAGAAGTCCCTAAATCGTTTTGTGAAGGAGGATTTTGAGCATCTAGCTTCCTTGCAGATGAACCTGGTGGAGTAGGAGGGTGAAACATTTCTTCAGTCAATGTCATGGAATCCTCCACCCCATCAGTGTGTGAGTGATTCCCATTTGGGAGACATCAAATGTGAGTTCTTACATGACCACATTTCCTTAAGAGAATCACAATATGGATATTCTAAATATGCAAATCTTGTTATCCTTTTCCAAGGATGGATAGTGGTCCTAGTCATGTTGTAAAAGGATGTGAGGCTATATTATACACATAACATTTGGATATATTTTATAACGTGGGGAATATGTAATGATACCTTCAATAATAGTTTTGGTGACCTGACATGAGATGGAGTGTTGCTGAGATCGTCTCAAAGTGGTACACCTATTAATATGTGAAGGCAGATCAGCAAGTTTCTACAAGTTTTTTGCAGACCCTAGAGAAAATAGAGTGGAAGTGGGATATCATATCCATTGAATTTATGATATAGATTTCATATAAAGAAAAAAAATGAATACATCAGGGTGATAGTTGACCAACTCATGATGTTAGCATAGTACATTGTTATCAAGGAGAAGAGTCCAGTGGAGTGTTTGTGACATATATATGTACATGATATAGTTTGTCTTTGTGGGGTTTCCTTTAAAATTTTCCCCAAATATGATGTGTGGATTAAATCATGATTTTGGAGAGTCCTTCATGTGAATTTATGTCCTGGATAAGGATGTGTACAACTCTTCACCCTAGGAATATGGGACGACTGAGCAAAATATATTTTTTTGGAGGATATACTAATGGATTGTGTGTTAGACTTCTTCTAGAGATGATTGGATCACATGAATTTGGATGATTTTATATACAACAATATCTACCAATACATTATCATCATTACACATTTTTATGCCATGTACAATAGACAATACATGTCACCCTTTTGTTGGTCAAAGATTTGAGTTGGTGCAGGTGACGACACAGATGGTTCAGGTCATCTGTGATGGGATGAGGAAGGCCCAAAGGAGTCATAAATCATAAAAATATCACTATTGTAGGCCCTTGAAGTTTTATTTTGGAGACCCTGTTTTCCTTAGAGTATACCCACGATAATGATTTTGGTGATTTGGCCAGGGAGTCCAGTTATCTCTATTGTTCATCAAGACATTTGAAATCAAGAAGAGGGTTGGATAGGTTTCTTTATGCCTCACCCAACCCCATAGTTTAATAGAGTGAATTCCATCTTTTATGTGTCGCATATAAGGAGATATATACATTACCTTATACAAGTAATCTACTAAGGAAGATGGAAATAGAGTATGAAGACACTTTTATAGATCACCTGGTGGTGATCAGGGATTGAATGGAGAGGACCCATCATAGATGAAACATCCACATTGTTCATGTGTTGTGGTGGCATTATAACATATAAGACAGCTCTAGAGAATCAGATATCTTGGCGTAGGATTAGTATCAAGAGTTTTTTTTGTAGTTTTTCATTTCAGGGATGAAATAAATGAAAGGGAAAATAAGGAAGAGACCTATTTTTTTCCTTGTAGTACATTTTTATATTTAAAAATATGTATTCAGAGCCTATATCTAAGACGGTGTGTGTTTTTGAGGATCTGAGTTCCCATAATTTATTTTATAAAAGTATTAAATATTTTTTTCATTAAGAAAATGATTTGATTTTAAAAATAAAGGATAATTTTTTTATAAAATAAATATTTTGCAATATAATACCATAGTGGAGTTCTAAACATCATGATTACCATATGTGCGACCTAATATCAGTAAGCGTGAGGCATTTAAAAATAGATACAATTGGTGGGAGAATTTATTTTAAATAAATAATTAAAATTATTTAATTTTAATTAAGTTGATCAAACATAATTCCTATAAATCCACCACTAGGGTGAGTCATTCATGGTTAGGTGCAAATACCCTATTAAGAATGAGAGCATTTGACATCTACTTATATTGGAAAATATAACTAGACAATGAAGAAACAATGTGTTGATGTATTTCAATGTGTAAAAAATGAAGCGAATCATTTTAATCATTGAATAGAACAATCTAAAATGAAAAAAAATGATCCAATATATAGGTATGGATTTTCATTTTTTGATTTGGGACAATATGATTAAATATTAGAGAGAGATCAATCACTTTCTATGATCTGCACCACATGTGGAAAATTTTATGGGCCCACATATTGAAATTTAATTGATTATTCAATTGTTTTATAACTTTAAATATCATATTTCATGATATTTATCCAATAACTCTTGTAAATAATTGACTACACTTTGTTTTTGAGGTATTTATCCTTAAATTTTCATTGCATTAGTAATCGTTGGACTATAGGGTCATGATTCAACACTACTGATTAAGAACAAGTACTATTTTACCCATGAGTTTGTGGTTGTTTAATTTATAAAAAAGGATCAAATATCAAGGAAAGATTTTTGTATGAATCTTTTGATAATGGGTGTTTTTCACATGGATTTGTGATTTGAGACCGATTAGGGTGAAAATATCAAGAAGAGGTGTGACAGTGCATATATGTTCACACAAAAATTAATGAGAATCAATTTTTCGTCCACAAGATGGCCGTAATATACCAGATAAAGTAAGACCACCATTTTTGGGAAGTAAAGAAGCTGATTCCAAATTCCAAAACACTGGATTTGGTACATGGATATCAGATCTATTTCCCTGTGAAAATCCCAACTACACGTTCTGCAGATTAGAATAAAAAACAAAATTTGACCCCTAGGATGAGGTAGATAATGTCTTGGGAGAATGATACATATGGAACATAATGTATAACACCTACACGAATTGTATACATCCCCGGGGTGGAAATTAAATGTGGTGGAATACATAATAAAGACCCTATTGTGGAGGAAATTACCAGGTTCATACTGTGTACTGAAGTACACACACACACGACAAGGCACAAACCATGTAACAAAGTACATGGAAATGGCTAAGATTAACATGATGGGACAATGAGAATTATGTAAATTGTGTGTAGGATCCCTAAATTCCATGTTGTGGTAAAAGGATGGTTATATTTTTACCTCTAGGAAAAAATCCATGTGATGGAGTGGGATCACACACCTTGTAGATCTCCTCACACACATTGAACCCCTTTTTCCCATTTTAGGAAGCTTCAACTACTCATGTCACCATTAGTTGTACTCAAATTTTGATCCATGAGTATCACATCCTACGTATTTTTTCTGTTTAAAATGAGATGGTTCCCTCCATTATGGCATTTGGGATGTGATGTGAGATGTTCCATGAGTTACAATTATTTTTTAAGCCCTCGACGATGGAAGTTGATGAAGAAAAACATCACTAGACACACTAGTGTTGAACTCGCCTGACATATTAGGAAAAATTCTTGTTTGAGTCGAGTGGAACCCCCTATTAGATATGGTGTGAGTCCTCATAATATGGGAGTGGAACCCCCTAACACATCAAGGCATGGGTCCTCGACCTATTCAGTAAAACCCCCCTAATGTTCTAGGGCATTGGTCATATATCTACAAAGTGGAACCCGTTATTGGATAAGGTGTGGGTCCTCGTGAAATTTGATTGGAACCCCCTAATGAACCAGGGCATGTGTCCTCTACTCAAAAATTGGATCCCAATAACACATCAGGGCACATGTCCTCTATGTTTTAATATTTAGTGGAATCCCCAAATGAACCTGGTTACATTCCATCTTCTTTGATATTGTGACCCATGAATGTGTTCCATAGTG
This sequence comes from Viscum album, assembly GCA_963277665.1. NCBI lineage: Eukaryota > Viridiplantae > Streptophyta > Magnoliopsida > Santalales > Viscaceae > Viscum > Viscum album. The sequence goes on from OY728140.1 coordinate 2,071,144,680, forward strand.
GTGAGGTGTGGCTTACATTGGATGTTTTGTTTTTGGAAAACATGAAGATTATGGGCCTCAATAATGGACTTTTAGAACCATTGGCAGTCTTTTCCTAAGCTGGGCTATGATATGGAGATCCCCTCCCATCTAATTTGTGATTCTTTGGTTTGAGAATATATATATATATATATCTCCATGTAATTGGATTTTTTTAATCTCTTAATTTTCAATGATCTATTTATTATCAATTCCTATAATGTCTCTTACTCCACCCCATGAATATTTTGGGATGCCTTACAGGTATGTATATACTCACCAATGTATGGACATTTCTATCACATGTCATGTCTTATGTAGATGATATTCATATCGACGATGGCTACAAAGGATCAAAGGGATACATGGTGCATTGGACCACCTACAATGGTCGGATATTAGAGTTCAGTAGATGAAATCCCTTGGCACTTTTAAATTCTAGTTTCATCAGGTTGGGACATCTTTGTGATTGAATGTGTATTTTTCCCCTTTACGTTTCATTTTCCACTATTGTACACTTGTACACCCAAGGGGGTTTTTCTGGTTTTATAATCTATCTATTTCTTCTTTATAATATTATTACTTTGCACTTATACATTAATATGGTTGGGTATGTTCATATAGGTACATTAGGAAAAGGAATCCAATTAAGGGTATGCCTTTCAATGCATTTCACCACCCACTAGCCTATAGAGGATGGAATGAGGTAGTTATAGCTCGATCAATGGTTATGGTTTTGTAATGAAACTCAATAGATTATGCTGCTACCTATCAAGATAAATGGAATTCTTGGATTTTATTTTACAGATCCTAGTGAATAAATATTATATCAGATTTAGCTATAATTATTTTCTAAAAATGAAGAATCATATATCATAACATTTAATATATTTCAACATATTTTTGATACAATAAGTATTTGATGATAAGACAATACTGAGTATCAAATTAATTTCTCCTTTTATATATTTTTATATTACCTAACCAACTATATCGTTACCTTTTTCAGTTATACTTTTGATAGATTCATTGTTCATAGATTTTTTTAACTTCTCTAGAAGCATATTCATGATCATAGAGGTACAATTTGTTTATTGTCATAACTCAGAAAAGATTACCCAACAGAATCAAAGGTGTTGTAAATTTTTACAATCACTTTTGGATATAGACTAAATATCAATTTTGAAAAATTAAGTTATCTCTACCTCAATTCATTGACTCTTTTCCATTGTGAACACGAAGAATTATACCAATAGACATTCTATTTATTCTTATACATTATAAAGAATAAACATTTTCATTCAAAGTCAAATATCCTGGGGAAATAATTTGATTCTTCAAAATATTCAAATTATTGTGAATTTTAGTTTAAAACCCTATAATTATTTTCAATTAACTTATGCTTATGGAATTCCACATTGTCTTGGTCTTTCCAAAAGGATTTATAACAAACTAGTACCTGCACTCCCTTATCTGGTTCTGTAAAAATATTCTTTACATTTCTAGCTATTGATACCGATGAAGGTGACCCAATTTTTTCCATCAATACCATAAAACAAAAAGGAAAAAGTTTATCATGACATTCTCAATCACATTTCATGCTTAGACTTTTAGAGTTTTAAAACTAATTCTTATATAACAAATACAAATAAATTTAGGTGATTAGAATTCCCATTATACCCCACTTCTCATATTACATGTTTAGTCCTCAAAATAATATATACAAAGCCCTTGTATACATAATTTTTTCATCGTAATTCTGTATAAATTGGGGAAATGAAAAAATATGAAGGTTGAGATAAAATTATATATATGGGTAAAAGTATGCATTTAAAATTGAACATTATTAGTGATCATACTAAGAGAATAAGCATATGATGACATGATCAAAGTGAATTACCATAACATAAGAATATTTAACCCCACCTGAACATGGATAATTGAACATGAGGAAATTTAATAAGATTCAACAAAAGAAAGACCCATCATAATCAATAATCACGAGCTATGTGATTTCAATAATGATAATATAAAAGTGTATAAACCCATAACAATCACAGATAAAACATATTGGAATCATAGAACATCGTCATTCTTGAACCCTTACAGAACTATTACCATTGGAATAACCATACTAGAGAAATATAATATGGTTATATAAGAAACATGACAATTATCCAAATCATTGTAGTGTTATATAAATACAACAATCTTTTAATCTATATTGGGCTTATATGGAACTTTCTAGGTTCACCCATCGTATAAGATATATCAGGATCACTTGAAACTCTTCGAGTACACCCATCACATATAAATGTCTATGAACCATAAATAAAGTAAATAATGCATCCATTTCATCCTAAAACACATATAAATAGTCATTATTCCATTTATAACAGGATTAACATGAGGAAATTAAAATTATTTTCATGCCAATCACATTGAAACATTATTAACTAGTTGAAATGAAATATCTCCCATAAAAATATCATTCAAATAATATTAACTGGTAAGAAAAGAAATGGGTTCAAGAAAAATCATTTTTAAACATGATCAAACTATTTTAAAATAAATGGGTTCTATAAAAATCTATCTAAAACACAATTAACCTATAAAACGAAATGATTTATAGAACAATGTAACTGAAATATGACTAACTTCTTTAAAAGAAATGGGTTTCATAACAATATAATATGAACATTATTAACCCTATGGAATTAAATGGATTCATAAACATCTTTTCATCATAAGCCTAAAGAATACGTAGAAATAATAAAAATGGTATCTTTGGATAAAATACCTAGTAAAGAATATGTAACATCAACAGATCTCATCTTAGATGGAAAATGATTTTGTAAGATCACATGGAACCTTTCTTAAGGAAAATAAATTTTATTTTAAAAACAAAAAATTTAAAACTAAATATTCAGAAAATATATTTTGAGATAATTTTCTTCGACAATAACCTTGAAAACCTATAATTTAGACATAAAAAGTTACTTAAGAACCATAATGATGGAATTGTCATTTCCACTTTAGATATTTTAAAACAGAAAAAATTCAAAATACTATTATTTGAAGATAAACTTGAAAAATTACAAATTAATATTCAATAAAAATAATGTTCATGATGGTGGGAAATTTCATTCATTCCTTACACAATAAATGAAACATTCCGTTCAAAATTTTCATAAAATCCAAAAAATAAATGTTTGGAAAAATAAATAAACCTTCCTTTAAATTTATTTCAAAGTCAATATTTGGTAAACATTTATTTAATAAATTATTTCAACAATGAATTTTTTTATTTATTTAAACATGGTTTTGGATGAAAAAGGGTTTTTGATCACAGATTAAAATGTAGATTATTTTCTAACAAGAAATTCTTATAAATTATTTAGTACATAAAGAAAAAAAATGAATGGAAGTCATATATTATAATTAAATAAATGTAAGAGAATAAAATTCATGAATTTATTCATATGTGGATCTGAATATTTCGTCATTGGTAGAATAAATATTTATAACCCTAATAAACAATTTGAGTGTATCATAAAACAATTTCCACTTTGGTAACATTGAATCACATGTACTGTGAAGGAAGAACATTAAATGAAACGTAAAATATGAAAATAAGAATTAAATTAATGACATATAATTTCAATAGGAATGACATACACCTCATATTAAATGATAGGTTCATAATAGAATATATATCTAACAAATGGAAAATTGAGACAAAAACCCTTAACACTTTGGAACCTTTTGAACGGAAATCCCAATTAAAGGGATATAATAAAATCAATATTTCAATACCAATAATTTTACGTACTAGAAGAATATATTAAATTAATTTAAAATATATTGTACACATAAAATAAATATGTTTTCAATATGACATGTGTCTCAAAAAATTTAAAAGTCAAATGGAAATAAATTACCTTGAGTTCATGAATTTATATCATGTCCATTGGCTTGTGTATAATAAAGATAAGTCAATTATTTAATTTCAGAAGAAAATATTCAAGGATTAATAATTTATTCTGGTATCATTTATTTTATTTCATTATAACTCCATATTCAATTATGTAATCAATTAGCTTCATGTCATGTGTTTTGAGGATGTTTGGTTCATTATTTCAAACCAAATTCATTGGGTTGAGAATGGTAAAAGCGGTTATTGTTTTGAAAACTCAAAAATAATAATCATGAAATAATTATCATATTTAGTAATCAATTCTAATTTTATATTCAACTTTGAAAAAATGTTATTAATAATGAACTACATCACAATCATGGGGATGATAGGTTGTACATAGGCAGGAGTAACATTTCCAATTTTCAATGATCTTTTTGAAAAGAATGTATATTTTTTTTATGTTTTCATAATTATAATAATATCATTAATTTAATATTATTTATTTATATATACTTATATATATATCATTCTTGAGATGTGGTGTAGAAAACATAATTTCATCACTTAGTGAAACTAATATTCCACACCAACAAGAACAACGTTATAAATTTTTATTATAAGAAATAATATGATATATTATCTTTTACAAAAGATTAATCTATAATTAATATCATTATTATTTAGTTTATATCACATATATAGAATAAAATATTCTTATTACATTCTACGTAATGTTTTTGTGAAAACTGGTCACGTCGCTGTGTGAGGTGGTAGTCTGCCATACACAGTTGCGATGTTACCATATCACTCATGGAATGGAAGGTAAGAATGTATATGTGATATAATAACCAAAAAATTATTCATATTTTATTATTATTTCATATATACATTATCTCCATCATTAAAACAATCCATGAGAGTTAATGTTGGAAAATTAATCAAATCGGTTCTTGAGGTGATAGTATTTTGTACACACGAATGTTGATTTCATATCTCTTTTGATGGAAGAGGAGATGGATTTGGTTTATTACATTTGAGTAATAAAATATTAATATATAATAGATACTGTATTTACCATATGTATATTGTAGAACAATATTTTAATCATTTATAAGAATAAAAAAATCAAAATATTAAAAGTTAATATTGTTTCCTCTTCTTGGACCACCTCTTTTGGATTATACCTAAAGTATACCAAGAATGGATTTCTGAAAAAAAAAACAAGGATTATAGGATATGGGGATTGATTTTTATTTTACAGGGTATTGTATTTGCCAAACTAAAAGGGTTTAAATGTGTGAATTAGAGAGGAAAGATGGTGTCCTTATCTAAGTGAGGTAAGTGGCGAACTTGTAAAAGTTAAAATGAATAATATATACCAATAATTATAACAAGAAAAAATGGAATTAAAATAAGTATATTAAATTATTAGAAATTATAATGTATTAACATGTCTTGAAAATGGTTTTGATCATTTTTAGGTCATTTTAACCATTATTGTCTTATTTTAGACCCATGTAAAACTTTTTTTACATTGACTGTGTTAACTAATTTTCATTATTTACACTTTTAATTATGGTAAAAAATTAATTTTAACTTATTATAAAATATAAATTATTATGATTCCAAATATTTAATAAATTTTAAAAAATTCAATTAGCTGATGTGGTGAAATTGACTTTAAAATTAATTCTGCATGTGTGCTGATAAAGAGGGGTTTAAGGAAGTGTTATACTCAAGGGAAAAACAATTTTATAGAAAAAATATGACTTATAATAGTTATTTTTTTCATATAAAATAATATCAATTTAAATAATTAATTTAAAACATTCCTCATTATGTATTTTGTAAATAAATTAAATGGATAATCATTATTCACTTAAAAGATTTTTTAGAAAAAACTCATATTTATCCCAAATACAAAACAATACTAAAATCCAATATCAAGCTGTTTAAATATAAATTATGTTGATAAAATATAATAAAATAATAATTATTTTTTTATAATAATATTAAAAACATATTAGGATTATAAATTTCATAATTTATTGAAATGAAATGTCTTTTCACAAAAATCAACATTTTAACTATTCAGTGAGAAATAAATATATTCTAAAAATCAAAAAATTACACCAAAATAAATTATTTGATTTTGGGATTTAATTATGAATTTAACTTTATAAAATAAATTTTCTAAATTTTCCAAAAATTAATTACAGTTTTCTCTTTAAAATTAATAAAATTTAATTTTAAAAAAACTTATTTTTGATGAATAAAAATAAATTATTAATCATTTATTGATTATTTACTAAATATTTAAAAGTAATTTGTATTTATTAGGGTATATGAATTTATATTTCCTAATTTACATATCACTATTCATACCCACCAATTTAAATTATTGGCTATAATGGTAATATAGTTTATCGGGTTTTTAAGATCGATGTTGCATGTTTTATATGTTATTGAACATAGTTTTGTTTTATAAAATTTAAGGATATTGAATCCTACCACCATTAATAAATTGGATACTAAAAATATGAAATATATCTTTGTAATCCAGGATTATACATTTTTAAATCCATTTTTTTTGAAACCCATATCATAGAAATGTTTATTAAAATTACCTCTTGATAAGAAATAAATGGATTTATGTAGGTCATATGGAATATATGATACTGGGATCACAAATAAGAAAAAAAGGATGGAATTGGCAATTTAAAATATTTTAATAATGAGATAAACTTACTTGATATGTTGAATTTATACTTTAATAAATTCCCCTCAGAATCTCATCTTTTTCTACAAACAATGAGTAATCAAGAAGAGTTTTTTTCAAGAATAAGGTATTAAAATAATCATATTAATTATAAAATAACTATAAAATTGTTGGGAAAAATTCCCTCAAGTCACCATTGAATCCTTTTTTAGGTGATTGTGTTTATTGACCAAGCATGCCTCCATGTTGTGTTTGTTGACAATGCAGACCATGATATATGTTTTTGTCAACAAAGGGGGTTTACATGGTGATTTTTTGGCTTCAAGGGATGATTTCAACAATCCATGATAAATTTAAGAACCTTGACAAAGGAATAGATAATCTGGAGGCGGTAGAAAAAGAGCAGATAAAGTGGCGCGCAGAAAACTGCGGGATGCACAAAATATGTGCGGGTTGCGTGAAATAGAGGGATAAAGATTTTCACGCAAGAGGTGTTTTGAGGTCTGAATCTGGAAAAATGGAAAAGGAATGAGGTACCTGAAATATTGGAGTAGTGCACAAAAAATGGCGTAACGCGGAAACTTTGTTTTTCAAGCTCAAAGAGAATTACGCGCTCAAGGAGGGTTTTTCATGTGGGGTCAATTTTGCCTATAAATATGAAGTGACCCCCCTCAATTCAAAGTAGTTCAAGACATAGAGAGTAACCGAGATCTAGTGCATGAAATTGGAGTCTTCAAGGGAGTTGCGCATAAACTTGAAGTTTGCGCATAAAGTCTGGTTTTGCGCGCAAAGCTAAGGCTGTGCGTAAAATTGGTGTTGGCATGGAAAAGTGGTATTGCGCGAAACGTGGATTTTATGAAAATGTAGAAAATTGCGCGCAAGATAGTGTGGAGGTTTGAGCGTAAAAGGGGGTGTTGCGCAAAAAGTGAATTTCCCCCAAAACAATGGAATTGCGCAAGGCACCGTAAGGGCTGCAAGTAAAAATTAGGGTTGCCCAGTACACCCGGTGCATAGTGCGATTCATCTGTGGGTGAAAGTTGGATGTCAAAAGAGCATCTACCAATAGTTAAGGATGCAGATTTCATTAGTGATAATGAAGAGACCAACATGTCTATAAATTGTGAGGGGATCCTTTCGAGAGCAGTGAGTGAAGGAAGAGGAAGAAGGTGATCCTCTCCACCGGTAGTGAGCCAGAGAGAGAGAAACAGGGAGTGACCCTTGGGAAAGCAGTGACCTGACCCTAAACCTTGTAAAGGGTGTGAGCCTGGGACAGAGTGATTGTGCTTGAACCATGTAATCCACATCAAGTGAAGAATAGTGGAATTTGGTACGATCAGCAACATGTCTGCGTATTCTCCTTGGACGTAGCTCTTAGCGGTGAACCAATTAAAAATTATTGTGTCATGTGCATAATTTAACTTCTATTTATATTGTGAAACAGGAAAGTGAGAGAAGAGTGTTTTTTTTATCAGCGAAACAAGATCAGAACGAGCTTTAATTTTGAATTAGGCATATGCTGATTCACCCCCCTCTCAGGGTACTCAGCCTAGTGGACCTAACAAAAATGGATAATAAATCTATTCTATATTCCGTTATGTTTTTACCGAAAAAATGTTCAGCACATGCTAAGATAATTCCTAAAATAAATTAACGTCATATGATGAAATAAAACATTAATCAATAAAATTTAATAGTAATACCCATGTAAAAAATAAATAATTCCATAAATAAATTAACCTATATCCCAAATAACCATAACAACATTAAAATTAAATTGTGTTTTAACCTCCAAGGTTATATTATACATTTCATCTTACAATACAAATAATATAATGATCTTCTTCATAAATAACATTAATTACATAGTCACCCAATTACACTACAAAACCCAAGGTCATATATATGATAATATTATGTTAAAAAAATGTAATTAAATACGTCTCATTATATAAAATCTTGACATATACTTCAACCAAATAATTCTTCTCATAAACATTCATTAATCACTTTAAGATATCATCACTTAAAACCTCAAAAGGGTTACTTAAGACATTGATATTATAATCAACCTTAATATTATAGACCTGTTATGGTATCCATACATATTAAGATAATCTCACATGAAAAAATCATAATTTTTCCAATGTTATCTAAATCATCCATTGATACCAACATTAAAAAAATAGATCCCACACAAAAAACAAAAAAATTACTCTTTTTTTTTGATACCAATGAATGTGACCCAATTTATTCCATCCAAACCCTATAACATCAAAATTAATTTTTGCATTACTTACATTATCAAAGAACATTTAGGGTTATAGTTTTAGATAATTAAGACAAACCATCACACAAAAATACACATGAATTTAATTGAGTATCATTCTCATGATATGATATTTATCATATTCAATATTAGGTCATTAACACCATCCACATAATACAATTTTAGACAAAATTCATTCAACCAAATTCTTGATAACATAGTGAAAACGAAACAAAATAAGGTTGATATTAAATTATCATTAATGGTGAACTTAAGAATTATTAATTTAATGTCAGCAATTTTCATAAGGAGAGAGTAAGGTTATGATGACATATAATAGTTCATGTGAATAAAATAAGAATACTCCAACCCTTAAATGGTTTGTTCATCAAACATAAAAACATATCATAATGTTTTACCAAAGTTTTGTGTCTCCAAAATCAATAATCCTGAGCCATTTGAGAACAACATTGATCATAAGACACATTATAAACCCATTGAAAAAATATATATAACATATTGGTATCGTGGAACATCATAATAATTTAATCGTTAATGAACTGTACAATTGGAATAATTATATATCCAAATTATATCATAATTTCCCATAAAAATAATCATTACCAAATGCATTGGAAATCTATCTAGGTGAACCCATCATATAATTTATATTGAGGTCTCTCGATGCTATCTGGGTGTAGCATTAATATAAGATATATCATACTCACTCAATTCCAACTAGGCACACTCATATTATTATAATGTACCTAAACCATAAATATAATCCATAGTGCTTCCATTTCATAGTAAAACTCATAGAAGAAATAATTATTCCTCTTATTTCGTGATTAATTTGTAGATGAGAAATTTGTTTCCTTCCAGTCTCATTTAGTCATGATTAACATGTGGAAAGGAAATGAGTTCCATAATAATCACATCAAAACATGTTGTAATATAACAACCTGGGTCAACCAAACCATAGACCAAATTCAACAATCACATGGGGAGGTAAAGTAAGAGAACTGAAATGTGTGGTATATAATGAAATAATACATAAAAATAGAGTACTACGTGGAAGAAAGAAACACAATGAGATCCATACAATCCAATCCAAAACTGATAAGCCTAAAATAATAAATTAATCAATACGCATAAATCTCTATGTGATTAAAAGTCACCTCTACACCAACCTAATGTGATCGATGACTAAAGGAGAAGCTGACATGCTACAATATTTCATTCCATTTAACAATATCCCATAATACAACATCTAAAACTATACAAAGGAAAAAATTTGTTAAGAGAGAAAATCATAGTATGATACCACCACCGAGTCTATACAAGCTCTAATATCAAGAATATAATTTAGAAGTGTTAAAAAAGGAAATAATATCCATGCATCAGAAGGTAAGATAGAAAACACATATATGTAAAATAAACTATCACGCAATGCTTGGTGATACAACCTCATACAAAATCCAATGAGAATCAATCCCTCATAAAAATAGTCTTGCGATAAATAACCCTAAAGGAGAAACTCATATTTTATTCGTCCCTATCCTATTAGAAAATGAATAAAAGACCCTAAAATTCCTAAACATTCATAATATTGGATCCTATAGATAGTGAGCCCTACCATAGTCCATCGATACCCCAAAGGAAACTTTTTTATGGTGTCGGACATAGTAAGACTATATATGACTCTTTCCATACCCACCCATGGTTCCAAATGATCCAACTAAAAAATTAATTTAAAATACATTCTAAAAATATTATATAATTATTTGCGGGATAATAAATTCATCTTCAGTGTTTGAAAACCTAATTCGAATTTCAAAAAATTCATTATCAATGAAAAATAACGTTTGAAAAAATTTACCTTTCCATGAAAACTATTGAAAGCACATATCAATTCATATCAATGACCAAACAAATTAATTTATAAATACCAAAGAAATTCATCAAATTAACCCATTGCATAGAAAAACATTCCAAAAAATTATATAAACCTAGTTTTCCTCGACAATGGTGATTTAAAACCATGAGATCGACCATCAAAAGACAATGTAGAATGAAAAAATGAAATGGTATGATAGAAAACACTATTATATCATCAACATGAAACCTCTTTGTATCCAATGAAATATCCATGAAAAAAAAGTATAACCAAAATAACTCTAATCCATAGAGGCACACTACAACAACCATAATGAATGATCATCGAACGAAGTGATTTGAAAGGGATAGAATCACCCAAATTACTTAGGGTGTTCTCAATATCGAGATGTAGAGGACGAAAAGTTTGAAGAAATCATAATACCTCACACGAAACCTTAAAACCCACAACTAATGACATTTAAATTTTGTGTAATCCCATTTTACTTCGATTCATCCATTAAGGATGAAATCACTAAAAAATGTGTCACCTTTTCATTACAATCCTGATTTTAGACCATTACACATTATGATCCTTTTACATAGTATGTAAATATTTCCCACCAAATATTTGTTCATAGAATCATTTAGGAAAAATACTAAACATGTAACCTATATTCACGATGTGTAAATCCCCAAAAGATGGGAAACAATATAGGCTTATTCAGAAAAACCACAGGACACCCAAGACCTTCTCCAAGCTTGGGTAGAACCCATCAATTTAATTAACACATTCATACCCAGAATCAATTAATTTAAATAAAAATATATTCATGAACATTATGTTATTTTCAAATGAAACAGATCTCTACCCTTGTGAATCACATAAACACAGAAAATGAAGAATGAGAAATAAAGCACAAACAAGGGAGTATTTAAAAATCAAAACACGGTGATATAATATCCCCAAAATAAATATTTTATTCCCACAAAAGTCCTAATATTATAAAGCTCATAAAAAGTCAATGCCACTTCTTCCTCATAAAATATTTACTCTCCAATATCTTGTGCCTATCCTATCTTCAATTGTAGAGTACCTTATCCATAAGAATCTTTTTACCACAATATACCTTCTCTATGAAATCCAAAATCTAAACAGGATGCTCAACCAAAGTGGTCTCAATCTGAAGTTCAACATCCTCCCATCTAATAACATGGGAAGGATTATATATATACCACATCTTCTGGGAAGCAAGAAACATATTGTGGATATATGTAAAACAAGATGGTAAGTCCAACCGATAGACCACCTTACTCAAACATATAATGATCATAAAGGGAACAAAAAACCTCTGTGGCAAATTATCCATATTACCTAATAGATGATGTCTCGTGTGAGGTGAGACTCTGTGAAAAACATGATCACTAAACCCAAATTATAGTTTCCAATGAAGGTGTTCAACATAATATTTCTAACAACACCATGCCATTATAAATATCTTCTAGATTAATTTCACTATCCCTATCATCTCTTGAACATGACTTGACATTACCGAGGACCACTCTCTGAACTCTTCCCAATGTAAGAGAGATCTACATGGCCACCTATACAAATAATCCATGTTATCCATCCTAATCAAGTACATATCACTATTTTTATTGGAAAACATGGATATAAGAAAATGATTGTCCAAAATACCACTAAAATAAAGTACACAAGCCCAAATAATATCTTCAAGAACCTAGATAACCATATCTGTTTATCCATCCATATGTGGATGATAATATGTGATCAATAATATATGGGAACCCATCACATTCTGAAAACCATTACAGAACATGGATGTGAACCTTGGGTCATTTTGAGGGAAAACTATAGGTTTAACTCAATGAAATCACACAATATATAAAAAATACGACTCCTAGAGAAATTCCACCATTGTACTATCATTAATAAAGAGGAAATGTTCTGATTTCTTGAGTCGATCAATTATCAATAAAATCAAAACCTTCCCACATGGAATCCATGGAAATCTAATATCTAAATTTATGGAAATATCATCCCACTTCTATATAAAAATGGGTAAGGGATTAATCAAAATAAAAAGTCTTTTGTGGTATTCTTTAATTCTTTGACAAGTAAGTCACCATGATAAAAAATACGCAATCAACCTTCTCATTATCTATTGCATTTACTAATGTCTAAATTCAAGATACGTATTAGTAGGCCCTAGGTTACCAATGTAAAATTTCAACCATCCCTTCCTATTCTGAAATTGAATAACAAACCATCTACAAAATAATAAATTTCCACTCAAAGATTTTGACCACTCACTTGAGGTCTCTCCCCCAAAAAGATTTTCATTAATGTGTTGGATGTCAATTTATATCACCTATTTGAGCTAAAATCTCTTATGAAAACTTATGTTATCAATCATTGAAGTTAAGAACACATATCTACAACCTCTTTTATCCCCAATCTCATATTATTAAAATAACTAATCAATGACCACTCAACAAATGACTCCTCCATGGCTTGCATTTGTAATTTTCATCTAATCAGATAGGTAAAAACATTTGATTTCCCAAGAGTGCTTGAAATATAAAATTCAAAATTACAATTATACTCTAAAAAATATCCCTATCACATGTTAATATCCCTTGGAATAAATATATATTTCGAGCAATTTTTATCAAAATACACTGTAAAAGGCTCCCCAAATAGTTGGTGTTACCACACTTTGAGTGCATACATAGCTGTTAGAAAATCAAAATCATTGGTAAGGTAGTTGTTTTCATTTGTTAAAACTAGCATGGGATATTCTCCAGCACAAATTTTCCCTCGTCAAAACACATCCCAAACCAATACTATAGGCATTATAAAAAACATCATAACCCAAACCTTGTTCTCAAGGAAACAAAATTGGTGATCTAGTAAACTTTTTATTTAGAACCCTAAAAGAGCATTGAAAATTTTAATTACATTAAATATTAATACCCTTATGGGTTAAATTAGTCATCAAATATGTGGACATAGAGAAATTATGAAGAACCCATATACATAAATAACCCAAATGCAAGATGCATCATATTTTAATCACATTTATGGGAATCTCCCATGTTATACAACTTTAATATTTTTATGATCAACTGAGATGACCCTATCATATATCACATTAAATATAAATTTCACCTCCTCATTCTAGAACTCACTTTTGGAGAGAATATAATATATAAAATGTTCCCTCAAGGTTTAAAGAATGATATCTCAATGGCCTCTGTGCTTCTACTCTATATTAGAGTACACTAAAATACCATTAAATTACACAACAAATTAGAGTCCAGGAACTAATGAAAGATCATATACATCAAAACGATGTACACTAAATGAGTATTAGTTTTTCTGAATGGTATAATAATAAACTCAAAATTCTCATATCATATCATATATGTTATCTTAGGCATACCCACTTATCACATCTAGTACTGGTGGTACCCAGACTGAAGGTCAGTCATAAAAAAAACATTCCTCTCGAATCTTTTCAAGAGGGTCAAAAATCCTAAGAAAATGTTATCAATTCTTAACAGTAATCCAATTCAACTTTTTAAACACAATACAAGGTTGGAGACATCCATTTTCCTTCTTTGAAATTAGGACATGTCTTTCCCATAGTGATTTTCTAGGAAGAATTAATTTTTTAACCACAATGTCTAAAAAATAGAATTTATGTTTCACCAAGTCAATAGTTTCTATTCTATATGATAGAACATGTATGGGCATCGTACATGAGAGAATGTTAGTATTAAACCCGACCTCTCACTCTGGAGGTAAATAAGAAAAATTATCAGAAAAAACTGTAGGTTATTTGAACACCATATTTGGATTTTGACCACCCGAAAAGGGTCAAATGAATAAAGAAACATCTCTAAAAAAGAACCCAAGATCCCCTTTACGAGGGCGGGAGATTCATAATTTTCTGGGATAACATGTCCTTAGTTTTAGCCGTTCTCAACTCCTAACTTTTTTCCACCATTTCTGGAATCATTTGTGAGCCATAAAGTTCTGGATCTTATATATCTCAACCCTAATATTTATATTTCGACATCTGAGTTCGTGAAATCCTCTTCGTAGTTGAATCTTACTATAGTTTCTCGGTTCAGACATAAGAGGCCATCCATCGATGCGTTCGACATGTTTGTTTTCCCCTCTTGGGATTTTCAAGAAAGGGTGACCGTCGGGCTGCTGAACAGACATCATTTATGATTTTCATTGTTTTGGAAGAGGACCTCATTCAAGCTTGGTCAAGATCTCCTCGTAGTTGCAATGGTATTCAGTTTTTCCTTCATCATTGGTTGTTTTATTTTCATATGAAATGAAATTCTCCTTCCACTTCTGTTTGTGTCAGTTTTCCTAATATTCCCTTACCTTTTCAGAATCCTTCTGTTATAAGAATGTTGGGTAATCTTGTGGGTAGATTTCTGTCTGTGGATAGTAACATTGAAGTGGTGTGTCACCCAATTAATCCTCATGTATGTTATGAGATGGATGCTTCTAGGGTCCCAATTGAGTTAGTTTGGATTAAAATTGGCGAGGAATGTAGCTGTAAATATAAGGTTATTTATGATAACTAGTGTAATTTTTTCTTGACATGTAATAGTTTTGGACATCTTCTGGAGATATTTCATAGAGATTCATCAGCACAGTGTTGAAACCTTGGCATCAGGAGTACTAGGCCTCAGTTTTGAGGGAGGGTATTGTAGGGATCACCCTTGTGATCAAACCATAGTTGGGTTGGGAGTTGAGGAAAATTGACGCGGAGGAGGAAAATGGGGGTTCCCAATCATTAGGTTCTTTGGTCCAACATCTAGCAGAAGGGGTTGGCAAGGATTCTGATAGGCATGGTATTAGGTCATCCTTGATGGATGTTATGAAGACTCAATGCAATACAGAGGTTCCTGATGCAGGAAAGAGACAAAGAAAAGAGAATTCTAATAATCGGAGTTCTCAGAAGGATGGTGAGCCATCTGCCAAGGAGACATTGAGGGATCATCTTCTGGGTGACGCTATGGAGATGAGGTAATATAGGGTATAAAGTGAAAAAGGAGCCCTGGTAGTGGCTTTGATAAGGAATGGTAGAAGCTTGGAGAGTGGTGGACCAAGTGTTTTATTTGCGCCTTTGTTTCCTTTGAGTAATAGGTTCTAGTGACTTGTTGAGGAGAGTTTGAATTCTATTTCAGTGGAGCATGATTAATTTTGTGAGATTAGTATGTGGGATTTCGTGGTAGGATAAGTTGACCATGAGGTTTCCTGTAAGGTTGTGGAGGAATCCACTGTGGTGAATACAGTTTATCATCAGTGTAAATATGGAAACATATGAAATGTTCTAGAGGGGAAAAGAAAAGGAACATGTAATGATGATGGCGTTGTGGGAAATTACATGTCTAGGATTGATTGTAACACACCTGATCAGAGGAGAGGAAGAGATGTGGAGGGCAAGTAATTAACCTTGGATATCATTCTGGGGATGAAGTGGATACTTACTAGGTGCGAAAATGAGAATAGAGGTGGTATGGTCAATCGATCCTTTATTGATATAGTGAAAGGTGGAGATTGAACCAGGACTAAGGACGGAGCTGTGGCATCTGCTACTCCAAAAAGAAAAGGCAGGAAGGATTGCTCTTATATGCCTCGACCATTGGGCACTAGAGCCTCCTTTAAGCGAGATCATGGGGTGACCCAGGCTTTCATGAAAGGCACCCTGTCAAAGCAAAATGGTTTTGGGTGAATCAAATTGGATGATGTGAGGCGGGACTATGATGGTGATTTCACGAGGTGTATAAAACTGGCTTCTGAATGGGGAATGTCCACTGCAGAGGAGGGCTCATACATTGGTGGAGATGACAGGTATGAAAATTATAATTTTTAGTTTTTGTTGGTTGTTTGGGTGTTTGTTTAATTTCTCAGATTTGGATGTGTTTTGTGGGCTTGAAAGTGACTTTGGGTTTCTTAGTTTTCCTAAAAGTGTTTGGATAGTAATAAAAAAGTATTTTGGGGAATAGGGCCTTCCATTCATAATGAAGAGTCCCACTCACTCTGAAAAACAAGAGTTAACACATCACTAGATAAGATCTATTCATAAAGGTGACAAAAATATTTCTAGGACATAAAATTTTTATTCAAATACATGATTATAATCGAGTCTATGGTGTAATGATCAAGAACCAGGAAGTCCCACTCCACCTCAAAGTTGGTTATCATCACCCAACATGTGTAACACTTGAACCAGTGTTCATACCTATTTCCCAAAGGTGTTAAAAGATCCAAAATGTTTAAAAAAATTACCTAACGTATTACCAACATGTAAAATAATTTTGATGATATAAACTAATGAGTATAACCTATATCAAATTGAGATAGGACTGTATAAGAAGAAATAAATATCATAACTCAAATAATAGATGGCCCCGCATTAGATTACTCTTGTGTATACTCAGTCACATAATGAAGTCTAGCTTTTTACCTAATTAACATCCTTGTGAGCCAAATTATTTGACCCACCACCCTTGGAATCATAAGTAAGAACATACAAAACCTTATTTAAAGTGTAACATGACTTACTTCCCTAGGAAATATTTTCACATAAAAACATCAGAAGGCCCAATAATCTAAAAGGATGAGAAGTCCTTGGATCATCAATATAGTTAGGTCTTATATGACTAGACCACCATCGTTTATAAAAAAATCATCTGCTGCCCTAATGAAGGTTCTAAATATAGTCTTTAGCTGGACCTAAAGCCCTTATATTTCATTTTATGACTCGAATATACACTCTGTTTAACAATGAAAAAACTAAATCTCCACAGAAAATTGTCATCCGAACTATGAATACCTCAAAAAATCATATTTGTCCACTACATCCAAAATGCAACAAAGGAAAATGAGAATAATCATAAAACTAATATCAGACCTTAGTCCAAAAAATGAACCTAAAATCCTTTAGGTAATCATTAGTTACTGATTCATTTCAAGGTGAAAAAACTCATCAATACTAGTGGAATACTTCAAGAATGATATATTCCCCTCTTCACCACGGTTAGAAAAACCTAGATCTTATCATTAGATAATTTCTCATGGTTGAACTATTGATTAAATACGTTCTTAAAATATGACTAGGTTAAGTCATCATGCAACTTATCTTGCACAATAATGTTCCACCACCTCTATCTTTTTCCATTGAGTATGTAGGTGGAAAACCCACCTTTTAGTTTTTAGAAGTATTTTAGAAATTTAAGATCCAATAATTCCACTCAAACCAATAATCAAATCCCTATGTTACCTTTTTACCACAAAATATGGATGGGTTCTCCTTAAAAAACTCAGATACATTATCCACCACACATCCTAGGTTCCCATCAACCACTTGACCCAGAGTATGAATAATGCAGATTACTACTTCGACCAAGGAAGGGTCCACATTAGGATTATCATACAAAAACAATATTAGAGATTCGTCTCTCACATTTTTAAGAGATTCCCTCTAATTCATTTTAGAATTATCAGAAGACAATAATCAATTTGTTCATTATGACATTCCAAAAAAATTAGGACCACATTCAGAATTCAAATCAATTCTCGAAAACAAAAAGAAGATGAGTATTTAACAATTATACAAATGAAGGAAATTGCCTAAAAGGAATAGGTTAATTTAAATAATCATTCCATAAATACAAATGACATTATCCCAAAAATCATGTTTCAAAATAATTAAAAGTCCCTGACCACCCAGGATATCTCAGTTTCAGTCATGAATGTGAGATTTTCAATCCCATTTTCTTTATTTACTATCTGAATTCTGATGATAATAAATCCTTTAAACCCATGAAACAGAACCAAACCCATGAAGTGTAAATAAATATAAGTTCGACCCTTCCCTCTAATATCAATTTGTAACAATCCCACTTAGGTCAACCTAACCATACACCGAATTCAGTTGTAACATGGGGAGGTAATGCAAGAGAACAAAACAATTGATTTATATAATGAAAATAGACATACATCTAGAGTACTTTGGAGATTTTTTTTAAAGATATATAAAATCCATGAAAATCTTGATAAACCTAAATGTATTAGTAAATAAAGACCAAAAAGTATCTAAAGTGACTAATAGTCACCTCCTAACGAACCCAAACTGAAGGAAATAACAATTCAAGAAGCCAAAATTCTAAAAGTTTTCTTTCCCTTAACTGGTATCATATACTATAACATCAAGAGTAAACTAAATGAAAAATATTTGAGATATAATAAAGAAGTATAACCATGCATTAATAGGTTATCATGTAAACACATATCCTTAAAATAACATATCATCGGAAGCTATGTGATACACCCTAATACATAATACAGTGAGAAACAAACCATGATAAAAATTTCCTTTGATAGATAACAATAAATAAAAAATAACATCATATTGGGACATTTCCTATGAGACAATTCATACTAGAAATCCAAGATCAATGTGGCATCACACATAATAAGTCCACCCTTGTCAGTTTCCTGATGCACCTAAGGTTCCCAATATTCCAATTGTCCAAATACATATCAAATCCAAAATCTTATTTTTATAAAACACTTTTAAATAAAATTTAATCCACTTTGGAGTTTGAAAATCCATGTCCGAATCTTAAAATAATATTTTCAACGGGAACCCACCTTTGGTAAGCATTTTCCATTAAAATAAAATGGTTCGAACGAAATTCCAGTAAAAATAAATTGTAAAAACAATACAATTTCTAAATAATAATATTAAATTCATACAATTAAAAGATTGTATAGAAACACATTCCTCAAAATGGTATAAACCCTTCTTTTTTTGACAACTATTATTAGAAACCATGATACCTTATTTTTAATGGATAGACAAATTAGGAAATGAATATTATTGACACAATAAACTACCAAATAATGAATCTAAAATATAAGAACATATAATGAAATATCCCTTAGCAATGGATATAATAACTAGAATTAACTATTCACAGAAGAGGTTCACTGCAACAACCCTTAAGAATAATATCAAAATGAAGGAATCCAGAATGGGTAAATTCAAGAAAACTCTTATAGGGTTAGCTCTAGGTTGAAATAGAGAGGATTCAAAGATGAATGAATTGAAAATCAAAGGTATGACACCCTAAAAACCACAAATTGAAACATTTACATTGTAGATAATCCAATAACATGTCGTGTGATCCATGAAGAATGATGTTGATGGAAACTGTGTGACCATTTTACTGGAAACCCAAACATAGATCATTGCACACCATGAACCTAATACATGATGTATAAAACATTCACACATTTTATAATTTCGCATCATTTATTATGTGATGAATACGCTCAATCTAACCCACTTATATGACATGTAAATCACTATAAGACCGAAAACCATATAGGTTTAAGTAGAAAAATATCCTCACACCTAGGAAATCCTCCAAAATTGTGGATGGAACCTATATGACATTAACAAATTTATACATGAAAACTATTAATTCAATATAATATAAAAACTTGAACATTGGGTAACATTCCCCTAAAAGGGACCTGTATCCCTAAACAGCCTAAAACACATCCAAATAAGGATGATAAAAAATAGCTAAAAAGGTAGAACCTAAAATTTATAACAGGTTGTTAAAAATGGTTAACCTATTGGAGAATAAACGAGTTCGAGAACAATATTTTTGAAAAATTATTAATGTATTGAAAAATAAATGTCTTAAAAATGATACCTTCGATTCATTTTCATTCCATTTAAAAGAAAAATGTTCCATAATGATTACATGGAAAAATAATTAGCCTATGGTAAAGAATTAGGTTCCATAAAATTCATTTTGAAACATGATTAACCCATGGAAAAGAAGTGATTTCATAAACATATTTTCTTAATAAACAAGAATCATCCTGAAATGTAAAAATAATTGTATCTTTGGGTCATGTACATAGTAAAGTGTATGTAATAAAAAATATATATCTTCTTAGATGGAAAATGATTTGGACTAAGCACATGGAACATTTCTTAAGGAAATTATTATTTTTTATAATTTTTTTTAAAATAAATAATTCATAAAATATTTTGGAAATCCTTTTCTTTTAAAATAACCTTGAGAAATTTATAATGTAATATTTAATAATAATATAAAACATCTCATGAAGAAAACATCCTTCCCACATTTAAAAACAACACTTAATAAAACATAAATCCTTCTCAAAATCCTTTTCCTTGAGAATAACCGTGAAAACATATAAATAATGTTTTAATGATTATAATGTCACTAAATGTAGAAAATTCTATTATTTTTGTATATGATACAATAAACATTCCTTTTATATTTTATGAAAAATAAAACCATTCATTTTGGTAAATCACATGATGTTTCATTTCAAAATATATTTTGAAAAAGTAAGAGATGGTTTCAAACTTCCTTAATAAAGAACATGAATAATTATAAAATGATTTTTTAAAACATTTTTATAAAACAATATTTTGGAAGAAAATCATTTTTTGATTGAAAAGACAAATAAAGAATTTTTTAATAAAAATATTTTATTTAAATCATTAGTATATAATGAGAGGAAAATGATGGGAAAAAATATATTTCCATGAAATAATGGTTAGATAAGAAAGTCCATGCATTTCTTGTTATTGGGATCATAATATATCATCCGTGAAAGTATAAAGATAAGTAATCCTGATAAATGATAAGATTGCATCATAAAACCATTAACAATTTGGGAACATTGAATCATAATACCCATGAAGGAATAAAATTAATAAAATTAATAAAAGATAAAATATAATTATAATTATTACATTAATTATATTTCATATTAAATTTTATGTATATACACATCATAAAAATGGATAGGTGGATAACATAACATATGACTGATACAAGCCAAATTGATATAAAAATATCTCACCCATCTCCCATGTTTTTAATCATAACATATTAGAAGGGAGATACTTGAATGGATATATAAATTAATATACATTTTAGGAGAATAATTATAATATACATTTATATTATGTATAACCACCACATAAAATATATAGGTTGTGAATATGGAATGTCACTCACAAAAGTAATAATTTTGACAATAATCCCACATCTGAAGTCCAGACATTCAGTGTACATCCATTAAATCCGTTATAATAAGATAAAATAAATTATTTTATTTACAAAGAACCTTATTAATTATTAAATAAATTTACTGGAATCTTTTATTTTATTTCATTATAGGGTAATTTTATGATACTTAATCAGTTATGTTTACCTCATGTGTTTTTTAGATGATCCTTCAATTGTATCAAAACTATTTTGGTATATTGACTATGGAAAAAGATGTCATTTTATAAATATATCCAGTACAAAAATCAGGAAATATATATCATATTTATTCCTAAATTATAGTATTAAAACTAATCATGAAAAATTATTATGAATAATGAACTACATTCTGACCTTGGAGACGGTAGGTCGTATGTATGTATGGGTAACATCTCTATTTATCAATGATTATTATGGAAAACGTTATATATTATTTTATCATTAAAAAGTTATAATAATATCATAAATTTAATATAAGTTATTTATATATACTTATATATATAATTATTTTGTTCATTTTATGAAAAACGAATCACTTTATTTCATGTAGGCGATAGACTACACGTACATGAGTGGAATTATCATTTTCTAGGGTAAGAATGAAAATTATATTTTTTATTTTTAGAATGATAAATATTCCATTAATAACATTATGATACCATTTATATAACATATATTATCTAATTTCATTGGTATTAACTTACATGTAATGTGTTAGTGAAAAAACATTTGCAACGCTCCTCATAGAAGCAATGCACCATAAAAATGAGCTATATTATTGTATCACCCACAGAATGGAAAATATGAAAATATATATTATACAATAACTCAAAGGATTATAAATATTTCATAAAGATAAAATATATAATTCAAATATAAAAATACAAAAAGAATTGATTGTTGATTATGTAAAAATGTGGATGGTTAATGAGGCGTTAGTCAACAGTATACAAAAATAATGATTTTGTATCTCAGTTTCTTAAAATAGAGATGAGTTTAGGTTTATAAATTATAATAAAAAAATAATTATATTAGATATATTTCTGTTATAAAATGATCATATTTAAATAATATTCTAAGGATGTGGAAGAAGTAATAAAACAAAAACACATAATAAGGAATCTTACATCTTCTTAGAGAACCTCTTTAGGATTATACCTAAAGTTATAATAGAATGATTTAATGAACTAAAATGATTCTAGGATGAGTTAATTGTACAATTTAAGTTATTTGGTAATATATTTTTGTAACTGGAATAGTTTTATGGAGTGAGGAATGTAGGAGGCTTGGTGGCCTTTTATAAGGGAGGTGTGTGCAACAATTGTATTTTTTTGAAAAGAATAATTTATACCCACATTTTTTATATTAAAAAATTATACATAAGGAATTATTGATTGTAATTAGACGTGATAAAGACTATATATGGTTTTTTAATATTTTTGGACAAGTTTTTAGGTCATTTGGATGCTTATTCTTTTAGTTTAAACCAAATTTTTACCTTAACTGTGGTATCTAATATGTACTATTTTTACTATTCAATGTGATAAAAAATTATGTTGATATCTTAATAAGATATAAAGTGTTATAATTAAAAAAAATTATCCATTTTAATGAATTCAATTCAATGATAGGGAACCTTTATATTTAAAATTAAAACCCATAAACAGGATAAAAAAGCAGGTTTTCAAGATGTGCATCTCTTAAGGGAAATATGTTTTAATATTGACATTTTGAAAAATAATAATTTCTTCATGAACATAAATTTAAATTTTATGATATAGAATATATAATTTTAATTTAATTCATTTCTCATTAGTTGTTTCTTTAATTAATTATGAAATAGCAACATTATGCATTTTAAAATTTTTTTCAGAAAAAACATGTTTTAAATATATGACACTTATTTTCATTGAAATAATATTCAAAACATGATGTTACCTTTAAATTTCATAATTTATTGAAATGAAATGACATTTTTACAAAAAATTGTAATTTTCCTCGAATCAATTTAAAATCAATATTTTTTTTAATATAAAAAATTTTCAATAATTTTTTTAATATGAATAAAATGAAGATAAATTTATAAGAAAAATATCTAAAATATCTAAAAATTATTCATAAAATATATCCCTGAAAATATAAAAAAATCATTTTTGAACAAAACATATTTTTAAAGATTAAAATTACATTACAAGAAATTGATTGATTATTTACTAAATATTTATCAATATATTTATATTAATTATGAAATATGTATAGATATATTATAAATTAGTTAATACTATTCATAACCAGCAATTTAAAAACCAGGTTATACGAGTCATATATTTCAATAGTTTTTTAAGCAAGTGGTTGTGTATAAAATATGTTATTAAATAGTGCTATATTTTCTGAAATATTATGGTCTTATGGGATTATAATCCTTAGTCTTCTTATCCCTTAACTAATTTAATTTCTAATATTTATAACCAAAAATGAATTCAGTAGTAGTTTTATTCACCTTATAAGGTTGTGAAACTAAATTTTCACATATTTATTGATATTACAACTACGTATATTGGGAACCCATGAGTATAAAAACATTGTTCTTAGTACCATAAGAAAAAATATGTGATTCTTGGTTCCATCCTAGAATTCTTATGATACCTTTTTATTTCACTGACTTCATTCGTATAATTTTATAATATATGGTCAGTACAACTCAAGGATTTTTCAGCATCAACCAAATTTTCCACAAAAAATATCACCTCCACATTGATAGTAATAAAATTTATCTTTGTAATAGCAGGTATATAATCCAAATCTTCCATAATTTTGATGATTTTTTCAATCATTAATATACAACACACTTGCATCTTGGAAATATAATTTCTATTCGACACATAAAAATAAATTCTTATGAAATTATTAATAGATTTTGATTCCTTATTTTGACATTCAAGATTCTCATCTTCTATTAAGTACCTCAAAATATCCATACTTAACTGAAACTACATTGGTATTTCATAATCAGTTTTTTTACAGATTACAACTCCCATTTTCTTCATCCAGAAATGGATATTTATTAAGTCTTTATTTTCTATGAAATTAGTTTGATTTTCCTTCACTAATTCCAATGGTTCTATTTCAATTTCCCAATAAAAATATTATTATTTATGTCTGGAAATGATGTTTTTATTCTTTCTGTTATTATCATTTCATTTTCTTCTTGAATATATTACTCTGATATAACCACTCACAATCTTGATTAACTTTCTTGGAGGTGTTTGAGATTTCATATCGTCTTTAATATAATCTTATTTCTCTAGGATATTCTTTGAAAATTGTATAATTTTTCTAGAATTGAATCAATTGAATTTAATTTCTCACTTACATTTTTTTCTCATTTCATGCCTTTTGAATAAATTAATACGACTTCATGAATTCCTATGGATTAAAATTAATATTTAGATAAGTCATAAAGGAATTATTTGTTCTCAGATTTTATAGAACGATTATTATTATTATTAATAATCTATTCCTATAAAACTTCATGATTTCAAAAACACTATATTTTAAAGAATATATAAACACAACACTTAGACTAAACGAACCATGATTCATTGTTAAAATATTATCATCTAAACATATTCATTATAACATAGCAATTAAAATTTGTTATATGAATAGGTATAAACAAGTCATGAAAAATATCTATAACAGTTTTATATAATTTAAATGTTTTAATTAATTCATAATAAATTATTACTAATATTTCTGTAAACTCATTTATTGTTTAAAAAATATATATTTCATCAAAAAATATTTTTATTATTTTTTTGAGGCAAAATTATAATTAATGTTCATAAATTTTAGAGAAATTATTTTTTAATATTATGAATAGTTTTTAAATAATTATATAAATATTAACATAGATTGAAATTTTTTTATTTTTCTGAAAATATTTATTTTTCACTTAAAAGTGAAATTACTATTTTTTCAAAAACAATTTTTCTTTTCACTATATATGGTAATTTAAAATTGAAAATATAATTTTTATTTTGTTATTGTGATATATTAATTTTTTTTTAAAATAATCTTATTTATATCATTTTAATATAAAAATTTCATGATTTTGGTAAAAATTAATTTTATGCTTAAAAACACTATTCTCTACAAACTATTATTATGTTCGTAAAGTATATCCAAATCAATTAATAAAAATGGCATCAATTATGGAAAATTTTAAATGAAATATATATATTATGTATCTAGTTATGTGAATTTATATTTATATAATGATTATTATTAGTAGTATAGTTAATGTAAGATCATCTTAATCTCCAAAAATATATATCTTAAAAAATTTTCTTTGACAGGTGTTGTAGGATTAGCTTTAAATTTACTACATCTATTTCTATGAATTGAATTTGATAAAATTATTTCAATATATAAATTTTAATAATTAATATTATAAAATAATATCAACATAAAGTTTTTCCATAAGGAATAGTAAAAATAGTAAGAATATTTTTCCATGGTTAGTGTTAAAACTAGATTCCCAAGAGGGAAACTAAATAGAAAATTATAATTCCATGTTTTGAACCTGTTTCTTTTAATGGTGGATGTGTGGAAGTACCAAATCACTACTCTAATTAATTAATTATTTATTTGTGAGGCTCTTGGGTTGAGACTAACTTCATATTATTTAATAATTTTGGGAATTTTAAAAAATATCACTCCCTATAACTTATAATAGAGAGCCTCCTTACCCAAATACCATAGTTAAATCCTTAAAAATTTCATACAATCATTGGTGTGATTTTACACTATCCATGTAAGGAATTTGGTTTAAACCAAATGAAGGTGTCCAAAGAATAATTATGATACTTAACTAGGTGTTTATTTATTTACTTTTACATTCCCTACCAATATTATTAATTAATAATGATATATTAAAATTTGTGTCTCCCATATATTTCTATGTTATTATGTTAATGTATTAAACTAAATCTATCTTCTTTTCCATTAAATTTGAAGTGAAACCCTCATTACTGAATACAGATAACAACTTCTTCACGAACCAATTAATTGTTTTTCTAACATCTCCTCACATGACTTCCCATAAAGATGTAAATAATGTATATATATTAAAATATTTATATAATTAGGAATCCTGTAAAATTAATATATATATTTCATTCTTACCTTACCATCCATTAAAAATGGAAAAGTCGTTTGTGTGTACGACATACTACTAACAAATGAAGAGATGTGATTTTTTATTACCACATAACATGGTTTGTATATTTAAGATTATTTAAATAAATAATATTATATTTATGATATAATTGTAATTATTTAGATATAAAATAAATCTTATGGTCATTTTATATATATATATGTGATAAATGGAAATGTTACTTATGTGTATGCAAGACCAACCACATCCTTGATCAAATTGTACTATATTTTTCATAACAAATATTCTTGAATTGTTTTAAAAGTATAACTAATATATAAAAATGATAAATTTTTTATGATTATTATTTTTGATAAGATAAAAAAATAACAAATTATTTACTAATTTCTCTTACCAATGTGATGTTGGACGTACGAGCCATATGTTGTTTAAACTATAAACACAAACCCAAATGATTATGTAATCGAATATAATATGAAAAAAATGGTTTAATAAACCTAAAAAATTTATCAATAATGGAAATTATTAACCAAAATTTTTTATTAATGAAGATAAATAACGCATATGGAAAGTCAGGATTGAAGAGATATTCTTATTACTTATATTTTTTTGATACACATGCCTTATTCACAACTTAATTCCTGTATATGGTTTATATAATATCCAAAAATTCCATTAATATTGATCCTTAAAACTTTTATTGGTATTTACATATCAATATGTGATTATTAACTTAATGGGTATTATGAACCAATAGTTAAAAAACTGATAATGGTTTTATGTTATAACCACATAATTTATTAATATTATTTATGGTTATACATTTAATGATAAAATATTTTGACGTATCTCTAATATAATATATTAATTTTCTTCTAAACTATTTTTTTTTTTAAAATATGATTTCTATTTTTTCATCTATTTCTAAGCTCAATAGATTTAAAAAATTATTTTAAATGAAAATTGACATTATTTCATTCTTCGGTCGAATTTTTTTTCTTCAATGTCGATGTTTTTAACAAATATTTTTAGGAATGTTATTAATATTATCTAAATGATTTTTTCGGGAAAGTATTAACAATTTTTTATTTTTTATAAATCATATTTAAGGGAATATTCATGTAATTTTCCTAATGAGTTACTTTTTTCCCTATCACAACAATGCAAAATGAATGTATTTTTTAACTTATATAGATTGTACTAAATTTCCCACTATTATAACCACGGAATTCATTGATGAATTCTTTATATATTTCCATGTTTATTTTAAATAATTTTTTTATAATTTCATTTTAATTTTTTAGATTTTTAAGAAATTATTTAGAAGGTAAAATAATATTTCTCTCAAGAAATATTATATTTAATTTGTTGAAGTCATTTCATCAATAAATAATTTCATTAATGTTATTGATGTTTATAAATTTTTTATATATGTCTCCCACATATATTCCTATGTTATTCTCCCTTAAATTATGGGGTAATACAAGACTCATTTTACTCTCTCAAATTATTTTTTATAAAATTTCATTTCATTTTGATATAAAGAAATATAACGAAACAGATTTTACTTCTATGTGTGATTATTTTGATTATCTACGATGATTATTTTCGTTTTTATGGAACTAAATTGTCATGAACATTTTATAACTGATACACACATATATCCATCAAATTAATTGGGTAA
This sequence comes from Viscum album, assembly GCA_963277665.1. Classification (NCBI taxonomy): domain Eukaryota; kingdom Viridiplantae; phylum Streptophyta; class Magnoliopsida; order Santalales; family Viscaceae; genus Viscum; species Viscum album. Next base: position 2,071,173,506 of record OY728140.1, read on the forward strand.
AGATAAAGTCTAATTATGTGTAATAAATGAGATTAATGATTAATCCTAATCCATTATAGAATATTTTCAACCTTATGATTCTATCTATGTTGCCATCCTATTCATTTTCATGTCATGTTATATATTAATTCCACATTTATTATGATTCTATGATCTTATAATACAATTTTATTTATTTTAGGACCACATTTAATTACTATTAGTTATTTTATTATATGATATAAGGTTATAATTTTGACTCATAACTTATGCTTCATTACCCTATTTTTTCTCATAGAGTGATTTTTAGAAAACCCATTTTTAATTGTATTCTCCATGTTATCCCATAAAATATTTGAGATATATTTCATTTAATATGTCATTATAGTGAGCAAGGAAAATTAATTTTATTTTAGACTCAATTTAGTGTATTATGAACCTTTTCTTTCAATGAAATTAGTCCTTTTCCATCATTGTTTTGTATTAATAAATATTTACCATAATAATGTTGACATATAATATGTAAAAATGACTGGGTCAATAAAGTTTATATCAAAGTATTGTATAATTATTTTTGGGGTATATATATTATAGAACATTATTAAAACTAATAAGTATAATTATATATATATATATATCGAAATATCATGAAATTTCAGTGAAGGATAGAGAGTGTGGTTTCCAAGTAATTACACACTTTTCTAGAAAATACATGTCGATATGGTTCTCAGATAATTTTTCATACTTTTAATAACTCCAAAAATGGAACATTACGATGGACACTATCATCACCTAGTGCATGAAAATGGGTCTTTATGCACACATAGTTTCAAACTCCCATGGGATATATTATCCAAAAATCAAAACCCTCTGTGAACAATTATGATGGAATTACACAATTTGTTTAGTATGAATACTAAAAAATAAACAATACCATGGATGGCCTAGATTTCAACCTAAAAACTCATTAGTTAGGTTATAATTATAGTTTTTATGTTATTCCTTATTGGTTTATATATTTCCAATTAGTATTTTAATATATTATCATATTGTTTCTATAAACAAATTAGTTAATGTATAGGAATATGATAAACAAAGGAAAAAACTGTTATGATGGGATCTTTATTGATGACCCAACTGAGAAAACTAACCTAATTATAATTTCACAAAGACAAATTATTATCATTAAATATGATTTATATTGATTGATGATTACATACCAGAAATGTTTAAAACTCCAATCACATTAAATAAGGTATGTATAGTGTCTTATGGATGTTCAAGTGTTACAAATGATAATGGAAGGAAGAATCAATTTACATCATGTCAAAAAATTTGGTAGGGTAACTATGGAAAATTATTTAAAGGTATTGAAATATGATTTTTTGTGGAAAATGCTAGAATAATGTAGAAATTTTATATAGAGAAATGACGAGTCCGTGTATCAAAATGATGGGAAATAATGTTTACTATAATGAACTATGAAGAGTTCAACGTCATATATGTGTGGAACATTCTTAATGTATATTTAATTCACTAATATAAGGATATATTTATAAGGTAATATATTATTAATATCATTTAATTAGATTGATCGACCTTTTATGTGTTTGAACTTGATAATATTTTTTTCTAAGAATTTTTACCAATGATATTCCTTATATAATAATTATGAAAATTCTAAGGATTATACTACTGTAGTTTGTTATTTATAATTTTCATTAATATTTTGAATGGTAAAAATTACCTATAAAGTATATTTCATGGAAATTTGATATTTTTTGAGAAAAATATTATTTGAGAAAAGATAAGTTGACATATGTGCATTTTGTTGGGATAATTGTAGTTAATTATTATTATTTATTTTGTGCAAAATAATGAGTTTGATAGAAAACATTTGAGTTAAAAAGTGATTAGATAGATATATATATTTTTCATGTTTTCAATTATGTTATTGAGAAAAATATAGGACCATGATGAATTATTAATATAATTGTCAGTATGTTTTCCATTATTTTAGAAAATAGAAAACTTTCATACTATATGACAACTCCTTAGATACTAGAAAGTCTCTAATGTTTAAACCCACAACCGAAGGGATAAAAGGGTAATATTCTTACCACTAGCCTATGTGATTTCCTAGATAGTATTAAATTTTTATAAAATAATAACTTTTTTGGATATATATTATGTTTATTTTTTAAAAAATATTTTTCCATCGAATATTTGTAATGTTTTTGGATTTTGAGTTCACTAATGTTATTTTCAAAAACATTTTATTTGGATAATATATATATATATAAACATTACATTTAATATAATAGATTATTTTAGAATATTAATATTATGTTTTTATATATGTATTTTTAATAGTTAGTGATAAATTTTGAGGAAAAATGATATTTCATATTGTTGTTATTGGGGTTATTTTTTATATAAGGTTAATTATTTAATGAATGATCTACACTAAATATATTGTTTTTTTGTTTAATTTTTGATATAAATACAGTTATATTAATTTTGGATATTATGTTACATTATGATAATAATTTTTCTTCTATCAAAGATATGATAAATGTATTGTAAATTTATTATGGACCATATGATCCTTTTACAGTAATTTTCAGTACCTTATGTATAAAAAAATCTTATTAGACATTATTACCTTATAGTAAGAAGTAATGTGGAAATTGAATAATGAAAAAAAAGGATTAAATTTTCAGAAAAAAAAAGAGATAAATAATTTATGTTTCATGATGTTCCCTATATTAAAAATAAAATAATCCCTCAAACATAGGAAAATGATTTTAAAAATAATAGTTTATTCTATTATTATAATATTTGATGAATAAATGGCCTTTTAACTCATCACAGATTTATAGTTTTGTGGCCTTTAAATGTTTCTTATCATTTACATTATTATGATAAATGACCCATATCATTCTCCATAATTATTTATTATTCTCTTGAATTTCCATATTTTCAATTCTCAATTTTTTTTTCATACATGGAATTCTAGTAGTGTGTTATTTAATATAACCTTTTTATATGCATTTATCTCCATTTAGAGGAATTTTTATTTTCCCTTTTTATGATTGGGTTTTCCCAGAAATGAATTTTCAAATATGAAAACCTAAATTAATTAGAACATGCTAGTATTGGAAGGGCACTTTTTATTTTAGGGGTAGAATATAAAACCCTGATATTTTAAAAGAACACCTTTTTTAATATCTTATACAACACAAAACAATAGGATTAAGTTAACTTTGATATAATTTTAGAATATTATTCTATAAACATGAACATTATAAAATATCCATTAAAAAAATAAAGGGATGCATTTGAATGAAAATATAAATATATATATATATATATAAAGGTTCTATATAATTTTTATTTTATGATTAATTTATAAGAAATATCTACTCAAATTTCAGAAAGGAAATTATATTATTCAAAAATAGATTTTTTGAGAAAACGTTTTTTATTTATTTTTATGAGAAAATAATATAATTTTTTTGAATATTTAAAAATATTATTTAATAAAATTATTTTTTTGAACAATCATAATAATATTAACTTATGTTGAATGATTTTTTATTTTTCTAAAAAACTTATATTTTTCCGGGAATTCTGAGCATTACTGATTTTTCAAATACGATCATTTTATTTCATTATATAATATATTTTAGGAGTCCAAATATATATATATATATTTTTCATAATGTGAAATATTAACAATTTAATTTATATATATATAATTAATTTCAATTAAATAATAAATTTTTATTAATTGTGTAAATTTTTTTTTAGGATTAAAAACACGATTTTCTACAAACTACTTTTCAGTGTAAAATGTATATCCAACTTAATTGATCAAAATAACCCCTTATAAATAAATATTTAAATTAAAATAATAAATTATATTTATATTTATATTAAATTAAATTAATATATTCATTATTACAATTAATATAGTTAATTTTAGATTATATTATCCTCGAAAAAGACATTTAATTAAAGACTATTTTCCAACATGTTGTGAATGTTTCATTTTAAATTATAATATGAAAATTATGTTGATGATTTTGAAAAATTTATTAAATATTTTTATTCAACATAATTAATAATTTCATATAATTTCATATAATTTTTATTATAATGCGTAGCAAAAATGGTAATAATCTATTACCGTGGTTAATGTTAAAAACAGTTTATCAGGGGATGGGGTAAAATAAAAAGTTAAATACAATATCTTGTTTAAAACTATATTGTTTTTTTTGAATTTTTGGGGTGTGTATTAGACATATTACCCAAAAACAATTAATTATCAATTTTTTAGGAACATGACTTCAGAGTAACTTCCCATTATTTAATATTTTCAGGTATTTGAAAAAATGCAGCTCCCTATGACTTATGAAAGAGATCCAATTCTCCAACCATTTCCACTATTAAAAATAATTTTGGATAGTAAAATATCTACCCAAAATAATACCTTAATTACCTACCCAAAAATGAAATATTTTTATTGATTATAAAACCCCCCAAGGAAGGTTTTGGTAAAAACATAAAGAAGTTATCCTATAAAAAGGTATCCTTTTTGGCATAGTGTTTTATTTAATTTATTTTTCCACATCATTCAAATTTTATAAAATAATGAAGATATAATAAAATATGTCTCTCAAAAAAATTTATATTTTATTATATAAGTGGACTAACCTACATCCATATCCTCTTCTATCATATGGGAAATGAAACAATCATTCGTGTCTACAAAGGAATACCACATCATGAACTGATGTAATTTGTTTCCATAATTACCTCACAGGGATGTTCATAATTATGGGTCTATTTTTAATATATTATAATAATTAAATATTAATAATTATTTAAAGGTAACATATCATATTATTTGATACCATTCCATCCATTGGAAAATGATAACCTCGTTCAACTGTACGGAAGACTACCACCTTACGAAGTGTTGTGATTCAGTTCTTATTACCAAATTACATTGATGGTAAATATATTTCAATTAAAAGAAATAAAATGAAGTTTATTATATAATTATAATTAATTAAATATAAATTAACATGTAACTTATTTTTGTCATGATGGTTGATAAATGGAAGTGTTAGTCATGAAAACATACGACCTACTCTCTCCTACACCGTATGGTAGTTCATTTTTCATAACCACATTTCATTACATGTTTTAAAAATATAAATTATGAAGAAAAACAATAATAATTTCATTATTATTATTATAGTGGCAGTTTAATAATAAAATCAATGACCATATTAAAGAAACCAAAGTGATTTTGGACGTATGAACCTAGTATCATAAAAAAATCAAAAAAAACATAACTAATTAAGTAATATAATATAACATGATAATAAATGGAATAAAATGAATAAGAAACTCTAAAATGAATATCAATAATGTAAATAAATAACATGATATTTTTGTCTCACTTTAATTTCAGTGAGACACATGTCTTATTCACTACTTATCTCATAATGTGGTGTATATAATTCCAATAATGATTCTATTTGTAATTATTAGAATTACATGTATTTAAATATATATCTATTTTTTATTTCATAGGGAATATGATGTGGAGTTAACTGAATTGGAAATTGTTTTTGGTTAAAATCTCATAGTTTATGGAATTTATTATAGTTATGCTTTTGTAGATGAAATTTTAACATATATCTATCTATAATATCATTAAATTTATTCTATGATGTATTTTTATTATCAATGAATATTTTCCTTTCATTTTACCTATTTTAGAACTTACGTGAATTAAATACTATATTGAAAAAATTGATTTTATTTTTTTATAAGATCGAACACATTTTTATTAAAACTCGATGTTTTCCAAATATACTATAATAAATATTTTAAATAATATCTATATTATTTATTAAAGACCTTTTTACCCATGTTTTAATTTTTAAAATATGTTTTTTTGAATCATTCAATCTTTTTATGAACATAATACATTTTAACCTTTTTATAATAGTTTGGTAGAATTGTTTTTTAACTTATATAGAATGAATAAAATTACCCACTAACATGACCAATAAATTCATAGAAAATTACTTTGGTAGTTTTGATGGATCTTTTTAATAATAGTTTTTCTATAATATCTATAATATTTATAGAATTTGAAAAAGTAATTTCATAGGAAAAATGGTATTTTTGCAAAGAAATAATCCATTTTTGTTCAATAAAGGAACTTACATCAACGATGAAAACATTTTATATTATGTATTTCATATAAATAATGTATTAATGGATCTAATATATATATATAGCCTATATTTTAATAGGAAAATGCATGCCTTATTTTTATCTCTAAAATTCATTCACTATGAATTTGTTTTTGATTGTGATGTAAGACATGATTACGAAAACTATTTTCCAAGATTGAGTAAAGGTTATGTTTATACATAATAATTGTTTTTATTTTGTTACTCTTGAGGGACCAATTTTATTATTCCATATAATACATTTTAATCACAAATTATTCTTTATTATAATGTTTTTTATCTTAATACGATTTTCAGCTCACCCCTTTTGTATACATCTTTTCTTGGTTATCCCATGTAGTTTCAGGAGAATGAATGGGTTTTGTATCTCATTATTAAAAATAAAATAATTTCAATTTATAATGGTCAAACTTTGATGTATAATAAACCTAGTACTCAAAATTTATGAGGCCATTTCGATCATTCTTTTATATTAATAGATATTGTTTTGAACAATCATGCAATAATATTTGTAAAAAGGATTGGGTTTATATAATTCCCCAATTATTAATTTCCTCATTAGTGGTTTACCTCTTATAAAAATATAACAAATCAAATCATTATTTAGTTTATCAAAAGTCCACTCATCTTTATCGTGATACTGAATGACATTAATCATTATTATCAAATTTATCTATGATAATTCTCATTTACTTATTCACCCAATTAAAATAATTTACACTTTATATATTGCTTCATGTATATTATAAAATATTGTTCACCTAAATTAATAATTAATCCACTATGTCAGGGTCCCTTTTGTTAATATCTTCAAAATTAATATAACATTTTTTTTAATTATGACACCTTATATTTTGATTCCCATATCTAGAATCTAGTGTATTTTCCTCCATCTCCCATTTGATATTTTTAATCACATTAGAATTGTAAAATCCTTCTCCAAGAGGTATGAAAGAAACACATTTTATGATCTCTAATTAGATATTATATTCCTCATTTTATGTATAGAAAGAGATATCATAGCTTTTGAATGAAAAAAAATCATGTTGATTTCAACAGTATCAAATCTATGAGATATAATATAAAAACCCATCCTATACATCCAAAGATGAAATCCAATTTTAGCAGTCTTATGAGAATAATTTTTATCAATGTTTTTAATAAATCCATATATTTTATTAATCAAAAGATATAAGAAATAAATGAAAAATCATATTTATTGGAATAGTAACATGTAACATTTTGTGGATCCCCTTACACCAACTGGTAAGACTAAGAGAAAACATAACACCAAAAAATTATAAAGAGTTGGGGTGAATTAGGGTAATTCCTAAAACAAAATCTCATAAAATAAAAAATTATTTCCAGGATCAGTTTTTTTAATTGGATCTTGGTTATGATAATGAAACGATGAATGATAAAATGATAAAGAACATTCACTTAATAATAAGAGAAAATTTTAGGTTCACAAAATATTTTTACCAATTTAATAATCCTCAATTTAAAAATAATTTTGATCTCACTATCCCTACACCTATATTATTATAAAAAATTATAAGTAAAAGAGAAATAAGAAGGTTCTTAACTCCCTAAAATAGGTTATATTTATAAAATCGGCAACAAGTTGATAGATCTTTAATATACATATATCTATAGTGTCACTAAAATTTGGAACTTGTCGTCAGCCTCATAATTTTAAAATTTCCCTTCTGAAACTTCCTATTTTATCATTAAAATGGTCTCATAGGTTTTCATATTTGCATTGTATTTTCAATACATAAAAGTTGGTTGACACACCAATTATTTATAAGATATTCCTACTTTGTATCATGATAGTCTGACTTATAGTGTTACCAAATGATCTTAATGATATAATAAAACCATATAAATCTTACACTTACTTTAAAAAAAATATAATTTTTACTTTGTGGATTATGGAATGAAAAATAAAAAACATCATGAAACTGTGAACCATCATACGCCATCATCTCATCACATTGAGTTATGGTCAATTTTATTTAATGTAATTGTTCTCCTTTTAGAAATAATTTTATATATTGTGATTTGGGTATTTTGGATTGTAATATAGTGGTACACCAAAAAATCATGAGATTCACTTCATGTAATAATTAGTTCCCTATAATTCCTTTTATATAGACATTACTGTGGAAACTCTCATGGTATGTAATGACTTTAATACATAAGAGTAAACTATTTTGCATTTATAAACTCAACCATGGATTGAACTAAACCCACATGGAATCAAATCATGAGATGCAATTTTCTACGTTCGAACCCCATGAATGAATTTCCCTATGAAATAGGTTATAACATGCCTCTAATGAGATCATTATATAAAGACCACACCATAAGATATAATGGTTTTGTACAGTTTTCAAATAGCTCAGTGCAAGGTAAATCACAATACTAACCTAATATCAATTAAAACCAATTCATAGATCCTTACTAATCAATTCACATATCAATGGGATTCTATAATCTCTAATACTCATAAACATACTCCAATAATCATGGTATATTTAATATACTTTAAAAAAACAAGGGATCATTGGATTTATGCTTGATGAAAATATACTATAAATCTTTATAAAACCCTTCCCACATTATTTATATAATTTTAACACAGGAAATAATAATCCCTAGGAATCAGTTGTTTAATATAAGTAATTATAAAAAATTCGGAGGTAAATTATAATTACACGTCACATAATATATAAATCTAATAGGAAATAATGATAAATGCGGGACTTATTTTAAAATAACATGGTACATTTTAAACTCATAAAAATCATTAATAAAATTTTAAAAAACATACATAAGAACCTCTTTAATAAAATCATATATGATAGACCGGAAATGATTTCTTATGTGTGATACAATTTTCAGGAAATTTTAAACACATTATATCATTCAATAATTTTTTCAACCTATATTTCTTTATATCTAACATAACCTCCAACAAAACCTCTCTAGTGAGTCACATATATGAATAATGTTTTTTAATAATGGGTAGACATAAGAACTATATTCCAAAAGTTTGAATTTTTCAACATAATTTGAAGATCCTTTTTATTGAAATATTAAATGATACAATGGTAATAACTTATTTTCTATATATATATATATATATATATATATCTCTTTAATAATTTATAATCATTATCTTATAATTTTTTCACACAATAATTTTGTGAGAAAATTTTAGTAAAATAATAAAACTCCTTAACAAAATATGTTTCATTACCATCACAAAAAATTGTTATATTACAAAAATTGACTCACAGATCATTCTTGTCTTTTATGATATTTTATTGACAATATTTTTATTTTCTATATATCCAATCATACAACATATATCCTCCTAGAAAATATATTTTCTCTAAAATATAATAGTTTATATAAAAACAATTTCATGATATAAAATTATACTTATTTATGAATGTGGGAATAAATAATAAATAAAATATTATCAACTACACCTCAAATTATATTTTATGTTTTTTGAAAAATAATAGAAAAATAATTTATTATTCCATAAAATATATAAATTTTGGGTGTTGAAAATAATTTCCCTTATATTTTAAAAAATATATTGAATGAATGTTTTTATCCTAGATGATTGTATTCTTCATCTTATTTTCAGTCATGTTATATTATTAGATATATCATATCCATGTTTATCAAAGCAACAATAACATTTATTTTTGACAATGATCATTTTCAATAAAAAAAATTATCACATAAGAGTGAAAATGAAACCAAACATTATTAATATAGATCCATTTAATATTGAAATTTTATTTTTCATTAAACTATTTGGTCTATAAACTCTTTTCATAATTAGTTTAATGAAAAATAAATGCTTTATCAGTAATTTCATTAAATTTTTTATCGTATATATTTGTAATGTAATATATTTATTTATTATCATATAACCTAAAAAAATTACCTATTATATATCCAAAATAACTACAATTGAAATTTTTTGGATTTTTTAATCTACTTAATGTTTTTTAAACAAACCTATATATTGGAAACACTATCCCTTCCTCACTAATCTTCCATTGATTTCATTGATCAATGTTGACTATTAAATATTCTAATATTTTTCTTCCAAAATACACTTTTACCCATATGTACTGTTAAAAAGACACTACTGTATATTCATACAATGTATTGCTTATACATCTTCAAAACATTTATGTGATTGGGTAAATATTTACGGAACACCTTTTTGCTTTCAAAATCATTCCAAAAATAATTCTTGAATTAATTTGATGAAAAAAAACCAAATATATTCCTTTTTGGATCTGATTTTATTATCATGTTCATATTTTATTAAAATATCATCAATAAAAAATTGTTAGTAAAAATGGGAAAACTTGGATTGAAATATACTATGATATTAATTTAAAGGCACACGAAAGTGTAAAATACCCCCATAGTGGGCATGAATGAGTGGAAATTATAGGTAAAAAAATATCCTAAAATCACTTTCCCATCATAAGTTAGTGTATAAGATCCTAAAAATATTAAAATGATCATATATAGAGTGATAAGATACATATATCATATGATATATTGTAAAAGGATAACTCTATTTTTATGATCTGGATATATTTTTGGAATAATAGTTTTTATCCCACTATGCATGTTCATATATATTAAGAAAAATATTAAGTAATAGATTAGTATGATGGTTCAAAACCCAAAGTATAAGAATGAAATATGATTATTACTAATTAAATAAATATCTCCCTACCAACATTATATTCTTCATAAATATCGATCACATGTGAACTCTTGTTCTTATCTTTACTCTATGAAAATACTTTATTAGTTTACTCCCATAAAAGGTGGATAAAAATCTTAATGTTTTTTAAAACATGTAGAGTGAGACTCATAATTTTTTTATATTAAGAAATCCACTACTTTATAAAATATTAAAAAATATTAGTGATGATGACTTAAAAATTTATTATTCTTATGGGACTATTCTCTAATATTTAGATTTATATAATAATTTATAGCCCTAAAAAAATATATTTAATTTCAAATCCATGAAATAATGAATGTTTCTAGGAACAAAATATTTTTCAAATTCAATAAAATTAGCTATAAATATGAGGGGTCTCCTCCTTAGTTGTGTCTTAACAATATATTTATATTACACTACAACATTAGACTATTTATAGGCACCTTATTTCCCAATGAAAGCATAATCAATATCTACCAGAAAATCTAAAACACAATGACTAATTGGATTTGGGCAATTTTCACCAACATAAATGAAAGAATTGAAATTCACAATGCCTATTTTAAGCCTTCATGTGACCCACTACTCGACAATCAAAAGAACCAAACAATATAAATTATAACTTCATCTCGAAATACTTATTATAAAATTTATTTAACTCGATACGCCTTATTATATGGATCATTATAGAACAAAATTTCCATATTTATAATTTATTCACTATATTTACTAACATCTTAGATCTAACCAACATTTTATCAATCCATGAGATGGTTGTAAATGGATAAAACATGGAAATTAAAAAATAATCACAACTGAATTTTTTCAAGAAACATGTTATTGGTTTATTCAATCATTGAATCTATATAAACCCAAAACTATAATGTAAATTTACCATTGTGATAATTCTCAAACTCTAATTGTAAATATCTATCCTATAGTGACCATATATCAATTGACATCAAATCGAATCTCCTCATTTTTAAATTCACTTCACATGGGCTCTTCAATATAAAAATGAGTAACTCTATCTCGAATATATTATTAGTAACAAATGGGAGATTTTATTTTAAGAAGGTGGTAATTTTAAATCCTTAGTCCAAAATCAATAAAACATCCCAAAGAAAATTAAATTTTTTGATGAACTTGAGAAAACAAGTGTTGGTCTGATCAACAAGTTCATATATCAATTGATTATCTTATAATACTTTCATATTTGTTGAAAAAAAAGAAAAATATAAATAATACAAGATAAGTAATGAAAACGAATAGAAAATGATATTTTATGTTAGATAAAATTAGTTTAAAAGTAAAAATCCTTTGATTTTAGACAGTGATTGACCATAAAAAAAGACATATAAAAATTACATTTTGATTTAGTTTCATAAAATTGATGGAGTTTTTATCCATTGAAATGATATTTCATTGTATTATAAAGAAATAAGAATTTTGAATAATGTTTATATGAAATTCAAATCATGTGATATAACCTTTATTATTGGGTTTAGACCTAATATTTTCATTGTATCTCAAATTTTCAATAGTGGGACAGTGGTAGTTTTCCCTTGGCGTGGATATCTAATTAGGTGGTTGATGTATGTCCCAATCATCATGGAAGGATATTAGATAAATGAAATCCTATTTGTGATTAAAAATCATGGAGATAAGTTTTCTATATAAATGAAGAGAATGGGACATAGAATAAAAGGAAAAGTCTTTTAGGGAAAAAGAATATGAGTAGACTTTTAATGTGTGATACAATGTGTAATATTCTATGTCTGAACTGAAAAATAATAAATACTTGAGATGTTTTTAATAGAGTAAAATGTAGTTAAATATTTATATTAAATTGTAGTTATTGAATTTTAAATTTCACTAGAACTTATACATTTAGAGGTTCATTCACTAATTTGTAAAAAATTATCCAATGGAGATAAGTAATTTAATATTTTTTTTGTTTATTTTAGTCATGTTAGTTATGTTTATTTTATGGAAAATCTACCAAATAATTATAATACTTTTCAAATGAGTTACAAAAAATAAATCAACACGTGTTATCAAAATTTGTTTGTATAAAAATGGATCCTCATAAAGAATTGATGATTTTAATCATATACTGATAATTATTTTATTAGTAGTAAATACATAACTCAATATATTCCTATAAAATGAGTATTGGAATAATAATTGAATCTTGGATGATATTTGGATGCACATTTCCTCAGAATATAACACCAAAAATATGATTTTTTTGTATAAGATTTTATAGCAGTTATCTGTATTCTAAATTGGTTATTTCTTCTTCAAAATTTATTGAATACACTTTATGATATGTGTTTTGAAGAAAATAAAAATATAACAAGTTTTAAAGTGTTTGAGAACCATTTTTATTTTTATGTTTAAATCAATACATTTGTTTAAATTTGATGAATGTGTTTATATAGGTAGAATCATTTTTTATACAACTTGAATAATTAGATATATGTGTTATAAAGTTAATTTAAAGAGAGTTTCCTTTAACTTTAGTGTAACTTTGAAAGTGTTTTTTGATACTTTATAAACAACATTATAATTTTAAGGTGTATTATATTAATATCAAATAGGAGATAATCATCACGAGGCTACAATAAATATTTATTTAAAATTATTTTAAAATTATTAATATAATTTAGAAGTTTAAAATGATGAAGATCGATCAAAATAACGTTATTTTTAGATCTAAGTACATTTAAAATATATTTAGTAAAAATATATTATTTTAGAAAATAATAAATTTTTTCACACATAAATAATATCTACGAATTCTAATAATAAAAGATGTATTTCATTGTTTTTACCAAAAAAACATTTAATGATGATTTATAGAAGAGGGATGCAATCACTACTATTAAAGAAGAAAAAGAAAAATATTGAATAATTATGTGATGGAGATAGTTTAATTTTATAAGGACAAAATCATAATCAGGTTGCAATTGGTTTTACAAAATAAACTCAAAGAGAAGGGAGAGGTGAAATAGTTCTAAAATTAGATTATTTTGAAATTTTACCATAATTTTGAGGGGACTGATTTTTATGAAATTGTTTTTCCATTCGGCTTGAAAAAATAAAATTAATATTTTTATTTTCAATCAAATAAAAAAATGGTTTTCTAGATAGATATGAATATAAAATTCGTGAGTGGATAGCTTGAAGAAGATATGTATATTGAATTATTGAAGGCATTAATTCTTTATAGTTATGATTATCATGGGTGCATGTTAAAAATTAATCTTTATGGGATTAAAATATCCCTCCTATACTGTTATTCTAGCATATAAAACAAATTTAAGATCATGGATTTGATGAGAAAAATGCTATAAATAAATATATGTGTAAAATAAAAAAATAGTGAAATAGTTTTTGTTTTTAATTTGATGATGTAATTATTTCATGAAATAAAAGTGGAATGTTGAGATGAATGTGTTATCCATATAAATAACCTCAATAAAATTTCAATTATTTTTATGGTAAATTTTTTATTAGTTTTTAATTTTATAAATACATAAAATTTTATATTTATTTCATAACAAAAATATATTCATTAGTTAGGGAAAAAATTTATAATAGAAGACTCATGAATCATTTCTACCCTTATTTCCATAGGAACAAAATTTCCCTACATATAGAGGAATTTTTAATGATTTTTATTTTCATTAATGATTATTATCTTATATTTGTGGAAAATTTAAAGTAAAAGTTATTTTTAGTGGGGAATTTGTTAAAATATTAGGTTGGTTATTTCAGTTCATACCCTATAGAGTTGTCGAGGGGAGTCACTACTAGAAGGTGAGTGACTCTCGGGAGTTTTTTCAGACTCAAGTGTTTGATTATTAAAATTACAAATATATATGTTTTCTAAATAATTTTTCTATTTGGGGTTTTATGGGCATAATTTTATTGAATTTTGTTTTCTTGATGATTTTTGGGTGAATTTTGGTGGTTCTTAAAAGTTTCAGAAGATTTATCAAAATTTAGAATAATCTGGAACAAATGAGTAATTTTATGATATAAAAATGTAATTGTAAGATTATTTGGATAAAATTGAAAAGAAATATGTAATAGTAACCTGGATGTTACCCTATATATAGAAGATGAATTATTCTATAAAGTGGATATGTAAAAGTATATTTCGGATAATCCCTGGTAATTTTGTAATAAGAAATTTTCGTAGGGGTTGATTATCAATATGAATATATAAGTAACCTTATAAATATTTAAAGTTATTTTTGAATGGCCCATTGATATGTATGGGTTGAAAATTTGTTTGTACATATGTAAACCTATCCTTTTGAATAAGTAATTTTCCAAATAATTGTAATATGTGGGAAGTTCCAATGATATGTATGGTTATTTAAGGTCCTTACAGAAGTGTGTTTTTTGTGCATCCTTTGAAATATTTGGGTTTTATATTCAAGGGTAACATATGTATAGGAATATAATTCATAGTTTTTTTAAAAAAATTTAAATTTAATTTTTTTTCATATTTTTATTCAAAAATAATTAAATTGATACATTATTGAAGAAATTATACTATAAATGGAGAAAATAAATTTTTAACTAGAACACATAGTTAATACCTAGTTTTATCTCTCTCTATCACCATGTCTCATTTTATTTATCCCTTTTGGTGGTATTAACTAATACTTTTTGACTATTTAAATCAGTGATTATAGGGTGAAGTTGCGGGGAATTTTTCACCCCAAAATTGTGATGTACGAACAATATATTTGATAAGTTTGTGTCACACACATCACTAAGTATTTGATAAAATATAATATTCCTTGAATTTATAATTTTCCTATTATTTAATAAAAATATTATATATATTATATATATTTTAGTTCACCCAACACCATGTTAGCTTGTGTTAAACACAAGAGTGAATTTCATCAAAAGCATACATTACACTCAAGACAGAGTTTTAAAAGACACAACAATATTCTTAAAATTTTAATATTTAATATAATAATAATTAATATGATTTTTAAATTAGTTTTTATAAATAATATTAACTATCTTAGGAAAATATTTGGTTCACACATATATAAAATGAATCCATTGGTAAAAAGTTAATTATAAATGAATATAGAAAGCTATTGAATATAAAAGAAAATATTATTATATTTATTGTACGAAATCTGTTAAAACCTATAAAATTAAATTAAATAAAAATTATTAAGTGATAAATAATTTACATATATATTTTATATTCAGTAAAATAATTTTGATATTCATCAAATAGATTTGACATGCTTTAGATAAAATCAAACCCAATTTTTTGCATAAAATACTATATTTTTATTAAGGTATTTTTACCTCATTTAAATAAATAACCTATTTTAAATAAACTTTTTGGAACATTTATTGATTAAATATTCGAAACTAATATTTCCATTTCAATTAGATACATAAAAATTTGGTTAGGGTAAATTTTGGGTATTTTTATGTGATGTTTCATTTTTTAACGAACACTGAAAATAATAAAATATAAATACAAAACTATTTTTCATATAATTTATTAGGTTAAGTTATTATTTAAATTGTTTTTAATGTTTAATTAGATCATATTTTTATCAATTAATCAGATTTTGGTCATTGGGATAAATTTTATATTGAAATTTAATATAAAATTCTATCAAACTTGTGGTTGTTTTTACTTTCTAAACCTGCTTTATCATCCTGCATGCGAGACAAATTTAAAATAATTTATTCCAATTATATTTTAGAATTTTGAAAAAGTTATGAAATATTTATAATCAACATTATTTATAATGTCTCATAATTCCAAACTTGTTTTTTACAAAAATATTATTGAATGTGATTAAAATTATATACAATTATTAATGTTAAAATAAGATTAAAATTAGAGTAATCATTAACTATAACACCCAAAAATAACTATAAAAATATAAAGGGGCTATTTTTTTTCCATAAATCTACTATATACTCACTAGGATAAAAATTTTACTATTATTGCCTCCACTTTCTATATGAAAAATGTGCTTGGAATTTTTTTTCAAAATTTTACAAGAGTTCCACTCCCCGTCCAATATAAAAAGGCCTACTCTCCATGTACTTATTCACACATGTATAAACACATTTGATCGACCATGATATTCCTAAATAGATCCTAAAAATAATTCCCCTCATCCTAGATGCCTACATTTTGGCATAAATCCTCCAATAAAATCATTTTGGTACAAACCAAAAGAAGTTACCCGATTAAGAGGTAATATCTACTCTCAAGCTCTTTAGTTGTGTTTCCATTTTACACAAAATAACATATTTCTTTTATAGGCTCATATTACAACCCCAATATCCTATATATACTGATACATTATTATTATAAGGGTTTGAAAGGACCAGTTTGGGATATACCTAACACTAAGAGGGGGGGTGAATCAGTGTTGGGGACTTTTTAAAACAATTCCAACTTTTTATCCCTGTACCTCTAGACCTGTTAGGATCTTGATTCTCTTATTCTCTTTTCCCTGTCGCATGCAATAATAGAAAGTAGTAAAAATGTGCACACGATATTTTTACAAGGTTCACCACTCAATAAGAGTAGCTACGTCCTTGCCATGCATGGATATGACCACTGCATGGATTCTCCACTATAAAGTAAAATGCTGTTACAATGGAGTGGCTAGGAAAACAATCCTCTAGCCAATGTGAGTCCCTACACTTTGGAGGGGGGTGGGAAACAATCCTCTTCCCTGGACTGGTGAAAGCCAAGTCCAACTTGCAGCCTCTAGCTGGTTCTTTATACTTCCTATCGAGACAGTCTTCTTCTTTCTTCAAAAGGTTGGTTCTGCTCTTGATCTATTGTAGTTCTCTTCACTTGATTATTTGCAAAGCAGTAGGCAAGCAATTCTCTTCTTACTTTCTCTTCATCTCTAGTGCAAAGACAAACTGCACTAGTTCTTCTTCCTTATTCCTCTTAGTGCAACAACTGACTGCACTAATCACCTTCTTTATTTAGCTAGAATCACATACACCAATGTGATTATTCAAACACTGAAGATCTGCTCACAAAGCATCATCTGAATTAAACTGCCCTGAATAATTGTCAGCCTTCAGTTGGGCATACTCTATTCTTCTTCTTTTCTTCCTTCTCTTCTCAATACCAACACCTGAGTGTATTGGTATACTGAATTCTTCCTTTGTGCAGATATGAGTTCAATTGCATGTCTAGTTCTTCTTCACTTCGCAAAGCACAACGAGAGTGTTAAACACCAGTCGTGTGAGTGCGGTTCAACTTCTCTTTGTGAAACCGAATGGTTCACAGTTCTTTCTTCTTCACAAAGCTGCTTCGAGAGTGCAATGCACCTATCGAAGGCCTGCGGTAACCTCAAATTTTTCATGCACCCTTCTAGGTGACTTGCGCATAAAATTCAAGTCTTGCGCGGAAAAATACCTTTTGGCGCGAAAAAACTTTTTCGCGTAACTCTTCTTTTTCACGCAGAACTTCCTATTGCACGCAGCAGTTCCTTTTTCGCGCAGCACTTCTTATTTTCGCGAAATACTCTATACTTAAATTTTTCCGCGCGTCAGAGCTCAGGATTTGTCTATGTGTCGAGACTCTACTAATGAGAGGGGTTCACCCCATATTTATAGGCAGTTTTGACCTTGCGCATAAAAACATCTTCCTGCGCGTAAAACCTCCTCCATGCGCGTAAAAACTCTTTTATGAAACTTCATATTTCGCGCCATGCTTCAATATTTCGCGCACCTCATGCCTTTGTCATTTTTTATCCTTCTAAGCATGAAGCACCAATTGCGCGCAAAATTCCGCACCACGTTCTATATTGCGCGCAAACCCAATCTTTCCTGCAACATCAGATTTCGCGCACTGCTCCAATATTTCGTGCATTTTATGCCTTTGCCAATTTTTGATCTTCTGATCTCTAACCATCATTTGCGCGAAAACTTCATTCCTCAATTTCGCGCACCATGCCAATATTTCGCGCATCCCGCAGATTTTTCGCGCAACCCGCTACTATTTCGCGCATCCCGCAGATATTGCGCGCACCACTTTATTTTTGCGCGAAACGTGCCTAAATTTCCACGCACTCCATGACTTAAACTGTGCTTTTCTGCCATCCTCAGATTGTCTATTGCTTTTCCATTTTATCTCTTTACTGCTTCCCATAACCATTCTTATTCTCTTATCACGAATCCCACTATCGTGATATTTATCCTTTGATAGATCAGCTTAAGCATCGTCAGAGTTGCAATGGGAACTGAATCTTTCCTATCTTCCAGCAGCATCATTCCTTCCAATCATAACATTATATGACTGGCATCATCGTTTCTCCCCTTTTCCTTCATAAGGCTTGCATCACAAGTTCTCCTAACTCATGATTTGTGTGAAATACATACCAGCAAAGCATCGTCTGATTTTGATACAATGTGAAATGCCTGTCTACCTCAGAATGTCAATCCCTTCCACATTTTCTCTTCTTCATAACCATTATTCTGCAAATCATATGATTCTATTCTTCAAGTAAGCTCTTGCATGGTTCACATGCAATCATAAATCATTGCATTGTCTTCTTCAAATCCTCATTCTTCTTCAACCATCCTTAGATAGATGATAATTCACCATTCTGCTCCAATCATTCTCAAATGGATGATACTTCTCCATTCTTCATTGTTGTAAACAATGTGTCACCATTGACACATGTTCTTTGAACTTAGGATTAGCTCAACAATCGTCTTAATTTATCGTCTAAGAGAATTGCTCAATTATTAAATCCAATGCTATGATTCCATAACAATTCTCCATGCAACTTCACTTCAACTGATCTCCATTAACTTTGGAGTTCTTCTTCATATCCTTCTTCATTTTGACCAGCATAGAAAACTGTTGACAACAAATACAATCTTCATATACAAAGTGGTCCCAACAGGGTTCTATCTGCACTTACACACAACTCCATTCAAAGGGTAATGAATATACTATTTCTATATAACAAGAAATACTACCTCATGAAACTATTATTGTTAAATTTTACGTTACCCCCTATAATGGAGTCAATTATGAATGATAAAATATTTATATATGATATATATGATATTTATATGGTGTTTATACTAATTGTTTTTATTTAAAACATACCTTTATGATGTCCATTTTGTGTAAATATGAAAAATTTGCTTTAGGAAGTGTGGACTACCACCCCTCTAAATGATGTGATACATTCATTCCATATATGTAATATATAAATAAAATAATTAATAAACCTATATAACATATATAACATAGATATTATAATTAAATTATATTATACATACACCATTTAACATTAATTCTTTAAATAAAATAATTAAATGAATGTAGTGTTCGTGTGTACGTACGACCTACCGTCTCCATTAACAA
The DNA here is from genome assembly GCA_963277665.1 of Viscum album. Classification (NCBI taxonomy): domain Eukaryota; kingdom Viridiplantae; phylum Streptophyta; class Magnoliopsida; order Santalales; family Viscaceae; genus Viscum; species Viscum album. The sequence goes on from OY728140.1 coordinate 2,071,193,961, forward strand.
TTCATTTCATTTATCATCTCCAAAAATTATAGGTTATTATAAATATATATGTAATTAATATATATCATAATTACATATTGGTTTAAAATATGTGGATGATGAAACCTATATTTAACTATTATGAACAATAAAAAAAAATTCGAAACATAATTGAGAAAATGTAGAAATTAACACCTGAAAAAGTAAAAACAAAGAAATATTTTTAAAAAAGGTAATAAATATTATAAAGAGTCAATATATTGTATCATAAAAATGATTTTGGTCATGATATTTTTGAGTAACATATTTTGAACATATATGTAGGAGGGTAAAGACCACACGACTAAAAGGAAATAAAATGAAAGTGAATTTCATCTCAATTTACATTCCATTGAGACTTATTTTTTATTATGAGGAAAATACATTTTATTTTGTGTATATACTTTATTTTTCAGGCCGTGTCTTGTATCCAATTATTCTTATGATATTATCAATTTCATTTAATTTTATACAATTATGGAAATTATGATTCAAAATTATCAATGTGGAAAGTCAAACTTTGGATTCATTAACGATTATTATACTCAAGAATATTTTTAATCATTATATTTACAATATCACTTAATTTTGGGATTTTCAAAATTATATTGAAATTATGATATGATATTTTCCTAAACCATATATCGTATCACATATGGTGTTTACTATGTTAGTTATTTGATTAACTGTAGAATTATTGATAAATACATAACATTTATTCAATTTGGATATTTGATAAGGAAGAATGTCTATTTATTAAATATATTATTAAATATGAGGAATAAATTGTACATGAAATGAAAGGTGGATACCGAAAGGTATATATCTCCCTGATGTATCAATAGGTTTTCATGAAGCAATTAATTTAGAAAAATTAAACAGGTTTCTACCTCCAGTTTTAGGCTATCTTGAGGTTGGGAGTTGATTGTATAGGTCCGCATGTACTTTAAGAAATGGCATAAAATAATTATGAATTTATTTCATAGATATTTTAGTTATTATTCATCCACTCTATTTTGCGTCGATATATCTATGGATACATTTCAATTTTAGTTCATTAATTAAATGGATTGTGGTTCAATTTATTATCTTTCCACGTTGAATTTTCTTTCTCTATTTATTTAATTGCATTTTTATCAGTTATTTACAATTACATGTTAATTTATTCTTATTGATTCATTATTTATTCTTCTTTTCTAACCCATATTGATAATTTGAGCTCACCATTGTTATCTTTCGTTCCCCTAATCATGAAGAATAAATATTTAAATAATAGTTCAAGGATGTTGTTAATTTAATTTTATTATGTATCATGTTTTTAATTTCTATTTCTAAAGTATTATTGGTATCACATATGCAATATTTCTTTCCATGACTGCTAAATTGATCAGACCTTCTAGATTTGATTCCTTGTAATCATGCCAATGTAGTAAAATAATGAACTAGGATTAAGCTTCTTGGGTTGGGGAATTATAGGAAAGGCTATATTTCCAATAATAATTAATAATTATTCATCAATGTAAATATTTTTCGTTTTGATATTCTCAAAAATAAATGATTTTCATATATATATGTATTCTTTCAATGGAAGATGGATCACTAGGAGTTTATTTGAATGTTTGTCCTTTCATATTGTCAGTTTTTTGTGAATTTAAATTAACTATATTATAAATTTTGTTATGTGACACGTGACAATAAATCATGGTGTGTGGTCATGTGAGAAATCATGAACAGAACCACTTATGGTATCTATTTTGTTGAGAGTTACCTCAGGTTAGTCTCGTGAGAAAAATTTGTGATGTTATTTTTGTGCTATGATGTATGATATGGTTTGTTGTGAATTTTTTCTATATAAACTGCATGACTGTGGGTGAAATTGATCACTATAATTGGGTAGATAATTTATGTCAGTATGGGTCGAATGGTGTTGTCCATTAATATAGGTGGTGAGGGTTGTTTTATGCAGTGTACAATTATATTTTTCTGAATCATCTTATCACAGGAGGAAAAGGGCACATAGATTATCAACAAATAGAAAATTTTGATTTAGGATTTATTATCCATTATTTTTTGTTATAACCTCTATATATTTAGTATAAAAAGGTGATTGGTTTTACGATCAGTATGTAGGATGTGATGCACCATTGTTGGCTATAGTTGGTGGTGTTTGAGACCACTAGATTGTGGTGGTATGATCACTTTAAATTGTTGGTAGGGTTGTGACCACTAAATGAGAACATTATGATCACCATATATGTGAGATCTGTTGGCGATGATTTACCAAATATATATAAATAAGGTTGTTATTAATAAATGGGTTCATCGGCATGTTGAGGTGGTGTTCAATAAAGCATTCAAAAGAATTTGGGTCTTGGGATATAGTTTTGGATTCGATGTTTGGGAATCAAATAATAATTTAATGACTGATTCTGTGAAATACGGAATTCATTTGAAGGCTATGGGAACTTCTGTTCAGATGGAATGATGATAATCCTTTACCTCTAACATTGTCCAAATCAAGTACAAGTAAAATTAGGGATGAAGGAGAATGAGTGGGGTGGACTGTGTGGTATGTGTTAGGTTTCTATTAATTTAATTTTTCACATACAATAAGTATATATTTAGATATTATAAATGGATATCATTTTTGTAGGCCTATTGAGTTCATACTCACACGGAGAATGATCCCTCTTTGACACTTATAAACATTATAATTCTTTGTTCAGGTAACGGTAAAGGATCATCATAAAAATAGTTTTATATATTATGATTTATATGGTATATGGTATGGAATGAATAGCTTGATAGATGGAACAAATTGTTCCTTGAGGTGTGAAGGGGGATTCATTTTAATACATTTTTACATGCCTACATGTCTGATCAACCTATTAGAAATACATTGTGTTGTGTATAAATGATATGGATTTAGAGAATACATTTTATATTACTGTATATATTAGAATATATATTCTTCATAATAGTTTTCAAAAAATATTTATTTGAGGGTGTAGGGAGATAATAAATTAATTTAATAATTATTAAGGGAACTCCAATCATAACATCATTATTTTTTTAGTGATTGGATGGACCCCACGCATCAGAAACTGGACTGAACTATTATATATCATCATTGATCATATTTAGATAATACATGGGAGAGGGTGAACTTTTAATTGTGATTTTTCATAGAATTTAGAAAATGATGACTGATTGACTGGTTCACCTTGGTTATAATGAGGGAATTACATGGAAATAAATTGATGATGGAATATTTAATAAAATATTCATTTTGAAATTGAGGGTACAGAAATCTTGAGAGTTCAAGAACATAGTGTAAAGAGATAATATATTGATTGATTAATACATGATGTTCATATATTTTCTATGATTTATAAAACTTTTAACAGAATATGAGACCAATAATGTTAGAATGTTTGAGGATGTGTTATTAAATTCTATTGAGTTATGTGTAAATATATTCAGGTGGACCACGTTTATATTGGCAATAAATTTGGTGATGATAGTTGAGTGGAACATGGAGAAAAAAAGTATATAGTGTAATATAATGGTGTTATGTGAGGCATGTAGTAAAAAATTAGGTAGATGGATGTTGGGATTCAAGGATACCGAAATGGGTAGTTATCTTAGATTCTCGATGTTTCCACCACATAGTACATCAATATTAAAATGTTTCTAACAATAGTATAGTGGGAATGATAAAAAACATTGTGATCGACTAAAAAAGATTGTTAAGCTTGTGGATAGATTGTATATATAAGGAATTTTACTATAAGACATTATAGTTAGCTAAGTTAAGTGAATCAATTCAGGCTCAGGGTTCTAAGGAAGGACTATGAGCAGTTTTGGGAACTAGTAGCTTTGATAACATGTGTGGGAAGAGGTAGTAATCAAGGTATATTGTAGTGGGGGTAGTGAAACACTAATATTATGGATTTCAAAAGAGGGTATCCAAAAATTAATCATGTTTTTGATATGTTTTATATAATAACGATTACATACTTAGAGAGGGTCAGGGATCCATTGACTATTAGAGGTACAATATGAGCATGGTTGCTTTTGGTTCAGTATAATAGATATTATTGAATGATTTTTGTATGTGATAAATGAATGATCAAACGATGGTTGATTAATGGGAGTTATATATGATTAATGATAAATGTGGGATTCATATATATTAGGTAAATCTAGGAATTTGGTGTGGTACAAGATGTAGGGGTCTTTGGTAGGATGCGTGGTTGTAGTAATGATTGACATATAGGTATGTGTGAATAATAGGTGTTTGTGTAACTCAGGATGATGGATGAATATAACATTGTCATCATATCATGTAATATTGGTGAGATGATACTCATTAGGTTAAACCAATGGCGGGGATCTTTTTTGGGATGACTAAACCTTTTTTTGTTCGGTAGCATGTGTGAGTTGGAAAGATATGGATGCATTCATTTTCATCTCAATGTTGTTTGAATACAAAGAATGAGGGGATCATTTATTCATGATGGATGGACACTGTGTGTCTTGAGATAAATATAGGATTATATATCATATAATTTGGATGTTATAAAGGACCCCCATTTAGGAGTGGATATTTGATTTAGATCGTGAATCAAGCCTTTGAGTTTGGATGCTGTCCAGGTATTATGGGTGTCTGTATTGATTGTGGAATGATTCTTGAGAGCTGGACTATACTAAGGAGTACATTTTTCAATAATTTGTAAATAGATTTGGTTTTTATAATTTTTCTATAGGTTAATGGTTTTTTGGAACTTATAAACTAATGTTTGGAGTCTAGATGAATTTTGGATGAATTTTGTTCATCATTATAATTTTCAAATTATTTATCTAAATTGGTTAAAATCATATACATAAGATTAATTTCATGATGTGTAAAATTTACTCTTTGAAGAGTTGGGAAACATTATATGTAATATATAAGTGGTACATTCAATTCACAATTTATACTTTAGAGTGTGTTTTTGTTAAAGGGGATACGTAAAAGTCACTTCATGATACATAATGGTTATCCTGAAATGTGAAATTTGTATTAGTGTTGAGTGCCCTAAGATACAAAAGAGAATACTTGTGGTTAAAAAAATTATACTCAGAAATTTCCCTATGCTATTTAAGATTTTAAGATTTTCTAAGTCCATATGATATATTAAATTTTTAATAAATAAATTTTCGAAAAATGATAAAGTACAATAGGTCCCTACGTTATGTGTGGTTCTATACATAATACTCCTCTCTTTAGGGTATCATATGAAACGTAATGGTCCCATAAATAAGGATAATCATACATATGGGCCACAGTTTCCATGAATTGGTTAAAAATCAAAATATGAATATTTTTTTTAAAAAAATTCTAGAAATAAATATAGTTAAATACTAATTTTGAAATTCAATTGTAAAATGAGGAAATTCTATTTTTAACAATAATACATGTGAGTTTCTTTGTTTCACACCTCTATCATTCATTCAATACCTATGTATGTTACCCAATAATTCATTATGGTTCTTCATACTGATTATTGTATAGTGTAACATCATGTGTGTATTTCCTCTATATAGTCTTTAATAATAATTGTTTCTCACTATGTCTCTAATTTCTATTTGTGGTGCCCTAAATATGGAATTTTTTAAGATTTTAAAATTTTGAAAATAGAATATGGGTTGGATGATACTTATTATAAGAGCCCATATTTTATTCAGGTTTATTCCACTTTGTGATATATGATAATCCACTTTCAGTTACGATAAATTATTTTAATCATGGAAAATGAGTCATATTATTGGATAAAAGTGTGGCATAAATGTTTTTGAGGACTCATGGATCAATGGATATAAGAGGATGTTGGTAGTGTTCAGTCAAGCAGAGGGTGAATCACCACCAAACAGATAATGGGGACCTATCAGCCATCAGATGGGGTTCCCATCCATATTTATATGATAAAGGACACCATCAACCATCTGATGCTGCCCACCGGGTACCCAGTGCTTTCAGGATAAACAACGTATGTGAAGTGAGGAAATGAAATTCTATGCCCCAAAACTGACCATAATCACATCTAAAACTCTAATTTTCCCTAGTTCTAGCTTTAATAAATTTTTATCTCTCCAATTTTCTCAAGGATCCTCTAACGCGTATCATAGGGATTTTTTTTGGTTTGGTGATTCCAAACTAGTATGTCTCCCATGCATTTGAGGAATTATTATTGTTTCCTCTATTTATCATCTTTTTATAACCTTTTAAAATTTATCAACTACCATCAATAATTGATAGTTATGTTTGAAATTGATTTTAAAATCAAATATGGATCTATTATTGTTCATTTCATGAGGTGAGTTATTTTAGAACAACTCCCTAATAAATGTACCATATTTCTAGTATGTTCCATAATTTTGATCAGTCTTCAATGTTGTGAGAATTACCAATCCTAATAAGAATCCTAATATTTTTATGAAACAAATATTCTTATACCTCCAATATATTAGGTTGGGTCATTTGGCATTGATACTAGGACCTTGATCCACATATTAGTTGCATCAAATTTGATCATAGGTTGGAAAATGGTTTGGTTGAACATATATCCTCGTAGTGCTTCAAAATTGATTCATAATTGGATTAATATTTTGAAATTTATTTTAATGTTAATATTTTTATTGTTTTGATATATAATCACTTGGCCTAAAATGTGATAATTTTCATATAATAGGATTTGACAAATAACACGATGTAATATGATTATATTGGAATGTAATTTGAAATTGTGTTGATTGATACATTTTACGTATTTTGTACATTTATTTATGATAATTGGAATCATGAATTAATTAAATAAATTGTTTATAATTAGTAATCATGGATAAATAACCAATGTGCCTCGTCTTAACATGGTTGGAATTTTTGAAATATTGAAATAACCTGGGAATTTTTTAATTGTTTTGGTATTATAAAATCATCATTAGAAATGGAATTAATATGAGTTCTAATGTCCACTCATCATCTCCGAAGACATAGAATGGTAATTTTTATTAGGTCATGTGATAATTTTGATTTGGTTGTTGTATTACTCCATAGGAACATGGAACCTGCTTTAGCGTGGTAGTTTTCATTGATTCCAATATAAAATGGTTACTTTTTCCCTTGGCATGGTCTTGTACCTTTAGAAAATATAAGTGTGTATAGACTGGGATTTCACATATATCCCACTATGACTATGTTACATTATTTTTATGGGGAGAAATATAATTACATAGGATAACTAATGAGAGATTAATCCCATGTATGAGAATATACCAATATAATGGGTGATTTTTCCAGGGTAGGAGGATCCAATAGTTCACATAGATATATGGAATCCTACTGAAGAATGTTTGGTTATATCCGAGTGTAAACACAGAGCACAAGGTTCATAAAGTTTATTTTATTTTCTACATAACATTATGAATTAATCCCCTATATATCATAATATTCCATGAACTATTAGTATTGGCTATATTTTTTAGACACCATCAGTTTCTACATACTATAGAAATCTAGGCTAAAAATACATTAAAATTAAATTATTTTTTGGGAATTTTCATTACATTACAAAAGCACATAAACAAATACAACATTAGTTTCGTTGTATTGGAAACATGGAAACATAAAAATTGGTATATAAGTGAGAAGCATTATATCCAACTTGGTTCACATTGACTAGAAACCTCCATAGACACATCAAACATAATACATATCTTCATAATATGGAGAAAGGAATCATATGAATGGGTGATCTTAAATGACCAGTAATGGTAAAAAAGTGATATATGTATGTATAATAATGAGCATTAGGGTATTAGATCATGACCAAAACATTATAATATCATACCATTCATATACGAGAACATAATCAAGAGTTAAAGAATATAAAATAGTAGTTCATAAGCCATTAATGATAAGGGAATCAATGAACATGATCCTCAAAATGAAAATACAAGGAATTTAACGAATCCAAATAATAATATTAAATCATTCCCATATTAGTCAAGGATAATTGGCATGACTATCATAGCAGACAATGTAATTCACTGAAATAGGCTTGCACCCCATTCCGGCACATTATTACTAAGTATATGTCATTTCATATTATATTACTTAATTAATTGACCAAGATGACTTCCTATTCAAGCCAAGTATTACTAAACAAGGTTAACTTCCCATTCACTTTGTATATAGATTAAGAGATATAAATCCTTACTCAGTGAATTAGAGGGATATATAGGACCCATAATTCACATAATGAAATCATACATATGTGTTCCACATGATCATAAAAATTCATCATATTATAACCCCTGAAATGAAATGGTTACCATAAAAATTACTTCATACCATGACCTGTGTAAAATATACATGTTTCATAACCATTGCATCACCGATGAAAATATGTTTCTTTCATAACAATATATATGATCTAAGAGAAACATGGTTTCTAAACATCATTCCATAAAAACAAAAACCATTTAGTGAATTAATATGAATTGTTCCCTTAGATCACATCCCCATTAATGCCTTAGTTACAAAATTATATTTTATCATATATTTTTAAATAATCATCAAATATCATTAAAAACATTTCTTGACGAAAATATCCTTTATTAATTGAAAATATATTTTAAAAATATAAATCATGTTGAAAAATATTTTTCATTGAAATCCAAAAAAATCCACAATACCTAGTTAAAAATTTTCATTAAAAATATCCTTTTAAACATGAAAATAAAGCATGAATGAAATGATAGTTATGATGGAAGTTGAATTTTTAAATTCTATACATATTAATCAAACATTTGTTTTATACTAAAAATTGTATAGAAAAGTACTTTGATAATAAAGGCACAAAAAGATTCCTTTGAAAAATAATTTATAAAAAATGGAAAAGTGGGTACAAATTTATCTAATGAATAAATTATTGGAGGATAAATTTTATTATAATATTTTCTAGAAAAAAATTGTTTTGAATGAAAAGAAATTATGTTTGAAAAAAATGTCATATTTTTCTAAAAACATTTTTTAATTATATTAATTAAAAATGGGAGGAAATGGTACTATTATATAAATATATTAGGAATAAACATATGAGAAGAAAATTCATTATAATTCGTGGGATATGGAACAAAATACTTCATCAATGGAATCATAATAAAAAATGATCTTGATAAATGCTGAGATTATAGCTACAAACTAATACCAATTTTATAACATCTAATAATATATACCATGAAGGAATAATATAAAATGAAACATTAAATATCATTATGGTAAAAATTCCAATTATATTAAATGTTTAAGTGGGTGTGAATACACCTCGTGAAAGAATATAAGTGCATAAAATAACATATAAATCAGAGAAAAAAAATTAGGTAAAAAACACCTTACTGCTTTAGTAAATTTTTAACCATAAACCCCATGAAATAGATATCCTAAAATGGATATTGAAATCCTAAAAAATTTTAGTATATAAATCAATAAATACATCATTTGGGAGTATACATGATACGTGTATAAAATAACTGGTGAACACGGCTTATGTCTCATTAAATGTAAAAGTGAGATTGAGATCCATTACCTTAATTATTGGATCTTTTCATACTTTTTCAAACCTCCAAGATAATAAATATAAGTATATTATAAATCAATTAATAAAAACTTATTCATATATATAATACCATATAATATTTAATAAAGATTTATTGTTACTCATTTATTAACAATTTCATGTTAAAGATATATTTTTGGTAATAACAACATTCTCAATTTTATAAGTATTAATTTGTTATATCTTTTGTCCTATAAATTTTATCAATATTTAATACTGTAACAAATTATAATAATGATATAAATATCATATATATATATTACATATTTCATTAATATAGTATATAAAATACATAAGTATGAAATGAGATACATCATTCATGGAGACAGTAAGACGTACGTACGTAAGAATGTTGTTTTAATTTATTTAAGGATTAAAACAAGATACTTATATGATATATTATAATAATATAATATTTTATATACAATATATATCACATATTAGTATTAAAACCCTCCTTAACGCATTCTATATAACGCGTTAAGGGATCACATCACTTTACAATGCGACAGTCTGCCGTACACTCGAATGATATTATTGTATTCCCAAAAAAAAATGTAAATATTGAAGGAATGTGTTATATAAAAACTAAGAAATAATAACATCATAAAAAATATAATATATAAAATTTATATCCCAAATTATTACCAACCAATAATTATGTCAAAGGGAGAACAAACAACATCAGTTCATGAGGCAGTAGTCTACCATACACATGAACAATGATTGTGTATCACATTAAATTGAAGTGTGAGAAGTTTTAGTTCATTCCCTAAAAATAATAAATCATAGTATATTTAAAGTAATTTTTTGTTATATAAAAATTATATAAAAATATTATAATTGTTTTGAGTAAGAAAGAACAAAAATATTTTTTGATGAACATTACGTCTTCTTCAGGTATCTCATTTTGGATTTCACCAAAGAAAATAATTAGTTTTATTTAATCCCAAAACAATGATTATATAATGAAGGTATGGAATTTTAGAAGTGATTTGGGTAGGTAATGGCCAAACAAATGGGCTTTTATGGTGTGTAGAGTGGGGAATATGTGGTGGCCATTTATAAGTAGGGGGGACACTCTTGGAATTTTCGAAAAGCAAGTGAGGTATACCCTCATTTGAAGAGAACAAAAACAACATGAATAATGAAATAAATTATATCAATTAAAGTATTTCTTCCAAATATGACAAAAAAATTGGTGTTGGAAAGGTTTTTACATGATTTCCCCTTAATATTAATGTTTATTCTCTTTGTAAACTCATATTTCTCTTAATATTTGTGATTAATTTTAATTACAGTCACTTATCATTTTTCTAAAAATTATAATGACCTAATTAGAAATTATAAATTATCTGGATTCAGAATATGGAATCCATTTTTTAAATTCAACCCTTAGAATTGGTTGAAATAAATTTAATATCTAATCCCGTAGATGTGACGAAACAATGAGTTTTTAAAGTGACAATACTCAAAAGCTTGAAATGTTTTTTTATCCACATTCAATGTAATATTGATTCCAGTTACCTAAATTGGAATAATATATATTTAATTTAAAAAACTATACCTAAAAAAATGAAAATATAACTTTTCTATATAAATAAATGAAGCAAAAATATTTTATCAATTGAAATTCATTAATTTTTACAATTCATCTATATATGAAATATTAAATGAAAAATCACAAAAAAATTTCCAAATATATTTTCATCATTATGAATTCAAAAATGAAGGTATTTTAATAAGTTAGATTTCTATAAGTGTAAAAAAAATTTACTATTGTTCTAAAAATGACATAAAAAGTAGATTTTTGATGGAATTGTATTTTCTGAACATGTAAAGAATTTATTAAAAATTATTTATTTTATAATCAATATGTTTTATTTATATAAAAAAATTATATTTAAAAAGTACTAATTATAATTAATAATAATATATTAAAAACTATGTCACAAAAATGAAATTTAAATAACTATAATATATTGTTGTTTTTTGAAACATAGTGCTCTGTGTTACACATGTTATGCAAGTGTTGCATGTAGCACAAGAATATCATGTTTTAGTGTATAAATAATGATTAACATGGTGTATCATTCAATACAAGACATCCAAAAATTTAATTTATTCTATAAAGGTCTAGAAATATTATAGATGCTACATTCTAACAAAGTAAAATAAATTTAGACCTTGATATTTATTACTCTGATACAAGAATATTGGGATACTTATGCCTCATCATATCCTCAAGATCCCATGCATCTTCCTCAAATAGTTGGTTTATCCATAAAACCCTAACCAAATGAGTGATCTTATTTTGTAGATCCTTCAACGTATGATCCAAAATTTCAATTGGTTGTTCCTCATAAGAAATATATTTCCTTAACGGTATAAAATTTGAGTTCTATATATGTGATGGTTTGGGAATGTACTTCCTCTGGAGATATACATTTAACACATGGTGGACTTTAGAGTCGTTCAGTGGAAGTTGCAAGGATAGGCTACCTTCTCGATATGATCATGAATTTCGAAGGGGATGATATACCTAGGGATTATTTTTTTCAATATTCTATAATATCAATAATATATTCAATGGAGAAAATATTATATAAACCTTTTCAACAACATCAAAATAAAGATCATGCCTATGGTAATTAACATAATTTCTCTACTGACTCCGAAATATCTTGATGTGCTGGTGAATGACACTACGCTTATCTTTTATTTCTTTAACAATCTCTTGTCACAATAGATTTATTTCTCAAACATAATTCCACCACATTTGAGATCTACATTTCTTCTCATAGAAGGATTCCAAGCCATCAATCCAATTAGTTGAGCGAATGATTTTTTTGTAATAAAAAAATAAAAGAGGAAGGTGTTGATCCAAACCACCATTGTAATAAAAAGAAACATATCTCAACATATCCTCTAGGGATTGAAATATTCTTTTAGATTTTCCATGTTTATGAGGATGACAACAAGTGATTAAAATCAATTTTTTTATGAAGTTATCACTAAATACTTCACTAGAACAGTGAGGTAAACCATGGATCTCGATCAAATAAAAATGAATATGGTACTTCTTGAAACCATATCACTTCATCAATGTATATCTAGAAAGATGATATAGAGGGATGTATTGTTTTATAGTTTCAAATTTTGAATAATCAGTATGTTTAATAACTACCACACATATAGAATTATATGAATTAGGAATTTTGGGAATTATAATAAAAAAAACCATTGCGATGTTCTCCAATTTCTATTCTGTTTTGTGTAATGGATGAAATACCCCCGTAAACTTTTGTATATCAATCTTAACTTGTGGGAATACAATGAACTGAGATAAAAACTCTATGATATCTATCTTCATTCAACAAAACTATTGGAATTATTTAAAATATCTATATATCATCATAGTTTCAATAAGAATGGATAACGAAGAAATATGAGCTTTTGCTAAAAACACCTTCTTAAAGCCTGGTATAGAAGGAACACATACTGGATTCTGTAGCTTTATCATTCAATAATGATCATGGTTAAACAGGGGAGCATTTCTAACATTCTGTTTCAGTACTACATATTCCTTATATGATTATTTAATATTTACTTGGATATATGGTTGAAAATTCAATTGAGCAAGATTTTACCCTTCTTTTAGGATTTCCATATCCATACCATGAAAATAATGAAATATTAGATCTTTTATCATCCTATTAATGGTTAAGATAGCATGATTGTTTTAATTCAAATAATTTTCCACTATCTTCTCTTTCCCAATGTGGTAATGTATCGACCAGTCAAAATCCATTATTAGATATAGGATTTTTTTTTGTATTTTCAACCCCTTTTGTTTGAATTTATGCTTAATTTTTTTTATGATCAGCATATATATATTTATATAGATTTTATCTATAATGATATTACATTCTAATAATTAATTCAAAAATTACCAATGCTTACTCCCAATTAAATGTTGTGTGATTTTTATCTCGACTCTTTAATTATCATGAAACATATTCTATAATAATGTTATTACTCATAATAACACATCCCAACACAATGGTGGAATGATCACTATATAATTAAAATCCTTCTACACTACAAGGTGTTGAAAGCACATTAATTCTTAGTATCATTCTCTGTAGTTACATGAGATTCACCTCAAATTCATCTAACTAGAGAAACATAGATCCAATCTAGTTTAAAATGGTTAGAGGATTATATAATGTCATTAAATTCTCCATAAACTGGGGATAATATCAACAAAAACCAATACAACTACAGATCTCACTGACTGTGGTTCGTCATAGACAACCTTAAATATCATCCATATTTGATTGTTCTACTAATATACACTCTCTTGAGATTATATTAATAAAAAATTAATAAAATTAGAAGAATTAATAAATTGTAAAATTTTCACATAGTTTATCATTCCCTGGGGATATTAGTACAATTCTATAGTGATCATCAGGATCTAACCACCTCACTCACTAGAATATAATATAATCTATAAAAACTACCACTAACTAACAAAGGTAATCCATAAATACTCTATTAATGAAATTACATAGACAAATGGGAAACTAGAAAGAATGAAAGGCATCACTCTAAATTCACAGTGTCTAAAACTTGTTCGGAATAACATCTTGGGTATATCCTCCTTGTTGAACCTCAATTAATGATATCCAAAATGAAGGAATATCTTGGAATAATATTGAGGTATATTAGTTTGATCAGATAAGTAATCTATATAGGGAAAATGAAACTTTTTATTGATAATGATGTTTTTAGCTCTAGATAATCAATGTAAATTCACATCAATCCATCATTCATTTTAACAAAATGAATAGGTGAAACCATAGGTGACACAATAAGAAAACGAATACATTGTCAAGGTTTTCTTGATTTTTCATCTTCAATTATGCAAAAACATTTGGGTCCATTTAATATGGAGTCATTGAAATTGTTCTGTATGTGGTAATAGATCTATTAAAAATAAACTTCAAGTTTTGGTGTATAACTAGGAAAATATTCCATAAATACACCAGAAAATTATTATACAATAGGAATATTATTGAATTTGAGTTTCGGTCTAACTATATAAGATAAAAACTGATTCTATATGGGAATTAATTTCCATATATTGGACGTAATATCCATCTGATGTTTTTTATTATCATCACATTGATAGATGATCATAGATTGTTTTTTTGAAATATAATATGTAACTTACCTAACATGAAAATTGATGTTTTTTTTGAAGATAAATCCAATCCTTAACTAATAAGACATAAAATTAAACTATAGGGATAATTTGAATATTTTCAGGAAGCATATTCCGACCGATGTCAACCAGAGATGAATAATTAACTTATCTTAAATACTCATAACTTTACGGGTTTTATTTCTAATTACACAAATAAACATTTTTCTGGAATATTGATACATTGAGATAAATCTTTAGATATAATGAAATGGCTAGATCTCATGTCAAATAAAACATTAGAATTTCTAGAGTGTATATTAAGTGTATATTTCCCCTCATCAGTATCTTACACCTCAGTAGAAATAATGTTCACATGAGATTCCCATTTGTCCCTCATATTGAGAGGATGATAATGTTTTAATCATCATTAACCCTTAGGATTAGGAACTGAATTTATATAACAACCCTTATTTTTACTACACACATAAACATGATTTATAACATAAAATATTTACTTTATACAACATAATAGATTTAGAGTTATAGTGTCTTTGGGGCTTAAGAACATTACATGATGACTTAACAAATGGAACAAAACATCTTTATTGAAAACTTCCTTTACATACCACTACATTCCCTAGTACTTAGTAATTAATGGAATAACATGAGGACATGCATAAGAAAAAGGATGAGCTATATATCTCCATAAGGGAGTAAACAAGGCATAACATGATGAATACAATACATTTTAGGCAATAGGCATATCAATGGAGCATAAAATTAACATGGACATAGAGGCATGATAAAACATGATTGTCATAACATGGAAATGTGGAAACAACACTTGACATGGTTTTAGCTTGATCCAAGGACCATTTAACATGGATCATGAGTAAACCCTCGTTGTGATTGAGTTTGCATGGGTAAACTATTATTGCACTTGACGTATCATGGTACTAATCATTACCCAATTCATTGGAAAGCTATCAGGTCAGACCCTTCTTAAATCATTTCATTTCATGCATAAGTGTGCCACATGGATCATACAATATGGAATCACTAAAGATCATAATTTATTGAAATAAAAACAAATGTGGAATTCCTACATGAAACTATATAGTCATTATGTAAATATTAATAATGGTGAATACCCTTGATAGTGAAATGGGTATGGTTTTCATTACACAATGACTATGGATTGGAAAATCATGGTGCAATTTTGGTAGTATTACAACGTGGCATAAGAATTCATAAAAATGATTTATGAGAGAGAAATGAGTGTCTCATAATATTTACATGAAATGTAAGGTAAGGTGGTCATATAGATACATTTCCCAATATAAGTATTGGAATTTTATATTCATTATACAAAATAATTTCTTGACTATAAATGAGGTGATAGAAATTCCATACCAAATTTCGGCATAGTAACATGTGTACATGTGAGGAATTAATGAGATTGAAAGGATTATATCATATTTAAAACAAAAATAGGGAAGTATGGGGGAGGTTATAAATCATACCCCGACATTTTTAATTGAAAATAAAATTTGATGACATCATAATGAAAATTCGTCAAAAATGAGAAATGAAGAAATCCCTTACTTGGATGTGAGATTCCAAAGGCTTGGTAGGGGCTTGAGAGAGGCCTCTTGGGAGCTTGGGGAGCCATGTAAAGATTATAGAGAAAGGATTTCATAGGTTTTATGAACTCCAATGTATTTTAGTGAAGATTAAGTTGGATCTTGGGTGGGTTTATGTAGGAAAGGAGAGGGAATTCTTTATTATTTAGGTTTGGGACACCAGACATTGAACTAATCAAAACCAAAAACAAGACCATGGTTTTTTCCAAATGGGAGTGGAATAAAATATTTTAGAAGGCCAACTTCCAAACGTATTAAAATAACATGCTTTCTTATGTGTAGGTGATTCATACTCTAAAGGAAAACATTTTAAAAAGATGAAATGTTTTATATGTATTGGAGGGTCCACTATGTCTTTGTGAAAAAATAAAATAAACCTAAAATTAGAATATTTTAATGTAAAAACATATATTGGACGATCATAAAATTTATATTATTTAATTACATCACTATTGTGTCATTACGGTGTCATAAAACACATTGTATAATTAAAGTATTATTAAATTTTTACCAAAAAATTCAACTATATCAGAAAATTATGAAAAATTCACCATTGGGTAATTTCGACATTCTGATTCCAATAATAATAATAATTTTATCTTAATATTTTTCTAAATATGGTAATTTGTTCTTCCAAACTAAAAAAGAAAATTTATCAAAAATTCATGGGTATTGAAAAAAAAATAGATTTCAAACCTTAATAAAAATCCCAATAAATAATTATACGATCATTTATATTTAATAAAAAGTAATTTAGTAATAAAAATTAAAATTTTATTTAATTAATAAATCCATTAATTCATCAAAAAAGATTTCATAATTGAATATTAACTAAAAAATTCTATTTGTCCTCTCAAAACTATTTACAAAGTAACAATAATAAAATGAACGAATATTATTATTTATATACAATAATAATGCACATAGTCATAGTGTTATGGCCTTATTATATAACCCCTTATAACACATGCATAAGATTGAAGGGTAAGGTGTAACATGGTGATAGACTCTTGGGGTGGCTCTGATAAATCGCTCAGGTGGTAATCTCTATCTACTTCCACTTCTACCATAAGCAGTTCTGCTCGAGATTAACATGATTTAGCTCATCATGGGATTGGTCATGAATGAATCCCAATGATGAAAACTTCTTTCCATGATCCAATAAATGGGTTTTATATGGGGAAATTCTAATAGATGAGCCATCACTTCATTTTTTGAGTATATTGGATTTGTTAAAGCCCTCTATTTATACTAATAATGTGATACATGTTTAACGACTATATTAGAAATGGTAACGATGCTTAATAGTATTTTAAAATCCAAAAACATAAAACAAAAGAAGTGAATATGTTATATAACCATTTCCCATAAAAATACATTTAATTAGATCAAGATTATTTTCCATTAATAAAAGTCTAGGGGTGTTACAATCTTCCCCCCTTAGGAAATTTCACCCCCAAAAATTCCTTTTACCATAATAAAACAAATCATTGTAACTCTGCTTCATCGCTTCCTCTAATTCCCATGTTGCTTCCTCAAATATTTGGTTTCTCCACAACCCTTTAATGAGGGGTATTGTCTTATTTCATAGAACTATTTCCCTATGATACAAGAACATCACCAACTTCTCTGGATAAGATTGGTCATTCTCCAATGATACCACCTCTATATTGGGTACATTTTATAGGTAAGGTTTGTACTTCCTCAAGAGTGATACATAGAATCCATCATGTACTTGAGACATGTTTTGTAGGAGTGCTAGTCGATATGACACTCCTCCAATGTGAACAAGGATCTCAAATGGGCCTCTGTACCTTGGATCAAGCTTTCCCTTCTTCCCAAATCTCTTAACTCTCTTCCATGGTGATATGTGGAGGAATACGATATCTCCAACATGAAATTATAGGTCTCTTCGACAATTATCATCATAGCTCTTTTGTCGATATTGAGCATCTTTAATGTTATACTGGAATGTCTTAACCTTCTCCAATATTTCCTCGACCATTTAAGAACCTAGGAATTTTCTCTCTCCAATGTCATCCCAAACTGCCAATGTTTTTCAACTCTTCTGATGCCGATATTTATGAAGATCGATTTGGATGCATGAGTGGAAACTATTGTTGTAAGATAACTCAACTAGAAGAAGATGTTGATCTCATCCTACTTTGAAGTTCATTAAGCACACTCTCAAAATATCCTTAAGTAATTGGATAGTCCACTCGGATTGGACATCGGTTTGGGGATGATAAGTGGTACTAAAGTTCAGCTCAGTATCTATAGCATGTTGAAGACTCTTCCAAAACATAGAGTGAATCTTATATCTCGATCAGATACAATCGATAGTAGTACTCCATGCGGCTTTACCAATTCCCTGATATATATATCTATGCCAGTTAATCCAATGATAAATCTTCCGGAATTGCAATGAAGTGTGGAGTCTTTCTAAGAAGAATAACAATAATCTAGATAACATTGTTTCCCTAGGATGTCTTCATAATTATGGGGAAAATTCTATGGTGATGTTCTCCCATTTCCAAGCTGGTGTTGGTAATGGTTTTATCATCCCTTTAGACTTCTTCCTCTTATCCTTCCCTTGCTAAAATACTATTAAATTTGATGTATACTCAGAAATGTCATTCTTCATGTTATCCCACCAATAATTTCCTCAGAGGTATCGATAATTTTTTTTTGTTTCCTGGGTGAATGGATACATTTGTACTATGTGCATCATCCAAATGTTCATTAATTAACTCTTGATTTTATGGGACACATAGTATTGGCCCAAATCTCACAATTCCTTCTTCATTGACATTGATCTCTGAGGATTTCCCTTTTCTAATAGTTCCCACCATCTTCTGAATTCTCACATCATCATTTTGAGCATACATTATTCTTTCCAAAAAGAGATGGCTGAGAAATAATTAGTGAAATAATTTACGGTGTTCCATTATTTAGGATTCCCATGTCCAACTTCATCAAATCGAATAATAGTAGATCCTTTTGAATTCTCATTAATGATAGAATCTCTAGGTCCATTCTACTTAGAGCATCCACCACCTTGTTCACTTTACTAGGGTATTAATCGATTGAGTAGTCAAAGTCTCTGATCAGATGTAACCATATTCATTGGCTCATGTTCAAATCTTTTTCTGTGAAAATATACATGAAGCCTTGGTGGTCTGTATATATTTCATACTTCCACCCAAAGAGATAATGCCACCAGAATTTTAAAGAGAAGATCACTACAGCCAACTTCAGATCATGTGTTGGATAGTTTTTCTCATTAACATTCAATTTCCTGAATTCATAGGCAATGACGTTCATTTTTCATCAACACACTACCTTGGATATTCTTATATCACCACTGAATACCACAAAAAGTTCCCCACTTGTGGGTTGTGTGACAACATACATAGTGATAAGCCTCTTTTTTAACTCCTTGAAGCTCTTTTCGCAGTCATCACTCAAAGAAAACATGACTCCCTTATGAGTTATCTTCCTAATATTGTTTGACAGTCATGAGAAAATTATCACAAATTAGTGATAATATCCAGATAACCCCAAGAAGCAACGAATATCCATTACTGATGTTGGCCTCAACTATCCCTCTATTACAGCTGTCTTCCAGGGATCCACATATATCCCATTTCTTGTGATGGTAAGACCCACGAATGAGACCTCCATCAACCAAAACTCGCAAATTCTATACTTTTCATATATCTTCTCCTTCCGCAAGGTCTCTAGTATCGTTCAAATATTCTCTTAATGATTATCCTTGGTATTGTATTATATTAGAATATCGTCTATAAATATTACAAAAAATTTGTTGAGGTAATATCTAAAGTCTCTTTTCAATATATTGGTGAAGATTGCTAGAGAATTAATGAGTCTAAAAGGAATTACTCTAAATTCATAGTGCTTGTAACTTGTACGAAAAGCAGTATTGGGTATATCCATCTTCTTTACCCTTACTTGGTAATATCCTAACTGAAAATCCACCTTGGAAATGTATTTTTCTCCACATAGCTGATCGAACAGGTCATCAATTCCTGGAATAGGATACTTGTTCTTTATCATGATTTTTTAAGCTCACTATAATCAATGAAAAGGCCCATTGAACTATCCTTCATCATGACGAAGAGGACTGGCACAACCCATTGTAAAGCACTTGGGCTTATAAACCCTCAATATAGATTATCCTGTAGTTGTTTCTTTAGCTCCTCATGCTCCACAACATTCATTATATATGGTGTCTTCGATATTGGAAATGCCATAGGAAAATGGTCAATTTATAATTTGACATCTTTTTAGGAGGAATACCAGTCTATTCCTCAGGAAACAGTTCAATGAATTCACTCACAATAGGCATGTGTTCAAGGTTTGTTTCTTCTATCGACTCAATAACTTGATCTAGATACACAAGATAATAGGGCATTTATATCCATTCTTAAGAAGACAATGATAAAGAAGATTCAACTTCCTCCTAGCACATGTATTGAATTTTGGATCAATTCTCCATATAGAGAGTGATTTTCCTCTTATGGAAATTTATGTTGGCTCTATATATGGAGTGAAAATACATGCCGAGAATTTCATAAAATTCTACCAAAGGGAGTTTGATGAGATTTTCCTGGAATTTCAATCTACCAATTATGATAGGAGAGGAGTTATATTCATGGGATGCAATGATTTCTCAATTTCCCTTTCTCACTGGAATCTTTACTTCCATGATTTTTGGTGTTGTTGGGATTTTTCTACTAAAATTTTTGAGATATAAAAGAATGTGTAGTACCAAAATCAAAATGTATGTTCTCTATTATTTAATGAATAAATAGAGTACCTGTCACAACTTCATTTTCAGGGTTCACTTCAGAGATTGTGATGGAAAATGCTCACCCTTGATGCCTTGGCTGTTTTCGGTTTCCTCTTAAAACCATTGCCTTATGGCACTGATTTGCAGGGTTCCCTGGTTCTTTTCAATTGAAGCAATGAACAACGCAGTGAGGGTAAAATGAAGAATTCCTCTCATCTATCATAGTAGTGGGTTTTTCTTATCGGCATTTAACGGCAATGTTACCTTCTATTACATACCTAAGGCATTTCCCCATCCCCTTCCGACAATTTCTGGGGTGCTTTTTTCTACACCTTTGGCATGTGGGATGATGGATTTTCTTATCACCATTAGATTTATCCATTGGACCACCATAATTAAATCCCATCATACTCTTCTTATCCCCATGATACCCTTGAGATTATCCAATATCAATTTCGATCTCGAGGGCACATCGGACAATTTCCTCATAACTATTGAAGTCAAGTATCACCAAGGATTTCCGAAGACTTGGTTTTTTGCCACCAAAGAAGTGGTAAAACTTGAATTCTGGTGTAATGACAAATCTAGAGTTTTATAATGAAATCCTTGTGTCTATTTCCTCATACACACTGATGGATTCGTAACATTTTTTCTTGAGGGAAAGAATCCCCTTTCTATCTAATGTTGGAGGGTGGGAGGAAAAAAAATTTCAATTTTTTTTTGAGAAATCCTTCTATTCCGACTCTTCAATATCATATATAGGCTTTTTATTTTTGATCAATGTCTACCATTGATCAGCTTCAACCTCCATATTATATGCACCCAGAAGAACCTTTTCATGTTCGAAACATTAAAGTATAGGGAAGATCTTTTCAATAGAGTTGATCCATTGTTCAACAATTTAGGGATCAGATGAGTAATTAAAAGTAGGAGGCCATTGTATTATGAAACTCTTGATTGTGAGTTTTTCATTCTTATGGGGGTTGAAAATTCCTCATATCACATGTTTCTATTTAAATTGTTAGTTAACTAAGGGTGTATCATGACATATATCTCGATTCTTAATCCTATCGGATTGGGTATCTCATTAGAATAGTTGTCATATTGGTCTTTGCATTGCTTATTAGCCTGAGTCCTCCTATTAATAGCCATTTGCTGGAATAAAAGGAATGTTAGGGTTAACACATAAAGGATAATCCAAGGACAAAATGGATGAATTATAAATAACTTTTCTTTCCTTATATTATGAATTTTTTGGCTTTAATCTAGGTTATCCATGATCTACTTTCTAACATATATTCTTAGGGGTATTTTTTTAATTCCCAAAATAATGGTTCATAATAATATTATGAATATACGAAATCATACCCCCTAGGTGTGTCATAACCAAGAGTGAATCAAGACTCATTGTTGTGTACCAGGATACGCTTGGTCAAGCCAGAAATTTCTTGTCGGAGTTTTCACTTCTAGGTACATCTGTTCTAGAGCCGCCTCTACCTTCTCATATCTAGAAAAGGATGTATTTTTCTAATAAAACACTTACCCAATACTCAACTATATTTAGGTTTATTTTTATTTTACGTAGTGTTTATCTATGGTTCTACTAGTGTTTTCTAATCTTAATCCAAAAAATAACTAATCCTATTCACTAATAACAACTATAATTAACCTTCTTCTTATTACACACATAAACATCATTTATTACATAAAATATTCACTTGATATGACATATATTTTTGAGATGTCTAGAGTATTTGGGTCTTAGGAACCTTACACAATGAGTAAAAACCTAAAACACAATATCTTTATTGAAAACATCCTTTACATGAATACTGCATTCTCTCATATGTAGCATTTTATGGGATAACTTGAGGACATGCATAAGAAAAGAAAGATCTATAAATCACAGGAGGGGATTAAACCAGGAATAAAATGAAAAATACAATAGGATTTTTTCAATAGGAATATAAATGGAGAAAAAAAGGAACATGAACATAAAGGAATGATATAGCATGATTATCATAACATGGAACTGTGGGAACAACACATAACATTGTTTTAGCATGAGCAAAGTCTCATTGAACATGGAGCTTGAGTAAACCCTCATTGAACATGAGTTAGCATGAGTAAACCCTTGTTTCACTTGACGTATCATGAAACTAATCTTTACCCAATTCATTGGAGTGCTACTAGGGTGCACCGTTCTTAAAACATTCCATTTCATTCATAAATGGGCCACATGGATCATACAATGTGGAATCATTATAGATCATCATTTATTACACAAAAAAATGAATGTTGAATTCCTATATGAAACTATATAATAAATAAATAATGTGTTTAAAGTTGAATACCCTTGATAGTGAAATGGCCATGGTATTCACGACATAATGACTTTGGCTTGGAAAATCAAGGTCTAATTTCTGCAGCACAACGACGTGACATAAAAATTCATAAAAATGGTTGATGAGAGATAAAGGAGTTTCTCATCATAAGTAAATGAAATGGATATTAAGTGGGGCATATATATATATATCCCAACATATTTAATGGAATTTTTTATTAATAATACAAAAGAATTTATTGAATGTAAATACAGAGAGAGAAATTCCTTACTGAATTTATTCATAGTAATAGGTGTTCATGTGAGGAATTAATGAGTGATAAAGGGGTATCTAATCCTTAAAACATAAATATGGAAGTATGGGGGAGTTGAAAAATTATACCACAACAATTTTAATTGAAAATTAAATGAAATATCAACTTAATAAAAACTAGACAAAAACAAAAAAAAAAGAAATATCTTACTTGAAAGTGTGATCCCAAAGGCTTAGTATGGGTTTGAGAGAGGATTCATGGGACCATGGAGCTCCTTTGGAGGACTCTAGATAGAGTAGGGAATAGGTTGGACTAACTAAAAACGCTTTTAATGAAAATTAAGTGGGAGATAAGGTGGGTTTATATAGGAAACGAGAGGGAATTCATTATTATTTAGGTTTGGGACACCACACATTAAAAAAATAAAAACCACAAACCAGACCATGGATTTGGCCCTTGGTTTTTTCCAAATGGGATTGGAAAATAATAATTTATAATTAAAATTTCCTAACATCGTATAATTTAAGGATTTAATATTTGGAGGTGAGTCATACTCTTAAGGAAATCAATTTAAAAAGATAAAATGTTTTATAAGTATTGGAGGGACCACTATGGCTTTGTAAAATAAATCAAATAATCCTTAAATCACATTATATTAATGTTAAAACATATATTAGAAGAAAATAATTTTTTATATAATTTTATTACATCTCTAATGGGTCATTATGATGTCATAAAACACATTATATAATTAAAAAATATATAATTTTTACTCAAAAATTCGACAGCCTCAGAAAATTATAGAAAATTCACTCTTCTGTAATTTCAAAATCCTGATTACAAAAAAATATTCATTTCATCAAAACAATTTTAAAAATATTTGAATTTTTACTTTTAAAATAAAAACTGACATATATAAAAAATTCATAGGTTTTGACAAAAATAACATTCAAACCATAATAAAAATCAAAATTGTATTCATAATAATTATACGATAATTTTTTTAATAAAGAATAATTTAGTAATAATATTTTATTTAAATATTATTTAATCCAAAAATTCTTTAATTCAAAAAAATAGATTTTATAATTTTATATTAACTAAAAAATACTATTTGTTCTTTAAAAACTACATACAAAGTAACAAAAATAAAATGAATGTATATTCTTTATTATATACAAAAATAATGCACATAATCATAGTGCTATGGTCTTTTTACAAAACCCCTTATAACACTTGTATAAGACTGAAGGGTAAGGTGTGTGATGGTGACATGCTATTTTAGTGGATTAGATAACATAGCTCGGGCGGTAATCTCTATAAAATTTCACTTATCCTATAGGTGGTTTCACTCGAGCTTAAGATGATGAAGCTCAGCATGAGATTGGTCAAGAGAGAAGACCAATGATGAAACCTCCTTTCCAAGCTCTGACAAATGGTCTTCGTATAGTGAAATTCTAATAGATAAGGCAATCACTTCCTTTGTCTGAGTAAATTGGAATCGATAAAGCCATATATTTGTACTAATCCTGCGATCAATTTTTAACGACTATATTTGAAACAATCACAATGATTAATGGTATTTTAATATAAAAAAATAAAACCAAATATGTAAATATATTATATAACTATTTCACATAATAATAAATTTAATTAGGTCAAGAGGAATTTAAATTAACAAATGTCTTAGTCATTACATTACCATAACTGACATTCTCTGTACATTTGAAGCATTGATATGGGGGAAGTGAATTCTACGAACCTTCCTTCCTTTTTCAATCTTCATATAACATCTTCCCATTATATCTGAAATGAATTGTATTAAGGACATTACTTCAACATTAAAACATTTACAAGTTACCCTTTGTAAATTTCCATCATAACTATTCCCATAGTGTGGGAAAAAGGAACACTCATCATCTTATCTCCATGGGTTTTATATTTTCCTATGAAGACTATCTTCATATTATTCTTAAAACCTTGAGATTGATACATAACTCCAACCTCTACTTCCACAGTTATAGAATTTCAAATAATCTCCTCATAGATAATAGAGTATTTTATGAATAACACCCTTTAGATACATATACCTAGAATAATTGATCGAAATTAATTTAAGGTTGGGTTATAATAATTGAACCATAACTTATACGTCTTGTAAAATTATCCTCATAGGTAACAATATATTCATAATTCTTTTTTAACTCATGTAATGCCCTCTCCATATTCCTATGAAGAATATAGTGAAATTACTTATTGAAAAATAAGTTTTTGAACACATCCCAATCCATGGGTTAAATATCATTTTGTTTCCTTTTATTCTTAATATAATTCCACCTTTAATCATCTTCACCTTCAAAATTGTAGAAATCCAAAATTATTTTTTCATGTTCCAAGCATTAGTTTACATGAAAAATATTTTCTTGTGGTACTAATCCATTTTTCAAAAACCAATGGATAAGAAGACAATCTAAAAGAAGGTGGATGTTTCCACATGAAGGACTAAATAGAATGTGGTTCCCATATCTCATTCATTAGATGTATAGAATGAATTATATATTGTGAATTTTGTGTGATAATAGATACAAAATTTGGATTCTCATGTGGGCAATAAAATCATTGTACATCACACTCTTCATTATTGGGGTTCCTTCGGGTTCTAGCCACTTACTATGAAATGTAGAGTAAGAAACAATAATCACAATGGGAAGCCACATTATCATGGATATCACTTATAATATTTAAAAATTATGAAAAATTATTTTATCTGTTACAGATTAGGTTAATGCTAGTTTTTACATAGTCATTTTTTATTTAAATCCTTTATTTTGGTTTGTAAAGAGTTTTTGAATTTCCAAATCATATACCCTTGGAGTGACAAAACTTGTATAAATTAATGACTATTGTTGTGCACCAATTCTTGATATAGTATATGTAAATAATTTTTTTCACGGTTGTTAACCTTTTTTAAATATTTTCCAAATCCACATCAAATTATAGTATCCAGACATGGATGTGTCACATGGAAACCACTCACTATATCCTTTACCCAAATTCAAGGAAATTTTCTTATAAATTAAATCATCTATATAAGTATCGTTATAATTTTTTTTAAGGATATCATTAAGGTATTATCATTATATTTTCTAAAGGATAACTAAGAATTTGATCTAATACAAATTTTAGCTATCAAGGTTTAATATGAATATATATTACATAATTGTTTGAGAAATATTCATGATATTACACAAACACGCACCCAAAGACCATATAAGTTCAGATCCATTGGAAACATGAAAACATAAACACTAGTACATAAGTGAGGTACGTTATCTACTTCTAGGATATCTATAAATATAAACCTTCTTAAAAACATCACACATAATACATTACTTTATAACAGGGGGAAATGGAACATAAGAAAGGGTGATATCAAAATCATAGTAAGGGTAAAAAAGTTATATATGTAATCATGATCATGATCATAAGGGTATGAGAACAATATCGAAACATTATAATATCATTCCATGTATATCAAAGATCATAATCAAGAGTTAGGGCATAAATATTGGATATTCATAAGACATGAATCATAATGGTATCAAATAATATAAGCCCTGGGAGAATAAGAACGAGAATTTGTGTATACAAATAGGCATGAAAAATAATTTCCATATTAGATAAAGATCACATTAAGGAATATAATTGTAGGAAAAGTTATTTGAAAAATAAATTTTACACTTTACTATATCAACGTTTTAATGAATAGAGATAACTTCCAATTCCAAACTAATATTTTTGAACTGAGATCACTTCACATTATAGCCTTGTATTACTAAATCTTGTTCACAAAATATTATATTCATGTTTATATCACGAGACACAAATAATTACCAAAAGTATTATAGGGAGATATAGGTCCTGACAATCACATTATGAAACGATAAAGATGTGTGACAAAAGATCATAAACATTCATTATAATTTAACAAATGAAATGAAATGGTTATCATGAAAATTTCATCTTATCTAGATTTAAGGATAATATATGGGTTTTATAATCATATCATAACCCATTAAAAGAGGTGGGTTTCATAATAATATAATCATGTAAGAGAAATGAGTTTCATAACAACTGTACCATCAAAACATAAACCATTCATTGAAATAATATGAATTTTACCCCATGATCATATCCCCAGTAAAGAATGATTAACACCAATATATTTCATCATAAATATAAAAAAAACTTTTAAAGAACATTTGAAACATTTATTGAAGTAAATAATTTTCCTCCATAATAAAAGTTTTTTTAAAAACAAAAAACCAATTTTAAAAAAACCCTAAAAACCACATTAAAAACCATGAAATTATAGAATATTTGGAAAAATACTTTCTTTAAATATAACTATGTAAGCCTGAAAAGGATTATTCACATAAATAATGGTGTTGATATTTGGTAAATTTGTACATGACGTACATGTTAAATGAACATTCCTTTTACACAGTAAAATGTCCAAAAAAGAGCATTTATCAGAAAACTATAAGAAGATTCCTATAAAATCGTTTTTTTTTAAAAGTGATTAAAAATAATATTATTGAATCATTTTTAAAAGTTTATAAAATATTTTTATAATGTTTTTAAAAAACATTGTTTTGATAGAAAATAAATTTCTAACTAAAGAGAGAAATAATGTCAGATTTTAGTTTAAAAAATTCAATAATATATTAATTACCAAATATGGGAAATATTCTACCATTACATGAAGTTATCATTAATAACAATAGGAGAAGGTAATTCATAATAATTATTGAGAGAGGGATCATAATATTTCATCAATTGATGAATAATCATTAACTATTTTTATAAACTATGAGATTGTAGCAATAAACTCTTAACTCATTGTAAACATTGTATCATAAAACATACAAAGGAATAACATAAAATGAAACATAAAGTATCATGAGGTTGGAAAAATTTCATGATATTAGTCAAATGTTATGTATATACACCTTACTAAATTATAATGGTATATAACAAACTGTACATCTCAAAGAAGGAAATATTTGAAAAAAAATCACCTTAGAGATTTGTGAAAGCTTTAAAATTAAACCCCATAAAAGAGAGATTGGAAAAAAGATATGTAAATAACAATATTAACCCATATAAGAATCAATAAATAAATCCATGGATATTATGAAAATCATATAAAATAAAATTTTTGTGAACATGTATTGTGTCTAACATATAATAAGTGTGAGATGAAGATCCCTACCCTTAAGTATTGACTCCCATCATACTCATTCAAACCTTTGGTATAACCGTTTTTTCATAAAATACTGAATTGTTTATATTTTCGGTCAACTTAGTTTGATAATGATTTCATATTTTCATGAATGATAAACATGATATAAATATAACACATATTTTTTAAATTAATTGTAACATCATATAAAAAATATAAATAGGAGACAAGATACCTCATTTTTGGAGACGATAGGATGTACATATGCAAGAACATTGTTTTAATTTTTTTGGATTTAATGAAGGGAAATTTTATTATTTATTATCATATAGAAGTTATTTTTCATTCATATACACCACATAATATTATTAAAACATTATTTAATACTTTCCATGTAAAGAGTTTATGAATAACACCACTTCATATTATGGTACTACTCCATACACATGAACAACATTATCAAATTACCACAAAAAGGATATAATGAATGTATATGTGATATAATAATTAAATAATGATAATAAAATAATTAAAATAATATGTATCATATATTAACTATAAATCCATCATTAATCCGATCCTTGAATGATGGTAATGGAAGAAAAACAACATCAGTTCACGAGGTGGTAGTATGTCGTATACATGAAGAATGACTAAGAATCCCATTTCATGCCTCTATGTGATGTTTCTGGTAATAAAATTAAAATAACATATAGTTATATTTAATATATATATTATTTTATATAATAATGATAAAAAATTAATTTATGGTGTTTTAGGAAGAAACAAAACTATAATGTTCATTGATGATCATTACATCTACTTTAGGTGTCTCCATTTGTTTTATACCAAAGGACTTATTTGGTTGGATTTGAGCCCAACAGAAGGCTTCTAAGATGAAGATATGGAAGTGATGAATTTATTTGTCTAGGGTATGGATGTATCAATTTGTTTTTATGGTGTGAAGAGAGGGGAATTGGAGGTTTCCTTTTATAATTGTTGTAGAGGACATAGATGGAATGTTTGAAAATAATGTTAGCTGTACACATGTTTTTAACTAAAAAATATTGAATATTACAAAACATTGGAACCATGAAGGTGTATTGTGGTAATATTTACATAAAATGGAAGATAAACAAGTTTATATTATACTTTCCCCCATAATTATAGAGTTTAGTCTCCTGGTAATCTTATTTTTCTCTTAATCTCAACGATTAATTTTAATTCCATACACTAATCCTTTTGAAAAAAATAAGTTTACCCTGTTAAATATTTTAAATTATTTCAAATAAATTTTTTGAAATATATTAATCATAATTTTATCAAATAAGTGGTATAAATTAAATTAAAATTTAATATCGCGGATGTTATTAGACAATAGGGTTTTATAGTGAAAATGTTCAAATGATTGAAATGTTTTTATATCTAATTTCAATTTGAAAATAATTGGAATCATATAAATTCAATTAAAATATATATAATTAAAAGAAATTCACTTTAAAACAAAAATTAAATATATATTATAAATATAAATAATTAAAAGAAAAATAGGTTATCACATAAAACTAAGTATTTTAACTATTAATTTAAAAATGAAATATTTAGAAAAAAATTGAAAAAATAACCTTAAGATATTTTTGAGATTTTCAATTAAAATAATAATTTTTATTTTATAAAATAAAATTTCAAAATTTGTGAAAAAATAATTTTATTATTCATCGTAAAAAAACATGTTCTGAGAAAATAGTATTTTTAAAACATATAAATACTCTTCAAAAAATTATGTATTTTATTTTAAATATTTGTTATTTGTATCAAACCGGTATATTTATATTTTTTATCATTATTCATAATACTATATTTAATGGATAGTTTACAATGGAAACATTTAAATAACTATAATATATCATTATTTTGTTAAACCACAGTGTCACGTATAACACAAGCTAAGACAGTGTTGAAAGTAGTTAAAGATTAACTTGGTGTAGTGTATAAATAAATATTAATTACATTTAATGTGATAATGTAGAACGAAATAATAAAATATTTATATGAAAAAATGGTTCAAACAAAATTGTGGTGTTACACCTGCTAATTTATACACTCCTCATATTAAGACAACGTTTGGTACATTGGAATGTTTCTTAAATTTATGTATTAAAAATGGAAATGGGACCTTTTCATTATTTTTTTTTGTATGAGAATGGATTAAATAAATTGATCTCATAATGGCGGTTGATAATTACGTTTTTGTATTTTTATGACATTGTTTGTTATTTCACATGTGTGACTCAATATGGTATATAGACGGGTATACAATATCACATTTAATCATTTATTATTATTGTTTAGATTGATGGTCAATTATATTTGTCTGGTTTTTATGGGTTATATATTATTCTCTTATGGTTGATGTTATTGATTTTTTTAACATATTTCTATTGTTATTTAAACTATTTACCTATGGTTATCATATCCCCACTATATTCATTACACCCACATTGATAGTTGATAGCATCTAACATACATGGAGTCATTATTGAGGTATTTGAAGGATCCAAATAGATCATGTGAGGGAAAAATAAGATAGGGATGTTAAATTTTTTAGAACATATGTGTTATCTATAGAATTAGTACTTTGGAAAGCTAGAAATGAGAATATGATGTGTCATATCATGGAAATGAGCATGGTTATGAGACCAGAAAACATGTATGTGGGAAAATATAGAAATTCACAGGAACAACATTTCAATTCATGTGGTTGTCTTCTTATATTTTATTTGTTATATGACATTGTTTGATTCACCTTTTTTGACTTAAAATTATTTATTTAGAGATTTTACTAATGTGTTGGCATTAAAAGAGGTGAATATGAATGCATCATGGTAGGAACATATGAGAAATATTCTTAAATGAAGTATTCAAACTAGAGAAATATTTATCACTTGTGACATATCTGAGGATTTAAATTTTAATAATTAATACATTGAAATATCATATAAAATGAATAATTGGATCTTCTTTTGAATTATAAATCACTTACACTATGTCTGGGTGAAACCTTATATTATCGGTTCTTTATTTTAATATTTACCTTCTAGTTATGATCTTGATTTGTATTCCATTTTTTGATTTGTGAGTTTTAAATTTTATATAAATACCACCATTTCATCATTAGGTAAAAAATAAATATGGTGGTGATCAGTACACCCATCAAACAGTTGAGTCAAAACATCATGCAGCTCTATAAAATAATATAGAAATTCTACCTTGTGATAGTTTCTTATGGGTCTTGAGATCAATGGAGATGGAAATTTATCACACCATTAATTCAATGCAAAAGATTAAAATATATTTCTATCTATATTACCCTAAAAAATTCACTCGCGGCTAAGGTCCTCGAGAAACTATGTTGTAGAATGATTTAATCCATAAGTTCTTAAAAAAACCTAGAGACACATGTAGATATGAGGTTAGATTTGTTGTCTAGATTCTTTGAGGTCTATCAAAGCACCTATGGAACAACATTGAATATGCTAGAAAAAAAAAGAGTCGATAGCCTATATTTACATTAAGTAAATGAACTAAAAACACTACAATACTAAGATGTTGAGAAATTTGATGTCTCATGACATCATGAACTTGATGTTGGGGAGAAATTTACAGATAGACTATGCTGACAGATTTTCTAACATAAAACATTTTTCTCTAAATTTGGATGGTAATTATGTATCCATGGAGAATTGTTTCTAGTATTTGATTAATTAGGATATTATGTCACAGTTGACCATATTTTTTATGAACAACATTGTTGACATGAGGTATCAGGATCTAATCATGGGAGTGAAATATAATGAGGTCTTGAGTGTTGGGAAGAACATCTATGTAAGGTAATTATGAAGTGAGTCTTCAAGTGGAGTGATGTGATACTAAAAAAATTTCCATAAGGGTTATTGTGGTTAGAGAATCTAGGGTACTGGACATCCATCTCAAGACTGTTCCTTGAGAAATATTTTTAGTGTCTTATGGATAGTTACTACTGATTTCCGCAATTTTTCATAAATTGGAGTGTAGACATTTTGGTATGATGGGGTATATATAGAGGTTTATAAGGAACCCTTAGAATTTATGTGGTGGAAGATGATAATATAATGTCATAAATTTGGGAAGTAAACAACTAATAAAAGTTTTCAAAGTTCCACTGGAATCTATGGCCAAGGTAGGTATGTGGTAATTTAATGAAGGGATCAAAAATATCTCCTGGTGGGAGCTTCTCAATGGAGTATAAATAGTGCTCTGGGGAAAGGGGAGAGTTAGTTGCATTCTATAAACCCTACTGTGATCAATATATATAATTCCATTCTACCATTAGAGGAAGAAATGTTGTTTCATACACTCCTTGTATGTTCATTTTGATACAATTACTTCACATTCAATTATGTCAACATAATTTCCATATAGCTTGAGTTTGGTTGTGGAACCCATTTGTTGTGTTCTAACTAAGGAAACACTCTTAGGGGTGCGATCAGATGGTATCAGGTTATGTAACATGTGTTCTCTGAATTTTTTTTTTGCATCTGTTTCTTTTGGGAGATGATTGTACTAGAAATTACAGGGTTGTATTTTATTATGGTTATATATTGGATAGTTCTAAATATGTTCATATCTAATGTTTTTATAATAGGGTGACATTTTAATCTCCATAAGGGGGTACTTATATCTATCTAGGTGAATAGGATTGTATCACCTATCAATTCATGCAAGTAACCCTTTCATTGTGCCCTTTCAGTATGTAAAGTGTTTTTGTGATTTTTGGGAGGGTTTGGAAGAATTTTGTAATGTATTTGTGTATTTTAAAAAGGTTCATGGTTTTTGAATGCATGAAACTCTTATAAGAAATCGTCCTTAGTGATACGTGGGCGATGGGGATGGCGGATTGTTAGATGCATGATTTTTCCAAACTGTGTGACCACCCAAGAGAAAACCTACAATATACGATGGTAGGATTATTCATGGTTGGCACTCTTTTAGGAAAATTATGCACTTACCTTGCATAAGCCTCTACCTCAAGTGGAACCTCACACTGTTGGCCCACACAGTTAGAAAGAAGTTTGAACCTTGTAAAATCCCATCATCCCACTTTGTACGGTTTCTTCTGGGTGGCCACACGGTTCGTACACATTGTGTGCCTAACCATGTTCTTATCCCTTAGCCCCTATCTCATTGTGATTCTATGGGATCATGTTGACCAGGGGATAGATGCTTCTTTTTCTTGTTCTTACATGGATTGTGGATTTTCAAAAGAAATTATTGCATGGAAATACATCTTTGTAGTGTGGGATTTGTTGAAGCATAGTTAGTGTCATGATAATAAATGGAAATGAGAGTAGCAAATGATCAAGAAATGGCCCAAAATATTTTAGGTAAATGATGGTTTTCTAATTTCCAGGTATGTAAAGCCCATTAGTGGGAAGAATGTAGAACAGAAAGTTTCAAATAATTAACCCTTTATTTATTCTTTTAATTAGGTAATGTGTTTGGGTGATTTTTTTAGGTTTTAGAATAAAATTGGAATGTTTTTTTTGGGATTTTCCAAAGTGTAACGGTTTGTGGAAACCATAAAACTCTGATAGGAATCTGTTCATAGTGATACATTGGGTAAAAGGAAGGCACATAATTAAGTGAATTATATTTACAAACCGTGTGGCCCCCCATGAGAAATCATGCAATGTTGGATTGTGTAATCTTTCATGGTTGTCCAATGGTTAGAAAAACTATGCAAACATTATGCACTAATCTGTAAATCAAGGGGAACCTCTCAATGTTGGACAATATGGTTATGAAATCTGTTCACCTACTATACAAAATCCAATTATCTAAATTTTTAGGGTTTCTCCTAGATGACCAAAATGTATTACCTACAAAACCATTCTCTTTATGTCACATTAATACAAGATTTATTATATAAGACTACACTTAATACAACTCAAATGATAGATAAGTACATTTTCTATTGGAATTTGGCACATCATATAACAATATTAAATACAGAATAAAAATCATAATTGAAAACATCTTAAAAATGCTCAGAATACTCATTCGAACATAAAATATCATGGGATGGCATGGTACATACATATGAAATGGGTGATCTATAAATCCCAGTAATGGAATAAACATGAAAAAAGTGAAAATTTTAAAAAATAGGAATATCAATGAGGAATAAAACAATCTTTAACTATAAGTCATGACATATCATGATAATCATAACATGAAAAATGTTGCAACAACATAAAACATTGAATCATAAAAACAGGACATGTATAAAGCCACCCTGATATCATGTTGGAAAAATTCCCATAGATAATTAGGGTTCCATACCTTCCCCTAAATTATGTATCCGGATTTTAAATATTATAGAATGCATTGGAGTTATTTATGGGTTCTCCCATCATATTCATTTCATTCCCATTCTCAAATGTGCCACACATACCATATAACATGGATTCATTA
The DNA here is from genome assembly GCA_963277665.1 of Viscum album. Classification (NCBI taxonomy): domain Eukaryota; kingdom Viridiplantae; phylum Streptophyta; class Magnoliopsida; order Santalales; family Viscaceae; genus Viscum; species Viscum album. The sequence continues at coordinate 2,071,229,665 of OY728140.1, forward strand.
ATCATAAAAATTTATTACAAGATAATGGAATTTTTAATAAATAAATTTTTGACCCCAATAAATAAGTATACTTTTATAAAGGTAAATACACTTTATATAAAATTTGGAATGACATTCATTACACAATTATTCTGTGTTGGAAAATTGAGTGTATATATCAGTATAATAACAATGATATTTAAAAATTTATAAAAATGGTTGATTATAGGGAAATAATTATTTAAATATATTTAAATAAAATGATAATTAATAGATAAATTTAAGGACATGTTTGAAATTTTTGATTTAGAAATATAATGCATATGTTTATGATGATTCTTAAATAAAGAGGAGAAGGTGAGGAACCCTTACAAAATTTTGGAATAGTAACAGAAAAGGGAAGGGTCCAAATGAGGATGTATAAATGATACCATATACAAATAAAATTAATTATATAGTTTTTTAATGAATATTATTGAATAAAAATACAATGAATTGGTGTTATGATAATGAATTTCCAGTAAAGTGCTTGAATTTTATAAGGGGGGAGGAAGGTCCGTTACTTGAGTGTGTGAAATCAAAATCATGGGTGGGTTTCTTAAGAAATTATTGGTGCCTTTTAAAGAATTTATAGATTTCATGGAATAGTATTGTCATTTATCAAGGAGTTTTATTGAAGATAAATGGGCTGTTGTGTGGGGTTAAATAGAAAAAATCAATTTTTTTAAATATTTAGCTTTTGAACTCTAAATAATAAAATATCCAAAACCACATTCTATCCCATGATTTTTCCCACGGTTTCTTAAAAATGGGAGTGGATATAAGTATTTTATTAGTAAAAGGTACAAATATTATAATAAAATTCCTCTAATTAAGTCGAGGTGATTTACACTCTTAAAGAAATTTTTTTAAAATCACAAATTATATTATATGTTCTAGAGGATTTATAATGGATTTATAAATTTTTAAAAAATACCAATAAAATAATATCTTTTATAATTAAAACATAAATTTTATCATGTATCCAATTTATAGTAATTATTACATCAATTTTGGGTCATTATTATATCATAAAAAACAAATTATATTTATACGATATTTAATTTTTATCCAAAAAAGTCGACTATCAAAAAAATTATGAAAAATTATACAATGGATAATATTCACATTATGTAACCCTAATTATAATTACATTTAAATTCATAAAATTATTATGGTAATTTATATGTGATAAAAATTATTTAATAGTATTATAATATTATTCATTTAAAAAATACATCAATTCAAAAATTCATTTTTTTAATATGAATAGTAAGGAAAAGAATATTTTTTTCTCTACTATATCAAAATATTTTTTTACAAAGTAACAATAATAGAATGAAAATATAATCATTATTATATAAAAAATAGTACATGTTCATATTTATACAGTTTGGATACATTTCCACTTAATATACTAGAAAAAAAATGTAAGATTAAGATGTACGTTGATGGGACTTTCATGGTCCAGTTTAGAGATCATGGTTTGGGTCATGCTATCGACGAGCTAGAAATTATCCTATAAATAGTTTCAATCATGATTAAGTGATTGGATCTCATATTGGGATTGGCTATGGGAAAATTTCAAAAATGATATCTCCCTCAGAAGCACTGACAAATGGGATTCATAACATATCATCCCACTCATTGAGGCCATCACTTCCTTTTTCTATGTAAATTTGATTTCTTCAAACTCTATATTTATTCATATAATTTTATTACAATTCAAAGACAACAATATCAATGATAAAAAAAATTTATTTCCCTATTGAATCCAATAGGATATAGTATATAAAAATATGTGTAAATTCTTTCTAGAACCATATTTCATGATGATTCCTTTATATAAATTGAAAAGGGGTGTTATATTTATAACTGTTTCGGTTATTACAATCCCATCATAGAAATTTATCCTTTGAAATTATCATTTACCAAACCAAAACATAATTGGGTAACTCTTCATAAACACCCCATCAGGTTCCCAATACTTCCTCAATTATTTGGTTTCTCCGAATCAAATTAACAATGTGCATTGTCTTATTTCGTAGAAATTTTTCTCTATGATATAATAGCTTCATCGAATTATTTTCAAAATAAAGGCCAATATACAATGGTACAACCCCTTGATTGAGTACATGTGAGGTGGTCTATAATATATTTCCTCAAGAGGGATTCATTGAATACATCATCTACTTCATATAGGTTTAGCGGGAGTTTTATTTGATATGAAACCACTCCAATGTGACCAAATATTTCCAAGGTGGTGATTTTTCTTGGAGTGAGCTTCCCCTTCTTCCAAAATCTCATCACTTTATTCCAAGTAGATATGTTGAGTAATAACAAGTATCTAATATCAATATATATGTCTCATCAACGACTTTAAACATAGATCTTCTATCATCTCTGATTAGCCTTGATGTGATGAGGAACAGTCTTAACCCTTTTCACCATTTCCTCAACCATTTTAGGATATTGCAATGTTCTTTCCCCAATATCATACCAATATATAGTTGTTTTCACCCTTTCCCAAAATGATCTTTGTAGGGATCCATTTGGAGGATTTGTTTGAAATTTTTTTTATATGAGAACATGAGTAGTGGAATATGTGGGTTCCAACATTATTTGAATTCCATAGAACATAATCACAACATGACTTTTTATGTATTAATAGCTTTATCGGATTGGAAATTAGTTTGAGTATGATAGGCCATAATGATGTTCAAATCAGTGTTTAGGGTATGTTGGATTCTTTGCCATAATGTGGTGTTGAATATCAGATGTTGATCAGATACAATCGATAGTGGTAATCCATGAAACCTTACCACTTCATTAATGTATAATAATTCAAGATGATATAATGAAATGTAATCATGATTTTAAACAAATTTATTTTCCTCTTTAAAACCATCCAGAAAAAACCAATATAGAATTTTTTCCCTAAAATTTATTTGGAATTATAGTGAAAAAGTCAATGGTGACGTTCTTACTTTTCTATGTGGGTGATCATAATGGTAACATTATCCCCTTGGACATATACCATTAATACTTCACTTGATGAAATATTAGGATATTTGATGTATAATTAGTAATATCGTTTTTCAAATTGTCCAACCAATAGTTATCATAGAGATCTTGATACATCATTGTTATTCCTGGGTTAATGGAGAATGTTAAACTATGTGAATCAACCAACAGTTCCATCCTTAACACATTATTTGATGGACCACATAGGCATGAACCAATTCTACCAAATCATTCTTTATAAAATTTAATATGTGGGGAATTAAACTTTCTCATGGATCCCAAATTTTTTGAATTTGTACATCATTTCTTGGATTATACTTTTACCTTTCCAAAAGAGGTTTTCGAGAGATCATTTGTGAATTTATTTATGGTGTTCCTTTAATTATGGTCCCATTTCCATCCCTTGATGGTATAAGATGATTTTATTCTTCTCAATTATCATCAACGAAAAATATGTAGGATCCATTATACTTGGAGAATACACCACATTTTAAACCTTAATAGGATTGTAGTGGACTGAGTAGTCATAATACATGATCAACTCTATCCATCGACATTGAAACATATTCATCAATATATATGTGATTATATTCATGAGGATTTTTTTATTTGTATGTATCTTACAAGTCTACAAACTTATATAATGTATCTAGATTTCCACATAAATATCACATATTCCAACTGAATATCATGTGTGGGATAGCTTTGATTATGAAATGTTTACTTTCACGATGAATATACTATTAATTTTTCATTCTTCATTAACACACAACCCAATCCGTTATTTTAAGAATCAATTAATATTACAAAAAGATTTATCCACTTGTGGGTAGTTTGAGAACAATATATGTAATGAGTATCCTTTTTAACTACATGGATCTCTCCTTATATTCATCATTCTGAGAAAACTTGACTCCCTTCTATGTTATCCTGGTAACATTGTTTGACTATTGCATGAAATTTATCATAAATCAGTTATAATACCTAGATAACCTAAGAAAAATGATGATATTTGTCACAAATGTTGGCCTCAACTATCCTTCAGTAGAATACATCATTGAATGTTCTAAAATTATCCAATTTCATGTAATAATATTCCCTAAAAGAGATACTTCCTTCAAACAGAACTCACATTTATCAAACATGGTGTAAATCTTGACCTCCCATAGGGTCCTTAGCATAGTGTTGACATGACCCTCATTATAATCCTTATTTATAGATTATATTTGAATATAATCTATAAACACTACCACATATGTGTCAAGATAATCTATAAAGACTCTATTAATCATGTCCAAGAATATTGATAGAGTTTTAGTGAGCTAGAATGGATTCACTATGAACTCATAGTGCCTCCTCCTAGTACAGAAAGTGGTCTTGGGGATATATTACTTCTTCAAACTTACTTGATAATATCTGAACTAAAGATCCACTTTGGAGAAGTATTGTTCTCCACATAACTGATCAACCACGTCATCAATCAAGGTAAGATTATATTTTTTATTGTGATGTTGTTGATATTATGATTATCAATGAAAAGGTACATTGACCCATCCTTTTTCATGATAAAAAAGACTAATGGACCCCATAGTGAAGCACTTTAATGTATGGACCCTTTGTGAAGATTCCCGTGTAGATGTTTATTTTTCTCTATAATTTTCATAACAACAATTCTATATAGAGTCTTAGATAACGGTAATTCCCTAGGTAAAATCATGATTAAAAATTAATCCTATTGTATAAGAGGAATACCATGTATTTCTTTAGGAAAAAAATCCATGTATTCCCTTCATAACATATAATTCTTTGAGGATGGTTTTTACTAAGAATCAATTGTTTGAGCCAGATACAATTTCTCATAGGGAAATACTATCCATGATTGAGATGATGGTACTAAAGAGTATTCATGCTCCTCCTTGAACATGTATATAATAGGGGGTTCATTTTGAAAATTATGAGTGACTTCCTTATCATGGAAATATATATTGTTTCAATATAGGTAAACCCACTCCACGCACAAAATTTCATAAAACTCCACCAAACGAAGTATTAAAAGTTTCATTGGGAAGTTCATTCCATAAAAATTAACATGGGAGGAGTTATATATATGGAATATAACAATTTCCCCATTTTCCATTTTACCTCTAGATCAACTTCAATGCTTTGTGTTTTTTTTGAATAGTTCTAATAAACATTCATGATATAGAGGAATGTGTAAAACCAGAATCAATAAGTATATTATCTATCAATGAGTGAATAACTATCATACCTTTCACCACTTGGTTTTCAGGATTCACCTTGATGGTTTTGATTGAAAAATCACTCCCTTTCTGCCTTGGATGTTATTGGTTGTCTCTGTAAACCCGTGGTTTTGTACATTGATTTGCAATGTAACCTAGTACCTTATAGTTGAAGAAATGAAAACACGATAAGGATTTACTAAATCATCCCTATACTTGATCATATTAATGGGTTTCTCCTATCCGCACATTTTATCTTGGTGTCCTTTATCCCCACACCCAAATAATTTATTCATTCCCCTTAATAAATTTTCAGGGTGCTTCTTTCCATAACTCTGAAAAGTGGGATGCAGAAATTGTCAGGCACTATAATATTTCTCCATGAGACCCCCATAATTAAAATCAAATTTAAACTTATTATCCCCATGATACCATTAGGATTCAATGATATCCATTTCTACATGGAGGGATTATTGGAAAATTTCTTCATAGCTATCAAAAACACCAAGTGCTAGGGATTTTTGTAGGCTAGGATTTATCCCACCAACAAAGTAGTCAAAATATCATTTGGGTCTAATGAAAAATATGGAGGTGTTTCATGCATTTCTAGTAATATTTGACCCATAAGAGCCAATATATTTTGTATATTTTTTATTGAGGTACATAAATACCTATCTATTTTATGTTGGTGAGTGCGACGAAAATATTTATCAAAAAACATTATCTGGAATTCCTTCGATAACATTCCTTTGATATCTTCCTCAGGATTTGTATTCTTAATCAATGTCCATCACTGATAATATTCTCCATCCATATGATAACCAGTTAGAATAACCTTCACATTCTAAGAACATTAAAGTATGGATACGATAGTATCAATGGATTTGATCCATTATTCCATGATTAAGGGATCATAGGATCCACTGAAATTAAGGGGCCTTTGCCCCATGAAGCTCCCAATTTATAGACATTGTCTTTTGGGGGGGATATTCTCTTGATCTTGGTTTCTATTAATAACCAGAGTCAGCTAAGAAAGTATCATCATAATGCTTAGAATTCCTATTCCAATCAATTAGGTTATCTTATTGGGGTAGTCATCACATTTCCCAACACATCCATTATTTACAAGATTCCCCATATTTCTGTCCATTGAATAGAATGAAGGGAAAATTAGGGATGATTATTTTTAAACTATCAGGCACATAAATGAGAATCCTACTACCTTGAATATACAAGATATAAACTAAAATTATTTCCATAATATATGAATTTCTATGTTTCAATATATATTATCCATGATATATTCCCTAACATATTATTTTAATGGATTTTTGTTCCCATAATAATGGTTTTTAATGATATTATGAATTCACCAATTAATTTACCTTCAAGAGTGTTATATTAGGTTTTTAGTAAGTCATGTTGTCGTATACCATATTACCACATGTTAGGTCCAGAACACACTATCAGAGTTGTTACTTTTATTTACATCTGGGCAGAACTATGCTATCTTTTAGTATACAGATATAGATTAATTTTACTGAAAACCAAATAAAGCTATTTGATCTAATTTTTTTGATGTTTTATTATACTTTTTCTTATTTATAAGGATTTATCTAGAGTTTTATAATCATAATACCATAGATAACTACACTTTTCCTCTCATAAAAACAATAAAAATGTTGATCATTATTTCATATTAAAAAGTTATTTAATAAACATGACATAACATAATCATAAAAATATAATTGATAAATATAGTGTTTTTGGGAATGGTGGACATTGCATATCAATATAAAATATGGAATAAGACATATTTATTGAAAAAAACATTAACATTCTCAACATACTTCTTTGAATGTAAAAAATCATGGGATAACCTGGTGAAATGCTTAATAAAGCGGTGATCTATAAAGACTAAAATGGGAATAAACATGTTATAAATGAGACTTAACAGAAAATAGGCATATCAATGCATAATAAAAGGAACATTAACAATAAGGCATCTGTAAAAATATAATCATAACATGGGAAATGTAGAAACAACATGAAACACGGAATCCTAAACATAGGTCAAGGATGAAAACACCAAGACATCAAGCTGGAAAAATACCAAAAAGTAATGAGGTTCACTCCCTTTCCCAATGTCATGTATCATTATAATTAACATTAACAAATTTATTGGATCTCCTTCTAGGCGCACCCATCATATTCATTTCATTTTTATACTTAAGTGTACCGTAAAAATCATAAAACCTTGTTTATTTCATTATAAGGATTTTAAAAATGGTCAAGGATTGTGGAATAAACACATGTAAGTCCACAATAATTATTTATATGTTCCAAAATTTGAATAAAAATTAAAGAAAATGGTTATGGTATTGACTACAAAATTTTTTGGCATAGAAAATCAATGTGTGAGTTCAATATCATAACAATTGTAAAACCCTGCAATTGTATGGAACATTATTTTTCTATCTAAAAATAAATTATTTTTAATTTATATATTTCATTTTACTATGTAAAAGTTTACTTTCACATGGCACCGACTCTGCATACGCAACACGGACATGGCATATGTTACATGCAACACTAAGTTTCTAATAAACATGATTTAATTGTACTAATTAAATGAGATATTTATAACCTAGCCATTAAACATAATAATAATAATAACTGAATTTTATTATAATTTTTATATAGTTTTTATATAAATAAAACATATTGATAATTAATGATATAATGTTTGGTAAAGTCATTAGATGTTTAAAAATACCATTTTCCCAAATAAAATACTATTCATGTCCTTCTATGAAAAATAAAATAAAATAAACATTAGAAATATTTGGAAATTTAATTTGAAAATAAAAAATTTAATATTTAATTTTAAATGTATAGTTAAAATACTAAATCTGAAATCAAAAATTATTTTTAATGTAATTTATTTATAATGATAAATTATATTTCAAATTTGTTTCCATGTTAAATTTGATATTATTTTTATCAATAAATTTAATTTAGGTCATTGGAAAAAATTCCATTTTGAAATTGTATATAAATACATAGAAACATTCAATCATTTTTACTTAAAAACCCTCCAATGTCATCCCTTTAACTGGATTAATTTTTAATTAATTTATGCCCCTCATTTGATTGAAATTTGATCAAATGGATTCTATAGTTGGAGTAACCATAATTTATAATTTATAATACTAGTATCATAGTTTTTAAAAAATATATTATTGAAAGTAAAAAAAATAATTAGACTGATTAAGGTAATATTAATCTTAACTAATGATTAAACCTTAAATTTAAGACCCAAAACAGTATATACACTTTCCCGGGATCCATTTTCTATTCCTATTTCCACTATATTCTCCCGTGTATCAAATTTTCTCCATTATTGGATCCACATTACACGTGGAAAATGGATACTAAATACATTTTTCAAAATACTACAGGGGTGACACTCCTCCTCCAATACAAAAGACTTCCCGTATTCCAACATCATACCACCTCTCAAGCCCATTGCATTGCCGAAAATATGCTCAAATATTCTTTCAACATCCCTAAATTCCTTCTTTAATAAAATATTTTTTCATAAATCCTTTCAAAGAATCCCTTTCGTGAAAACGAAAGGGAGATACCTGATTAATAGGCAAAACCCTCCCTGATGCTCCATTATTATATTTTCACACTCCCACACATGAATTAATATTATACCATTCTTATAAAAAACACCAGTCCCCTCAATATACTCATATTTTTTATGATAATGTTTCTACCTACATATGAACACACCTCCATCTAATGGTTAATAAACATATTTTTTACATGTATGGTGAATTACCACCTCACAACCCGATGATTGTTCGTTCTTCCTTTAATGCCTCTCATAGTGGGTATTAGGATGGAAAATATTTTTATTTATCTAATATATATATATATATTATATTTATAATATATTTTATTATTCTGTAATTATTTTACAACACATATATTTTTACTCTTCATTTTTTGAAATATGATAATATTGTTTGATGTACTGTAGACTATTTCCCCGTAAAAGCGATGTGATTCATTCACAAACTACATGGAATGTAATAAAAATTATTCTCATGAACTTATATGATATATATGATATAATAATTATATTATAATATGGATATATATACACATATACATAGATATATGTAATTTATCTAATTTATTTTAATACAACAATTAAACAAAAACAACAGTCATACATACGTACAACCATCCATGTCCATTAACAATGGTTTTTTATTTTATAATTATATTTTATAAATTTAACTATATTAAAAATATACTGAATATAAGTGATATTTATATAATTGTATAAATTAATTAAATCATGATATAAGTTAATGGATGAATGATGTACAAAATTAAGACACATGTGAAAAATAATGGGAATATTACCTGAATCATAAACATAACATGAAATTTTTAACAAGCAAGTATTTTAAAGTCATAATAAAACTATATATGGTATTATATATTATAATATTGTGATATTATAGATTTATCTAGAACTTAAAATTATTATACATGAATTTTTAATGATCACGATGAGTGTCACGACACAAGGTAACTGAATTAATCACACTTTTTATATCAAGGAGATACATTCCATGGTCAACAAAGATATCTTTTTTATGGTATATATCATTACCATGATTGTATTATATAATTTTTGTTCTTAAATTTACAGCTACTTACATATATTGTAATGGATTGGACCTCTATGGTCCATTACGTTTTGAAAATGTGGTGTTGGAGTTGTTCCGGGAGGTCAAGGTGACTTATCCCCAACACTTTCCCAAATTTCCAGTTATGTGAATAGTGTTTCCAGTTTGATGAATAGTAATGATAGGTGTATAGTTTTTCACAGATCTGTATCAGAGATCGGTTTCACAGATCAGTTTCAAAGATCGGTTTCACACACGGTTTCACAGATCGGTTTCATAGATCAGTTTCACAGAATCGTGTCAGAGATTGGTCTCACAAATAGGTCTCACAGATCGGTCTCATAGATCGGTCTCACTGATCAGTTTCACAAATTGGTTTCATAGACCGGTTTCACATATCAGTGTCATAGATTGGTTTCACAGATCGGGGTCGTAGATCGGTTTCACAGATCGGTCTCACAGATCGGTTTCACAGTTCACTCATATTGATCAGTTTCACTGATTGGTTTCACAGATCAGTTGCACATATCGATTTCATAGATCGGTTTCACAGATCGGTTTCGCAGATCGGTTTCACATATCGGTTTCAAAGATCAGTAGGTGTATAGTAACGGTAGGTGAACAATGTTTCCAGCTTCCTATAGTTTCTCTCCTTTGATGTTTCCTTTGACGTAAAATACATTTACAGAAATATTTTTAATGACTCTTAAGGGCAATTAAAATGCCATAAATCTTATATTAATTATTCCTGAGGCTGGGATATTTTTACATGGTCAAACATCATGGGTTAATGTGATCCATTTTTAATCGAGAATTAAGAAGATCTTAAACTTTCACCTCATTAAATCATCAAAAGGGACTAGATACCATCCTCCCTTGTTCTTCTTCTTTTTTCTCAGCTATGAGACAGTAGAACCTTTCAATCCTCCCCACAATAGTTTAACAATCAAACTCCACTCCTCGGGATGGTTCTGCTCTAATTTGAATGCAACCCAACTGTATCAGTCAATCTTCAATATAAGGTATGTATTAACACCATTTATTCAGGGATCATCTTCTCTTGTTTCTCCTTTCCATATAATAGCATGTAATCTCCAGGATTTTAATGCATTTTTCTTGGGGTTTGGGTGGTTCTATCGTACAGTGGCATCCTCAGGTGGATGCAGTTGTCACAAGAGGAGGATTGTGACCCGTTGTGAGGATAATGAATTTGAGGGACTGTTTGAGGTAGGGGATTCATTGCTTCTCTTTTCTTTTATGTGATACTGTATCGTTAGCATGTTTTATCCCAGTAGATCACAATTGAATTGACCTAATAAATATTGAACTGGATAAATAAATTGATATCTATCGTATTTTATTGCCTCTTGTTTTTCTAGATAGTGTGATATCTATGCATGCTTTTTTAGCTATTTGTTCTTGATGGGAAACGGTAAAGAACGTTAACCAGGATTAATTGATAAGTGTTGCCTAAAGATAAAGAGGCATGAAAAAGAATCTAGTTCTTATTGATATTTGATGTTATTCAATTTAGTGTGGTAAGCATGTTTATTTATTTGTTATAGCTAACTGATTAGGTATCCCAAAAATGAAACCTACGAATAATAATCCTGTTAATTTGAGATGGATTAATGAACAGATTTCTTGATAATTTCATAATGGGTTCTATGTTACCCTCTTGATTGTTAAAGGGCCAAGAGCCCATTAATGTGTTGTTTTGTTCCTGATGCTTGTGCTGTGATGTGATCCTAGATGGCTGTTGTGATATGTGGAGGCCCTTTTAGTGGTGGCAGCAGATTACACATAGAGTGCAGAGATGCATCGGTTTATGCATGTGGTTGTTAGGGAGGACACCAGGGTTGATGGATTGGGATGGATGTGTTGATTGGATGCTTCTAGATTCTTATTTATTGTTTATCTACTTTAATTTTCCCCACTGCTCAAGGCTGCTGGTCTTGCTTACCCTCCTTTAATAAGATATGGAGACGAGCAGGGTATGCCATGTGATTTCCGAGTTTAGCTTCTCCAGGGAGGATGGATCTACACCCTTGCTATAGGCGGCCAAGACTCAACGGGTAATACAGCTACTCACAGTGTTGGGCCCTTTGTGTTAGTAGCATAGGATGCTTTTCTAGAATGCCTGTGAATATTGGAAAGTAATTCTGTAATGAATATTTTAATAAATGGTGTTAGCTCATGGGGTTGGAGTTCGCCAGAACATAATGATGAAGATGTAATTTTTTAAAGGGATAGTTTACCTTGGGTGTGATAATGGAACATGATGGGGAACTTTTCATGGTTAATGTTTAAAGAATTAATTAACTTATAGTGGAAATGATAAAAAGGGAATGATGTAATCTAATAAAGCTCTTTAAATGGTTTGGTGCATATAGGATACCTAGTCTTAGAAGTAGCAACCCGGAGTCTAAGAGATGTTAGCTGAAGTAATGTCTAAGACTAGGTAATGCCCATAGTGTGGCTGTGAGATAAAATATATTATGTACTATTTTATGTTTCTATACGCTACTCCACCCTGTAATTAAGGGGAATTGACACCCAGGGGATTCTGATCCCTGGGGGGGTGGTGTTTTCCCCAACATTCTGGTGGGAAGATGAATGGATGACTACCCCCTTTGGCCCCACTCTCTTCTCTTGGTAGATACTTGTGCCAATAAGCATAGTGGTTAGTTTCCCCATATATTTGTGTAGAGGGCTGTAATGGATCGTGGTTATTTCACAAACTTGTATTCTGGATATAGTATCATATGGACTACTATTGGTGTAACATGTATAGGTTGTGATGGGTCGAGGATCCTTGCTCGGTGTATGGGATGTAATGGCTTGAGGTATAATACCTGACATATGATACACGTTATACAGGCTGTGGTGGCTCACTGAACTTACCTTGTTACTTTTGGTTGTGAGTATGGTGTGGTGCTTCACCCAGGTGTCTACGGGCAAGCCTTTTTGTTGCACGATGTGCAGATTGTGGGGCTTCGCCCAGGTGTCTTCGGGCAAGCCTTTTTGGAGAGAGATGCTTAGGACGTGCAACCTTGTGGAAAAGAGGAAAACCAGTGGGGAAGTAGAAGCGGGGTACCATTTATATTCTTACTATATTCTATATCTTGTTTGCGTTACTTGGTGAGAGTATCCATGGTGATGTTGGGAACTTAGTATACCTATTTAGGTGATGATTTAGTTTCACTTTTTTTCATTGTGCTTTATCATTATTTCTTTACTTTTGCACGAGAGGCTTTAGGGCGGATCCTACTAATTATATTGTTATAATCACCCTATTTATATAGAAACTGTTTTTCAGGTCACTTGGAGAAGGTTGGAGATCAAGGTGGATTCTACTAGCTTGGAGATTCAGGAGTTGTTCGGGCTTGTGGTTGCTCCTATTTTTACTTTTTCTTTTGGGTACTTGCAGTTTTTTCATTACAGTTGTAATAATTTTGCATGACATTTCATAAATGCACTTGGGTTTCCTTCATATTAATGTTATGAGTTGGATTTGATTGGTGTTTATCTTATCTCTCTTTTTCGCATTTGTTCTCTTAGAAGGTAATGCCTATCATTTTGTGTGTTTACAATACCCTCAGTGCTAGTCAGCAACTCGGGGCCTACTGGAGGAGGGACACAAGGGTCATTATATCCCTTCTCACATTGCCAGCCCAGGAGGGGTACACATTATGGGGAGGGAGTCATGATAGAGTGGTATCAGAGGTCTGGTTGAGGGATATGATGGAGTTTGTAGTTAGGCACATGTGAGGTTGCATGGGTTGGTAGGGAAACAGTGTCATTCATGTTTAGCAAGTGAGGTAAACATTGGAGAACTACTAAGACATAGGTATTTAGGTCCCCCTATGATCTTATGTACATGCTTCAAGTTTACAATGGCTACTAATCAAGGTGATAGTAGTTATAGGGTAGAGACCTGGGAAAGGATCATGCATCAATCTTTGTTCTGCCTGTGTTTGAATGGGTAGACCTTGGGATAGGTTAACCTAAAATTAATAAAAGAAAACAATTAATTAATTAATGTTGAGTCTTCCCTATTCCAGGTTTAGGAGCTCTATGTGTTTTCTATATTACATGTATGGCTCGAGGTCGAAGTCCACGTCAGGCTCATATAGAAGATGTCCAGTAAGCTATTCTAGAAGATCGTCAGTGGGTAAAGGTTGATGATGATGATACTTGGAGGAAGACACTTCGAGAGTTTCAGCTCCAGAGTCTGCAGAAGTATGAGGGCTCCGTTTCAGATTCAATTACGGAAGACTAGCTAGACGAGGTCGAGATAAGCTTCAGTTTGATCTGTGCTCAGAAAGAGAATTGGGTGTCCTTGGTTATGAATATACTATATGGAGCTGCGAGGCAGTGGTGGTTCTTGTACCTCAGGGATCTTGAGGAGACAGTGATCTCATGGGAGGAGTCCTGAGACAGGTTTAAAGTCGAGTTTCTTTCATCTACAGTGAAGGCGTCCATTCGCCAGGATCTTCTTACCCTTCGATAGAGGATCCCTAGTGTTCAAGAGATTGGAATCCATTTTTGGATCCTTTTACGATATGCTTCAGGCATGTTACCAGATGAGGAGGCCAAGGAGAGGCATTTCGAGGAGGCTTTGTGTCCAGATATCCAGTACCTGGTCACCCCATTTATGTTGAAGACACATCATGAGGTGGTGGAGAAGGCAGTGATTTTCAAGAGGACTTTGGATAGGAACAAATCATCATGATAGGGGAATCAACATGATTCTTCACGATGTAGAGCTATGGTCCAGGATTCTCAATTTTCAGGGCAGAAAAGTTTCTGTTTAGCTAGGGGTAGTTCCCATTCCTTCACATCTCATTCCTACAGAGGAAGAAAATATTAGGCTTAATCCCAGGGATCAAGTGCTTGTTTTTCTTATGGTGGTTATGGACATCAGCACCAGGAGTGCCCGACCTATCAGAGCAGCCATCATTCGCCAGGCACTACACTCTAGGTTCCTCCGTTGAGGCAGTTCCAGCCGAGGCAGCAACAACCAGTTGCACCAGCTTTCGATTAGTAGAGGGTAGATGGGGTAGGTATAGGACATCCCCATGATTCTCCTCATATTTAGAGAGCAGAGTGAGGCCATGGTGGTGGTGGTCATCTGGGTCAGAGAGGCCGTGGAGGAGGTCGTGGTCAGCTTCATGCTCTACAGTTTCTAGCTCCAGATGAGCCAGATGTCGTTCGAGGTACCCTCTGCTTGTTTTCTACCATGGTGTATGCCTTGTTTGATTTAAGAGCGATACCCTCCTTCATATCACCTACCCATGTCCTTGCTTTAGGAATTGAGGTAGAGAGGCTTCTGGTTCCCTTGGCATTGACTACTCTAGTTAAAGGTCGAGCTGACTTGTTTTAAGTATGTATAGAATTTGAGCAAGTGTTGGGGCAACACCGCTCTTAGGGATATTTCCTATGTTTACGAATACAACCATATGATGTCATCCTCATCATGGACTGGTTGTATTTGGTGCAAGAAATCATGGATTGCTTCAGGGAAAATGTCGTCTTCATTGGTGTGAATAGAAAGAAAGTGGTTTTTGTTGGTGAGTGAGACCCTGGGATGGGTCATAGGCGTTTTCCATCCTTATCATCCATGATGACTGATTTAATGCTGGGTTCTTTAGAGGTTCAGCAGTTGTCATTTCCTAGGGTCATAGAGGAGTACCCTGATGTCTTTCTCAAAGAGGTTGTAGCATTACCCCCTCGACGAGAGATTGAGTTTGGTATCGACCTATAGACAATAGCATATCCTATATCTATTTCTTCATATTTGATGGACCCTGCTGAGTTTTAAGAGCTACGTATACAGATTGATTGTCAGTTGCAGTGTGGATTTTTCGTCCAAGTGTGTCACCGTGGGGTGCACCAGTTTTGTTCGTGAAGAATTCTTATGACAGTTTGCAATTGTGTGTCGATTATCGTCACTTAAACAAAGTGACAATAAAGAATCACTATACTCTTCTGCTGATTGATGATTTATTCAATCAACTGAAGGTTGCAAGTTGGTTCTCAATGATATAATTGTAGTCATGATATCATCAGATGCGTGTAAAGGATGAGGGTATCCTGAAGACTGCTTTCTGTTGTCGTCATGGGCATTATGAGTTTTTTGTAATGTCGTTCAGTGTATAGAATGATTCAGCTGTGTTCATGGGATTGATGATTGTTGTGTTCCGTGAGTTCCTGGACATGTTGGTGGTGGTTTTCATCGACGAAATCCTTGTGTACTCCACACATGATTAGGAGCATGCAGAGCATCTACATGATATTTGGGAGGTTCTTAGTAAACATCAGCTGTTTGGGAAGTCGTAGAAGTGTGAGTTTTGGGCTCAAGAAGTCTTTTTATTGGGGCATGTTGTTTCCTAATAGATAGTATCTGTGGATCCATCGAAGATATAAGCGGTGGTGTCTGGGGCCGCCCCCAAGACAATTTCAGAGGAGTGAAGTTTCCTTGGTCTTGTAGGATATTAAAGATTGTTCGTAGCACATTTCTCCAGAGTTGTGACTCCTATGACAGCTTTGACCTGGAAGGATCAAGCATTCATAAGGATTGATCAGTGTTAGGCAGCTTTCGAGTATCTAAAGGAGAAGTTAGTAAGTGCTTCAGTCCTTTGTCTTCCAGTTTAGGGAGTTCAGTTTGATATTTTCTACGATGCATCGCATCTGGGGTTAGGATGTGTTCTTAGGAAGTATGGGTCAGTTGTTTCTTATGGGTCTAGGTAGTTGCGTCCCTATGAATTAAACTATTCCACCAATGATCTTGAGTTTGCAGCCGTGGTGTTTTCTATGAAGTTGTGGAGACATTACCTCATTGGTGAGCACTTTGTGGTTTTTAGTGATCATTAGAGTTTGAGGTATGTTTTCTCCAAGTGTGACTTAAACCGATGACATCGTCAGTGGATGGAGTTCATACATGAATATGACTTCGAAATATCGTATACACCTAGAAAAGGGAATGTTGTAGCTGATGCGCTGAGCTGAAAGTCACGCAGTGATATTGTGCGTGAATCTAGTGATTCATAGAGTGCAATGGAAGAACTGTAAGCATTGCATCTTGATATGGGAGATGTTGGGGTAGAAGTTGTCTATTTCAGATGACAGTATAATCATCCCTGATGCAGAATGTGGAAGAGTCACAGTTGGGAGATCTAGAGGTGGAGGTTTGCAGAGACCGAGTTTTTTGTGGTGAGGCCCCTGATGGTTGGTTGGAGGACAAAAAACATCGAGTGTTGTATCATGGAAGGATTTTTTTTCCATTGACTATGCACGAGATGGTTCTCTGAGAGTTCCATTGTTCACCCTTAGCAATATATCCTTGTGTGAAAAAAAATTTCTGATCCTTGAGGAGTCAGTTTTGGTGGCCTGGGCTGAAGCGTGCAGTTGTGGAGTTTGTGTCTCGATGTTTAGTCCACCAGAGGGTGAAGGCAGAACATCGTGTTCCTCATGGTCTTCTCCAGCCATTAGATATTTCTCAGTAGAAGTGGGAGGATATCTCAATGGACTTTGTTATAGGTTTACCTAGAGATCCAGGAGGACATGATGCTATTTGGGTGGTAGTTGATCATTTAACAAAATCAGCCCACTTCATAGCGATTAAGGAGTCGAGCTCAGTGGACGTTTTGTCGAGAAAATATCTAAAAAAGGTGGTGAGACTTCATGGAGTACCTAGGATGATCATTTCAAATCGAGATCCACGTTTTAACTCTAGGGTGTGGAGAGGTCTCCTACATGATTTTGGTTCTCAGCTATGCGTTAACAATTCTTTTCATCCTCAAACAGATGGTCAGACAGATCGAACCATCCAGACTCTGGAGGACATGTTATGCTCTTGTGTTCATGATTTTGGAGTTTCTTGGATGAGGAACATACCCACGGTGGAGTTCTCTTACAATAATAGTATTCACTCCACCATCGTTATGGCACCGTTTGAAGCCTTGTATATCCGGCCTTTCCGTTCTCCATTGTGCTAGACTGGGGTTGCAGAGTCAGCAATTCTCAGACCGGAACTAGTGCAGAATACAACATAGATGGTTCAGGTGATTCGTGAGAGGATTAAGGAAGCATGAGATTGTTAGAAATCATATTATGGTCAAAGGAGGTGACCCTTGGAGTTTCATTTTGGGGATCATGTGGATCTGAAGGTGACTCCTCATCGTGGGAAGCGAAGGTTTGGTCATGGAAGTAAGCTTTCTCCCCAGTTTTTGGGCCTTTCGAGTTGTTATCTCTTGTTGGTGCTGTGGAATATCATGTACCACTTCCCCCACAAATGTGTCGGATACATGATGTTTTCCATGTATCACAACTCCATCGTTATCTTCATGAGGACTCTCACATCATCGATTGGGGAGAGATCAATGTTGATGATGATGCAACCTTCAAGGAGAGACCTGTGGAGATCCAAGACCGCAAGGAGAAGGTGTTGTGTGGGTGTTCTATTCCCCTAGTTCGTGTCTTGTGGTGAATGGTGGCATGGAAGAGTGTACCTAGGAACCTGAGTCGTCGATGTGTGTCCAGTGCCCAGAGCTATTTTATGTTGTTGTGATGAGTTTTATATGATCCTTTCTTTTATGTACCTTTGATGTGATGTTATTCGTGAATGGTTTGGATATGTATTGTTTGTTCACTTTCTATCGGATGTCATGGTTTTGTCATAGATTTAAAACAACTCAGGGTGGTTTTCCCCTGAGAGGTATCTTACGGGGTGGTTGTTCGGACCCCACTTTACCTTAAGTTGGTTTTAAATTCACAAGGATGAGAATGTTTTGAGAAGTATCTGATGTAATGGACCGGACATCTCTGTTCCATTACTATGTGAAAATTTGGTGTTGGAGGTGTTCTCGGAGGTCAAAGTGACTTATCAACAATACTTTTCTAAATTTCTTATTCTATGAACAGTGTTTCCAGTTTTATGAACAGTAACAGTTGGTGAACAATGTTTCACAGATCAGTTTCACAGATCGGTTTCACAAATTGGTTTCACAAATCAGTTTCACATATCAGTTTCACTGATAGGTTTCACAGATCCGTTTCACAGATCGGTTTCACAGATCAGTATCACAGATCGGTTTCACAAATGGGTCTCACATATCGGTTTCACAGATGGGTGTCACAGATCGGTGTCCTAGATCAGTCTCACAGATCGGTTTCACAGATCGGTTTCACAGATCGGTTTCACATATCGGTGTCACAGATCGGTTTAATAGATGGGTCTTACATATCAGTTTTAGAGATCAGTGTCAGAGATCCTTCTCACATATTGGGCTCACAGATTGGTTTCACAGATCAGTTTCAAACATCGGTTTCACAGATCGGTTTCACAGATCAGTTTCACAGATTGGTGTCACAGATCGGTTTCACAGATCGTTTTCACAGATCTGTTTCACATATTGTTTCACAGATCGGTTTGATATATTGGTTTCAGAGATAGGTTTAATAGATCTGTTTCAAAGATCAGTTTCAATGATCAGTTTCACAGATCTGTTTCAGAGATTGGTTTCACATATCGGTTTAATAGATCAGTTTCACAGATCTGTTTCACCGATTGATTTCACAGATCTATAGGTGTACAGTAATGGTAGGTGAACAGTGTTTCTAACTTCCTACAGTTTCGCCCCTTTTACGGTTCCTTTGACGTAAAATATATTTAAATACATATTTTTAAGGATTCTTAAGGATGATTCAAAGGCGTTAAATCTTATATTAATTATTCATAAGGACAATATGTTTTTACTCAGTCAAACCATGTGGGTTAATGTGATCCTTTTTTAATGGAGAATTAAGCAGATCTTAAACCATCACCTATTTAAATTTCCAAAGCGACCAGATATCATACTCTCTTGATCTTCCACATTGTTCTCGGTTATGAGATGCTAGAACCTTTCAATCCTTCCCACATGAGTTTCACAATAAAACTCTACTCCTCGGGTTGGTTCCGCTCTAATTTGGAAGCAACCCAGCTATATCAGTCAATCTTCAATATAAGGTATGTTTTATTATTATTCCTTCGGGGATCATCTTCTCTTGTTTCTCCTTTCCATACTATAGCATGTAATCTTCATACTTCTAATGGGTATTTTCATGGGGTTTTATTGGTTCTCTCATACCGTGGCATCCTCGGGTGGATGAAGTTGTCGTGAGAGGATTATTGTGACCCATTGTGAGGATAAAGAACGTGAGGAACTGTTTTAGGTAGGGGATACGTTGATTCTCTTTTCTTTTACGTGCAATTGTATCGTTAGCATGTTTTATCCCTGTTGATCACAATGTAATTGGCATAATAAATGTTGAACTGGATAAATAAATTAATATCTATCGTATGTTATAGCATCTTGCATTTCTAGATAGTGTGATATCAACGCATGCTTTCTTTAGTTGTTTGTTCTTGATGAAAATCAGTAAATAATCTAAACTGAGATTAATCGATAAGTGTTGTATAAGAATAAAGATGCATAAAAATGAATCTGGTTCTTTTTGTAATTTGATGTTAATCAAATTACATCAGTAAGCATGTTTATTTATGTGTGATAGCTTACTAATTAGATTTCTTGAATTTTGAACCTACGAATAATAAACCTGTTAATTCGAGATGGATTAAAGAACGCATTGTTTGATAATTTCAAAAATGGTTCTGAGTTACCCTCTTGATTGTTAAAGGGCCAAGAGCCCATTGATGTGATGTTTTATTTCTGCTTCGTGTGATGTGATGTGAACCTAGATGGTTGTTGTGATATGTGAAGGCCCTTTTAGTGGTGGCAACAAATGACGCCTAGAGTGGAGAGATACATCGGTTTATGCATGTGGGTGTCGGGGAGGACACTAGGGTCGATGGATTGGGATGGATGCATTTATTAGATGCTTGGTTATTCTTATTGATAGTTTAACTTCTTTAATCTTCCCCACTTCTCAATGCAGTTGGTCTTTCTTACCCTCTTTCCAAAAGAGGCGAATATGCATGGGGTATTCCACATTCTTTCTATGTTTAGCTTCTCCATGGATGATGGGTCTTTGCTCTTGCTATAGGCGGCAAAGACTCGATGGGTAGTACATATACTCAACATGTAGAGAACCTTGTGTTAGTAGCATAGGATACTCTTCTATAATTCCTTGGAATGATGGAAAGTAATTCTATACTGAATATTTGAATAAATGGTGTTAACTCATGGGGTTGGAGTTCACTAGAACATAATGATGAAGTTGTAATTTTTTAAGGGGACATTTCACCTTGGTGTGATGCTAATGGAACATGATGTGGAACTGTTCATGGTTAATATTTAAATAATTAATTAACCTACAGTGGAACTGATAGAATGGGAATGATGTAATCTAATAAAGCTCTTTAAATGGTTGTGTTCTTATAAGATACCTTGTCATAGAAGTAGCAGCCCAGAGTCTGAGAGACGTTGGCTGTAGTTTTGTATAAGACTATGTAATGTCTATAGTGTGGTTGTGAGATATAATATATTTTGTAATTTTTATGTTTCTATACGCTACTCCACACTGTAAGTAAGTGAAACTGACACCCCGGGTATTCTGAGCCCTAGTGGGTGTTTTCCCCAATATTTCGGTAGGAGGAAAAATGGCTGACTACCCCCTTTGGCCCCGCTTTATACTCTTGGTAGATACATCTGCCAATAGTCACAATGGTTAGTTTCCCCATATATGTGTGTAGAGGGATTTAAAGCCTTGTGGTTATTTCACCCACATGTATTCTAGATATAGTACATTATGGACAACTATTAGTGTAACGTGTATAGGATGTGATGGATTGATGATCCTTACTCGGTGTATGGGCTGTAATGGCTTGAGGTATAATACCCAACGTATGATACACGTTATCCGAGCTATGGTGGATCCCCGAACATACCTAGTAACTTTCGGTTGTGAGTATGGTGTGGTGCTTCATACAGGTGTCTGCAGGCAAGCCTTTGTGGTGCACGAGGTGCAGATTGTGGTGCTTCGCCCGGGTGTCTGCGGGAAATCCTTTTTGGAGAGAGACACATAGGATGTGTGACGTTGGGGAAAATCGGAAAACCAGTAGGGAAGTAGTAGCAGGGTACCCTTTATATTCTTACTACATGATATATTCTTGTATGAGTTACTTGGTGAGTGTATCCATGGTGAGGATGTGAACTTAGTATACCTCTTTAGGTGATGAGTTAGTTTCTCTTTTTTTCACTATGCTTTTGCATGCATTATTTACATTTTCATGAGTGGCTCAGGGAGGATCCTACTAAGTATACTATTATACTCACCCTTTGTATATACAAACTGTTTTTAAGTTTAGTTGGAGCAGGTTAGAAATAAAGCTGGTTTCTACTAGCCTGGAGTTGCAGGAGCTGTCCAGGCTTGTGGTTGTTGCAGTTTTTACTTTTTTTTGGGTACTTGAAGTTGTTCATTTCTAGTTGTAGTACTTTTGCATGAAATTTCATATATTCACTTGGGTTTCATTTATATTCCATATCAGAATTGGATTTGATTGGTGTCTATATTATCTCTTTCTTCCGCATGTGTTCTCTTAAAGGGTAATGCCTCCCATTTTGTGTGTTTACTATACCCTCGGTTTTAGTCGCCAACCCGGGGCCTACTAGAGGCAGGAATCAAGGGTCATTATCTCCCTTCTCACATTTACAGCCCAGGTGGGGTACACTTTGTGGGGAGGGGGTCGTGACATATCCACACTATGATCATTCTTTCATGGGTTTTATGTTTCAAGTGTTACAAAATTGGTAACATAGTTTTGTCTCCATTCTCATTCTTTGAGACACATGTTTTGTTATGAACCAAAATAATGTCCCTAGGTGTATTTGACATGATATATCATGAATATAATTATTTTCAGGATATTTTGAGCTTTATTTTATTTTATTTTCGTATATGTGGAGTATTATCCCAACTTACAATGTGGTAAGAGTTAATTTAAACAATCCCATAGTTTATGATTATTCTTTAATTGAAGAAATATTATGATATATATATTAATTAAAATTAATAGTTTTTTATATCCTCTGTTTAATCAATATATATCCATGTATTAGTACAATTTTTACACTCATTGAAAATTAAGACAATTAATAAAACTTTTTTAAGAAAATTTTGACCGTATTTATGTTTTTGGTTGGAAATCAATTTTATTTCAAAACTATGTTATAAAAAAATATATTCAAGCTTATATTTTATATATCAATGAAAAAATTAAAAATTATTTCATGATCCCATTATATGACTTCAAAATATCTTCAAAGAAAATGGTTTTTAGAATGTTTTTTATTTTAAAGATCCTTTTTCAATGAAGTAATGATATTTTCCTCAATAAATGTTTATAAAAAATTTCAAAATTATTTTCCATATAAGATGAAATCTATTGGAGCTACACGTGTCTTTATAAATAAATTTTTTAATGTATTCATTCATATTATTTTGATGAATGTTGTATGTTTTGATTTCCTGATTTTTATGAATCCCATTTCACTTCCATCGGTAATATTTTTATGAAACTTGTTTCTCATTCATGGGTTATTTGGATATAAAACAAAAATCATTGGAAGGGTTTTGTTTTGATGAAATTATTATTAAACCATACTTTTTCAATTGTTTATCGTGTTATTACATGTTTATGAAACCCATTTCATTTCATGTGTTATGATATGATTGTTTATGAATTTATGGTATATGTATGTATGATTTTACTATGAGATTGGTGGGACCTATATCTCCCTTCAATGAATTGAGTGAAAACTTATATTACATGAGATAGAAATCAATGGAACTAGGAGTGAACTATGTTCATTATAACAAGGCTGGAATGTGGAGTGAGCATGTTCAGTAATATATAGTTGGAATGGGGAGTGAACCCAGTCCAGTTAAAGAAATTTTTCAATTAAGATGTCCCTAGAAGCGATACCTTAAATAATATAGAAATCATTATATATACTTATGTGTTTTCCAAAATCCCATGTTTTATTCATATGATATGATTTCATTAAATATGTTCTCTATTTACTTTTATTCTTGTATTATGAATTTCTAATATTTATTCCATGATTCACATTTATGATCATTGATATGAATGGTATGATATTATATTTTCCGCATCATGTTATTATACCTTTATGATCCTGATTATGCATACATGTCTACCTTGTTGACCTTAACTAAGAATCTGAGCTCAGCACTTTTTATGTATCCTTACCCAGGTTTCTAAGATATGTATGATTTTTGATTTGTATAGGAAATGGTCTTTTAAAGAAGAACCTAGTGGGAGATAATGTAGTTCACTTATTTACTAGTGACTATATTTCCATGGTTCCAAAGGCACTTGATTAATATAGTTCTTGTGTGATAGTTTTCATAATATATTATGTATTCTATAAAAGTGATGTATTGTTAATGCATGAAATGTATGGTCACTATAGTTGGTATCATAGAAAAGGTCTAGTCAGAATTTTTAATCAATAAAGAGAAAAAAATAGTGATAACCTTAAGGACATGTCTAACGATAAGTTTATGGATAAGGAAAACAATTAGAAAATGAATTGGAATGTTTAGTAAAGGATAAACAACGTGGTTTACTAGAAATGGATCCCTATAAAGATATTACAAGTGAATTTTGATCTGGAACAGATGTATCTCAGAGTAACAACTCTTATATATTGTCAGGGGACTAACTTATGGTATTTTAGTACTTAACAAGGGGCCCTGTTGGACACCTGGACTGACACTTCCGAGGGACAAGATTTTGGAATACACAAACTCTCCATAAAATATTATGAATGATTTAAATATAAGATGGCTATGTATAACCCAAGAGAAATCTATGTTGTTATATATTAAGGAAGGTGTCATAATTTAGAAATACTATATGTGACTTTTCATAATTACGTGGTTCCTTAATATGATAAAAGTTTCTTACTCTATAATTTTGGGTTTAGTCAATCATTGGAACCCAAAGGAACCGCGTCAATAGTGATTACAACAAAAAGTGAAAAATAGTTTATTCGGAGCAAAAAAATTGATATGGGAGTAGGAATGAGAAATCTTGTTTCTATGACCACCCAAATTTCTGAAGCTATGAATCAATAAGGACTCATATATGTAAAAAGGATGGGAAAACATTCTGTTGAATCATTCATGAGGAAACAACCTCATTTGATTAGAAGGTCTCATGATACACTTTTTGATGAACAATGGATCAGTACTACTGAAAGTATGATCTATGATCTATATTTTTTGGATTAATATAGATTTATTAATTCTGTTTATTAGATATAATGCAAAGCGGACCAGTTAATGGCTCTAATTATGATTACGAGGAAACAAGATATAATTGAATATATTTTTTGAGATGATTTTAATATTTTATTTTTCATTAAGTACATTCCTTGAGTTCTTCATACCATGAAATGGAAAGATTTCCTTGAGTTGAATCAAAGGGATGATGAATCTTTTATACTAATGAGGCTAGTTTTATGAGACTTGTGTGGTACACATTATGATTAATCATCCAACCCAAAATTAATGTCGATAGGTTCTTTAGTGGGGTAAAGACAAGTCGCAAAATGTAATTGGCCATAAGGGACATCAGTATCTATGAAGTTATTTTTCATTGTGAAATCAATGTTGAAATGGAGGTTAAATTCACATATAAACCTCATTGTTTAGAAAAAAAGGATGAGGAAATTTAAAGGAAACTCTAAAACCATGTATAAAAGAATATTCTTCTTCTTTTATGCTCTAAATATGGTGAGAATCATGGAGTAATTTGTATTGAGGGATCTAGTAAATGGTTTAAGTGTGGAATGAAATTTCACAAGGAAAAACATTGATTTAATGAGAAGAATTTAGCTCAAAATTACAATGTAGAGAAAGATGCATATAATGAACCTCCCACACATCAGTTATACCAATGTTATGAGAAAGGGAAATATGGTAATCTGTTCTCAAACCTAAGGGAATGCGATGAAGATCTACATCAACTACCTCTTAAGCTAAGGTACATTGGTAAATCTCATGAAATCTCTATTTATAGTGAAGGTTGATATAAGGATGTAGTGAAAGACATATTTACCATCCACTATATAACTGCTAATGTATTACTTTATTCTTGATTTATCCACTCTTTCATATCTAAAAAATATTCTATGGGTGTTAGGATTCCACAAAAGCCTTTAGATGTGGAATTAGTAGTGAATAACCCTAATGATATTATGATTGAAACCCAATTCTGTGATTCATCTATGGTAGAAATTTGTGGGAATGACCATACTTAAATCTTGTAATGCATAATTTGGTTGAATTTGATTACTTATTATTAATGTATTTTCATTTTCTACATAAATCCCACATCAATTATCTAGGAATGGATGTTATATTTAATATTTCAAACCATTTGTTGATCATTCAACAACGTGATTATAAGAATGAACGTTCTATGGAGAATAAATCTTGTGTATGAGTCTTAATTCCCATTCAAAAGGGTTGTTTTTTCCCAAATGGTTTGGTAGAAAATCAGCATCGATGATATGCCTATTGTTTGAGAATTTGAAAATTTCTTTCCCAAGGAGTGGAAAAGAATTCTAGAAATATGATAAAATGAGTACTCAATATAACTCATACACAATTACACACCAATTTTAACGTGTCATTATAGAGATGCCGCAATTGATAAGGGATTCATTCGATGAAGTGTGTCACACTTGGGCTCTCCTATTATTTTTGTGAAAAAAATATGGATCAATGCATATCGTCATTGATTATCGGGAGGAGAACAAGATCAAAATCAAGAACAAGAATCCACTCCCTTATATTGATGACTTGATAGATCAACTTTGTATAGCTCAATACTTTTACAAGATTGAGATTTGTTCAAGATATGATCAATTTAAGGTCAAGGAGGATATACGAAAAACTACATTCCGTATAAACTATGGACACACTGGATATATAGTGATGCATTTTAGTCTAACATATTCCAATTCATTCGATGAAGTGTGTAACCCGATCCACGTTTTATGCACAAATACCCAATTATATGAATCTACATGAAAAATTGAGGATATGATGATGTAGAATAATCCTCAATTGTTTTTACCTGAATGATGAATTTCAATGGAGAAATTATTATGGGCTAGAATGTAATACTTCGATTTTTATAAACCATTTATTCACTATTTAGTTGTATTAATTTTCAATTATTTTTCATTTTTTTAACATGAAACCAACTCGGCATATGCCACACCGACATGGCGTAAATTACACACAACACCGATTTTCAATGAATCATTATTTTATCATTATAATTATTTTAATGGGATCATTACAAACAATCCATTAAAAATAGTAATATGTATACTAATAAGTAATTTTACAAAATATTTTATAATGGGTTTGTATAAATAAAACATAGTGATAATGAAATATATAATCTTGTGTAAAGTCCTCATATTTTAAAATATTATTTTCTCAAATAAACTATGATTCACGCCCCTCTATGGAGAAAAAATAGAAACATTAAGAAAATAAATTTTATAATATAAAGTTATTTTTTGAATTTATATTTACAAATGTAGATTTGGGGTAAGTTTCAGAATTTTTCTGTGAAACTTCTTTTTTGGATGAATAGTGAAAAAACAATTTTAATTCCAAATTATGATTTCATATAAAATATTTATACAGTAAAATTATATATCAATTTGGTTTTAAAGTTTAATTCGATATTATTTTAACTAATTTACCTAATTTAGGTCATTGGTTCTAATTTCACCTTGAAATTGGATATCAAAACATAGAAACCATTGTTCTTTTTTATTTAAAAAACTCACTATGTCATATTGTCAGTGGGATTGATTTTATATTAATTTAGGCCAATTTTATCAATGGAATTTAGTAAAATGGATTCCATATTTGGAATTATTATAATTTATAATATTTACTAATTTAAAAACTGTTTTTTATCAATATTATTAATTAAGGTAATTAAAATTAATTAGGCCGATTAAGGGAAAATTTTGTTTAACTATGGATGATACCATTGATTGGAGACCCAATATGACTTATTTCATTTTCTATGATCCATTTGATGGCCATATTTCTACCATATACTCCATTTAATCTATTCTTTTCCAAGTATTTGATACCATGGAAATGTTAAAAACGTGTATGTAATTATATTGTCAAAATATTACCAGAGTGAAACTTCTCTTCTATTATAAAAAGTCATCCTCTATTCCCAGTTCTTCGTAGCTCTCTAGGAACTTATCTAACCCAAATTCCACTCTAATATTCTTCCAAATTCCCTTCCTTCATTCTCAAATCACACATTTTGGTTGAAATATTTCCAAGGAAGTCCTTTGATGAAAACCAAAAGGAGTTACTCGATTAAGATGTAACAGCCTCCCTCAAGCTCCTCTCATTTATTTTATTTCCCCACAACCTATATTAATTTTTTAAAATTATTATAAAAAAATAATGATAAATGTATAGATATGTTTTTATGATAAGGGTTCATCTGGAACTTATTCACACCTCCATCTTATAGTTAATGAACATACTGTTTATGTGTCAAGAAAGCTACCCCTCACAAAGTGATGATTGTCTGTTTTTCCATTACCACCTCCCATGATAGAAATTATGATGGAACAACTATTTATATATAATATATATGATATTTATAATTAATTATAATTCACTTTATTTACTCTAAAATACATATTATTATACATTTAATTTTCTATAAATACATTAATATCATCTCAATAAATGTGGAGTATCGCCACCTCAAAAGGATATAATTCATTCACACACTACATAAAGTGTATTAAGGACAAATTTAGTGAACAAAATAAGATATACATGATATAATAATTCTAATTGAATAATCATATATATGAATACATATACATATATTTAATTTATCTTCTTTCATTCAATACAATTGTAAAACTGAAACAAATTTCATGCATATGTACGACCTACTATTTCTAGGAATGCTCTATTCCATTTCATTATTATATATTATATAGATTATTATAATAAAAATATAATTAATATGAATGATATTTACCGCATGTTTTGAATTATTAAAATAATGAAATAATTATAAGGACCAAAGATATAACAAATTAAGATACATGCAGAAAAAAAGTGAATGTTACCCAAAGTATAACCTTAACATGGAATCCTTAACAAGAGAATAATATAAAGAAATAATAAAAATATATAAGGTATTATATAAAAAATATGTTTTTTTGATAGATTTATAATAAAATTATATTTATTATATAGGAAGGTTTTATGATTATGATGAGATTCAAGACACAAGGTAAGGAAGTGTTATCTAGATTTTTATATCCATGAGATACATGCCATGTTCACCACTATTATATTTTTCACGGAGTATATAATCCCAATTAATGTATTATATGATGATTATTGATAAATTTATGTGTATGTAAATATTTAATCTATGATATTTACTTCATGGAGGTTATGTTTGAAGAGATAAAAAATCGATAAGATAGTTTTTGTATCAAATTTCCTTCGTTGAGACACATGTTTCGTTATGAACATTCATTTTTTCCAAAAGTGAATTTGAATTGTTATATAAATAATTTAATTTATTTCATGATATTTTATGATTTATATAACTAAATTTTCTTACATGAAGATTATGATCCAACGTAACCATTTGGTAAGAGTTAATTGAAACAATCCCATCATTTATTGGGAATGTTTATGAATATTTTTCCACTTATGAAATTATATGATCAATATCTCAAGAACAACCATGAGTTTTAAAATAATAAATTAAAACATGTTATGTCAATGTATTATTACCATTTATATACTTTTTCAAATTTTTTAATTAAGAATTTATTTTATAAATACCTGTAGGTATTTCTCATTTTGGTCAAAAATCTATTTTATTTCAAAAAAAGTGTTTTCAGAAATGTTTTCATAATGTTTTCCAGAATATTATATATTATTTTATGGAGAAATATTTTCAAAATTATTTCAATTCATATAGAT
Organism: Viscum album; assembly: GCA_963277665.1. Lineage (NCBI taxonomy): Eukaryota > Viridiplantae > Streptophyta > Magnoliopsida > Santalales > Viscaceae > Viscum > Viscum album. The sequence continues at coordinate 2,071,259,711 of OY728140.1, forward strand.
AAATTTTAAATTTATTTTCAATGAAAAAGTTTTTCTAAATGTTTTATTTTTTAAAGACCTATTTTCAAAGAGGAAATTATATTTTCCTCGAAAAATGTTTTTAAATGACCTTTCCAAATTATTTCCCCCACAAGATGACATATTTTGGAGTTAATAATAACTTCTTAGTGAAATTATTAAATATATCCATTCATATTATTTCTATGAGTTTTTCATTTTTTATGGCATGATGTTTATGAATCCCATTTCTCTTTTGTCAGTCATATGCTTATGAAACCTGTTTCTCTTTCACGGGTTATTTTCTTATGAAACCCACATAAATTAATGGGTTATGCATTGATTAAATGATTATGAAACATTCATTTTTCCATGGGTTATGATATGAAAACATTTTCATGACACCCATTTCTGTTGATGGGTTGTGATAGGATTTTTTATGAATTTGGGTCACATATATGTATGATTTGAACATAAGATGGGAGATACCAGTATTGATATCCAATTCACTAGGTAAATATTTATATCTAATGATATAAAAATGGATATAGTTAGTGTTAAAATCTCCTCAGTATTATAGTGATAGAATTAGGAGTGTAATTGGTTCCGTAATACATGCCTTGAAAAAAGAGTGAACCTATTTCAATAAAGGACTCTATGCACTAAGATGTCCTTCACAGCGAAGCCTTTACTACTATGAAATTAATTATATATGTTTTGGTGTTTTAGAAAATTAAATTTCTTAATTCTATGATGTTATTTCATGGGTTATTTTCATTATTTCATTATAATTCATGTCTTACAAAATTCTTATTTTTCCCCTTGATTCAACTTTATGATATTTGATATATAGGCCATGATCTTCAATTTTAATGCTCATGTTCACATTCACTAATTTTCATCACTATTATTACCTGTTTACAATTTATACCCTTAGTGAAAATCTGACATCACCCATTTTTATTTTTTCATTCCCTTTTAATTAAGGTATGTATTCTGTTTGATGTGTATTAGAAGGGTGTTAGTTAGGAAGAACCTAGTGGGAGATAATGTAGCTATTTTTCGAACGAATTTATAAGATTCCATGTTTCCAAAGGAACTAGAATATACTTGTTTGAGATAATGTAGCTAAATTATATAATAGTTTCTATGTTTCCATTTTTACAAAGACACTAGACTAATAGGATATTTGGAAATTTTGTGTGTGTAAGGTATTAAGTATTTCAAAAAAGTTTTGTAATGTTAATGTATGAAATGAGTGGGTCGTTATAACTATGCTACTTGAAAATTTCAAAAAATGGTTGATGAGAGATAAATTGGACTCTAAATATTTTGAAATCAAATGGAATGTAATAAGGACATGGAGATACATGTACCAACATAAGAAATTTAAATAGAATGCCTAAGTAGATAAAGAAACCTAAATAATGATGATAATGTGATGATCCCTTACGGAATGTTGGCATAGTAAAATCATAGGTATGTGTGAAAATTAGGGAGGATAAATTATACCTGAATCAAATAAAATTAATTAGATAGTATGTTAATGATTATAAGTGAATTAAAATACATCCAATTAAAAATAAAATAACTAATTTCAAAGAAGGTTCATGAATTTGAAAGGAGGAGAGGAAGGTCCCCTATGTGAGTGTGTGACTTAAAAATCTTTTGAGGGGCTTCTTAAGATATTGGGGGAACCTTGGGAGGTCTTTATAGAGTGGATTTAGGATTATTGTCATATTCCAAATATATTTAGTCAAGAGAAATGGGATATTGGGTTTGTTTATATATAAAAAGAGGTGGGATTTCATTATTATTTAGGTTTTGGACTATGCATTCTAAAATATCCATAACTACAAACCATCTCATGGTTTTGTATCATGGATTCTTCCATATTTAACTAGATAAAATTATTTTATATGGACAAGGAATGATATTATTAAAATAATTTTCTTGCTTATATGGGGGTTTGTTATACTCCTATTGAAAGGATTTTCAAAACATAAAAAAATTTCTATGTTTTGGAGGATTCAAAATGGATTTTAAAATTAAATAAAATAAAATAAATATAATTTTATTTTAAAAGTATAATATATATTTTGTCATTTATCTCATTTAGAGTAGTTATTACATCACTTTCGCGTCATTATAATATCATAAAATACAAAGTATATTTATAAAAAAATTAATTTTTACCTAAAAATTGAATTAACTAAAAAATTAATGAAACATTAACCATTGGATTATTTTGAAATTATGATTACAAGAATAAAAGTAATTTTATAATAATAATATCTATATATTTTAATGGAAATATTTAAAATAAAAGCGACATTTATTAGTAAATGTTGGGTTTTTTGACAATAACAGTTTTTGAACCTTTATAAAAATTACATTTGACATCATAAAATTTATATAATCATTTATATATGACAAAAATTAATTAATAATATGATAATAAAATTTATTTCAGAAATTAATTTGTTAAAAAAATAATTAGTTGAATTTTATTATTAACCAAAAACTAAAATTTGTGCGTCCTTGTATCAAAATAAAAACTGTTTACAAATATTAAAAATAGAATGAAAATATAATAATTATTCTATAAAAACAAGTACATAGTAATATTTATATGGTATTCAAACATGTCATTTTAATACACTAGAAAACAACTGAAGAGAAAGGTACATGATTGTTAGAATTTTATGTGGTGTTCTGGAAAACATGGTTTCGCTTGTGATCTCAATGAGCTTTAATATATCTCATAAATGGTTTCAATCATTCTTAAATTGATGGATATCATTTTGGGATTTGTTATGTGAAAATACAAGATATGCTATCTCCATTATATTCTATGATAAATAGGATTCTTAGGGTACAATCAAACTATTTGAGCCAATCACTTCCTTTTTCTGTGTTAATTAGATATGTTAAAACCGTATATTTATACGATTAAGGTGATCACCATCTAATGATTATATTATCAATGGTAATGGTTCATAATGGTATTTTAAATCTAATAGTATATAATAGAAAAATAAGTTCATGTGTTTTCTATAACCACATATCATGATGATATGAAATTTGAATAAATCAAAAAGGTAAATTTTATCTATACTAGTTCAGGTAGTTATATAGACAAATCAATAGATCAATCTAGTTCCTTCCGGATATCACATGTCCCAATATGATTTGATGGGATCATGTTTAACTTGATCTTTATTTTTCACTGGTGCATGTAAAAGTACATATTATTTATATTTAAGAGAAAATCATAAATGCAAAAAGTATCAGTCTTATGTAGTTTTTTGGGGAAACATAGTCAGATTTAGGAAGAAACTTGTTAACTTTAGAAGGAAATGGTCCAGAAATCTCTTGATCTCTTTGGCGGAATGAGGTTTTTCTACATTTAGGTGATGGAAATAAAAATTTTGGGGAGAATATAGAACCCCTAGTTTCATTTCGTAACACTTTAATTTTATTTTTATATATGTAACGTGTTTTGGTAATGTTTATGAGATTTTGAATGACTTTTGGTATGTTTTTGGGAATTTCATAATGGTTCATGGTAGGTTCATAGTTTTTGGATGGAATGGAACTCATATAAGATACATTACATAGTGAGATATAGGATAAGGGGGAGGCACATGATTATGTGCATGGTTTCTCCAAATGGTGTGTCCACCAATGAGAAACGATGAAATGTGTGACTATGCGATTTTCCATGGTTGGAACGCAATTTTTATAACTGTGTTGGCCCACTATGTGATGTTCCCCTTGAGAAATAGGTTGTTTCTTGGTTAGAATACGGTTTCCCTAAACATTTTAGATACCATGCATGGTATAAATATCAGATCCATAAAAAGTGTATCTAACACATTTTCCCCTCCAATATTCTCAGGTTTTCTCTAAATTGACCCTATCTTGAGTTTTCTGCCTCCCAAATGATGTGGACCCATTACTATCAAATCTGAAGAAATCTGAAGGAATTTCGTGTTGCTTTGACGATCATTTCTTATAATAAGTCTTCATTTAGGGTGGTTTTTGGTGGTTATTATTAGATCTAATTTCTTATCTCTCTCTCCTGGTTACACATATCTAGTCTGTTGTGGATAGTTATAATTTGTATCTTGAAAATGAATTTAATATTTGGCTTTATTTATGATAGGTGAAGTGATCATTGGAAGGATTTTAGAGATTTAATCTGCCATTAATGGAATTTTAGTTTCTCTCTTCTTTATCGACTTAATTCTTCTGAATATTGGCTTCACACATGACTCCAATTTTTAGAACATTATTGATTTAAAATTGATTTTTCTGATTGAAATTGATTGTGCAATTTTTATACAAATCATGGTAGGAACCCTCTTCCGTCATGGTTTAGAGATTTTTTGTAAAACTCTATGTTTTTTGTGAAAGGTTCTTTTTTAAATGATTTTAAAATTATGATTATAAAATGGTTGATAGGTTTTTATGAATGGAAATGTGAATTCCATAATACCGTGGTTTTATTGAAAGAGTATGTTGGGAATGTTTTTCAATAAAATAGTTGTTCTCTTGAATTGGATTGATTTGGTTGATTTTAAATTGTTTTGGAATATATAAGTTATGTGAGATTAATATTTTGATGTGAATCAGAATAAAATGAATTTACCATTATCTTACAAAGGGAAACAACCCTGAATAAGTGGTGTGTGTCATTTTGGAACAAAGAGAATGGAAACATAGTGATGAATGAGTAGATGAATGAGAAACTACAGATGAGTATGGAACTATCACTAGAGAATTCATGTGCGGGTGTGTTGTGAATAGAAAATTGGGTATTCCAATATATAATGTGAGATGATTTTGAAATGGTTTTGATTTAATTACTTGGAAAACATTTTTGGTTTGGGAAAAAAATTTATTATAAATTTTTTTGAATTTTTCATAATATATTTTAAAATTTTTTATATAATTTTTTTATATAAATGTCATAACCATTTATATCATAGTGGAATGATAAGAGAAGTCAGTTGGGGAATGCCTAATGAGTTTCATTACAGACCCCTAATTTGGTACTTAGATGGTTTTTGTAGATATTGTTTATTAGGACACATGAAAAGGTAATGTTTCACACATCTTAGGTGGTGCATCATGATAATTTGAAGTTTTCTGTAGTTGGAACATGGATCATTTTGAGGTTTGGAGTTTTTTGGGTTTTCATTGAGTCATGATGGTTTTTTCTTCCACTATGAACATTGATGTTAGTTTTCTTCCACTATGATACTTTTTGTTATGTGGGTTGGATATCAATGGTATTATTATGAGTTTCAAACATTATTATCATACATCAAGTAGTTAGTTATATTGTTTTGGAATTTTTGGTTGGGTTGTATTATTTCATGAAATAAATGTGTTCCCCCTATTGTATTGATTCCCTTGGGATTTTTTCAGGCATTTTCCACCTTGGGGATGTCACTTAGGGCCATGTACAAATTCCTACTCATCTCAAGGCAATGAGGAGTGTATGAATGTTTCATGTATATTCATGATAAATATGCAGGTCTAATTCTACGTAAATAATATTATCTTAGGGAATAATTAATAGAAATTATTCGTAATAATGGAGGGATGCATCCGAGTACATTTCCTCAAGAAGGGAACCTTTTTATACACATATTTCATATATATATATCCTTGTTAACACATAAGCGGGATAACTAGCTCACCACCATGTTGGTGAAAGGATCCAAACTTATTTCTATCCCATTGGACATGAATATTCTTGTAGAGTTTCATGATTTTACAGTGTATTTTCATGATTTGGAAGATAAGTTATTCTTTTATCTTCGAAATTCCTCATGGGATTGTCCTTTACCTTTTCAATAATAAGAATTAAAGAACTTGGTTCTTATGCATAGATTAATTGATACAGAACTTGATGATTATCAAAAATCATTATCCCCATTCATGCATCAAAGATATTTTTGATCAGCTGAGAGGTGCCTATATTTTCTCAATGATTCACTTGAGGTCTGTGTACCAACAGTTATTGGTGGTAACATCGAGGAAACTGCCTACTTATTTCAACAGAAGGTATTGATTTAATGATATCATTGGGATTCCATGTTTTCTATGAAATACACTTTCTCTATGCATGGCCTTAATGAATATGATATTCTATATTCTTCTTGATTTGTTTATGGTGGTATTTATCAATGACATCTTGGTATACTACCACATTGTAAAATATCATTCCCTATATCATGATATCATCTTTAGTATACTAATAGGAAATCATATTTATTCCATGATATGAAAATATCACCTCTAGATTGGCAAGATACAATTGTACTTTCACATTATATCATATTATGGAGTGTTAGAAACCCCATAAAATGTTGATCACATTGCATCATTGGAGAGACCAAATAATTTATTTGATATTTAGTGAAATTTAGGACTGGATAGACATTAATAGAATTTAATCGATGGCTTCTAAAAATTGAAACAACAAACATTTGGGATGATAGGGAATGGTCTGAGGTTTATTTGGTTGGACTATTAAGAGGAGGCTTTCCATGGGGTGTATAGTAGGTTAAACTTACAATTGGTCCTAAAAATACCAAATCCTGATAAAGAGTATACCACGTAATGTAATACATCCAATTTCAAAATAAGGAAATCCTAATTCCTAAAGACCATGTTGTTTTTTTGTCTCTACATAGTAAATACTGCATGGGGGAATCATCTTACTCAAAATCCAGAGTTTTATATTTTGGTGAATTCCCCGAGATGATGGAAAAATCATATTTGGAATGAGATGTTTTTTATATGAACTAAGCATAATATCCTCATTTATATATTTTTACAATTTGAATTATACCTTCACTAGAAGAGGTGGGTTGAGTATCTGTATTCTTTAAATTTTAATTTCTAACATACACCAAGAAAGGGAAACATAAATTCTAATTACATGGGTATGAAGACATTGAAAAATACATTAAAGTATCTATGTGACATGTGTTGGATGATGATATTATTTACAGAGAAACATATATATGTTTAGGAGTCTCAAGGATAGGTAGATTTTAATTTTACATTCCCCATTTTTATACTTCTATAAATAATTAATATATTGAGTTTAATGGATTAAAGGGCATAGACTATAAGAACACCATATATTATAGGGATCCATCACCAGGTTGGTCCCTTGGTTTCAATTTAATTCTTCTTATACATGTACATGTTTGGGTTTTTATTGGAATATATTAAGAGATAACAAGTGAATACCAAGGATCTAAATTATTGGTACACCCTTTTTTGATCAAGTCATATCATGGTCTTTTTTGGTATTACTGGTTTTTAGGGATAAATAAGGCGGTAAGGGGATTTTAGGAAGAATGTTTCACATTTTATTATGTGAAGTTCAATCATCATTGGATTGTTGGTTACTGTAGCCTTTTTTCAATTCCAGAATATAAATGGGGTGAGGAAACGATGGTCTTCAGGAACTGATTACCTTAGACATGTATAAAAAAAATATTTAGTATAGTTGATCATGGATATACAGAATAATGTATCCCACTTTGCAACAATAAGGGATACCTTAACCTTTGATGATCTGGGTAGTTTCTCAATGTTGGATATGGTTTGTTCTTTTGGTGTTTCTAAGAGTATAATAATTTCCTGAGATCCCAATTTAGTTTCATTATTCCCTCAAGTTATTCAAAAGTCATTGGGATTGAAATTTATGATGTTTAAAACATAACATATTCAGACTAATGATAATTAGAGTAGTAAATTTAGATTCTAAATGATATATAATTATCACGTGTTTTTTATTTTTTTTATTTCTTTTGAGATGAATATTTTTGTTTTGGAGTTATGTTATAATAAAATCTTCCAATCGTTGATATAATTGGATCCTTTCATGGATTTTTATGGAAGGTATTGTCATTCATGTTTATTTTATATAGAGGATGGAGAGTCATATCTTTTCAGACCTATTCTCTTGTGGGAGATTTCAATGTAGTGTAACAAACAAAAAAAGTGGGGTCTAAACACACATATTCAGCAGCAATCATATGATAACCATCAGACATGACCTACAAAGATCGATGTTCGTCACCATGGTTTTCTTTTGGTGCTTCCTATGATTGGGAAATGTCATATCTAAAAGAAAATGAAACCCATATTCCTGATTTTTTTGGTATTTTTAGAGCGTGGATAGATTCCGTCCAATGAAATACTGATTAGAATTTCCCAAGTTCTACAACTCCATGAAATTCATGTTTCACATGCCTCAGCTTCAGATAAACCTCCCTCCCCTTATCATGATATACATGATGACGATGTGGTGTTCAATTTTGATGCATCCTTTGAGGATAATCTGATCTGTATTGTTAATCATAGTGGGATGAATCCCCAAAGGAAGATCATTCCTGTTATGGGAGTGTAGTAATAGAATAGGAATGGTCATGTGGTGACCTAGGAGTGGGATTATGTTATATAGGTATAGTGGAATAACATGTTATCTGATATCACATAGTTGTTCTTAGGATCGCAACTTGGGGATGATATGTTATATGGTGCTTATGTTGTAAGATCCCAAATTTTGCCACCTGTGTTCCTATTTATTTTTTAATATAAATATCCTTGAAATTTTATAAACAAATTTATAATATGAATATGAACACTGTTTTTAAATTGAAATATCGATTTAGAGGTGTTGGGTGTTCAGGGAGACAACATACCATGACCTTGGAGATGGTGTGATACAAATGAGAGTACAGAAAACCACTTGTCATATCATACAGTCCACTAGCTATCCAAGGGATTATCTAGAGCATAAGTAAAACTAAATAATCCCAATAAATAGTCAGTGGAAACCCATCGAAAACACATTAGAGTTCCCGATTACATAGGCATGTTGAATAACTCCACTAGGTACCCAGTGATGTCGGGATAAGCTATATAAGTAATTGGATAAGAGGTCATTATACAACCCAAAACTCCATTAGATAACATATTATCATTTTTTACTCTAATTTTTGTTTTTTTCATTTTTTAGGTTCAACAAGGATCTAAAGGATCCTATAACAAAAATATTTGGGTTTTTGATCCGTTATTTTATTATGTGATCCAAAATCTTTATGTATCCATTATCATCATTGAATTATTCTTGTTTCCTCCATGGTTCATATTTTCCCATCCTTGATGAGATGTTTCAACCAACTTCTATAAATGAATTTTATCTTTCACACTTATCTAGAAAATGTACATGGATATTTTCTTCTTTTTTTATTTAGGTGGGGGTCCAGAATAGCTCTGTAATATCTGTTTCATATTTCTATTATGTGAAATAAGTGAGATCATTTGAATATTCCATGAATGTGACCTAGCATAATTGGGAAAACAATATTATAACGAAATCCATACACTGAAACCTTCTATAGACATCGTTTTGTCCATTGGCATTGAAACCTAGACTTGCGGCCACCATAGAGGTGTGAAAAACATAGACCATATGTTGTATTTTTTTGGTATAACATAGTGCCCAATGATGAATTTTAATATTATTTATAATTGTATTAATATTCTAAACATTCATAACTTGTGAATTTTTGTTATGTTTTTTATATATAATCATATTAATTAAATATTTTTAATTGGAATGTAATTTTCATGGCATGATAATATGGTGAAATATGGTCAAATTGACATGTAAATGTTAATTGAGTTTATTGATACATGTAATTGAATTGATACTATTATTAGAGATAATTACTAATAAGGAATAACTGAATAATGATTTGATAATTGGTAATTCAAGATAATAATAAAATGGACTTCTTTTTAACATATCTATAATTTTTGATGAATTGAAATTATTTCACTATTGATACATTGTTTTAGAATTCTAAAATTAGACTTAGCATAAGAATTCATATAAGATCTGATGTCCTATCAAAATCTAGGTGTCCCTTATATTGGAAATATCACAGGGTCCTATGATACATTTTCAATAATGACCCAACCATAAACATTACCTAATCATGAATTTAATGAATAACTCACATTGAGGATCTTTTTAGGTTTAGTGTTCTTGAGAATTAGGCCATAACTACTACATCACATCTCAAAAATTACAAAGTAGACACTTCTACTCAGTTTCCATTTATTTTACAAAATAAAAACACTTCAAAAAAGAGTTATGTCTAATTCCATGTTCTAGACAACATGACATTTCCTTGATCCTATATTTGACCCTATTCATCTTTAAGTCAAGTTGAAAACATTTCAAAACCTGGGATGAGCATAAAAAGCTCAGAAAGGGTTATAAAATAGTTTAAAAAACATCATTTCATCAATAAATAATAGCATAAGATATTTAACATACCCCATAAAATCATAATATTTATGAATAACACATAGTAATCAAAAATCATAAAGGTAAATTGTGGAATCCATATAATACTTACATTGTTGTTGTCACAGCTACAAAGGGAGTTACATTTAGAATACCCATCACTGTATATTCTCTAAATATCTTAATAGAAACATTTACTTTTACCTCAGTCATGTTACCCAATGCATTAGAGAGCTATCTCAGGTTCACCATCCCTAGTTTTATCATGGAACCACTCGTATACATAAACAATTCCCTAGAACCGTAACATAGTCAGAACACATAACACAAGCATAAAGGATAGAATACATTTCCACAATTCCCTCACAATATATCATTTAAATATATTGACATAAAAAATACATTACCAAAACCATTTTCAATACCAAAATACGTAAAAAGTTTATATGGTATTTATTTTCCTTTAAATAATACACTATGACCTGTTATGGAATCCATAAATCCAATAATTCTCACGGTGGCAGAAAAGGTCATTGTCACCACATACTTTAAAAGTAACATTCTATTTTTTCATTTAGTGAAATGCCTCATTGAAAAAGATACACTTTGAATTTAATGAAAAGTCAAGGGGTTTTATATACCATATAAAATAAAGTCGTGTATAAAACAAAATATGCCTCCATGAAAGTATATTGAGACAAAGTCACATGTCTTATGTCAGATTTGACCCGTTCATTTTTTAATCTCATAAATAATAAATAAAGTTAATTTCTAATTTCTTAAGAACCTTTTTCAAGTTTATTATTCATTATATATCTCTTATTAACATGTTATAAACATTATGTAATAATTTATGTTAATAATGGTTGTTTTTTTCGGTATTTGGTACTTGAGTAAAAAAATGAACTTATAATTACTATTTGATCATGTGGTCAAAATTCCATTATATCCACAATTATATTCATGGTTTAGATATAATTTATATCATATATATTCAATATACATATGTATTTATCATAGTGCAGACCATTTGGTGGTAAGAAAAGAAATGCACCATTCATAGAGACGGTAAGGCATACATATGTATCAATGCTACATTCATTTATATTTCATATTTAATGGAATTAAAACATAATGATACATAAGTATATTATAATTCAAGTAAAATATCATATATAATTCCATTAACTCCATCCTTTATTCATTCCACATATTGAATGAACGAGTCATATCACTTTGAGGGGGTAGTAGTCCACACATTCTCAAACAAAATTATCGCTTTTACCCATTATGGAAACCATAAAGGTATGATATAAATGAAAAATAAAGAATCATGACGGAAGAATTGGTAATAACCCCATAGTCCTACATTAAAAATGGGGGTTAAAAACCCATTGGGTGTAGGAAGTATAATAGTACTGTAACGTAATGTAGTAGTAACAGTACTATAGCAACGACAGTTACTATAGCAGTGGAAGGTGTACTGTAGCAGTGGTGGGTACTGTGTGGTACTATAGTAGGTGGGTAATATAGCAGTTCAATTCACATAATGAGACTTGGGCCAAAATATTCGGCTTACAGACCACGTAATGGGTTAAATGCACACTGGGCCTTTGAGACATGTAATGGGTCTCCCTCTACCCAGTTAAAAGTGGTATTTTCTATGCTTTAATAATAAATGAGGCTTTTGCCCCAACCTTTAAAAAATATATAAATACAGTACCATATTAATGAATACTATAAGGGGTGGTAGTGGAATATTGAACAATCATCATTTTGTGAGGCACTAGTTCATCGTCTATAGAAACAATATGTTCTGTACCAATTATATGCAGTTGTGTGTAGTGTATTTCAAATACACCTCCTTAAAACAACCTATTATATTGAGGATACTGTATTTCTTATAAAATAATGGAATCAAAAGAGTTTATGTGGTTGGATATGTAAAATAAAAGCGAATAACTTAAGAGAACACTTTACTTATAAATCGGGTAACTCCCTTTGGTTTGAACCAAATGGATTTCTTGAAGTGCCTTATGCCTACGGTATGGAATATAGGTGGAAGAGAGGGATATTGAGGGCTTATTTTGGTATTGTTTGGATGAGCCGAGGGGCATGAGTGGTGTGACTAATGGGTTAAAAGTGAGGGCTTTATATAAGGGGGAGGTAGGGATCTTTAGGAATATTTGAAATTATTATTTTATTATATAATGATATTCGGTTCCTAGAGGTTCACAACGTATTAAAGTCTAAGAAAGGATGAATCTTTTTCCAAAAAATCATCCAATATGAATTTTATAGGTTTTGTAGATTTTTTTAATAACTATAATATTATTTATTTAAATAATTCATTTATGAGGTAAACACTACATCATTATTCTGTCATAAATAATTTTATTTACATGATGTCTACCAATTATAAAAAAATTACCATGATGCAAGAAATAATTTTATATTTAATATGAATATTTGTAGTCAAAACTATTAATTTTATAATTATACATTAAAATTGTATTATCAAAACAATACATGTTTGTGATATTTTTATGTTTACTTTAAATAAAAAGTTATTGATATCATTGTCTTACCCAAGTGGCTTTCAAATACCAAACGTCTCACCCAAGGATTCTCTTGTTCATCGATTACTCATCCAATAAGGGTAGGACAAGTGTTAATGTAATTTTATATTATTATAATATTTATTTTACCTCGAATTACCCTATTTACCTTTAACAGCGTTAAATAAAAAACAAAAGTTAATATTCCCAAAAAATTATTTTCATCCCATTGAACCACATTTTACATACTGATAACAACCATGTATTTTGGATTTTTGAAATTCAATTCATAGAAGCGGTATAATTTCAATTAAATAAAAAATTCTGTTTTTAAATACTACTTAGTGTTTTCACTATTCATTAAAAAGTGATGTTTTCATAAAAATACCAAAAATTAAGCCTAAGATATATTTGATATTCTGAATTAAAAAATGATGTATATTTTATAAAACTAAATATATAGAAGTTTCATTAATTCATTTAAACTTAAATTCCATTTTCAAAACTAAAAGCATGTTTTTAAGAAATAATAACTATCAAAAGATTGACAATTTTTTATATAAAATTTCAAAGTAAAATTACTTCAAATGAAAAACATGGGATTAAATTGTAAAATTATAATCTAATTACATTTTAAATCCAATTATAGAGATAACTTAACCATATAAATAAATTAGATTAAAAGGTAGTTTTGAAATAAAATACAATACTTTTCACTATTCATTAAAAATGAATTTTATCAGAAAAATACAAAATATTTACACAAAGTAAATTTTGATGTCTCGATTTGAAAGAGGAATTTTATTTTGTCAAAAAGAACATATAAAATTTACCAAAACTAGATTTAAAGAGGGCTCTCCATTAAATGATGGTAAATCGACCTTCTAAAAAATATTAGAGAATTAATGCATAATGTTAAATTAATTCACATTTTAAGCCTCTAATTATTATTGGATAAAAGTAACAACATTTAAAAAACATATATAATCATATTGTAGTCAGTTCTATTCATTCTCGCCAATAAAATAGTTAGGAGTTAACTACCATTTAAAATATTATTATATTATTATTTTTTAGTATGACTCAACATTGTGTGTAACATTAGACTTCAAATAAACCTGTTTTTGTGTATCGTGTACGCTATCGAACATATAATACCTTTTAAATTAATATTAATATTTAAATAAACATTATTAATAACTATGAAAATGCCTTATTCATTATTTACCCGAGATGTTACATCCTTCCCCCCTTTTGGGAATTGCGTCTTTGCATTTTTATTCAGTAATCAAATAATTGGTGGTATTTTCCCTCATAGAATTTATAGATTCCCACGTCACCTCTTCAACCATATGGTTTTTCGATGAAACTTTTACATGGTGAATTACATTATTCCGCGACACATTCTCTCTTCATTAAAGAATCTATACTGGTGGATCATCATAAGATTGATTCTCTTCTAACTGAACTATCTCTCGGTTCAAAACATGTGATGAAACTGGAATATACATTCTCAACACTGAAACATGAAAAACATTGTGTACCTGGGATAAACATGGAGTTAAATCCACTCTGTAGGCATCTGATCCAACTTTCTTCATAATTCTATATGGTTCAATGAACCGGTTTATCTTGCCATTCCAGCCATGTCTATCTCATGATATATAAATATTTACCCAATGCATTGGAGGGAGATATAGGTCCCACCAATCTCATAATTAAATCATTCTTACTTTTGCCACAAAATAAACGTCAAACATTCATCATAACCCAAAGAATAAAATGGGTTTCATAAACATCATCCCATAATTTCATAATCCATATAAAAGAAATGGAAATTTAATCATAAGAAAAGTGAACCGTGTAAATCATATAGACATTAAACTTTAACCATACAAATATCAAATAATGTCATCTTAGATGGAAAATGGTTTTGATAAAACATTTGAAATGAATTCTTGAGTAAAATATCCTTTCTTCTTCAAAATCATTTTCTTTTCACAAAATGTCATACAATTTTAAAAGAAATGGATTTTGTTGAAAATATTCATAAAATATTTTGGATTAAGCTTCATGAAAACAAGGCTTTATATAACCATAAAAATCTATTCACGTCGTATATGTTAAAAATAATATTTTCCTCATACTTTTGTCGGAAAAGTCAAAAAAGTACTTCGTAATGTAAACAAAAGAAACATTCCATACATACCATGTAGTAAAAGTAAAAAATGGGTAAAAATGACTTTAAACATACATGAAAACACTTTTATAAAACATGGACATGGATGATAGAAATAACCCCCGTAAATACCTACGAATAAACAATCTCGGATAAAAAACAGATGGGAAAAGTTATCCCTTACCTTAGGACCGATATGCTTCATACGTATCCAAAAATCATGTATAATCATTTAAATAATGTCATTGACTTATTAAAGAATCATACTCATTGTTATTATATCATATATGGTTCCCTTATGACTTTATACAACTTGTTCTTTTGTAAATTCCATGTTAAAGAGTGTTTTGGGTAAAATCGTTTCATTTGTCATCCGTGTTTTGAATTTTAATTATTCATATGATTACTTAGACCATGATTACATAATTACATAATATAATACATGATTTATATATAATATATATTCAGAATATACATATA